>JAPERM010000005.1:0-634016 GCA_030411635.1 Fusarium sp. MBC 119 | reverse complement strand
TATATATATATATATATGAATATCTTACAAACATCCACTCCCTTCAATATGGTAACAACATGAAAGGATCCACCAAATAGTATTCCGTATAAGTCATTTCATAGCAAAATCCCAGATAGCAAATCATAAGCAATATCGTTTTCATAACCCTCCGTCATTCGTAACGCGTGAATCATCTCGGTCATTAACCTTTTGTCTTTGTATCTTTTGTAGCGGAAAACAACAATCGTCGATCCTTCCTGACTAGGCCGAGAACAGCATGTGCACCAGTAATCCTAGTTGCTTAGTATGTCGAAATTCGTTCGTGGGATTGATAGTGGTCGCGAGCCGTGCTCGTCCGAATAACTTCTCCTACGCCGTCACGAACCTCCTTTGGCCCGCTAATCTTCTTACGGAGCTCCTGCGATCGCTTCTCGCGTCGTTTCTCGCTGAACTTACGCGGGAGATTCTGCAGTTCCTCCAGTTTGCTTCCGAGAGAGAGCCTTCTCTTTTCCTTGTTAGCTCGCCTCTGAAGGTTGTTTGCCCGCCAGAATGACCTCTTGACCTCGCCATCCGCAGAGTGTGGTCTCTCATCGTCGTTGTAGCTTCTTCTTAAAGAGTCAAAACTCGAGCGATGTCTCATGACTCGAAGATTTCCACTCGGAGTTCGTCCAATGGTGCGACGCTCGGTGCCGGGCCAGTCGTAGCTGGTATAGTAAGAGCCCTCACGAGATGGGAGGACGGCAAATGTGCGCTTCATCCTAGAACTGAAGCTCCTCTGAGGTCCTTTGGGTCGGTTGTCTACTGGGGGGTACCGGTAGACCTGGTCGACCGGTTCGTCTGGCCAATGAACTGGACAGTCATCATCACAGTCCCCATCGCATTCATCCGAATCCTCGCTGGACCATTGAGGGCGCCAGAAAGGATGCAGCTTATCCTCCTCCACAGGGCTGTCATCGGGGCTGGGGTATGCCGGTTCACGTTCCATGCTTGGCATACCTCTGATCCGGCCAGTACGCGACAGAGATAGGGTTCGGCTCAAGAAGCTTGAAGGTCTTCGTGATGATGGTGAATAATCCACTGAATGGCGACGCGTACGATTAAAGGCACGGCGAACCATAGAGGGGCGACGAGGGGGCTTCTCGTTTGTCGCCTCAAAATAATTACCCATCTGAACCATCTTCTCATGGGCAGGTGTCGTTCCTGACGGCGTTGCAGGAATGAAATTGATGGCTGGTGGATGGCTGGGTGGCTCAGGAGGCGCTCGTGGGTTTCGAAGAGGAGAATCGACATCGTCAAGGGAGAATTTCGGTTGAGGGGGGGTAGTAGGGGCTCCCTCCGTAGAATCAGTCGGTAGCGGCACTTCCAAGTCTTCCTCGACTTCCGTTGAAGTCTGGTCTGGAGATTCAGAAGGCTTCGTTGAATGATCAACCATCAACAAAGATGAGTTCTGGTGAGGGTACATTTGTACCGCTAGAGCTTCCGAAACCACTGGGTTGGTCCCATTTGTCTCAACAGAAGCCAACGAAAACGGGGTGTTCTGTGAGCCATGTCCTTTCACAACAAGAAAATCATCGTGGCGATCAGAGCTTAACCGACGATGACTATCAGAAGCATTGGAAAGAGTCCGCGTAGCCGGTGCTTCTTCGGAAAACCGAATATCAGGCACTCGGGGTGCATCCTTTTTCTTATTAAGGTATTCTTGAAGGGCGTTGTGAAGCTTGATGCTCTCGGTTGTCAAAGAGCTGGCCCTTGAGCCATTGCGGCTGGTAGGGGCAGATAAAGACGAAGAGCGAGCCGGCACAACAGGTGGGTAATCCATAGTCCTCTCGTCAGAGCTATCGGACATAGAATGAGACCGGCCTCGAAATTGACGCCGCACGATGGGCGGCTCCTCCCTTGTCAGTGAGCTATCGTTCAGTGTAGGACTGACGCTGGTGGTACTCCTTGTTCGTCGGCTAGAATGAGACCTCAATGAAGGTGTCTTGCTTGGCTTGGTCTTATGGGAGGACAATCGATCAGGAACAACGACGACGGGTATACCACCCGCCTTCCAGACCTCGCGTCGAGCTCTGCTGCTCGAGACAGAGTTGAGCGTCGCATTCGAAGACTGGCTTTCGGATTTTGGAGCATTTGGGTGTGTTCGAGTACGTGAATCATTTTGCGATCTGTCCGACTTGAAAGAATTTGCCGTCGATGCGGGTGAGGCATCGATTTGATCTCTCAGGATAGTCTGTTTTCGTACATGGCGCAGAGTCCTTTGTCTCTTGGGGGTTGTGTCCAGGAGATATGCCTCTACAACAGTTGAGACAGTAGATTTAGTAGAGATGGCCGACGTTCTGCGTGCATCAGAACTTGCGACCGTACTCGATGTGGCTGAGGAATGAATCTCGCGATTTGAAGGTCCCTTCGTAGATGATAAAGCTTCCGTTCTTTGGTGCAAATGCATGCCCCGCACAGCTTTAGCTGCCTGCGTCGGTGTGACCATGTTGGGTTCCACCACCTTTGCCCTGGTCGGGTTCGAACGTGAAATGTCCAGCGGCTCAGGTCGCTTCTTGACGGTAACTAGCCTCTGTAGGTTGTGATCCCATTCCTGCTCTACCTCGCTCACGGAGCCCCAATCGCTATAGTTATGGTCCCATTCTCCCACTGACCTGGATGCACTGCTCCCCTCTGAGCGAGGTCCTAAGTTGACCAAAGCCAAGCCTAGGGCCTCAGGCTTTGGAACACGAGAGCTTGTGTCAGAAACATGGCGTACGGTTGACCGAGAGGCTTTGTTAGCCGCAGGCTTGCTCTCGTCTTCGGATGACAAAGGCTCTTCTCGGGCAGTTTTGAAAGAACTGGAATGGGATCCACCAGCGGTGGTGCTTGATCCAGGACGATCACTAAGAACAGGTTGCAACAACAGCGGGCGACTGATGGGATGAGGTGGCGTTACATCAGGCGTAGGCGGACTCTTCTGATTAGGAGGTGTCGTGGGTGGACGCAGATGCGACGGTTGAGGAGTCCGTAGCGCGACATCGGTCGCAGCTGGGCTACCAGTCTTGCCGGAAGAGTTCTCAGAAGACTGACGCGAATGCCTTGGTGGAGTTGGTGGTAGATCTGGACCACTACTTATCCTTCGCGGCTGGTGTTTGAGTGTTCGTGGACTCGACGGCTGGTTGCCATTGCCAGAGCGAGAAGTATCGATAATCAATTCATGTCTAGTTAAAGGGCTCGCCACTTTGATTGGTATTTCAGGTGTTCTTTCACGATGAGGTCGTGGAAGAACTTTGTGCTTTTTAAATTGCCGCGGGCCTGTTGGGCTGGCCTCGAAAGGTGCTTGGTAGGAATTATCGGCAGGGGCTGTCATCATGACGGGTGATGGGATAGAGTGTGCAGTTGATAGCATGACTCCGAGTAATCAAAGACTTTTTAAAACTTTTGCTTCGCGACAACGATGTTGAGACGGTTTGGTGTTGGCATGCTGGCAGCCATCGGACGGGAAACAGGGTTTTGGAACAGCGGTAGCGGAACACGACAGGAACAGGTCAGACGGCAATCCAAGACATGCAAGCAAGTAGGCGACGCGCTTGAATGGTGAAGGACAAGTCTCAACCCCGAAGCGATAGTCGGACGCGGCTACGGACGTGAACCAGCACGCCGAACACTATCGCAAACTGGGTTTATAAAGTTGCGTCGAGGATCGAGCGCGTCAGTCGGAAGCGCATAGTGAGATCGAGATGAGCGCTATGAGAAATTGAGAGGTGGAAGCGTCAGAGTTGGTATATTGACGACGGGTGATATTATTATTCAGCCGACGGTATCGCGAGAATGAGCAAGTGCGAGAAGTCTGGCGTGAAAGAAGGGATGTAGAAATGAGGTGAGGTAAGATGACGAGAGAGAAATGGAGGAGATTGATTGAGGAATACAGTGGATGACGGGAGAGTGGAGGAACCAAGTCCAGAAGAAGCAAGTCCCGTCAAGGGTCAAAAGGGAGGGGGGGCAGCTGCGGGACACACTAAGGGGGCGAGTTTCCAGCAGCCCTCAGTGGTCTTAGAGCTTCATTCAGTGGTCCCAGCGGTGCATTTCACGAGCTGCAGTGGCCTAGCGGCCCGGGCCAACAGGCGGGCTCCCTTCCCTCCCAGTGAGGTTGCCCAGTGCAGGAGCGTCCCGTCGAGTCCTTCCGTTCCCAGTGGGGATTGGCGGTTTGGCACTGGAGCCCTGACGCAACCTCAAGCAGGGGGGCCATTGTCTTCCATTCCTTTGAGTGCTAAATCTGGATCTTTAGCTGCCGAGTCGCTGGCTTTTCTGCTTACCTTACATGCGCATGGAATCCAATGCAATGCAATGATGGACAAGAGCCGTGGCACAAGCACCAAAGTCTCAGTCTCACGAGGGGCAATGAGCGGATAGGATCTCGCTGGGACGGTCCAAAGAGGGCGCTTCCATGTGCGTAAGGGACATAAAGTTCTTCAATGGCAACCCTTGGGAAATCAGGGTTGCCCCGTCTTGACTATTCTATTGGGCGGAGCTAGGCGTCTCAGTTAGAGCCAAAACTCGAGGCGTTTGCTCATACTGTGAGACAGAGACAGTGTCATGAGTGTGAGGCCTTGAATGGATGAATGGAGGGATGATGGATGCTTGAATCTGGTGGATACTATGCGCAGCATTCGAGGCCAGACTGGCTCGCATTAGAGTAACAACCCTGGTTTTTGCTATTTTTTCTGTCTTTTCTTTTCTTTTGCATTCACGACATTCACTGCCGAAGAAAAATGCAAGGATCATAGCCTGGCTGGAAGAAACAAACTGCCCCGCCCTCAGATCGTTGCGCGTCGGTGATGCAAGACGAGCACCAAAAGTTGCCCAGGCAGGTGGGTCGCAAAATAACCGGGACTCTCACTGCGTAGTGATATAAATCTTAGACCAGTTTTAGGGCAGTCATAGTCTAAGACTAGTCATATATTTCTGTCAAGTACTCTTGGAGTCGCTATTTTTTTATAACCCGCCTCCCATGGTTGATGGCTGGCTGAAGAAATGCTCATGTGGGATCGCACACATTCATTGGCAGGATCCCATCCTGTCAAACACATTCTTTTGGACAGCCCCCATCAATCACTTGTGCTTAACTTTTCCTTTCTCCCCTCTCACTGTGACGCTCAAATCGCAGCTCTTAAACGTCAACTGCGGCGCTTCACAAAGCACCACCACCCAACTTTACATGTCTCGGGGACGAATCCGCCGCCTCGGAGGCGTAACCCTACCGACCTTAGAGCAAGGACACTAAGACGAAAAAAACAATGGCAACCTTGGACACCTGCAAGCCAGCATAAGTGGTGTCTTTTGGCAGCCACTCACGACTCAATGCGCCTCTCCCACTCGGTTCTTTCACAGCCCTCACGGCCCTCTTTTCACCTGCGTTTGCATGCTCGTGAACCGAATCAGAAGCCTTCTCTGCAAGTCGTGCAAAGCGGAGCACTTACCTGCCATGATTTCCTTCCTATGCCTTATCAAGACTGAGATAGGCAGGTCGATAATGGTCTGATATCAATCGATTGCAGCTAGTATAGATCGCTAATGATCACCTTGCCCTGCTTTGCAGTTTACAGAGACTAATCCCGGCCTTACATCCCGGTATGGGTCGGATCATAGATAGCATGGATTAGAGACATCTCCAAGTGATGTTCTACTACCTAGTGCAGGACATGGCAGCTAGTTGCGACACGATTTGAGACATTCAGTAGGCGATGGCCTCCCAAGTCTCAGATCCCAGCCCTGCAGCGCACACTTAGCCCGTTGATTAGCCCAGCACCCATCAAGATTTCGGTCTGTGTGTTATCACGAGGACTCTCAGTCCCTGACTACTTGTGAGTTCCTTAGTCCCTGCATCTGGTATATCGTTTTCTGGAATCCGTCAGCGAAACTTTCTGGCCCTCCACTGTCCTAAGCGCTCGGCCGAACAGTGGTGTTGGTAGGGCAAAACACTACCTATCGTCTGGTTGAACACCATCACGGGTCCGAAACATTATCAGAATGTATTATGAAGTGACTTGTCACAGAATCGTGGTCATTACTGCAGGATTTGTTTTGTGTCGAGCGGCTTCCTAGCCGTTTCTAGGTCTTATCATTATAGCTACTCATTACCCTATAGCCATACTTGGTGCATCTGCCCACAGTTGAGCTGTCAATCTGGGATCTGGTAGTTGTATTATTATTGGCACGGTACTAAGTGATGCAAAATCGACAGCTTGACCCAGGGTGATCAATATCACCTTCGTCGCAAAGCTCGTGGTGACTGGATACATTTTTATCGGGTCTGGCGGGATAAAGTTCAGCTGGTATTAACCACCTAACATGGGCACAGAGAACAGGTACACGACCAGATGCAGAGAGCTGCCTTCAACACCCCAAGGTGTAACTCATATCTTTTGATTTCTCTTCTGGTAGGGAACATGTGTCACTTGCAAACAATATGTCTCCCCTGAGCCAATGAAACGAGACTATAGTGACTTGGGAATTGAGCACTCATTGAGACCATATTCGACTGAAATGACAGCAACGGCGTAGTTTTTAGCAAATCCTCTTACATCAAGCGGAACTCCATACCTACCTATTGGTACTGGGAAGTAGTAAGATAGGTAGTTCGACCCCCTCGTCGTCCAGCTGCTCTGTCCAAGTCACGTGCTTGAATGATGGGAAAGTATCACCAATGGAGGGTTGCCCATTTCTACTTCGCAGTTGTCCAAACAACATCGACAGATATGAAAATCTCTGGTTGTAAATCACCACCTTACCCGAATTGTATCAACCCCTGCTTCCAAGCTCCCAGGCTATCTGGTGTTCTGGAGGCTCGAGCGTCATGGCAAGGCCCCGAGAGGTTCAATTCGACCATACCCACCGACTCAAGCGGGCTCGAACTGGGGCAGCTCGATAAGCTTAGAGTGCAAGCAGGACGGGATGCTCGATGCTTCGGGGCAGGTTCGGTCAGTGGTCATGCAGGCCAGTCCAGCATTCGGCTCAAGCTCCCGCGATAAGGAGCAGCAGCCAGATACAAGTTCCTGCAAGATCTCGAGATGTGGAGGGCGATTGCTCATGTGGCCATCCACTCGTCCTTTTGTCACTGCATCTCCTAGCGATGGGCCCATTATCTCGAGAATCGCTCGAGAGTCGACTTGAGTGGTTATTCAGCCTGATCTGGCTGACCTGGGGTGCGGGGAACAGAGTGCTCTGGATCACCACAGAGATACGAGTCGCTGTCGAGTTCGTATGGCAGCCTTGTTAATTCCCTCATGTTGGGTATCGTGCCTTGTCCAGACCAGTCCTGGCCGTACCCGCAGAATGTCGACTGGCCGATGTCACCTGAACGAGGGCTAAATGGACAACATGCATTGTGTGGCGTTTGCGGGCCAAAGGTGATGTCAATGTCACCATTTCGCAACGGATTTCTCCATGGGCCGTTTCCCACAATGAGTTTGATGTAAGCTTGCGAGTCCGAACGGAGAGGCTTGCACGATATATTTATCAACGTCGCCGACTTGGCTTGCTGCAAGCTGACTGGTAGATGGAGGCCGACGCTAGTAACTGAGGCTGATGACGAGGCTGTGGCTGTGAAGCTCAGCTAGAGCAAGCCATAGGACCCTAGGTCCCGGCGGGACGGGTGCCAACTTAACTTTGCGCAACGTTACCATGAACGATTTGCACCGGCTTCTAGATTGCCCACCCCTGTCATGGAACTGAAAGTTTACGAGCCAGTGGCAGTCGAATCGTCTTTCAGATTGGACCAAAGACACCGAGAACAAAAGAAAGGGTGTGATGCGACGTATACGAATGAGCAAGATCGAATTGGCATACGAACATTGATGACCATGCGACCGCGTTTTGAAGACGAAGGGCACAGAAAGTGAACGAAGAGGGTTGTTGGTGAACGGTCACTTGCCCACTGAGTCACCCAGCGGGTCAACATATTCCTGGATTCCTGTTTTGCATGATTGCAAAAACCGAGGTCTCGAGACTCCAGATTCCAGAATCACTCCATCCTAGTCATGGCCCGTGAAGATCTATTTGGAGAAGCCGAGAAACCAAAATTGGAGTACGAGATTCGGATGCTTACTCACAATGAAGTCATTGGGGACTGGAGGCCGTTGAAACATTCCAGTTATTTTGGTCGTTTCTACCAGCAAACCGGGGATCTGCCTACTGCTCGCTGAGGCTCAGTGAGCGGCTCCATCTCGGTGATGGGCGTGGCCGCCCGGCAACCCCGGCACCGGGCACAGAGCACATGGCGGACCGCTAGCTCGGGCAGAGAACGCCATATTCCAAGAATAGCCCCTGTCAACTCTCGATGGCAGCCTTACACTACGTCTTCGTGGGCAACTGTTAGTTTAAGCTTTTCCATGAGATCGAATCGTTGCATGCTGACATAGCCACGCATGCGCATAGGGTTCGATCTTGTCATCCAATCCTTGACCTTTCAGTCTCCAGTCATGTACGAATTCTTCAGCAGGGGCACTCTGCCAAGTTTTTGATCAGAGAATAGCGAGATTTTTCTGAAATTGCAAGCTCTTTGGCTACCGCCGTGGGTCTTCAGTAAAGATTTACGTTAGGCTTTACCATAAAGTACTAGTAGGTGCATTGTGGGCATGGCAAGGCCCGCGATAACGGTGGCCAAGCAAGTAACATTGCTCTTTTTGGGTTGACGTTCCTAATTGGGACATGGTGGGAGTGCCGTGACTGGTTGCCATCAGCTGTCATCAATACGGAGATCCAGGGTCTTGGCACAGGGCAACCCACACCTCGTATCCATATCGCCATTTTCAACAGCCACTTCGCAATGGGCCGCCATGGGCTTATCAGCCCTGCTAAACTAGTCGGCCGCCATTGGACTGGAATAGAATCGAATTCACGAAGAATTAGTCGGCTCCGCTCTATCTCGCTTACCTACTCAACAAATTAGGCCACCAGGTCTGTGAGATATAAGAAATGCTCTGCCTCGCCTTCAGCCCCTTCTCTCATCATCTTATACACCATCGTCTTTCGTTCAAAGATTAGCTCTGTCGATCTATATACACTTACAAAGTACATTCGTTAATACAAACACCCAATCAAAACAATAAGCAACATCATGAGAGCCTCAGGAATCATCATTGCTGCTGCGGCTGCCGTTGCCAACGCTCACTACGACGAGGTAAGTTCTTATCAACAGTGTCGACTTTTAGCTTATACTAATATATTATCTAGCCCGTCGTTTATGGCACTCCCTCTGCCCAAACAAGCTCCCACGTTGGCTTCACCACTGTCTACACCCAGCCCGGCAACGTGACCAAGCCTACTCATCCTACTCCTTCTGAGTACACAACCAGCACCGTCTACTCCACCAAGACATACACCATCACACAGTGCCCTCCCACTGTCGTCAACTGCCCCATTGGTCATGTCACCACCGAGACCATTGCCGTTTCCACTACCGTCTGCCCTGTCACCGAGGTTCACTCTGAGCCTGCTCACCACGAGCCTTCCAAGCCTCACGAGCCTGCCTACCCCAACCCTACGGAGCCTTCTAAGCCTCATAACCCCCACCCTACGGAGCCTTCCAAGCCTCATGAGCCCGTGCCTAACCACCCCGGCGGCGATGTTATCACCAAGACTCAGACCTACGCCTACCCTCACCCTACCAACCCTGGCCAGAGCGTAACAAAGACCATCGTTTACACCGTCCCCAAGGAGCATGGCCACAACGCTACTGCCGTCAACCCTCCTCCTCACACCTACCACCCCGTTCCCACTGGCGGTGCTCACGTCTACCCCAACGGTACTGCCCCTGGCCACCCCGGTAACCAGGGATCTCACGGTGGAAAGACTCCTCAGGGTACTGAGAGCGGCAACGACGACGGCACCGACAGCGGCAACGGAAACGGTGGTAGCGAGGGCAGCAACGGAGGCAACAGCGGCTCTGAGTCTGAGGAGGACCACTCGCCTTCCAGCACTGATGCTCCCGAGGCCGTCACTGCCGGTGCTTCCATGAACACTGTCACCGGTCTCCTCGCCATTGTTGGCTTCGCCGTCGCCTATCTCATCTAAGCTGGGCACTTTCCGGTCTATTGACCACCCAACACCTTTTCAAAACTTCTTACGATCCTTACATGATGCATGAAAGCATAGCACTTGGGCATGGTTTGATTTTGTTTGCGAAAGCGAACGGCGTTTAGAAACTGGGGTTTATTTTTACCGCTGCGGGTACCAAAGTGATTGGACCCAGCGATGTGGGATGGAGGATGCATATATGAGAACCGAAAGCGAAATGATATTACATACGCACGACTTATATACTAATTTCTACACTTAATACTAGCGACCATTCATTTAGACTAGACTTTGATTCACATTCTACCTTTATAAAGGTGCACTTTAAAATATAGACGGTTGCTAAAAACAATTCACTTTCTTCTCCCTTGTGCTATGTTACGTTCTGTAATTCCTGAAACATAAATCCTTCTGAAAGGTCTACTCAAACTCCATCTCATTCTGAAACAAATCGTTGTCCTGTTACCCCTGCTTCCATCTCCAATTGGTATAATACATAAATCATTAATCAAGAAAGCCTTAACGCCCTCCCTTGCATAAACAATTGAAAACCCAAGCTTGTGGCACATCTTGCTCCTTTTCACACTCGCTCACATAGCTCAAATAAAGTGCATAGCGAAACTGGGCCTCCCTCAAGTCTTCCTCCCCTATTTTCCTTCCCCCACCGTTCTGCAAACCATTGACATCCAACTTGTCCCTATTTACGCCCATTTCCACAGCCCATGACTCTCCACGTAGGCCAGCCCACAGGGCCATGAGGAATGCATCGTCAATGGGTAGGTTTGGCGGTACGCTGCATCTGGGGGACCATATCGATGGTCGGCGACGGCGACGCTCTGGATCTCGTGAGATGATCAGGAGAGTGCTCTGCGCAACTGCAGGATCGAGAAAAGAGACGAGCACTTCAAAGGTACGCTTTGCGAGAATTGAGTTGAAGGTCCGCGAAGTGAGGCGGACTTGCTTAGCAGATGGGGATGGAAGGTAGTCGAGAATCTGGTAGAGGATCTCTGGGGGAAGTGTATCCATTGTGTTGGTTGTGATGTCAGATTAACGTGAGTGTGAACGTGCAAGACGATCAATTGTTAGAGATCCAAGGCTGTATATCATGCAGGGTACAGTTCAGGATCAAATGAGGAAGAATAAGTGAAAAGGAAAGATATAAGCGGCGATTTTCTTGTGTACCTTACGTTTATATCTTACTGTACTTGTGTCCGACCTACCGAACTGATGTCTTATTCCTCCTAGTAAACCCCTAGTCCACAGAGGTTCTCATGTGAGCAACAACCAACAAGACCATTACCGATCCACCAATTGAGTCAGCCATGGACGAATCAATTGGCTAAGAGTCCCTTGTTGTCCGCACTATGATTTGCTTCTTCCTCGTAAGGTAGCCTCCTTCCTCGTATGGTACAACGAAGTCCGGGCGGAGCACGTAAGCAGCCAAGGCCAAGATATGTATGACTGTGTTTTTAGCCTCGTGGGGAAGCTCAAAACCCCATTTTACCATTGGCAGTGGGGTCTATTCAAGGCCCATACGAACATAACCACAAGCATAACCAATTAATACATATATAAACAAGTATATCGGATAGAGATGTTAGAGACCTCTGAGCTCCAGCCAGAGCGAGATCCAGCGTATCATCTACACGAACATAACCAGCATATATGCAAGCATAACGGCTAGAGGCATAAGGGTCCTTTCAGCAAAGACCCTGGCCTAAGATAGCCAGCGGGGGTAATAAACAGGAAATGAAATTAATTATTTTATATTAACCATGTCTCAAGCTAATCAATGGCTTCAAACGTTCAGCTTTAGATAGTCTTTTCTCCTCCGGCCGTCTCATCTTGCCACCACTCCTTCATCAGCCGTAACCTCTCCGTCCTCTCCCTTGCCATCCTCCTTCCCTCATCCGTCTTCATCATACCCTCAAGCAAGAGCAACTTATCGTCAAAGTGCTCCATGGTGTTCTCCAGCGTACGGCCTTTGGCACCTCCAAACGCAAATGTCCTCGCAATGCCCACCGCGCCAATGGCATCTAGTCGATCAGCGTCCTGCACGACAGCCAGCTCCGGATACGTCTCCACAAGGGCCCGCGTGCGCGCCGGGTCCTTGACTTCGGACGAGTAGCTCACACCGAGACAGATGGCCTGGACGGTGTCGGCGAGATCCTGCGGGGCATCGAAGGAGACGAGGACAGAAGAAATCATGCGGGATGGGTCCTCGCCGGGACGGAGGTACTTCTTGTCGCCGACGTCGTGGAGCAGTGCGGCCAGCGTGACAAGGGAGCGTTGTGTTGAGGGCGTGTGAGATTGGATGTGGTGAGAGAGGCGGAGGACACGCTGAATATGATTGAAGTCGTGCGAGGCGTCGTAATTGGACATGTACTTCTCAACGTAGGCCGTCACCTTGTCGACGAGGGCATCGTCTACTGTGAAGTTGTCGGTGGTCATGGTGCGGCGAAGCTTCTGGCCCGAGAAGAACAGCTTTGATTTAGGATGGTAAGTTCTGAAGCACGACGAAGCAAATGTCTTTGTCAAGAGATGTCTCATGACAGGGCAAAGTTTGATTGGGAGGATGTCTTAAGTAAGTGACGGTGTAGGCTGAGATGAAGACACTAAAAATTCTATAACGTGAAAATTCAGCCTGTCAAATATCTGGGTTTGTAATCAACAATCCCTCGAATTTTTAGCTGGAATCGTAAATAATGAACTAATTACTGCGTCCCCGCAAACATGAGCCTCAAATAGGCAGGTCAAGCATGTTTGATGCTGGCTTAGTGGGTGTGAGACGCGACGGAACGACGCGTCCATGAATCGAAGGATCTAGTAACACGACGGGTACCCACGTGACAGGCACCCATCTCACCCTACCATGTCATGGTCTACTGTTTATAAGCAAGGATTTGCTCGAATTGCGTATAATACTATATATATCTTAGTTTCAGCATGTTTGCTAATATCACTATGTCCCCCTTATGTATTGTCTTTGGCTCTTGAAAGAACGAGATATACAGACCGGTGTAAGCTTGCACGATCATGATCATAAATTGTAAACTACCAGTGCTGAGGAACAAACAAAAAGGAAATCTCAGTACTACCTACTTAGTCATGTTTCAAGAGATCTAATAATCAATGTTTCTCATTAAATTGTTTCTCAAGGAAAGAACGCTGTGTGCTTATCATCTCTGTCGTATAACACACTGACAATGACTGGAATACTGCTCTTTTGTACACCTCACCACAAACATCTTCCGACGCAGCCTCGAGAAATCATTCGGAAAGCAAGCGCACAGCATGCAGGCCTCCCCCGAACTCTACCTTCATCAAGTGATTAGCATCCTCTGTGGGAAGGCCGCATACCACCTTTACAGTATCGATTGAGGTGATAGCAGCCCCAGCCTCACTGTTCAACAAACATCCCTACATTGATGCAACCATGCAGCATCAGCAAAGTCACGCTCCAATATCAAAGTCCCTCAAACGGAGATCTTTTCCTTTGAGTCCTGCAAGATCGTATAATTCCCCTCATTCACAAGCAGTCATCACAAACAAGCACGCACACACACAGAGCGGTGGGCTGAGTGCGAGTGTGACGGACCTCACATACCCGCCGGAGCTAAAAGCCATCGCATGCATAGAGACGGATGACGGAGGGCCGATGCTACCGATGCTAGGCCCGGAAGGTAGACATTCTCGGACACACGCGGACGGGCCGCAGAGGAGAAGATGGAGCCGATGTGCCTAGACCTATTGTGTTTATCGAATGGAGGAGACCTGGTGATATCAAGTGTAGGTACAGTGTTTTGCGAGTCTAGGACTTTTTCCCTCAATGGTATCCGTAACTACCTGCTATCAGAGATTTTCCTCTGCATACAGATGAGGAGCCTTCCAGGGGTGTGAACGGAGGTGGCTGGCTAAGGGAATACAAACGAGGCCTCGATATGTATGTACCTTGTATGGATCTGTAGGGGACACCGCCAATCCCGCATGTCTCTCGTCTAGGTACTTGGTAAGCGTAGCAGATATGATAATCCACTCTCAATTACTGGTATTTGACTTGCATTTGCAGTGTGATATACCATATACCACCACCAATACGCCAACGACGGAGCACATGGTTCCGCCATGACTCTGAATAAATCAGTCTTGTGAGCCAACTCCTGACTCGTCCGATTTTTCTCGTCGGCCGCATGAACTCGAGGGTTGCACTACAGTTCGCCCGGCTAGATAGTGGCCCAATAACGGATAGAGGTGTCAAAGCGGTGCGGTGCAAGGCAAAGGCAGAACATCACGGCAGATGCGCTGCGCGATGCGATGCGATGCGATGGAAAAGCCTAGACCGTGCATGATCCATAGATTTCATGTGCGTTTTTGCATTGATCTACTGTGCTGAGGCCACGAGAGTGGACAAATCCGGTGCGCAGACCGTACATGAAATGACACTGTCTTTGCATGGCTGAAATGCATGTGGTTGAGGTGAGATGTGGTTGACGACGTCCATGTTGAGCATGTCATTGGCCAGCCTGCAGCGTGATGAAAGAAAAAGCCTAGCGGTGCCACAGGCCAATAGCGACAACGGAATAGACGCTCGACGGGGGTCACTCTTTGGGCCTGTTTAGCGGTAGAAGGGTTCTTATTGGTGCAGTGTTTCTCGCTGTGATCCCCCCGCTCTGTGGCTCTCTGGGGCTGCTTCTAAATTTCGCAGCATTGGATCCACAGTTTGATGCACGCACTTTCTTGATCCACATTTTGCTTAACCGCCCACGCTTGTCCTTCCAAGGAACCGTGTGATGGGATGGGATGGGATGGGCCGAGTGATAGACGACGACATGAACTCGGCATCTCCTTGTCTGCAGCGTCTCATTGGCTGTTTAGTTTGATTTACTGTCAAAAGACTTGTTTTCTTGTGTATTGTATTGTGTAATTCCCAAGGCAACCGCATGTAAAGTACGTAGTTTAGGTTCATGGATGTTGACATCCACATCCTCATGGTGGCCGCTATACACGGCCGCTTCTTATAAACAGGACCAACACCCGCCGCCCCCAACTCTCCCTTTTTCTCTTTCTTCTTCAGCAAGTCTTTTCAATCTCAAATCCGTCTTTTGTTTTTGGGTCTCTTCCCCTTTCCCCTTGTGCTTTTCGTTTGTTCACCGTAGAGCCGGTCTCTACTATTATCCTTCTAATTTCGTTGTCTCTAATCTCAAGATATTAAAAAGCTCTCTATCAACTCGATACGCACTCACCAAAGTTGCTGGCCAGCTTTAGAGACAATAACCCGTTTTACGTCTTATTTGTTTTGTTCTGTTCGAACTATCACCCCCGTTTATAATCTTCTAATTACAGAAATCTCGGATTTCACTTGCTCGCGCCAACTATCAATATTGCATTCACCGTTTTCAAATCTGCATTGTCAGCATCATCGGCTCCCCAAACAACATAAAACACATTCAAGCGCATAATCAAGGCAATCAATATGTCGTCTGTTCAACTCTCTTTCTCTCTCCGCGTCTCCTCTGGCGTCAAGACTGTTCATCTCCTCGGCTCCTGGGACGGTTATGTTGGTCAACTCCCTCTCTCCAAGGACAAGTCCTCGTCAAAGTCCGGCTCCTGGAAGGGCACATTCCGATTCCAGAACTCAACTCTTGAGGCTGGCCAACGATACTGGTACTACTACATCATTGATGGCTACCATGTTGCCCACAACCCCAGCGTCACCTCAACAGTTGAGCCCACAACTGGCCGCGAGCTGAACGTTCTTGATGTCCCTGTCGACTCGTCGTCCAAGTCTTCATCGCACCGCTCCTCGTCTTCCAAGTCTTCCTCAAAGTCGTCGTCTTCTTCCAAGTCCTCATCCAAGTCGTCTTCTTCCTCGCACAAGTCATCGTCGCATAAGTCTTCCTCCAGCAGCAAGAGCTCTTCTCGCCATTCTTCCAAGGACAAGGAGTCTCGCTCCTCGCGCCACAGCTCCAAGCTCTCAGTAGACATCCCCAAGGGTCGCCCATTGTCAATCTCCCAGATCCAGGCCCCCAAGCCCATGTCTCCCCATGCGACCAAGCACATCTTGGATGCCTCCTACTACGAAGACGAGGAACTCGAGGAGCTCGCCGACCGCTTCGGCAGTGCCAACATCGAGGACCAGTACATCACCGACTTCAGCTCGTCGCCAATCTCCTCCAGCGGTTCGTCTCTGTCATACCGCTCCGACAGCTCTTCACCCAACTCGTCCCTCTCTGGCTACAGCACCCCTGGATCCGACGTCAGCACTTGCACCTGCGAGCGCTACGGTATCACTCGCAAGGGCGAGCGTGTCAAGCTCGACTGCGGCGGATCTCGCTGTGGCTATGATGACGACAGCTCCTGCTCCAGCAGCAGCGAAGACGAGTACGAGTATGAAGCCTCCGTCTCGCGCACAAGTTCCCGCCGCCACGGTGTCGTCGCATAAATGCGTCAGAGCGTGGCGAGTCCTTTGGCAGGAGGTTGAGAGAACCTTCAGCCGTTCATTCCTTGCATCGAGCATCCCCTGGCAGCACATCAGCGCCGGGATGACTCGACATGTGTTGTTGTGGTAATATCAGCAATCATTTTCATGATCGACCTACGTCACGTTCCCTGACGCGGATGGTACGCCGAGCTGGTCTCGAACGTCTCATCGCGCCGATGCGTTGATAGTAGCTAGGTCGATGTTGCGACACTTCCGCGCGGCCACGATGGGCATGTATCGTGGCTGCGCAGGCGTAATTCTTTTCCTCACTCTCATGGTTCTTGAGTGAGCTGGGAGATCTCGAAAGAGATCGTCCCAGGATCTACAATGTCAAAACGCTTGAGAATCTCATCTGCTCTGATGATGGGATGCCATCTCTTGCAGTCAATTTCTGGACGTGGTTTAAGACCTGGCGATGGATGAAGGTCTGGACTAGCCATACGAAGTATGAGGTGGATGATGATGGGCAGTCATGAGCAACGATTAATGAATGAAATAGCTTAGCTGTCTGGCCGGGATAGATGACGATTGAATCTATTCATGAAATGAAATGAACCTCTGTCCAAGTAATTGAAGTGATAAATGTGTCTTGCTACTGCTTCGGTGTTTCGGTCTAATGTTACAGCCCACTGTATTTATACTCTAAGCCAAGAGCCAGAGGGCGTTAAATAGGGACCCTTCAGGAGGCGGGGATTCTATGGCGGGGTAACTAACTATTATCGATAGGAGGCGGTAGCATTTAACTATTGTCTACACCGTACTTACAACGTCGTTTCTACTTGCAGCAACGCATTGAATTTCCCTGGTTCATGAAAAATCGAATCGCAGGTCTTCAGTAAATCACTTTCAAGCTGAAGCGATTGCATTACATCCGCAGCGCTCTTCTTTGCATCATCTTGACTTCTCGAGCTCAACTTCCAACCTCACTCAACCGTAATCATGGCCGACGAACAGATCATCCTCCCCATCATCGACTCCCACATTCACCTCTACCCAGCCTCCGAAACCGAATCTCTGAGCTGGTTCACCCCCGACCACCCCCTCGCCGGCCAGCATTCTCTCGAGCAGTACCGCGAAGCCACCTCCTCAGCCCCATCCCTCCTCGGCTTCGTCTTTGTCGAGACGGACCGCAAGAACGACATTGAAGCCGGCGCCGCAGATGGATCTGGATGGGAGGCACCTCTAGCTGAAGTCTCGTGGCTCAAGCGCATTGCGCTCGGCCAGCCGCGCGATGGCGAAGGCCACACGGCTGACGACGCAAAGCTGTGTCTGGGTATTGTGCCTTGGGCACCGCTACCCAGTGGTCCTGAAGTTCTAGAGCGCTATCTGGATCGCGTCAAGGAGGAGGCAGGCGATGCATGGTCCAAGATCAAAGGGTTCCGTTATCTGCTGCAGGACAAGCCGCACGGCACCATGCTAGACGAGAAGTTCATTGAGAGCGTCAAGCTGCTCGGCCGTCGTGGGTTTACTTTTGATGTCGGTATCGATCAGCACCGACGTGGCAAGAAGCAGCTCGACGAAGTGATTGAGTTTGTCGACCGTGTCTATGATGGTGTTCCTGAGGAGGAGAAGGTCACACTGGTGCTAAGTTGGTCTCAACTCTCCCTTGTCACCCCTCGACACTGAACTAACAGAGTCTTCGTTAGACCACCTCTGCAAACCTGACTTTAGCATCTACAACCTGGCCTCAGACTCCGGCTTCCATGCCTGGCGCACTGCTATCTACGCTCTTAGCAAAGTTCCCAACATCTACATGAAGCTCTCGGGCGGCTTCTCTGAGATGCCCGATTCTCTGCGAAACCAGGACCCCAACCACATCTTCGAGGCTACCCTTGGCTGGCTCGGCATCGTCCTCGCCACCTTTGGCCCTAGCCGTATCATGTATGGCAGCGACTGGCCTGTTTGCACCGTCAACACCGAAGACGCCTGGCCCAGGTGGCGCAGCGTCGTCGAGCGCATGTGCTGGATGGCTACGCTGGGCGACGAGGAGCGTGCCATGATCTTTGGCGGCACGGCCAAGAAGGCCTACAAGCTCTAAGTCGGACCATGGTAGATATCATGAGTGAAACAGTGTATATGTTGATGAACGACATTCGAGAGTATGGCATAAAGGCATGGACCTCGGGATGAAATGAGAACCGGGAATGCACAAGTAACGAAAACTCAGGTGGTAAACACCGTTGATGAGAGACATGAACATAAGAGACCAAAGAAATTCTTTTGTAGAATTAATATAAATACCCCTTCAAGTCTAAGATACTCCTTTAATCGGCTACAGAGACATCCCTTCATAATCCCGTCAAGGGACCGGCGTCACATTAACAAACTAATCGCACAAGCATGTTGAAGTATTAATCCAATAGATGACTATCAGGTATATTGTCAAAACTCCAAGCGCCAGTGAACCGTCACTAACAGAAACAGCATTAAGTAATACCTCCACGCCGAACCCGAGGGAGCCCATAGCCTCCCCTGAGCATATGCCTCGCAGAAAAACAAAATCCCCGTCATACAGTTTTGTGTGTCATGAGTTGTAGCGTTCATCTGCCCTTTTGAGGCTCATCATTTCTCCTCCCATTCTCTCCTACCCCCTCTCAATCAGCTCCACGTCCTCGATAGTTACCCATCTTCTCAATAGAGCTCATGATGCCACTGCGAGCTGCACCACCTGGCCGAGGCAGGCCGCCTGCGCTCTTGGTGCGCTCATGAGGTGCCCGAAGACCCGACCCAGGGGCACGTAGTCCAGAAGCACGGTTGACGCTGCTCCTAAAGTGATCCGCGCTTCGCTTGGGTGTCTTAGCCTCTGGCTCTCTGTCGTGTTGCCTCTCATGGGGGTAACGGGACGCCGACTGAGGTTGCTGCGGCTGTTGCTGTTGCTGCGGCTTTGGTGTCTGCGCGACGAAGCTCTGCATGTTCATCATCTCCTCGGCAAGCTGCACAAGCTCGCCTTTCTCTACACGCTCTTGTTCCAGCATGCCGCGAAGCTGCTCGTTGTCCAGCTGCACAGTTTGTACGACTGCCTCAAGCCTTTGGATATCGGCATTGAGTTCCTTGATTGCTGCGCTATCCCGCACCGCTTGGGCCTTGCGTTCATCAGCCTCAACAGTGTCGGGCTCAACCTTGGTCATGGTTGCGTCTCGGCCAACGCGCAGACGCTCGTTCTCCTCAGCGAGCTCTTCAATCTTGCTCTCAAGCTCGTGAACGCGCTTCTCCCAGCGAGACTCGTACGACTTCTTCAGGGCAGTGACCTTGGACTCGTGCTTGCTCTTGTAGAGAGCATGGAGTTCACGAGCCACGCGCTCAACAGCGATCTCGACTTCGTGGTTAGAGTCGCTTGGGTTCTTAGGCTTCTCAGGTGATGAGTTATCGGTATCCTTCCCGGCGCGCATTCCAGCAATCTTGCTTTCCGCCTCCTGGTGCAGCATCTCGGCGGCTTCACGTCGCTTTTCACTCTCTTCCAGTTTATGCTCCAGCTCTTCCTGTTCCCTTTGGCTCACCACAATTTCTTCCTTGACCTTCCGCAACACACTCTCCATCTCACGTCCGCGGTTCTCCCAGCCTTCCTTCTCAACTGCGAGCTGCTCCTTGGTAGTGCGTTCTTCACGGAGCTGCTCCTGGGATTCACCCACACGCTTCTCTGCATCGCCGACTGCAGCCTTGAGAGATTGCACCTCGGCCTCTTTACCACTCAATGAAGCCTTGAGCGAGCTGATTTCAGATAAAAAGTTTGATTTGAGAGACTCGAGCTCCCGAGGGGTGATGCTGGGGACACTGCGAGGTGTTGGCATTGGAGGAATATCAAAATCGATGAGGTTAGCAAATCCGCGAGAAGGGGTTGCTGCCACATTGGGTGCTGTTCGGGATGGTGAAACGCCGCCCCTAGACGGCGTCCTCTGGGGGAAACGCATCTGCTCTGTAAAGTCCAGCAGGTTCGTTGTGTTTCCCGAGTCGTGTCTCGATCTAGGTCCTGGGGTTCGAGATGGCGAGGGATCGGCTTTTGAGTTTGCGCGAGGGGTGAGACCCTCCATGCTGGACAGCTTGGTAGGACTCTGGCCAAGTTTGGCAAACATGGTCAGATTTGGCACAGCTGAGAAGGTGCTGAACGTGCTGGCCATGGTATCGTCAGGGCACACAGACTCGTCCACCTCCATCTGTCCCGGAGGAGTGATGTTGACAGTGCCTGTAGAGACGTCCATGTCATCTTGATCATCTTCCAACACGCTCTGCTCATCTTCGAAGATCTCGATGGCACGCTTGAGGCCCTCGTTTTGCCGCACAGCGTCCTCTAAGCTCATTGTTTTCTCGTGTTTGGCGCGGGGCGTGTCCATCGGGTTGCTGACCTTAACAGGAAACCGTTTCTCAGGAGACACTTTTCTAGGGCTGCGGGCTCCAGGAGCCAGTCTTTCTGATGGTCTTCCGTCCCTCACTTCTCGCTGGTCGGTAAGAATCTTCAACGGCGATAGAGTCGCGCCTGAGAGAACTCGAGAGTGTCGTGACTTTGAAGGAGAACGGTTCTCCTGGTCGGAAAAAGTAGTGTCGTTGACAGCCGACACGAAAGGAGAGGACCCTTGAGAGGTTTCGTTCTGGGTTTCTGAGGCCACAGACACTGTTCGTACCTCGTAGGTGTCGTACCGCTTGACAGTAGCTGGTGTTTGGATGTTGAGACTGGAATCTTGGGATGGTGATAGTGGTGTTTCCATTGTGATGTACGCTGAAAGCAAAAAAAGGCAATCAAGAAAACAATGCGCAGTCGGAAGAAGACGTTGTTGACTTATTAGTCTGCTCAAGCTACTATTTAGTGTGTTGCTTGGAGAGAACGGAGTCCAACGGTCTGTGTGGTAACGGACGCTAACACCAAAATACATGGTCGACCCGGCAACAATGGTGGACCTCTCACGTGATATGCCGACCAACCTCATGTTCTTGTAGGCATGTAACATGGCAGGTATTGGAGGAGAACCAATCTATCTTGCAGTCTACCTATTACTCCAAAGTGCAAAGCATACATCTGAACTACTAGATACCAACTACAGCAGGACTAGACCTGGCATTGATGTACCTACTTCCCTGGTGTTATATAGCCAATACTCACTTTGCACACCTCTAGATTTAAAACACAGCTAGGCAAATGCGCATGAACCTCAGTTCAGTTGATCCAACTCTCTAATTGTATTGAGTCTCGAAAAAAACAGCTTTTATTGTTCCCTCATAAAATCGTTACCTAGTAAAGCAACACTTTCAAAAACACACCATCTTTAACGCTTTTAAACAAAAGCATACAAGAGTTAAGAAGAGGAGAAGAGAGAAATGTAAGAATGTCGTAAGTCGTTAAGAACCGTTCCCAACCTTTCTGTCCAAGAACACTCCAGATAGAAAAGTTGAGTTCGCTCCGAAGTCATCATTCCCGCCTGAAGACATTACAGGCAGTGCTGTCCCATACCGTGCACTCATGTCGCCAGCGAAATCCGCCGAAAGGAAAAAAGTTGTTGCAGTAATTCTCCTCAGAAATTAAAGCCTCCATGCAGAACGTGGCTCATTAGTCATGTATATCCGTGACAGAGCATGTTAGGTTAACATAGAATCGGAAGTCGTATCGTGGGCTCATCAGCATCATCCTCTTGATCCAAGGTGTTTCCGATGAGGCTTTTTCTGTGAGTACCGGACAAAAAGCATGTAAAATGCTTCAAAAGGAAATTTTCAAAGAGTGTGTTGTTACGCCACCTAATGGCAAAAAAAGGGGCGTCTCGAATATTCGCTTGCGATCCGTCAAGCGAACGCTGGAGCTCGATACCACCAGTTTCCCTTAGATCAAGTGGTAGGCATAGTAATCGTCCAATGGAAGAAGTCTCTAATTACCAAAGGACTGTTGCCTTCGAGGAGCAGCAATAGCAGAGGCAGGTCGAGTCAGACCGTCATACCCAGGAGCAGGGCCATATGAAGGAGAAGCGGCAACAGTAGAGGCGGGTCGAGTCAGGTTGTCGTACACAGGAGCAGTAGCATACGTAGGTGAAGTACCGACACTGGAGTGGTGCCGACCCATAGCGTCATACTGAGGAGCAGTAACGCTTGCCTCCATAGTCTTGGATCGCTTGAGGTCGAAGTGACCCATGACATCGTGTCCCATAGGGCCTGGCCGGGGAATTTCGTCCTCTTCATCTCGCCCTCGCTTGGGCATGGCAGCTCCATTCATCATAGTGTTACCGTATCCAGCACTGAGGTTATAATACTGAGGAGGTTCAACAAGACCTTCCATCGTGGTCCTGCGTCGCTTCACGTCGTAATTACCCGCGGAATCATGTCCATTGGGGCTTGACCGGTGTACATCGTCTTCTTCATCTCGCCCTCGCTTGAGCATGCCATCTCCATTCAGGATAGGGGGCTGTTGCGAGTATCCGTTTGGCAGTCCAGGAATGTTACTCATAGGATCATGTCCATTTGGACCTGGTCGTTGAATTTCGTTCTCGTCATCTCGTCCTCGCTTGAGCAGGCCGGCTCCGTTCATCAGCTGAGGCTGGGGAATGTTCGCCAGAGGAGGCTGAGGAGCGTATCCGTTCGTCATTCCAGGCATACTGCCCATGGGGTCGTGTCCATTAGGACCTGGTCGTTGAATTTCGTTCTCATCATCTCGTCCTCGCTTAAGCATGCCGTTTCCATTGGAAATAGGTGTTTGAGGGCCACTTGTGAGAGGCTGAGGTGTGTATCCATTTTGTAATCCAGGCATCATCGGGTGGTGCTGGCCAATTGAGGATTGCATTGAAGGTAGACCGCCAGTGTTGGGAGCCGGTGTTCGCATGCCGTTTCCTTCGTGTTTTCGGCGCTCAGCGGCAGCCATTACCTGAGTAGTTCTACTCGAGTTTGTGGGGTGATAGAGAAGTGCACCAATGTTGTGGACGAACAATGGGTACAGGAGCTCTGTGATCTTCTCCTTGTTGGCAAAGTCTAGTGCACGGTCGTAAGGAATCCTGGAATACTGTGAGCTTACTGTCCTCCAATGTTTTGACACCAATTGCAGGGAAACACATACCAGACACCCTTCAAGTGCATGGGGCCAATCTTGACAACATGTCGAACCTTTTCACTTTTTAGAATGCCGTCTCGTCGGCCTCGTGTCATGCCAGCTACGTTCAGCAGCTTGGTACCGTTGATCATGTGGTTATCTATAACTCGAATTAGCTCGCTGATACATCTAGCGCTGAAAGATAGCTTCGCTTCTTACCTTCTCTCCGCGCCACACAAATGCCCCGGGCTTCAACCTGGAAACATAGGCTACCTTCATCTTCCCAGAGAGTGGCTGTGACTCGGGGCTTCATGCCTGGTGGAGGTGCCTGGCCTGTTGTGTCGAAGCTGGTAGTGGCGTTGTTGTAGCCCGGCTGTTGCATCGCTCCTTGGTTGCTGAGCGCTGAAGGCACAGGCAGTACATTCTGAGGCGCGGGCATAGGATTGGAGACAGCGGGAGGAGCAGCGCCATTTGTAGAGTAGCCATATGGGCTATACTGTTGTGGTTGCTGATATTGATGTTGAGCGTAATACATCTCTGGCTGGTGGGGATGGCCTTGGTTCATTTCGTAGGGATATTGGTAGTGGGTGAGAGGAGGATGGGCTGTTATAGCTGGCGTAACGTTAGGGCGGGACAGTTGACGAGGGGAAGGAAGCAGTCGTTGAGGCAAAGGATGACTGCAAACTCGAAAGGAAAAAGAGGTGGACGGCAAAGGGAAAGAAGGACCGGCAAGGAAAGAAGAGAGAAAAAAAGAAATAGAAAGAGAAAGAGAGAAGAAAAAAACCAAGAAGGTCAGGATCTTGGTGGTGAGAGGCAGAACGAACAGAAGAGGAACAGAGGAGGCAGGTGAGGTACGTACCTTGGTCTTGTTCTTGTCCAGTACCCGCCCCGCAGGTAGGTCGGGATGGGGATGGGGACTGGGGAGTGTCCATTGAGTGGGAGTGGGATGGATGAGGGAGTGGGCGAATTGGAAGGGCGTGGGAGTTATCGGTCCAGTCCAAATGGGTCCCCATCGAGGGCGAAGAGGAGAAGAGAGGGGTTTATGGGAATGGGTTTACCGTGGTTGGCGAGAGAGGTTGATAGGTTTAGCTTGGGCTTTGAGTCCTTACCTTAGTTGACGAGCGAGGAGAAAACCAAAGAGAGAAGAAGAAGGTTAGGTTGTTTGTTTATACCAGCAGCCGGAGGCAGAAAGAAAACTCAAGATGTGCAGGCATCGAGGGTGCTTTATATATATGTTTTTGCCAATTAGACTCTTCAACAATATTTCAATTTCGGCCAAACTTCTGTTCTGAATTTTATCGCGAATGTTTTCTTCAATTCGGTCGGTTCATGTGCAAATAGAGCTTGCACACACGTACCCGTATGAGTCGCTTGAGGCGTGGTGGGCCGCGCTTCTGCTGTAGGTACCTCAGACAAAGCGAACTTAGTGCACAGTACAGTAGGTTTCTTTTCCTTGCGTTATCCAACAAAGTTTGATAAGGTAAACACGCAGAAAAGTCCGAATATCCAAACCCAGAGCCACTTTGTGCGCGGTACTGCGCCAATTTAGTTTTGGAGACCATTTCTTTTTCTTTTCATCTCCTGTCCTTTTCTGTTTTTAACATCATCGCCTCCTCTGTAAAGTCTCTGTAGGTAAAACTTACTCACCGTACGGCCGTGGCCGACATCGCCCTGGCGTATGAGGGAGGTGTGCGTTGGCGTGGATCATGAAAAGGACTAAACTAGGCCTGGCAGTACGCGGTACGATACTGTGCTGTGCTTTGGATCAAGCTGAGACTGAGTACCTAAGTACTCGGTTCCGGGGCTGGATCTTGCCTCTCTGGCCTTTGATGTCTTTCCATGGTTGGATCCCAGGATTATGCTTCGAATGTTTCTTCCGCATCGTCCATATCAAAAGAAACACAACACTCCACAATCGGGTGCGCACTGGTCACTCTCCTGTCAACGCACAACAGAGCCAGGGACCATCCAGCTCGCAGCCCACGCAAACTCGGTGGATGAAGGACTCTCTGTAGGGCGCTGGACCATCTTTGAGGAGCCAAAGAGCGCTCGCAACAGCAGTTGGTGGGTGGTGCGAGGGGTGTGGAAGCAGGGGTATCCCTGAGGGGTATGCAGAACAGCGTCGTACCAGGCCACCTCAAGTGCGTTGAAAGGAGGAGGAGGTTGATCATGGGGGTTTTCTGGTGGTCAACTCTGAGCCGTTGTTGTAGGCCGGGCTCTGCGGTAGGTATCCCGACTAGGGTTCCCCCTGGGAAGAGTGATCGGTCACCCAAAATCCCAATGGCTACAGGGACCACGGGGCCGCCAGGGCTACCTACCCAGGCCACTGCGTGCAGGGATGAAGTGATCCCGGGGAGGGCAGACGGGAGCGATGCTTGGTGCCATTCCCCCCTGGCAGCTCCAGTTCCGCTCACTCGCGCCAGCATTACTGTGCACCCACAGCACATCAGCATCCGCTTGATGCGACAAGAAAAAGCCCGCACACAACGTCGAATTCAAGATCCAATTTGAGATGAGCAGGAATCATGTCATATTTACAATGTACAAATAGATTGAAGACCGTTGTTTATTAATAATACAGCTCTGAGAGGGTTCTTCTCATACTGAGAGCTCACCTCCCATCTTGATCACAAGTAAACTCCGTCGGAGAGTGAGATTGACTACGTAGATCACATACAAGGATCAAGTCATATTCAAGATGTAAAAGCTACCTCGGATATTTTCCTACTTACCTAGTTATCACCTATCTCACTCAATCACATTCGAATCCCTGGCTTGCACCCTCGGGCCAGTATACGCAATTAAGGCAACACTTACCGGGTTGTCAATTGCAAGCATTCTCTGGATATCTCGGAGTCGGGGTCGCTTAGAAACAATGGGACTCTTCAACCTTGTCTCGTTGACAATAGCTTCAGGCTCTTCATAACTATCATAACATCTAAATAACTCAGCCATACTCTTGAGCTGAGCTTGACCCAATCCCGGCGTCTCGCGGCTGAGGTATGGTCCAGGTTGCTTTTGTGTCGCGTCATTCTGCTGTGGGCTGGGTGGATTCCATTTGTCTATCTGGGCTCTGTTATTGCTCCTGTGGCCGTGTCGTGTCATTGTCGTGTCGTGTGCTAGCTATGTGTTGCGCTGTCGTGCTGTCTTGTTGTTGTGTGTGCTCTTGTCGCTTCAACGCTATTCGTCGGTGCTTAACTCTCGTTCGTCTTTCGCGCTCTCCTTCCTTCTAGCTCTTAGTTGCGGCACAGCACTGTGCCAATTGGGCTCTTGTACCGGGTACTTTGGTTGAACCATGGGATGAGTTGCAATTAAGTTACCAGAGCTCTCCAACAAAGTCGATCTCACCAATCAAAGTGATCGGACGCCAACGAGAAGACACCTAAACCCCAAGGGCGAAATAACGGCACCAGAGTTTTGCGCTTCCAGTTTCTCGGCGCTTCTGATCATCTTTGTCTCTTACTCCAATTGATCCATCTGCAACTCGCAGTCTCAACGGCGCGCCAAACTACTACGGGACCGTTACTTTGGGTTACCTCTATTGCGTCAAGTGCCGGAACAGCTTGTGCACCACCATTTTTGTGTGCAACTACCGACAACTCGTATTGAGAAAAGTTGAGAAACCAAACGCAACTAGGGGCCTACCACCTCTAGAGTCTAGATAGAGCCGAGGATTCAATTCAATAATGAGATGGGGGCCTCATGCAGACTAGGAGCGGAAAGGCTGTGCACTCTTACTAACTTCTGACTACGCGGATGTGCTTGCGCAGGAACGGTTGCCGATAAGGGAGAGGTTTAAAGAGAGACCTGATCAAGTTCCCATATGGCTCAACGAGTTCCGGTTCAAGATAATTGGCCTACCATTGTCAATGCCCATGCTAATGCCCATGCCAGCCTCCTCCCAACCCCAGCAGGCAATGGACTTGATGACGGGACTGAGTGAAATATGACCACATCTAGATCCTGGTCGTTAGAATCTCGGGCACAATCGAGCAAGCCGGCGCCCGCTTGTGCGGAGGTCCATCCATGGCCCTTGGCTAATGGCCCGTGATCCATGGGCCGCCGCTCTCCGAGAAGACCGGATTTCCCCTCTAGGACTGGGATGTTGGAACAAGCACCACCCGCCTGACTTTGCTTGATTTGCTGGTGTTGTATTCGTAAGGCAATAATATGTGGGTTTCTGTTCTTGCTTTGCTTCGTCTTTCGGCTCAACTCAACTTATCAGCTTCGTGGCTGGGCTCCATGGCCCACTGGTAATGGAAACCTCACACAAGAAAACACAAGGACCTAGGCGAGCACAGTGCTAACGCCGCAACACGCCATTAGCTTCCTTTACAAGCCTCTCCATCACTTTACCTGCTATTTCCGACACATGGCCGCTTGTCCTTGGGTCTGGTAGCTGCGCTGTGGCGGTCTCAATGAGCCACTTGCCAGGTATCATGTCTCACTTGCTCGGACAGTTTGTCTCTGCTGTAGTTACGTCTCCCTTGACAAGGACTCGGCGGCAAAGTGCGGTAAGGTAGCCTCCCGCAAGCCATGCGAGGATCATGGACGCCCAGACAGAAACAAGCTCCTCTGGGCCCAGAAATTTCCCGTCTTTTGTTGAGCCCTAGACAATCGACCGGTTGCTTCAGCTTGATACAAAGTTTTGATGGTCTTGATTGTGATGCCCACTCAATTGCCAAAACTCGGGAGTCGGGTCAGCCACCCGGGGCACCAAGACATGTGAGTTTACATATGTATGTCCAGTACTCGGTACATGCATTACAAACGAGCAGGGTGCAGGGGAACGTTGATGTTTGCTTCTTTGGGCCCTACTGCCCTTTGCACCTATCATCCAATGCTGATGGATTTGGTGCCACCACTTGGCCGCCTCTCACGTCAATTGCCCTCGCGCATTGCTACCCCGGGCCGGGCTGAGGAATTGGCTTTTTGTTTGACCGACTTTGTTATCCTCCTTGTACCAAATGCTTACTTCGAGTCGAGGTCTTGTTGGCTCATCTCAAGAGTTGCCACGAGAAGCATTGAGGCGTAAGGGTCCTACTCGGAGTGTTATTCCAACTTGCAAACCCAAAGACGCAACAGAGACACATCAACAATTACAACTGAAAGCCCCATAGTTATACCGAGGCTCCGTCGAGGGGTTTGACCCGTAAAGGCGTGGGTTTGGTACCATTCTGACCGGGGGTCTCGTTTGTGGGCGGGGATCTTGATGAGTGAATGTGTGATGAGTGAGAAAAGCCTGACCGACCTCCAACTTTCGTCATGGTGCTCGGACATGGATCGGTGCTATCCCCGAGGCACTCTACTAATCATGATTGTGGTCGAAGCCGTGGTGGGCAGCATATCCAAAAGAATAAGAATTCTTAGATGAGGTAGGTCGAACTCTTGTGTTAGAAAGATGGCTTAACGATATGTATGCAACAAGCTTGGCGAGTCTGTAGATCTTATGCTGCCCATCAAGCCTATCTGGCATACTTAGCATCAAATGGCAGGCGGAGGGATACCCTACTCACGCACCGTTTACCGGGACCTTATGCAAGATGCACAACAAGCTCGTGCAACCAGGGCAAATGTGACAGGGCCAGGCTGGCACTCCCTCCTGGGGTGCATATCGATGCATACACAAAGAGGCCGGTCCTGGAAGATGTGCATAAGTGGATGTATGATATTCTTCGATGCATATGATTCACATAAATACCACGAGGCTGAGCGTGGGAACGTCATTCTTTTCCTAGCCTTGCTAATCTTGGCCTTGATTTTTTGAGGGCATCATGTTTGAGCGCGTGGAGTATGAAAATCCAAGGGACCTGAGGTCTCGCTCACCACTGCAGTGATGCACCCCACCCCGATTAAACTTACATATGTATTTCCCCACTCAGCCATAAACCTGGTCTGGTCATCGTGACCTCGATAACTTTCCGAAACCTCGGCGAAGTCATCCCCATATGCTTTTTACTCTGTTTTGTCTCGGCGTGATATTTACTTTGTTGTTTCATGAGTACCTCGGCGCGCTTCCAAAGTTTTTCTTTGCATCCCTGCTGGCTCACTGCCTGCCTAAAAGGGTAAATGACACAAGGCTTTTATGTCGGCCTTTCCGATTAAGAAGCGTACAGCCAGAATCAAGCTCGGGCGACTAATACGCCTCATTTACATAAGAATCCAGCCTCCTGCATTACAGTACACATGACAACGGTAGGTGGCCTCGCCTCGAACCACTCAGAATCACGAAGCATCACAAAAGTGCGCAGCCAAGCGGCAATGGCACCTTTTGACTTTTCAACAAGGGCACGGCCACTTGATATCTCGGGCTTTGTAGGAAGATAGTGGCTATGGCAGAAGATTCGGCGCGAGACCCGAAGCCCTGGCAACGGAGCTGCAATCTGTTACGATTGATGGACGACAAACAGGTCTTTATGTGGACCAAATTGAACCGACATTTGGCGACAGAGACACGCAGCACACGAATACATTGCAAAAGATGCTGGTTGCATTTCTAGAAGCTTGTTACGGCCAGGGCGCATGGTAATCCCGTTGCACTACGCACAGGACGAGGCGCCTATGCAGAAGCTCTATGCAAGATTTCCGCTGCAACTAACGTAAGATATCGTCCGCGGTTCCTGCGGCCGACGAAGGGAGGAGGTTGGGAAACAGACTAACACGCCCTAAAGGCGAGGACAGACCCAAGGCAGATCGATACATCAGACTATTCCTTGTCGTTGAGATAGCACGAGGCTGGGGATTCGATACCAGATGAATCAGTGGCAACCAAGCAAAGGGAATTCAATACAGAATCCATGCAATCCTGGCCGTTCTGGAGGGATCGGTAAGCGAGCGAGTTGGATGACGGGCTGCACCATTAGAGCTGACGCAGGTACAATTGGATGCATATCGACGATTACCTAGACGAGATCGGTTCGAACATGATACGCAAACTTGGGCCTCTAACCGCTACGTAGTATGGATGTGGTTTCACATCAAGGGTTTGATATTGTTGTTGGATGCCTTACCTACCTATCTGACAGCCATACCCTTGCGCTGTCATAGACACCTGCATGTTGCCATCTCTGACTGACAATTGCTTTTTCCATATTTTCAGTTGGCCAACGCTCTAAATCCTACACCAGGAAAAAGAAAAGAAAAGAAAAGAACCACATCGGCCAGTGGCCGAAACCCATCACTGAGCTATGCTCTCATCGATCCATATCAATTTTATTCATTCTCAAAGCTCGCAAGTCTCTCCCCGAATGGTGCACCTTCCCGTCGTCCTTTCCTCCAGCCTGGAGCCGAGGGTCAGTATCCAAATGTTAAATCGGGAAAGTACAAACGGCGCACTGTGACAAGCATTTCAGAGTCGAGTACCGGTACTTCCACTTACCTTACCCCAAAATGAATGGAACCCTCGATCTCTTCCCGCCTCTAGCCTCTAGGTAGCCTCCACCGTCACCATCACCAACCGTCCTAGTCGTAAATTCAATCCGACTCACCTATCAAAATGAGTAGAGTCAAAACCGGTGGTTGTTGTCTCTCCCTCTTTTAGAATTGATCGTTGCATCCTAATCTAGAATCTTTGATCGTCCAGGACCCTCAAAATCGCCCCTCCTCTGGTCTCGCTTCATTCGCTTGTCTCTCCCTAAACTGCGTAAGGCAGTCAGAGATTTGCTATGGATGTTGGCTTTCAGCCGTTGCTCGAGCTAGCAGGGATGTGGAGCAAGAGCGTTTTTTCTACAAAGACGCCAGAGCAGAGAACTTGTTGTCGCTGATGTGGTTGGCTGACTGTTCTCGTGTATTTTCGCTATTTACGCTCGGGTTGTCACAATCGCTCTCGGTCTGACCATTATCGGTTCAAAGAGGTTATCGCTATCAAATATTGAGAACAACCATCCTGTCAACCAACTGGAGTGGCCTTCGTGTTTGCGTGTCTGGAGACCTGAACAGCTGGCTGCCCCCGACTGGCTACCCCACGTCGCCCGGCACGTTTCAATGGAGGACACATGTCCAGCCACACACTGCATGACCCGAGTCTTTCAAGAAGCCCTCGTTCTATCCTTGATCTGGATTCCTTGTCTCACTTGAAGAAGGAAACCCACATCTACAGAGCACGCGTCGGATGGGGCGTCTCTCGGATCAAGACAGGCCACTGTTCAGAATCAACCCCAAACTCCAAGACAACGGCCATCCTGGCATTCAATCAATCAATCAGTCAGTCAGTCAGCCCAGCCTTCACATCCATGTCATCTTATCGATTTCATGATCGATTGATAGGCATCAACAGCCCCACACCGGTGGATTGAGGCTTTTCTAAGCTCTCCTCCAAATTCTCGTCCCACAGTGGCCGGGTATGCCCGTTTAGCTATTCTATCGCAGATGATCCTGATACAACACGCGGAGAGTGCGGTTTTGCTTTTTTCTAAACTGCATCGTACCATCGCGTTCAACCTGAGCCGCTGGCCTACGCCGTCCTCACTTACTAGCTCAAACTTGATGTTCAAAACAGGCAACAAGCTGGTCAATTGGAACTTCACGGCGAAGACTTTGGTTCGCAGCAATCAACCATGTCTTGCAATACCGCATTCAAGACAAGCCCACGTACAAGTCTCGACTCAAAGGTGCGAACTGTGTATGGATACTAACAACTTGTTTGTCTCGACAATCTCTATAACAGTCAGTCTAAGCACTAGCCATACGATCCCTGAAGCACTCGGTCGACGTTGAACACATACGCTTGTCCATGTTGCTGCATCTGCGGGGTTTCTATCTTTAACCATTCAACAGCATCCACCACACGGCGCAACCCTACGCCTACTCCTCAGGTCTTCGAAGAGTTGCCTTCTCGATCGATCTGTTCAGACTGAGTTATACCACTTTTTGGTATAGTTATCGGGTGAACTAGGCCATGGTGACCATCATCATGAGTAAGAAGCGGGGTTGGCGAGCCGGTTGAAGATGTCAACTCTTTGATTCTTAACAACCATCTTTGACACTACATAACCAAATTTGGATTACTATCAGTCATCTACCGGTATATCGACAACTCTCTTCCTAGTCTCGCAACTGGCACGTGATGGACAAGAAGTTACTGGTTCGAAGACTCAATCGCCATTTGATACAGTACGTCTTCAATCAATAGGCCTCACACTTCCACTTCGACGCCTTGTCTCGATTCTCTGACAAGCAATCCGGATACGAAACACTTTTAAAAATCGTTCTCTATGCCGGGACCCGGCCGTTGGTTTGCCTGGGTGGTTTGCCTAAGTTTGAATCGCCTCGTGGTGTGATTATTGATGATGCTCCCCGTCATCATCCGCAATCCCCATACCCATGTTTCTGCAAGCCCCAAAAGGGCTGTGTTTGCTTTTGCTTGTCGATTCAACTTGCCCTCCAGAAGCTTCAGTCCCTGCAGCCGCCCTTGCTCTCGGTTGACAGGGGTGGCAGGGTGGGCATGCTGGCTTGAGCACTCGCATGTTCTGCACAGCGGCTATGTAGGTGCATGTCTAAAACATGACCAATAGACGTTGCAGTAAGATCGGGAAGAATGGACATGGGTCCTTGTTGGGGCGTTTCAAAGATCCCAGCCGTCCCTAAGCCTGCGAGCGAGCCATTTACGTCTAAGCGGCCATCACTGGACTGCTTCCAGCTACCGTGGGGGGGAGCCCAATTGCCAAGACTTAGCCAGCGAGTCGAGTCGCCACGTTTGCCTTCTAGAGCCTTAGGACACCCACTACCTAGCACACCGGTGCCCGTTAGCCAACTTGAGGTGGGGGATCCTGGCCTTAGCCTACCCGTTCGTCTTGCTGTCAGATGCAAGATGGCACAGTGAGAAAAGTACCTAGTCAGCAGCCAAGAACAACGTCGTTGAGGCCGATGAGTGTTGGCAAAAGTGCCCCGCCTGGGCTGGTAATACCTGAATAGTTTTCGGTTTTCGGTTTGCTCTCCGGCCGAGATGCACTCGTGTCGGGATCATTCACGTTCCCTGCCTCGTTAGGGTTTTGTCTCGAAGATCATGGCAGCTTCAAACTGACGACCGGGGCAGCAATTGTTAGGCCACAAACCATGTACGACCGGGGCCGGCCTGCTCTCATGGCCTCCTGGTCTGGCTCCTTCAGCTGGGTGATGAGGAGCCATGATGGCATTCTCCTCTGGGCCAGTCACTATATCTCAATCCAATGAACGCTCACCACGTCTCTGGCACACCACCACCGCCGCCACCAGCAACCCCAACGACCAGCACGCAACCTCGATAGACTCCGAGGTCATCAGATTCAACAAGCGAAGCTCTTGAGATAAGTCGTCTTTTGTCTGTCGTTGTTGTTGTCTCTTGTCAGACCGTTGGAGGTATGGGCTCTTGGCTGTCATGCACACTTATGCAAGTGCACTCGTCAATTACCGGCTAGGCTTCCGGGAATACCACAATGAAGCAGGCAATGGCGGGTTTCATGCAAAAGAAAGGTTCCGTGGGTTTGACGAGCAACGGCCGTTGATAATCACGGCACGGCGTCAAGTTGGCTTTGGTACTCTGAACGGCTCCGGGATGTTTCGCCCAGTGCCATGGGTGCTAACCCCGGCCTCCGGAGCTCGGGGCTTTGTCCACATACTGCCGCTGCGCTTTTAATCCCCAGATGCGATCTGGCAGCGCTTAGTGCGCTCCTGTGCTCTGCCTTGTAGCCGACCCTGCTGGGAGATCTGACCTGTGCTTGCATGCGCATCGAGTTTCATGCTGCGCGGCTTCTCCAGCATTTCAAATAAGCTGTTGGAAGCAAGCACCTACATAACTTATGGGCTCCCGCGTGGATCGTACCAGAATCATGTTACGAAGAGCATCAAAATGCCGTCGGTTTTTCGCGCCCCGATAGAGGCTTTTTTGGAGCTTAGTGCTGCTCTCACCGCTATTCTCTGTTCCAATTGTACTTTACAGTGCGTGAGAGGTACCGACCCTAGAGCAACACCCTTCGTGGCATCCTTGATGTAAACAGGGGTGGCCCTGCACAAGAGCAGCCATGATAACGGCACGACTTAGTTGCCAGCTCACTTGCAAGGCCCCACTCGACCACAGCCAAACAGATCTTGAGGGGAGCCAAGCCATGATAACCATCGGCGGGTGCGTCGCTCCCTGTCAGCACGATGCTGGTTGGAGCTTGACGGGTAGGTAGCATGTACTCCGCATCTGCTAGCGGGAGTCCACAAGGGCCTCAGTAAAGAAACAGGCCAAAGAAGGCTTGTGAGACCCAGGCTGTTCTCATCGAGATATTGCAGGATCGCATCATGATCACGGTGAATGTGGGAAAGGTGTCACGGCTTGGAGAGCATGTCTCAGCCTCACAGGACCAGGAAAGCTCGGGTTGAAGCATTCCAAGACGAATTCGCACATTGAACTATGGGTAGGTAAGGTACTGTACCGTACAGTATGGATGAGGCTGCGAATGAGGATCTAGCCGTCGACTTGCCTGCCCACTACATTAGCCTTCCCGCGCATCACGCAGCGGGGTGTTGGAGGGTTGGGGGACAAGATGTTTATCCACCTGCCAGCTAATGTACGGTACGGGAAGCCTTCATGCATGCATGCGTGCATGCAGGCAGGACGACTGTGGTGTGTATTTTATGTGTATTGATGGGACACAGGGGAAGGCCTCTGGCTGGCCGGACGGCACGACCTATCCTCTCAAGACACATGCCTTAATCTTGGGGGAGGGATGGGGCCGAAGAGTCATGATACAACATCTCCCGACTAATAGTGGCCATAATCCCAGCGATGGTCTGGGTGAAGAGTATCGGACATGAACAATATTGCCACAACATCATGGCTGGCAGATAAAAGCGAAGGGAGGCTTGATGAAGCAGATGGCCGCATCTTGATTATGTGTATGCATCTGCCAGGGCGGCCATGCTCAAGAACAAGGGACGAAATTGGCATTCAGAGTGACCGGTATAACTGGTATGGATTCACAATACACCTCTGAGCCCTGGTCAACGATGCTGCTACCCGTGATGCGATGCAAAATCTCACTGCACACCAGCCCAAGCTTCCAATACTGTACACAATACTTGGTACATACGGCAGTTTATAATATCTCTACTGGAGTCTAGAGAAGCGGGCTGCAGGTATGATCTGCATACTGTACTGTATGTGCAGGTAATTGGACGTGGTGCTTGAAGCGTTGGGCTGGTTTCCTGGAGAAAGGAAGGGAAGAGGATGGCAGTGGTTGGTGGCAATGCTTTTTGCTGTCAAGGAGGCATTTTGATGAACGCCTCACCTTGTCTTGGGTTGTACCGAGTTAGCATCATCCTGGTCGAGCAAGCCAGGGCAAAGCAAAGTGCTGGCTGGCTGGCGGGCTTGGGGGCCGAGTGAAGATGATGGAGAGGGAGGGGCTGGGGCTGGGTAATCAAGTGACATGTTTCGAAGGGGGAGAAAAGAGGAATCAAGTCGGCTATGATCATGTCATGGCATCCATGGCATGGAATGAACTAGATTGAGTTGTTGGTTGTAGAGAAAGGCGAGACGAGACGGGCCGTTCGCCGGGTGGATGTTTTGAAGGTTGAGTTGCGAGGAACGGGCCTCTCTGACAAGGGTCTCTTAGGTGAGAGTACAGGGGAGGGGATGGATATGTGAGTTGTGGTGTTCTGATTGACATTGACATTGACATTGACATTGTACTAACATGCCAAGGCTCAAGGTCAAAGCGACTCGTGTATCATGATAGGAGAGATTAAGTGTCAGGGCAGGGTCCAGTTGACGGCCCAGAGTCGAGGACTGAAAAGGCAGTTTGAATAGAGTCTAAGTCTAAGCCTAAGCCTGAGCCTTGCAGATTGATGTTGGTGTTGGTGTTGGTGATCTGGAGTGGGCGCGCGGCTCTACCCGCCCGCTGCAGCGTGAGACAAGTTGCAAGCCGCAGTAAGACGCGATCAAATGCCATGCGTTTTATGCCATGCCATGCCATGCCATGTCAGGTCATGCTATGCTCTGTCAGGCTATACATAGCATGCTTTTAGGGTTCGTTAATCAACACAGCCGCCATTAACCGTTCCAAATATATATGTAAATGTACAGTACTAGGTACCAGAGAGGAACTGCTCAGATATTAGATCCAATGCACATCATGTTTGCAGCCGCTTCGCTTTGCATTGGATTCCACATGCATCCAATAAGAGTCCTGAGTGGGGAATGATCAATTGGGGGGGTTTTCCAATGTTTGAGATATAGAGGGACGGGAAGAAAAACAAGGGGAGATCTCCAGTTGCACTCGCTGGGGGGGTCGACAACGGTGACACAGACCATTGCACTTCAATCCATTCCATTCCCATGAGCAGATCATTTGACTACTGTGCCTTGGCTGCATGATATTACTTGAGGCTGTGTTTTGTGAATATTGGTGTGATATCGGTGATGGTTGGCACGGATATCGTATATTCATCATTTGCTAGTTGAGGAATTAGCAACGCAAACATCAGGTTCTAGGAACGAGTAAAACCCGCACAGTCAAGAGATTCATGTATGCGATTGAAATGACAAAGAAAACACATGGAATCAAGTGAACAACCCAAAAGCAGAAGTCATCCATCAAGCATCATCCAATAACGAAAATGGTGAATATCGAGGCTATAGGGTAACCCGTAGTACAGCCTCGCCCTCTCATGTGACCACGCGTCTAGATTTGCACGAGTTAATGATAGACGTGGGTTTGTCTCGTGCTCGCACGCGCCAACGCCAAAAGCGGACATAATATGACACGACGACAAATAATGTCAAGTAAACCACCTACGTAGAGGCACAAAGAGCCTCAGCATCGAGTCTGAGTGTGCCTGGAACAGACGATGCCAAACCCCCATCATAGAATCCAACACAGAACATCACCACCCTGAATACGAGCAACGAAATGTCGCCTCCTATTAAAAAGGCGGCGGAGCCTCAGCACGGTGCTAAATTCGACCCATGGAACTCATCCTCAACCGGCCATCAACGCCCGGAATCACGACCTGGCACCGGCTGGCGTGAGTCTCGCAACCGCAAACTCAATAGCCAGTTCCGCAGCGGTTCATCTGGCGGCGAGCGTCTTAGCGACACATGGGGTGCTGGCTCAGAGGATTATGATGAAAAGCGCAAGATGCTGGTTCCCAAGGCTGTGAAGGAGAGGGCTCAGCGGAGCGTGAGAGATATGCTTGTCCAACCGGGAAAGATGCGCGAGAGTTTAGGGAGCAATGATGATGATTCTCAAGGAACAGGCGAGGAAGCACTCACGGAGTCAAGAAGACAAGAGGACGAAGCACGAGAGGCGAGTCTTTCATCAAGAGGTGTTTTCGACGGAGTGGTTGCCTACGTCAACGGAAGCACTTTTCCTCTCATCTCGGACCACAAGCTGAAGCAGCTCATCACCGAACATGGAGGCCAGATGTCGCTGCATCTCGGGCGTCGAAGAGTCACCCACGTCATCTTGGGGAGACCAGCCGGGGGACATACGGGTACTGGTGCTGGAGGAGGTCTTGCAGGAGGCAAGTTGGAAAAGGAGATTCGGAAGACTGCTGGGTGCGGAGTCAAGTTTGTCGGCGTTGAATGGTATACCTGCCTCTCACTTACACGTATACCCCACTAGTTGTGTTTAACACCAGGTTGTCTTTAGGATCCTCGAAAGCCTCAAGGCCGGCAAACGGCTCCCGGAGGCACGCTTCTCCAATACCAAAATGGCACCCAAGGCACAGGGAAGTGTCTATGGCCTCTTCTCAAAGCAGGCGACTGGACAGTCATCCAAAGACTGAATCCCAACACTTGATTATGGTATTTTTATGTTATGTTTCCTGGAGTTCGGGGGATGGTCATCCCAAGGGGCGGCATAGCATTCGCATTTGCAAATGGATTGTCATAAGGAGGTTTCTTGTATTTCGAGTGAATGGCAAACAACACAGGCCAGGAGTTGTTCTGGCACTACAATTACGACCGCGGCATACAAGATCGGAGACTGGTATGTCCTCACGGACTGGAGGGCGGCATCGAATCAACTTGTTATCTCAACGAACATCAGTCACAGGCAAGAAAATTGCTTCAGATAAAAAAGATATGAGCTAATTTAGAACCATATGGCCTGGCCTGCTCATAGGCGGCCAATTATCACACTTCAAGTCCGTCGCTATACAAAGCAACTGATAGTGATATCCCCACACATCATACCGCTTATATTAGATATGCCATGCTCCCATTCTATAGCCGAGGCCTGACCATACCATCCGCCTCTGCTTTCCTGGCTTCTATTTGTCCAAAATACTCGCTGATCTTGGCACGAGCAACATCCAAGGTGGCCATATCTTCGATTGTGCTGGGCACTGCTACTTCCTTCGTAAATTCTCCACGGACGGCGTTTTCCACCATCTCCTTGAGCACACGTCGGAGCATTTTGCCAGATCGTGTCTTGGGAATCATGCACTTACCCTGAATGATACCACCTAAGGAAGCTATAGCGCCAACTTGCCCACGTACCAGTTGCTGGATTTCCTTGACGATTTGTTGATCTGGTACTGCTGAGTCCATGCCTTTCTGCCCCGAGAGCGCGATAAAGGCGAATGGAAGCTGACCCTTGAGCGAATCGGGAATACCGATTACGCAAACCTCAATGACGCGAGGATGAGATGCAATAGCCTGTTCGATAGACCCTGGAGATTATAAGCACACGAATTGACGAGAAGAAGAAGGAAACTTACCGCTAGACAGACGGTGTGCACTGACATTCAGGACATCGTCGCTCCGCGCCATTACATGAATGTAACCCTGCTGGTCGATCCAGCCCGAATCACCAGTATCGAGCCACTTGCCCTCAAATCTCTTCAGGTAGCCTTTCCAAAAACGTTCCTCATCCTGCCACAGAGTCCGGAACCCTGTTGGGGCAAGGGGCATCGCCAAGACGATATTTCCCATGGATCCCCTCTCTACCTCAACACCTTCATCATCTACAATACGAACATCAAAGCCTGGCATGGCCTTTCCAGCACTGCCAGCCTTCAAGTGAGGAGGAGGGTGTCCGCGGACGTCTGTCTTCCGGTGCTTTCCAGCATGAGGGACAAGCGCACGCCCAGTAATAGGGGAGCCAACCTCGGTTGACCACCAGTTGTCGACTACATGAGCGTTCTGAGCGCAGTATTCTGTCAAAAGCTGCTGATAACTCTCAATGAGAGTAGGCTCAGAACGCTCCCCGGCGAGAAATAGGCCTCTCAGGGTCTTGAGGGCCCCTCGCTTGCCGTAATCGATGAAGGCTTGGTTATTCGGGTCAACGCGCTTGATGGCACGTAGAGCAGTAGGCGCAGTAAATATCGTATTTACTTTGTACTCCTCAACTATTCGCCAGAATGCTGATGCATCAGGGGTACCGATGGGCTTGCCTTCGTAGAGGACGGTTGCGGCTCCCGTGAGAAGAGGGCCGTATATGATGTATGAGTGGCCAACGATCCAGCCAATGTCCGAGGCAGTGAAGGAAACACAGCCAGGACCATGGATATTGAAAAGATAGCTGATAGAAAGGTGCAAGCCGACAGCATGACCACCAGCATCGCGCAACACTCCCTTCGGGGTCCCGGTTGTGCCAGAGGTGTGGATGATATAGACAGGGTCAGTGCTCTTGACCGGGACACAATCCGCCTTGATTCCTCGCGATTGAGCACTGTCAGTTAGGTTCTTCCAGTCAACTTGACCGGCCTCATGGTTGATATCCCATCGAAGTTGGTTCCGCTGCCAAACAAGAACGTTACGGGGTTTGTGAGAAGCCAAGCGAATGGCTTCTTCCACTAGAGGTTTGTAGGCAATCGGGGGCTTGTTTCCGTCAATACCACAGGAAGCAGTGAGAATGGTGACTGGGTGGCATGAATCAATGCGTTGAGCCAGAGCATAAGGAGCAAAGCCACCAAATACAATGGAGTGGATGGCGCCGAGTCGATTGACGGCGAGAATACCTATGACTGCAGCAGGAATCGTGGGCACTATATCATCGCATAAGTCAGTATTACGTGTTCTGCGAGTAGGGAGTAGGTATTCTGCATACTATACAGCATGACAACGTCGCCCTTCTTTATGCCCTGCTCCCTGAGGACACCGGCAAGTGTTTCGACCTCATGGAATAGCTTGCGGTAGGTATACTCTTCTTTTGTTTTGGTTACAGGGCTATCAAAGTAGATGGCAACGGAATCCCCGTGGCCATCGAGCACATGTCGGTCGACGCAGTTGTAGCAAGTAGATATCTCGCCGTCTGGAAACCACTCCCAGCTGTCATGGGTAACACCATTCTTAAGTGTTTTCTGAGTCAACTGGATGGTAGAAGAGAAAGGCTTATGCCAGTGAAGGTGCTCGGCTTGATGTTTCCAGAACTCTTCAGGGTCCTCAAGACTATGCCGTAACACCTCATCTTGGACATGAGGGTCGTTATTAGCTTCGGACATGGTTGATACCTCTTTTATGATCTGGGTCCGTTTTTCTTTCTGTAATTCCGTCTGTGAATGGAATGAATATCTCCGTGGCTTTGTGCGAACCCACGGCTTGGCCGATAGTGATAACGATGACAATAACCGACGAGAAGGACAACAAGTGTATGTCGGAAAGGAAACCGATGCTCTACGGGGGTGAGTGAATGTAACAACTTGAAGGGCGCTTTTTAGATTCCAGAGCATCGGACTGAGTTACCGACAAGTTCCGGGACCTCTTTGGCGAGTTATATAAGATATTGCCTGGTAGACACTCTCCTCGACTGAGAAACCGTCCGTTCAAGGGCTCAGAGACTAAGTTCGAGGAGAGTAGTCTACGTAAGGGACCCTGACTCTGGGTCATCAAGGGCGGAGCTAGTCACAGTCACCTCAGGCAGCTGGAGACTAAGATAGGTAGTGCGTGGTACGTGTGCCCAGTGCTCTTGCTTCGTTTCTTCAGCTATGGATCTTGTCAAGAGACGGCGTTGAAAGCTACGTACTTCTTTCCTTCCCCAGCCTCATCTGCGGCTCTCATCAGCAGCCGAATTGGGCAGTTACGGCAGTGTAAGTGGCCAGCAGCTCCCCCGCATTACGCCAAGCTCCCGTCCCCTTTGCCCGGTAGACTTTACCGGTAACCGACGGGTCGGGGCATGTCCGAGCCGTGATACTCGCTGTGTTAGTAACAATCGAAGCTTATTTGTTGTGTATATTGGCGGAGATATCCCGGATACTCGGCGTTGACGTAGCTGCTCTCTTATTTACTGCCTTTAGTGCACTCAACAGTTTGGCAGCTTACACTTGTGGGTATCAATCACCTTACCAATCGATGCGAAAGTTTGTATAATTCTAATATCCCATCTTGATGAAATGGTATATACCGTGTTTGATTAGATAGAAACTGTGTGTAATTCTATATGACCTCGTTGAGGCTGAAAAACACGACAATGCAATATAGCCTTCGTGGGAGTGTGTTGTGGAGATAGGCAAGGATTGATATCAATCAATTACGAGCAGCTCCTATTTGCGTATATAGTTACTTGATCTTTGGTGAGACTTTTGTTACAATTGGTAAGGATAGATGTTTGCACTACCTATACGCCAAAGTGCCTCTGACTGAGAGCGTTATGATGGACGTCTCACCCGCTCTTGTAGAAGCCTCATACAACTGAGTTGATCCCTCTGACTAATCTATAAGGCTTTCATAATATGCTGTATTGTTATTGATTATATGATGCCTTAGCTTTCTATTATATCCTTAGCTTTCTATTATATTGTTATTGGATTCAAGGTAGCAGAGCAGAGATGCAGTTCGGCTCAGCGTAAGATCGATAATATGTCCTAAGCTAGGACAACCTCAATATCCTAGGTACTCTTCTAAGACCATTACCGAACAAGCGAGTATCAAGTAAAATGCACGTCTGAGGTATGGCAGGCAAGTGTTGTCGAATTAGATTGACTCACTTTTGCAAGACCATGGTTCTTCGGACCTATGGCTTATACGTAATATCACCAATGCCTCATTCTGGCACAAGAAATATCCGGACACCGTTTAGCTTTTATACTCTGCCTGGTCTAGAAATTCATTGTTCGATTCTCGCCATTGACCTAATCAGCTCCAAACATGTCATTCAACATCCAGCGCGTAAAATTCCCCTGGAAGCAACCAACAGATCCAGAGAGCTACAGCACCCTCGAGATAAGACCGCCACCGCAATTTCGCTTAGCAAAACGAGCTGTCTCGACGCCTTCAACGCCGTTCCCAGCGCCCGTCTCACCTGGCTGACCGCCACGGCGCCTGGCACAGTAGTTGCATCGCTCGGACGCGGTGGCGTTGATAATAGCAGTACCGCCTGAGATGGCCCTTCAACTTCCCTGTTGGTGTCATGTTGCATAACAGGGACCATCGGCTGTACCTTGCATTTTGGTGTGTTGTAATGCTACGTCGTAGATAAGTAGGTAGGACGAACAACAAGTCTAGCTCGTGCGAGTGGTCACGCATAGTTGGGCACATGGTTAAGCTCCGAGACATTTTACAATCACCAGATCAGATGTAGAAGTTCCAAAGAAGCAAACAATGTTCCTTTTGTCTCGCAACCAAAGCCTGAAACAAAAGCCACGGACGTCTTGATTACCACCTCACATGTACAACATCAAATGGAAAGTTGAAGTGTGCCGGACCAAAACTGGTCTCTCAGCAATGCTTGCTTTGCCTTGTCTATGATACATAATTCCCATAGGCTCGCAACAACATTGAATGTACTAGACAAGACCATAAACACGCCCAGCTCAAGGGAGATATGTACCCCAATGTCTCGACCGTACACCATTATGGACATTGGGGGCTCCCTTACAATATGTATCAAGAATAGGAAACAGGATTCGAGGTTGGAAATGCGTCTCTTGAAAGTGTGATCGAAGCAGAAACGGGGACGAACCGCAGGTAAAGCCAGACAATATCGTCCCATTTGATGCCCTAAAGGCCAAAAAACACATTATATTCCCAGCCTCGAAAGAAGATCTCACACACAGGGAATATGCGAGCTCCTTCCGAACACCGAGACAAAACTCATATACAAGAATGTCTCAATCCTGCAAAGCGTGGCCATCATTAGACAAAAGACTCCATAGAGCGGTGCAGAAGTATACCGGTTCTCCAGTGTCGTATGTTCGTATCCCCAAAATAAAAGTTCTATACATTCCCTGAAAGATCGCTTGCATCCCCATCTGAAACGAAACCATCGCTAACTCTCCCACATCACTTCATCACAGGTGATGAAGACTACCACGTGAATTAAGTATTACCGGGCGTAAGAAATCGTAGGTAGGACGTGGAATAGACGTGCTAAATACTGATTTACAGGAAAGCAGCAAGACCGACGACGGCAGCGAGACCGGCACCGGAGAGAGCGGCGACCTTGCCGGCACCGGCAGTAGGGACCTCCTCGGGAGAGCCAGCAGTGGGAGTAGCACCGGGGCCAGCGGGAGAGCCGGGCTTGCCGCTCTCACCACCGTGTCCGGGCTTGCCAGTGGGGTAGACGGGGACGATGGTAGAGTTGTGGCCCTTGGCGGGAGGAGGAGCAGGGCTGTGAGGCTGTTAGTATGTTGTTCATGATGAGTATGCAATAGTGACTTGACTTACCAGTCGTGGCAGACAACGGCGGAGGTGGTGATCACGGGCTTGGTGATGGTGCAAGGGCAGTCAGTGATGGTCAGGGTGGTGGCCTCAGTGACAGTGTAGGTCTTGCCGCCGTGGACGATCTCAGTGGGAGCAGGGCAGTAGGTGGTGTAGGCAGTAACGACCTCGGTGGTGTAGGTAACGTTCTTGGCGTGGGCAGCGACGCCAGCGGCGAAGGCGAGGGCAGCAGCGAACTTCATTTTGACGGTTGGGGTGGGTTGGGAGATTAATTAAGGTAACTCGAAAGTTGTATAGTTGTAGAGGTGCTTTTTAACGAATGAAATTGACTAAAAGTCAGGGTTGAATAGCGAGTGTGAGTGTGGGTGAGGAGGTAAGAGGGAAAGAAACCTCTCGAGTTCTGGAGGACTGGTGCTTTATACTGAGATGAGAAGCCTTTGCCTTTGGGCTGGACGGGAGCGATTAGGGAGAATCATGGGGGGTGGCCCGCTGTGATGGAGGGGTGGGACCTGGAGATGGGGGGTACTAGGGGCCTTGACAACATTAATTAATTAAAAAAAGTGCGAGCCCAGCAGCAAGAGTCCAGTCTAGAGCGAGAACCGAGAGTCAGAGGCAGACAAAGATAGGCTCATGTTCCGGTGGCTGCACTACCAGGGTGAACTTGACAGGGATCAATGCGACCTTGTCCACTGGGGAAACGACCAGTTGGGCAAGTTGAACTGGTTTTCTAGTTGTTATTGAATCCAATGTTATTTCAGGATGGGGCAAATCAGCGGCGACGTGACTGGGGTCCCAGGGGATTGGAACAGGGGTCACGGTTGTGATATGCGAATGTAACAACTGAATCAGACACTGTCAAGTGTTTTTACTCTACCTGTGCCAACAAATGTCCGCAGGATAAGCGTTATCTTGACCTCGACGCCGACCTAGATATAGCCCAGATAATGATACCTAACTTGCGACTTTGGCTCAACGGATACCAAATTTCTGGACCTTTGCAGATCCTCTTGGTGTTGGAGTCTTTGCGTAACGAAGTTTGAGTAGCTGTTAGAGCGCACCTACAGAGAAGCCCCGATAGTAACTCTTAGCCAATGGTCTATGCGACGAACCCGCTTGCAACCTGGAGTGCTCTGATTAGTCGAAGCCCCTGGTTTGCTGTCGCTGCGAATGGATTCTTTTCGGCGGATGACAAGAAAGGGGTGTTGAGCGTGTGTGTGTGGGGTGGAGGCCTTTCCACTTTGCCTCGTGGGGTGGAGAGGGTCAATCCCGGCAAATGTCCTGCGCTCTGACGGGTATTATGACCGAGACAGAACTAAAAAAGCAACCGGACGAGCCTAAACATCCATGGTTTGAAGCCAAGAAATGGAAGGCAAAACGATCTGGAAGTCGGCGAACATGCAGGCAAGCAGGTACCGCATATCGCCCCGAACATCCACAGCGCCTATGCATTGGTCTGTAAACCGAGATTACTCCCCATACTACAGATGCATTATCAGGTATTATTGAAAGAACAGGGCCTGCTGATATTCGACGGCTTGATGGTCATATCATTAGCCATAGAGTTGTATCGAATGTGAGGCGAGAGGTTTTGGTCTATAATTAATCATCGGATGAGCCGAGGCGGACCGATGTTCCATTGGATGTCAATCCAATTTTGAGATAACAACTACATGTTTGAGCCCGCGTGATGTAGAAAAGTGTGAACCACAATCATGAGTCAACTTGGCCAAGAGTCAGCAAAGAGGTTCCTGCATCTATCCATGAATCATCCATGGCTCATGTCTGATTATGCATTGCATGCTTACCTGAAGCTTTTGATATCGAGATTGCCTCTGACTTAGTTAACCGATGACCTGAATCGAACTTTTACTCGATCTATGAGTCAGCCTCCGTACTTGTGCATCAAATGATTGCGCGTCAAGGACGATCTCATTGTTGGTTCGGTAGTAAAACACCACGGAAATCATCAACGGACAGTCGCGTGGATGAGAGGCAGTCCCGTTGGTGTCCAGCAGGTACAACATCCAATGGATGGCACACCTAAAATTTAGTGCCTTAGATAACTTCCTATTCAGGGCGTGTTGACTGGTCGGCTGCCCTGACATAATGCTACGCTAATGCAGGAACAATTCTCTTCCCGCTGTCTGCCAATCCCCTTACTTTTACAGAGCTAACGCATCCGGCATCCACTCCAATCAACTGACCCGATCTTTTATCATCCATGGACTGGGCTTCATCTCAAGCTGCAGCCACAACGCCCGCTCTTACATGAGCACATGGATATTAATCCCGGAATTATTTGCCACTGACAATTCACTGCTCGCATTCTCTCGGTTGGTCAAACCAGTCAGGCCACGAATGATTAGGCCAAGGCCATAGGTCTTACGCACAAGGCTGCCTGACAAGCAACAAAGAAGAGCTGACTGTATGGTCGTCTCCGGCACTTATTGGACAGTACCCGCAACGCACCGTGCAGCTTGACTGGCGAGTCTCCACCAAACTACAGCCTCGACCACCTGTGGTGGGCCTTTGCCCACGGTAGACAATCAATGGATACCAGCACGCTTTTCAACCAGGGGATAGGGGTGTTAAGAGAGCGGTCTACCTGTTAGACTAAACCAAAGCCGCGGAATATTAGAGACTGTTCTCTGAACCATGGAATATTGAGCGCATAGTGGCCAACGCCACACCGACGGCACGTTCAAGCGGCGGGGAAGCATTCATCTAATCTTTGTCTTTCAGAGTTTCCTGAAAACTGTTTCATACTTACTCCGTAGACTGTTGGTAGCAGTATTCTCGCCTTCAGTGGCCTTCTTCCATCCTGCCTCTACAGGTGGACCATCTGCAAATTTTCATCCATGTATTTCTGCTGACTTTCCTTTTCAGGCTGCTCCGTGTTTGTCCAGAGTTTCAAGAAAGAGTCGCATCTGGCTTACAGTCAAGGTGTTGACACCCACTCACGCGAACTCCCTGTAAGATCCAGAAAAGGCACTTGATTGTTTACTATTTCAGACTGGCCTTCTCCGGTGAACAAATCGTCAAAGGTTCCTTTGGTGTTCGGCGATAAGGCACCGTTGCCATCCTGTTTGCCAGCCGCTACCCTCCATAATTTCCCACTCAACCACTAAAACGCACTTTAGCTATCAACCAGCTTGACTCTCGGTTCTGACTTTTACAGCCTTATCATCTCAGGTTTGTTGTATGATGGATCATTTGTTCTAGCTTTGATAACGGTTGAAGCTAGATCCTCTATCCTGAATACCAAATTTTGCCGCAGATCACAAAATCAGCAAGGTCTGGAGCATTATCTCGGCATTATCTTTTCCCCATTACGCTCCTTTCTTTGAGTCATGGATTATCGATGGAGCTCTATCGGTTCGGCAGCTCTCATCTCAGTTTAGTTTACACCACCAGTCTGGTAGGCGACCCACGGTTCTAGCAGAACTGACATTCCTTTCTGCGAACCCCGGCCAGCTTGTTTCCCCATCTTGATTTCATGCCCACACAAATGAGATACACCAACCAGGGGTTAATAGGCAGTCTTCTGATGGCCGCCGACAAGCTTTTGGCTGCTTTCCCATCTAACGAACTAACCAGGCCAAGGTCTTCTGATCGATGCGATCCGTGGGCAAAACATGGAGGAAATGCTTGGCATGCCATAGCTTCATAGAAATCTTCTTCACCGGCAGTACTTACAGTTAGTGATTGACTGCATGGGCAAATGGACAAGCTCGAAACTCTACAGAATAAGCTTCTTTTCTCGAAATTCAATCTTGCATCAACATCTTGTCAAGCTTCCCAGTTTGTGCGCCAGGTTTTCCACCATCCCTTTCCGTCTCTTCCCGCTCACACTCTAAGCAAGACCTCCCGCAAGCCTCTCAAGCCCTTTTTCCAGGATCTGCACAAAAGGCTTATCCTTGAGGCTTGTTGTCAGTGATTGAGTTTGGTTTAGCCGCTCAAATCTGCTTGGTTTCATTTATTCGGAAAGGTATACCCGGTTTTCATTTCCACCACTCGTCTCTATCTCACGATTGTTCATGTTAGGCGCGCGACTTTAACCGTTTAAATCTCATACCACTGACATGCTTGCATGCCTGACTGTCCAACACTTGGTCGCTTCGTTTCTGCTGGCGAAACATGCCATGATCAAACTCTTCAGATTGCCTTGTTGACATTGACGAGTCAGTATACCAACACACTCGACCAGATAGCTAAGAACAACTCATTTGCCAGGCCCACTCGTTAGCCAGTACTACCTGATGGAACCAAAGCGCGGTCTGTCAAGGTGGCAATTCTAACCATAATTTGATTGTACCCGATCTATATTTGGCTGGTCAATTTGCCAATCGTTGGGACTTTTGACCGTGCTTCAAAGGGCGGATAATGCCCTTGACCAGCTGTTTCTTGATGGCTAATCTCGAACGCTGTTGAACCATCAGATACAAACCCTGGCAGGCTAGACGACGCTGATAGTTGCCGGTTCTCCGAATGGTCTGATTTGGTAGTTGATCACAGGAACAGAACAGCTGCCATTCCGCGCCTCAAGAGAGACGTCGGCGAAACTCATGCCACCAGACTTTGAATTGGTATTGGCTATATTCAACCCCTGATGCGTAGTATTTGATTTCACATGACTTGACTTAACGCGGAATCTTGCGTTCTGTCGCCAATATCCAACCTATCAAGCGTTGTCCCTCTTGGGCCGTTTCGTCCATGAGCCGCGACCTGAATTGGAAGTGGAAGTGGACATGGGCTGTTTGATTCATTACTGATTTGCCTACTTCCATTACTGAAGTCTAGCTAATGATGGCTGTGTTTCTGCTAACTGATGTTTAGAAGTAAAAATCGGGATTGCTGACCTTACTTGAGACAAGACACAACCGAAACATGGCCATGACTGGAACAGTGGAAACAGTTCTAGACAACAAAGTCTTACTGCGACTGACTCCAAACCAGAGATACTAATTGCTTATTGCAATTCCATCCAGACATCTGGATCCGTCTTGTATCAGACCCTGGATTCTAGTAGAATTCCATCTCTGCAGATCACATTGCTGACATCACATTTAAGTGCACTATCTCACGGGCCTTAGTTACGCATGAATATCGTGGGTATAATGGATACAACGGGCCGGTCCCTCATATGGGGGTCTTTCCGGCCGAAAGTTCGGTCCAAGGCCAACATCGTCTCCGGTGCTTCCATTTGAGTCTGTGAAACTGTATTACTAATGTACGTCATTGCCTCGGAGCACGCATATGCGGCTGGTTTAAAGGCAGAGTCGGTGACTTCATAACCACTTCTTCTCGCACCAACTTCACCATAAACATTCAAACTCACCTTTAAAACAGAAAATATGACGGAATATATCAAGGCAGTCGGTAAGAAAACAGTATAGAAATCTAGGACCAGGCTGTCTAACTAATTATGGCAGATATCCGAGGCGGCAAAGGCGAGCGGGATGCTCTCTTCATTAACTCCGAGACGCCTAAGCCTACTGCCGCTGAAGGCCAGGCCATAGTCAAAATCAAGGCCTTTGGAATCAACCGCATGGATATAATCCAGCGCCGTGGCTTTTACCCGCTTCCACCTCAGGCACCCTTGACTCTGGGCGTTGAATTCAGCGGCACTATCGAGTCTTTTGGACCTGGTGACCATGGTGCTTTCAAAGAGGGTGATGAGGTCTTTGGCTTAGCATATGGTGGTGCCTACGCCGAGTACATCGCTGTCAGTACCCGCATGTTGCTGCACAAGCCGGCGTCCATGGACTTTACGACATGTGCTGGCATTCCAGAGGCATGGATCACGGCGACGCAGGCGCTACATCTTGTACTCGGCTTCACGAAGGGCAAGTCTATCCTGTGGCATGCAGGCGCTTCCGGAGTGTCCGTGGCCGGTATTCAGCTTTCGCGAATTGCTGGTGCCTCCGAGGTTTATGCTACAGCCGGATCGCAGGAGAAGCTCGACTTTATCACTTCAAAGCTCGGAGCCACCGCTGCCTTCAATTATAAGACGCAGGATTGGGCGGAGGAGATCAAGAAGGCCACGGGAGGCAAGGGTGTTGACTATATTGTGGACTTTGTCGGTGGAAGCTACTTCCAGCAGAACCAGAATGCCGCAGCGCGTGATGCACGCATCGTCCTCCTGGGAACGCTGGGCGGAGCTAAGGTTCCTGATGCTGATATCTCCCAGATCCTGTTCAAGCGACTTCGCATTGAGGGCAGCACGCTTAGGAGCCGGGATGAAGAGTACCAGGGTGAGCTGCGAGACCGGCTGGAGAAGTATCTCCCGGACTTTGAGTCTGGCAATCTGAAGATCTTCGTAGACCAAGTTATGCCATGGGAGAAGATTCAGGAGGCTCATCAACATATGGAAGATGCTAAGAACCTGGGCAAAATCGTATGCACTATTTCGTAGATTAGTCTTTCGGTATAGAGGCTCAGAATACCTCCATTTGACCAAATACAGTCTAAGTCCAATTGGATGTGAGTGATTCAGTCTACGAATTTGTCAGGTGAAAACAAGTTAAAACGATACGAGTAAGAAAGGGTAGAGTATCTATAAGTAAGGTACTTTTAAATCCAATTCAGCATACACAAATACACTTCCTTTCAAATGTACAAGTCTGGTTCCCCCTGCTATAATTTTCGTATTTTGTCTGTTGTTTCCGTCTACGAATAACTAAACCCTGCCGTCTGCCGCAGCTCAGTTACCCCTCCGACATGACGTTGAGTTCCAGCCAAGCCTTCGTACGTCAGGCTGCCCCTCCACGTGCATCCAGGCAACATCATCCTCCCTTGCTTTGAACACTTCTTCAACAACCTCATACCCGAAAAACAGAACGGAGCAGAACCTCAAAGCTATCAGAAACCATGGCCGACGCAGACAATGCCACTCGCGCTCCAGAGAGCGACGCCCAGGAGAATCTCGCAGCTAGCGACAACACCCAAGCTCCTGCCCCCGCTGCAGTTGTAGGCGAGCACTGTGTATCCGACAGACCAACCCGTATGCCATCGCTCAGGGCAACACTACTATAAATCACTAACATATACAGCTTCTGGCCAGTCCTCTACTGGGGAGATCATCAAGCTCAACGATGTTGATGTATGTGAGCTAGCAAATCCCCCAAGCTCTAAGCTGACTGTCTGTCCTCCCTAGGTCTACATCTCTAAGCCCACCGACTACCCCCATGCGCCGTCGCGACTCCTGCTCCTCCTCACTGGTGGTACAGGAATTAAGTCCACGAACAACCAGATCCAAGCCGATAAGTTCGCCTCAGAAGGCTACCTCGTCCTCATGCCCGACCTCTTCGCTGGCGACACGGCCCCGGGTGCCACAGCCATTACGGACGACTCCACATCTATCCTCGAGCAGTTCAAATTGAAGGCCGTGGAGGTCACAAAGTCGTTCCTAATTGATATGTGGCTGGCTCGCGTCACCGAGGAAAAGGTCATGCCCATTCTGTACAAGGTCATCGACGCTGCGAAGGAGCAGTACGCCCATGCGATTAAGCAGGGCGACGGCATCTATGCGGCTGGATACTGCGTCGGTGCGCGCTTCGTTCTTCTGCTTGCTAAGCAGACAAAGACCACCGAGGGAGATGCTGAGAGTGGCGGTGTCAAAAACGGACCTTTCATCAAGGCTGGCGCATTGGCCCATGCTGCCTCTGTTACCCCCGATGACTTCAAGGATATCAACGCTCCTATAAGCTTGGTCTGCGTCGAGAACGACCCTCTATTCCCAGACGACGTCAGGATAGGTGGAGAAGACAGTTTGTCTGACGCCAACATCGAGCACGAAGTCCAGGTCTATCCCGGAGTTCCCCATGGTAAGCTCATTCTCAATGCCCCATAGATATTTTAACAGTCAACTAATACTTGCTATAGGATTTGCTGTTGTGGGCGAGTATCAGGATTCGTCCATCAAGGATGCGCAAGCCACCGCGTACGAGCAGATGCTCAACTGGATCAAGGCCCATTAAGTACTGACATGATACCATTTACCTTGACGAATGCAAGCGTGTAGACCGCCATGCGGTGTTTCTTCTTTGTTTGTTTGGTATGATTGTATGCGACTGACGGAATATTGTACTTGGCTGGAGACTTTGCTATAGCCAATTCGAGGTAGATCCATTTTTACCATTGCTGAGTCCTGACCGTTCAGAAAACTTGCCGTATGACTTAATCCTACAAAGACAACCTAATTTCGAAAAAAAAAAGTCTGCTAAACAGACCGAAGGTAACTACATATCAAGAGGTCGGGTGACCAATTACAATGGTTAGAGGAAGACATGCGGTAGAGGAATAAACCTTGCTGCCTTACAATAGAGATTAGAAATAAGAGGATCCTAGACTAGGAGAGCCTTCATCATCACGGTAACCAAGTTTTTACAGCAGTCGATTGATAATCCTTCTGGTTCTTAGCTGCCTAAACAGATGAATAAGGATGTGTTCCAGCAGTATCAGACATTCATCCCCGAGGAGTACCTTGCCAACCATTAACTGCCTCTTTACGTAAGCGGTTGACCCCGCGATCCCTCGCCACAGCGCGTTGAGTGGAACGCGCTGGACGCGTCGCAGGCACCTTCCTCCATCTAACTCTTGCATTCATCATCTAGCTGACGAGCAACCTACCAAAGTCTTCGCTTCAACCAAAAACACCTACAAATCTTCGAGAACGAAGCGAACAACACAGTAACCATGTCCGCAGCTTCAGCGCTATCGCAAGGCGCCCTTGAGTATGTTCCATTGCCCTCGTCATGTCCGTCGTTGCTCGCTAACTTTTGCTCAGCGTGATCTTCAACGATCCCGACAAAGCCAGCAAACTCTTCCCCGTACCCGTCCTGCAATGTCTTCAAGTCAAGCAGATGGCTCCATCGGCACAAGGAGGAGACCGATTTCGACTTGTCATGAGCGATGGACAGCATTACGTGCAAACCATGCTTGCCACCCAAGCCAACCATGTCGTTCACGATAACAAGCTGGTCCGCGGCTGCATTGCCCGAATCAAGCAATACACACCCAACAACCTCAAGGGCAAGAAGTATGTATCTGAACAACTCTTGTCTAACTATCTCTAACATTCCACAGTATCCTCGTCATTCTTGACATCGAAGTCATCGAATCTCTGGGCATCCAAGAAAAGATCGGCGAGCCGTTCGCTGTTGACTCGAAGCCAGCCGCGCAGGAGGGTGCTATTGCCGGAGGCGACTTCTACGGCGTCAAGAAAGAAGAGTCAAAGACACAGCCGCAACAATTCCAGCAGCAACAACAACAATCGATGCCCTCACGACCTGCCATGCATGCTGGCAGCAACATCTACCCTATCGAGGGCCTGTCGCCCTTTGCTCACAAGTGGACTATCAAGGCCCGAGTTACCTCCAAATCAGATATCAAGACATGGCACAAGGCCACAGGAGAAGGAAAACTCTTCAGCGTCAACTTGCTTGATGAGAGTGGTGAGATCAAGGCTACCGGATTCAATGAACAGTGCGATGCTTTCTACGACCGTTTGCAGGAAGGTTCCGTCTATTACATCTCTACCCCTTGCCGAGTAGCATTGGCCAAGAAGCAATTCTCCAATCTCCCCAACGACTATGAGCTCACCTTTGAACGCGATACCGTCATCGAGAAGGCAGAGGATCAAACCAATGTGCCTCAGGTGAGGTTCAACTTCTGTTCCATTCAAGAGCTACAGAGCGTTGAGAAGGACAATACTGTCGATGTTATTGGTGTATTGAAGGAGGTTGGCGACATCGGCGAAATCGTATCCAAGAAGGACGGGCGACCATTCCAAAAGCGAGAGCTGACCCTTGTGGATGATACTGGCTTCTCAGTCCGTGTTACTATCTGGGGCAAGTCAGCCAACTCCTTTGACGCCCCTGCCGAGTCCGTGGTCGCCTTCAAAGGTACCAAGGTATCGGACTTTGGTGGCAAGAGTCTAAGTCTTCTCTCTTCTGGCACAATGACCGTCGACCCCGACATTCCCGATGCCCACAGACTCAAGGGCTGGTACGATTCAGCCGGTCGAACAGACACATTTGCCACCCACCAGAACATGGCATCCATGGGCAATGCCACTGGACGAAAGGAAGATCTCAAGACCATCGCTCAGGTCAAGGACGAGAACCTGGGTATGGATGACCAAGCTTACTACACCATCAAGGCGACTATCGTTTTCGTCAAGCAGGACAACTTTTGCTATCCTGCTTGCTTATCTCAGGGCTGTAACAAGAAGGTTGTAGAGAATCCGGATGGCACCTGGCATTGTGAGAAGTGTTCCATCTCTCACGAGAAGCCTGAATACCGATACATCCTTTCTCTGAACGTTGCGGACCACACAAGCCACCAATGGCTCAGCTGCTTTGACGACTCTGGCCGACAGATCGTAGGCCGAACGGCTGACGAAATGATGGCGCTCAAGGAAAACGATGACAACAAGTTCATGGCAGCATTTGAGGAGGCCAACTGCAAGAAGTTTACTTTCCGATGCAGAGCAAAGATGGATAACTTTGGCGAGGCTCAAAGGTAAGCAGCACCGATCACATCTTACTCGTACAGTGACTAACATTGTTTTTGTAGGATACGATACCAAGTGATGACCGTCACGCCCCTGGACTTCAAGTCTGAGGGCACCAAGCTTGACGAGTTGATCAAGCAGTACGAGAACAGCTCGCTATGATCTTAGATGAATCGGAACTTGGGTTTATGAGGCATGCCGGTTGGCCAAAAATGTACTTCTAGGGGGTTCATATGATATGCCTTTTACGAAGCCGGATTAAGAGATTATTTTGTTGCCGAGTTGGTGTTGATATGACATAGAATAATGAGACAAATATTGTAGCACAACAAATCATTTCTTGAGGCGTTTCACAATGGAAGCTACTCGGACCGTGACTTGACAGCCTCCTATTTAGATATTGATAAACTTTTATACCCAACGCCTTCATTTACATACCATTCACTTTTTGCACACATGTCTAAAGAGACAACTTCTCGTGCTTCCAGGGCTTCTTTCCCTCGCCGTCTCCGTAGTTAGCTGTCGCCTGGTAGTCGCCCCTGATCTTGTACTTGTAGATGGTAAGACCATCAAGGCCAACGGGACCACGGGAGTGAATCTTGTTGGTGCTGATGCCGACCTCCGTGCCGAAACCGTATCGCATACCGTCCGCAAGACGGGTGGCAGCGTTCCAGTATACACCGGCGGAGTCCACCTCGTTCATGAAGCGCTCAGCCTCAGCAGAATCAGAGGTCATAATGGCGTCGGTGTGGTGTGAGCCGTGGGTGTTTATGTGCGTGATGGCCTCGTCGATGGAGGAGACGGTCTTGACGCCGAGGGTGAGAGAGAGATGCTCAGTGTCGTAGTCTTGGGGGGTGGCGTCTTGAACACCCTCAAGCGAAAGAGAGGCAATGGCAGCCTTGCTGGCCTCGTCGACGCGGAGGGAGACACCCTTGGCAGCGAGAGCAGAAGCAACGCCAGGGAAAACGGTGTTGAGAGCGGTGTCCTGAACGAGGAGGGTCTCAACGGCGTTACAGGCGGCGGGATAGCTGGTCTTTGAGTCCACGATGGCGGTGATGGCCTTGTCCTTATCGGCAGCGGCAGTTAGGTAGATGTGGCAGAGACCATCAGCATGGCCGAGGACGGGGATCTTAGTGGACTCTTTGATGTAGCGAACAAGCTCGTTTGAGCCACGAGGAATGACAAGATCAATATGGCGGTCCTGAGCGAGGAGCTGGGAGATGGCATCGCGAGTTGTGACGAGTTGAATGGCGGAGTTGGGGACCTTTGTCGTCTCGAGGGCCGAGGAAATGGCCTTGGAAATGGCGACGAAGGATTCTGTGGATTCCTTTCCACCTGTGAGAAAAGTGAGTGAGTGGTTCAGTTTGATTAGGTGAATTGAGAGTTACCCTTGAGAATGGCAGCATTTCCAGACTTGATGGCGAGAGAAGCAATGTTGGCAATGACTTCGGGACGAGCCTCGAAGATGATGAGAAGAACGCCAATGGGGCATGAGACACGCTCCATGATAAGATCATCATCGAGCTTTGTTCTCATTTGAACTTGACCAACTGGGACAGTGTTAGCTTATTGCGTCTGATAATTCATATAAAGGTTGTTTCACCTGGGTCTTGGAGATCCCTCACATCCAGGATGCCCTTGAGCATATCCTCCCACTTGCCCTTCTTGCCCAGATCCAGGCGAGACACGAGGGCCTGGCTGAGGCCACCCTCATTGGCGGCCTTCTTCGCGAGTTCGAGATCCTTTGCATTGGCAGCGAGGATGTCGTCCTTTGAGGCCGTTAGTGCGGCGTGGATAGCCTCAAGGGCATTGTTGCGCTCCGAAGCCGGGAGGGTAGCGAGAGTGAAGGAAGCAGTCTTTGCGGCGCTGGCTGCGGCCTCGGGGGAGGCGTTTGTGAGAGACATTTTACTATAATTTTATGGATGAGGAAACCAAAGGGGTCTTGAGTTGATGGTCGTGATATTAGAAAGTGACTCAGGTGAGGTTGTAAATGTGTGGATGGCAATTTGCCCCGCTACTGTATGCACCCCGCCATTATGAGCCTCGGGGAAGCTGCCGTTACATTTGAAGGATTATTAAAGATAAAGATTATTTATTACAAATGAAAACTGGGCAATTAATACCAGCAACTGTTGAATTATCTCGATACTGTTATACAAGTGCATTGAACTTTTTCTTTTCCATTTCCTGAATCTAGTAGTATTGACTATTCTGTTGTTGTTATGTTATGTTTGTTATCATACCAGCTACTGCGATGTCGGCCGAGCCATCCACAAGGAACAGTCAAAATAAGTCTTGACAAAGTTGAGAGCTGATGAGCCATAGGAAGAGATATTCAATCTTTCAGCCCTTGAGAGAACCATTACTATGGCCAATTCATCATTCAAATGAGATTAGTTAGTCAGGTTGTTGACATAGTTACTGCAGTAGCCAGGTTGGTCATGCTCAATGACTGTCACCTCAGGACTTAGAGTCATGATCGGAAATAAATCGCTGTATTGTAGATTAGAAGGAATGCTGATTAGCCTAGTTGAATGACGTTTACGAAAACATGTTTGGAATTCGGAACTGGGTCAATTCGTGAATACAGGACCAACTTCAAGTCTTTCGGAGCGGTCTCAACTTAACAATGCAAAGACATAACATACTCGATAATAACCTATGATAACTCTCGAGTTAAGGCACACAATGCTTGAATATAATCGAGTCAACATCCAATCCCAAAACAGTAAATTTAGCAAACTCCCCTATCTCCGCGTTAAATCCCCACCATCCCCATACTCATCTCGGCACCGTCTTCGGCACCCCCCTCCTCTTCCCTACCAAGATGCTCCACCAGCCCATTAGAGCAAAGTATTGTAGACGATCGGAATGGGGCAACCGAGGATGTTGTTCAGAGATAGTGGTCACTAGGGAGCATTATTGGTCATCTGCAGGGCCGGCGTAACTTGGGCACTTTACATAGAAAGTGAGTAACTCGCCGGGATCATTCTTCCGCCTTGACCACCCCCAGTCTCTGACAAATCCTTGCCTTCAATTTTTCTTTTTACAGAGTCTTCTATTGAGCTTTTCTGAATTGTTTCTGTATGATTTTCTTAATAAGTAATATCAGAGTCCCGGAGCCCTCTAGGCATTCTTCTCTCAAACAATCCTTCTCTCCGGTCCGACTAACGGCGCCGTTCTCGGCCGGAACGGTCCCCACATTCTCGGAGCCGGCCGACGTCAACGGCCATGAAGCCTGAACATGAACAAGATCAACAACCAGAGGTCGACGATGAAAAGATCGACCTCGAGAGAGATGACATTCGACGTCCGGCTACTGCTGGCTCGATCTCCAGCAAATCTGTACATGATGTCCAAGACACCATTGAACCTGTCACAATGGATCCCCTGGGCCATATAGACACGCGACCATCTACCAAGCGTGCTCAGTCCAGAGCATCTTCTGCACGGTCAAGGACCATTTCCGTTGTTCCTAGATCAAAGAGACGTGGTCTCTTCTCAAGAGTCACATTGGTTCCCGAGATTGCATATCCCCCTGACTACAAGAGCTCGACCAAATGGTGTCTTACAGGTATCATTGCTTTGGCCACGGCCGCCGCACCTCTGGGCTCTACTATTGTATATCGTAAGTTTATATTATACTATTGAACTTGTAAGTGATAGGAAGAGCTAATGGGATAAGCTGCCCTTCCCGTACTGGCAAAGGAGTTCAACGCCTCCGAGACAATTACCAACCTGTCAGTGGCCCTGTACATGATATCCATGGCCATCTTCCCCCTCTGGTGGTCCTCTTTCTCTGAAGAGTTCGGCCGCCGCTCCATCTACCTCATCTCCTTCGCCCTCTTTGTTGTCTTCTCAGTCCTCTCAGCCATCAGCAAGAACATCACCATGCTCATCATCTTCCGTATGTGCGCTGGTGGTGCCTCTGCAAGCGTTCAGTCGACGGGCGCCGGCTCTATAGCCGACTTGTTTGAGATGTTTGAGCGCGGCAGGGCCATGAGTATCTTTTACTTGGGCCCCCTTTTGGGACCTCTGATAGCGCCCATTGTCGGTGGTGCGCTGACCCAGGAGATTGGATGGCAGGCGACTATGTGGTTCCTTGCTATATACGGCCTTGTTGTGCTTCTAATGCTCTTGTTCTTCCTCCCTGAGACACTACGACGCAAGCCTGAAGCTGCGTTACCGACTGCGCAGACTGAGGAGCTCGGTCGAATGCGTACCATGGACTCGGCCAAGGTCAAGACCAAGCGTCTCGCCAAAGCTGCTCGACGTTTCATCATCGATCCTCTCGGGGGTCTTCTCTACCTGCGGTTTCCGCCCGTCCTTATCACCGTGCTTCTCGCCGCCATTGCTTTTGGTTCTCTCTACATTGTTAATATCGCCATCCAGCAAAAGTTCTCTCGCGACCCGTACAACTTTGGCCAGCTTTCTATCGGTCTCATGTATATTCCCTCCGGGCTAGGGTACATCATCGGATCACTATTTGGTGGGCGCTGGATCGATAAGATCATGGCCAGAGAGGCGCGCAAAGCTGGTCGCTACGACGAGAACGGGAAGCTGATCTATCTTCCTGAGGATCGCATGAGGGAGAATGCTTGGGTCATGGTGACTGTTTATCCACTGGCATTGCTCATGTTTGGCTGGACGCTTAAATATGGCTTACATCCTGTGGTGCCATGTGTTGCCCTCCTTTTCTTTGGAGTTTCGTCCATGCTCGTCTTTGTAAGATGCCCATGCCCTCTCTTTTCTCGTTTCTCAAGTATACAAAGCTAACAAGTAACTTTTAGTCTGCTGCGACCACTATGCTCACAGAGTTCATCCGGAAGCGTAGTTCTTCAGGTGTTGCTATCAACAACTTTGTTCGTAATACTCTTAGTTGTATTGGCGCTATTGTTGCTGCACCCTGGATTGACGCTATCAACGTTGGCTGGGTTTTTACAATCCTCTGCATATTTTGTTTAATCGTTAGCTATATCAGCGTCTTTCTACTGAGAAGGAATGCGACGAAATGGAGGAAGACGATGGATGAGGCCCTAGGCCAGTAAAGGTCTGAAGAATTTGGAGAAATTGCTAGAATACGCTGCCAGGTTGAGCTCAGTATATATAATTATCATACTCAAAAGTCATTTTTATCTCAGCACATCCTAGTCTACTTGGTCTATGCAAACAGCTTACCAACGGCATCAAGCCCGATATTGCCACCACTAAACACCAATCCAAGATCCCAGCCCTCCTCTCCAGCCTCGTTTTCCACCATGGCCCTGAAATCCTCGTCAAATAACGCCACTGCCAGAGGAACACAAGCACTCGGCTCAACGACCAACTTGAACCGCTCAAACACCAACTTCATGGCCGCCAGGATCTCATCCTCGGTGACACTGTACATGCCTGAGACCAAACGACGCTCGTAGATGACTGACCACGGATGCTCACCCACGGGAGTGCGCAGGCCATCAGCAACGGTAAGAGTCTTGACCGCTGTGACCCGCGAGCCTGACTCGTATCCACGCTTGCCATCGTCAGCACCCTCAAAGGACGGCTCCGCGCCAAAGACCCGGATTCCTGTACCCTCACAGCTGAGAGCAACCCCTGAAAGCATACCACCGCCACCGCAGGGCGTCATGATAGCATCCAGTCCTGGCTTCCCCTTCTTGACTTGCGGCGCCTCATTATCCCGTCCAGTGATTGGCGCCCGGAATAGCTTCCTCTGTCCGTCGACCACAGCGTCAGTGGTCATCAACTCAGCAACCTGCTGCTGGAACTCGAGACCCATCGTGCCCTGGCCGAGCATAATATCCGGGTGGTCATATGGTGGTACGAGACGAGCTCCTGTCTCAGCGATGACCTTATCGGCCATGGCTTCACGCTCAGTTGATGTACTGCCACTAAAAATGACGCGAGCACCGTAACCCTTTGTGCCAGCTATCTTCTTGGGGTTGGAGATCTCGGGCATGACGATATGAGCTTTGATACCACTCTCGCGGGCAGCAAGGGCCAGTGCCTGAGCATGGTTTCCTATACTCTAGTCAGCCAGTGTCCTCAACTCGACTCTCAACCAGGATATATATATATTATGATATCTTACCAGAACTATGTGTCACAACGCCCTTTTCCTTGCCTCCTCCCTCCAACCAGCCAGGCTCTTGCTTTAGTCTCTCGACTGCGTGGAAAGCACCCCTAGCTTTAAACGCTCCTATGCGTTGCATATTCTCGCATTTAAACCAAAGCCTCAGCACCGGTCGCGCCGGTGTTCGACCAGCATAGCGAGTCCCTTCGAGCTCCTCCGGTTTGCGAGGTGTCGAAGCCAACTCCGTGATAGTCCTGTTGGTCAGGACGGGTGTATAGTGAACATATTGACCGATGAGCTTGTGAGCTTCAATGACTGAGTCACGAGTCAGCGGGAGCGTTGTTGATATGTCAGCCATGATGGCGATGATAATGAAGCTATTGAAGTGGTCGATTGAAAGACGATGAATGAATATTCACAGTATAAAAGTATAGAGATGAGACATATGAACAAGTTCCCCCGAAGTTCTTATATGCAATGTTAGAATGCTCCGGTTGTCGGCTGTCGCTCTCGAATTCCCAATTTGGCATGCGATTGCGCCGCCAAGGCAGCATAATATGTTGCTTGTCAATCTTAAGGCGCGAGCGGGTGAAAGAAACACCGCAAGTTGGCCCATATCAATTCTACGTCGGGACAGGCGGTGTTCTATTTAACCATGTGAGGCATAAGACACAAACGCTGATTTAAATGCAAAGACTCATAGAACACAAAGGTGGTTATTATAATTGACTTAGTACAAGACTTCACTGATGAATTGAATTGAATGGATAATGTTTAACGCAAAAAATAAAATGGTATTCGTTTTGGCTGCGAGCCTCATATCAACTTTTGGACCAACCTAGATCCCCCACCAGAGAGCCCAGGTAATTTTTAAAAGTACAAAAGTTCATGCTGTTTTCATAAAAAGCCGTTTTCCCAGACCTCTCCCGCTCACAAAACATTCATCATCATTCGGTTATGATTATCCATCCGCTTACTTCTGGTTCTCGGGTCGGAGAGCGCGGACGGACTTGCCGGCGCGCCAGATCTCGAGGTTGCGGATCTCCTCCATCTCAGCCTCGTACTTCTCACGGTAATCCTTCTGGCTGTTGTACTCGAGAGATCGCTTGGTCTCGGAGCCATCCTTGACGGAGTCGTAGAGAGAGTTGAAGACGGGCTTCAGGGCATCCTTGAAGCGAGGGCTCCAGTCAATGGCACCACGGCGGGCGGTGGTGGAGCAAGCCTCGTACATCCAGTCCATGCCGTTGGCACCGATGAGAGGGTAGAGAGACTGAGTAGCCTCCTCGACGGTCTCGTTGAAGGCCTCGCTGGGGCTGTGGCCACGCTCACGGAGGACCTCGTACTGAGCGAGGAACATACCGTGGATACCACCCATGAGGCAGCCACGCTCACCGTAGAGGTCAGAGTAGACCTCCTTCTCGAAGGTGGTCTTGTAGAGGTAGCCGGAGCCGATAGCGACACCGAGGGCAACAGCCTTCTCCTCAGCCTTGCCAGTGACGTCCTGGTACACGGCGAAGGAGGAGTTGATACCACGGCCCTCACGGAAGAGGGATCGGACGGTTCGGCCAGAGCCCTTGGGGGCGCAGAGGATGACGTCGATGTTGGAGGGAACCTCAACCTTGGTGAGGTCCTTGAAGACGGGGGAGAAACCGTGGGAGAAGTAAAGGGTCTGTTGGGTGTATACGTTAGTGCCATGTCGTCACTAGTGGTGAGTGGTTGGTGTTGCTTACCTTGCCCTCAACGAGCTGGGGCTTGATGGCGGGCCAAGTCTCAGACTGGGCAGCATCGGAGAGAAGGTTCATGACGATGGTACCACGAGAGATGGCCTCGTCGACATCGAACAGGTTCTTGCCGGCAACCCAGCCATCCTGCTCGGCGTCCTTCCAGGACTTTCCGTTCTTTCGGACACCAACAATGACGTTGAGGCCGTTGTCACGGAGGTTAAGACCCTGACCGTGGCCCTGAGAGCCGTAGCCAATAAGGGCCAGAGTGTCGTTCTTGAAGTACTCAAGAAGCTTCTCTTGGGGCCAGTCGGCACGCTCTGAGGATAGCAGTCAGTATTGTTGCCAATTGGGGCTGAGGTTGGAGCTAGAGCTTACCATAGACGTCCTCCTTGTGGCCGGCAAAGTCAATGGTCTTGACACCACGGACCTGCTGCTGGACGGGGCCAGCGGCGACAGGTCGGGCGACAGCACCAACACGGGCAGCAGAACGGGCAGCAGCAACGAAAGTTCGCTGCTGAACGCGGGGAGCAGAAGCCAGCTGGCGGGCCACGGGGGCACGGAGAGCCTTGGAGAAGTTGCGAGAGGCCATTGTGACGATGTGACGGTTTGGGGATTGAGGGGAGAGTGTCTGAGGAAAGGATGAGGAGAGAGAGAAAATCTGACAATGGGCAATGGGAGACAAAAGGTTAAGTACTAGAAGGTTAATTTTTCATAGAGGGACGTCGCTTGGGGGGGTTCTGCCCGTTGACCGATTTCGGCTTGTACTGTGAGGTGGGGCACTCGCTGAGCAGCGGGGAATGGGTCTGGGGCTTGGGTGGGTAGATGAGACTTTAGTTTGCAGCGCAATCGCACTGATCGCATGCGGTACTAACGACTTGAACCTGGAGAACTCTGGATCAGGGCAAGGATCTCTCACCTTGAGTCACGTTGAATTCGGCCAATTAGCGGTGACTAGATTTGCCCAACCGTGCGAGTGTTCGTCAGTGGCCAGTTTCGTAGCTATCACCTCTCCCAAGTAGCGGAGAACTGGAGATGAGGGTTCTAGGATAGCCATTGGCTTGATTGAGCTTTCGCAATTGTTTCTATGCCCTCGAATGTCACTACAGCCTGGATATCTCAATGCCAGATAGCAATTGGGTGGCAAAAATGAACACGACTCTTGCCCGCACTACGGTATCTCAAGCTATCCCAACCTGGAGCTAATGTTTTGACGGGGTAACCCTTACAATAGCGGGGCCATCCCCTCCGGAGTCTGCGTAGTCTCCCCGAGCCAGCTCCATCTCTAAGCCGCATATCATCCGACAGCGAAACACCACGGCCGATACAGGCACTTCGTCCAATGGGCTCTACCGAATTCGAGATTATCCATGTCCACAAAGTGGCGGTACGGCACTCGGGTCCCTGGATGATAAGGTAGTGCATATCGGGGGGTTGTCACTTACTCCGGAACAGACCTCAGACGAGAGTTGGTCTGGATCTGGCTTCACTCAAGTTCGAATTTGACTCTTAGTACTCCACTTATTCCGGGTTACGGACTCTTAGTACAGAGATGAGGCTCAAGTCAAGGCTCTAGACTCCGCGTTATGCACTTACTCCACGTGCCTTGGCAAGACGACCGAACGAACTACTCTGGACGTATATCTTGCCTTAGTCGACAGTGAGGACAACTACGTAGCCAGTAGAGAGCTACAGCAATACGGCTCAACCTTATCCGAGACCCATATAACAACCAGGAACAAGCAAAGGCAGATAGACGTAGTAGCTTAAACCGCTAGGTTTATGAATATATATTTCCAATCTCAACTCTACCCCGCTCTTCTTCCTCTCCACAGACATCTATCGTCAATTCATGGAACGCCACAGGGAGACAAGTGATACCTGCCCTGGATCATGGATTCGTAAGACACCAGGTAATGCTCTTTTCTCAAAAACGCTTGTCGTTAAATCGAACCCCGATTGAGTCGTTCTATCGTCTCAAGATCACAAGGGCCTTGTCCCCTCTTGTAGTTCACCAGTTGTTCAGCCCTCGAGAGTTTTTGGTCTTCGCCTCGGTCCCATGCTATTTGAGGACTCGGTCGTACGTCACTCCCTTGACTACTCCTCCTCCCATCGCAGTCCTCACATTGCGCTTGAATCCCTCTCGGTTGTTTCGCAGGTCCTCAGCTGCCTCCTTGTTGAGCGGATCCGATGCGTTTGGTTCGAGGAAAAGGAACTGTCCTCGTGTTAGTCATTGATACAACTATGTTTTATGCCTTGCACTTCACGCCTAAGTCTAAAACACGGCGCTTCTGATGTTAAACTTCATACCTGTAGTCCAACAATCACGGCGTTCAAGTTCAACACAGGCTTCCAATCCTCTCGTAGAATGTTCAGGCACACCTTGCCCTCAAGGTCAATGTTCGGGTGGTAGATCTTTTCTCGGCAGCGGACCTTGGGTGGCTCGTGGGGGAAGTTCTGGTTAATAGTAAAGTCAAATGTAAAGCGGCTGCCTCGGTACATGCCCTCGTCAGGGTCGATTGTGAGCACAAAGTTGAGAATGTCGTCGGGGTCGGGGAACTCGGTCTTCATCGTCGAGCCGAGGGAAAGTTCTGAGAGATCTGTGTGGATATCCTGTCAGCTCATCTCTGCCTAAACACATCGCAAGACAATAGGGTCGAGTAATATTGTGAACATACCCTTTTGCACACGCAGCTGAGCTGCGGTCACCTTCTTCTTCTTGCCGCCTGTAGCCTGGCCCTCAGCGTTCTCCGCCTCCTTCTGCTCCTTTTTCTACAGAGGCGTCAGCATTCAGGTGCTACAGATCTAGTAGCGAGCTGCTCACCATCGACCATATCTTCAACATCGTGGACGTGGGGGCCCGAAGGTGGGCTGTGTTGTATGCGCCGCTAGCGGAGGAGAACTTTGACGGAAGAACAGGAAGCAAACTCCTGAAAAGTGATCCCGAGTTGATTCTCGAGGAATTATAAAGTGTAGAACAAGTTACGCCGTGGCAGTAAAACGAGATTTGGGAGTAAGATCGTGTGACTAAACTGCGAAAGAAGGGTCCAGGCGTGCTTAGTCGAAAAGGCGATGATGCTTGATAAGATAGCACAACCGTAAGGCAGCCAGCAAGCCCAAGGTCCCTAGAACCCCACCGAAGTTTAGGCGGCACCAATGGAATGACGCACCAAACGGAATCATCCATCCAAAGGGTTCAGCTACTGTATTCATCCAAACAACACTGCTACAATATCTCAGGTACATATGGCCAAATTCTTGTTCTCATTAGGAGACAATAATATCAAAGTTCTAAGAAAATCATATCATTCAAATGCGTCATAAACCACCAGGGGCAGATGCCAATCTGAAAAGGACTAAGTAGAAAATACAATTGCACATATCCAGGTCCGCCCCGAATACCTTCACTGCCAATATGCTCTTTTGTTGATGTGCCTCCATTAAATACTCAAAACCCAACATACGTTACATAACAAAGGTATCCGATACAAAAAATCCAGTTTGTCTACTGTGACAAGCGCCATAACTTTCTCGTGAATGGCCACTCCAGAAAAAGGGCGAGCGTCGAATGCAATTGACGTAGGCACGCGAGATGCTTATCGTCTCGAGAAACAGCACATGACACCAGTCCTGCCAAGGTACCACAAGAAACCGAAGAAACGGACAAGCGAGAGTACGGCAGTAGCGTACAGAAGGAACTGGAAATAATGGGCTCTTCGGTCGGTGGCAGGTTCCTATAAGAATGTTAGCACTGACAACGTGTCTCGAGATTGGTAGAAAACTTACACCCCAGCCCAGATTATCGAACTTCTCACTGGAAATGCAAACAATAAGAAGAATGTTGCCAAACAACCAGGTGACGACGAGACCCGTTCGGAAAGACTTGTATCCATCCTCAACGTCGGCCTTCTCGATCTCCTCCTCCTCCTTGAAGGGAGCGAGGGCTCGGCGGACAGTCTGCTCGAACTGGCTGTCGATATCCTCCTGCTCCTTCTCAACTTCCTCGACAACGACCTCGTTCTTCTCTCCCTTGGTGACGTGGGCAGATGGAAGTGCCTCAGCCTTGTCTGAACCCTTGGTACCCCAAGAAACATCGTGCCAGTTGTTGAAGGCATAAACCATGAGAATGTTGATGTAAGTTGACATAAGAACCAGGTAGTAAGGGAAAGAGTGGAACATGTGCCAGGGGTCCAGGTAGAGGAACGAGGCGATGAAGTTCAGACCGTAAATGGTAATAAGGGCAACAATAATAACACCTCCTGCGCTAGCGCCGCCGAAGAAACTATCAAGGAAAGCGTCGGTCGAGGCAAACGAGATCTGGTCTCCAATGGGTGTGTTGAAGGCACGGACAACAAGGTAGGCGGAGAGAACCAGGATATAACCCTGGATGAGACCGAAGACCATGAACGAAGCGATGTATGTAAACTTGGAACCCTTGGGACGGTTGCCCAGAGCCAGAATGAACTGGAGCATAACAAAGGCCAAGTAGAGATACTGAAGCAGAGCGTTGACGACAGGAGTACCTGTGTCACCGAACGGCCAACCGTGAACACCAGAAATGACATTAGGAGTACCCACAAGGTCCATAATGACTGATGTAGTAAGCCAGTACGAACCGAGAGAGAACCAAGCGAACATGGTGTTGAGAGTGGTATAGATAAGCTGGATGTGGAGGAAGAACATGCGGATGATGTTATGACCCGACTTGTACATACGACCGAAGTGCATCAGCGAGTACAGCGTGGCTGCAAATGAACCGTTGAGCCATCGACGACGTTGACTGATGAATTCAGCTGCACCTTCAGGAACATCAGTTTCACCCTTGGCAGCCTTGATATAAGACAGATGCCACTTCTGGCCAGCCTTGGCGACCAGCTCGAAACACAGAATACGATCCTCGGCCAAGAACATGTTCTTTTTGAAGATGTTCATACCGTCAATACCCTTCTTACCAAGCATCTTGGACAAGGTATGGTCACCGTGGAAGTACTGCTCCAAGGGACGACCCATGATGGCTCGGAATCGGTAAGCAGAGAAGGCACCGGGCAACACACTGACATAACCGAACGAAGACTCAAGAGGCTTGTCGAGAATGTTGGAGATCTTGTACTCGAAGTTCTGGACAGCAACGAGAGGGTTGAACAGCTTCTTGCCGCCCTTACCCAACATGGCGTGGATTTCACCACAAGCACCACCAAGGTCTTTATCGTTGTAGAACCCCTCCCAAAGAGCGAGAAGAGATCGGGGACTGGGCTTAGTACCCGCATCGAGCAGAATACACACCTCAGGATTCAGGATACGGCCGAAGGCGTTAAAGAGCCATCGATGAGAGTTAATCTTCTTGGTGTTCTTCTGCTTCAAACAGAAAATCATCTGGACTGGTGGCAGGTTCTGGTTGCCCTCGTTTGTGGGTCGAATAAGCTGCTGGTTGGGGGTGACGGAAAGCTGGCTGGTGTATTCGAAGATGTGAGCAACGGTCTCCTTGCCGTCGACATCCTTCTTGATGACACCGTCCTGGTAAACACCGACAGTGGCAAGGACATCGAGAGTGTTCTTGTCGGCCTTGTCGATACCGTCGAAAACCAAGCAGACAACGATCTTCTGCCAGGCGGGGCCACCCTTGTTCCAGAAAGTCGACTTCTTAAGGTTGACGATATCGCGGATGTTCTGCATAGTGTGGTGCAGGGTTCGGGCAAGCAAAACCTTGTCTTCATTATAGTAGGTGATGGCAATCAGCAACTCAGTGTGTCGGTTGTACATGCGAGGTCGCAAATCGTAACCGTTCTTGAGTGTGAAGTCGTTGGGATCGCAAGTGGCAGCGGTGTATCGCATCTTAACGAACTCCTCGCTGCCACTCTCTGAGTCCCGGTACTGGGGCTGAATGGCATTCTTGATGGCGCTGGGGACGGGGTAGTCAATGCTGAGAACTGAACCCTGAACAAGCTTGATCTTTCGGGTTTTTGAGCGACCAAGACCACCACCGCCCATTCCCATCTGAGGCTGCTGCTGTCGCTCGACCCAGCTGTCTTCGGGGTCAAAGGCAGAGTCAGGTCGAGGGAAAGGAGCGGCAGCATCAAGGTTGCCAAACTGACCGAAGCTGCCACCATCACCGTATCCAGAAGGCCCCTGGCCATATCCAGCAGGCGCTTGGCCAGGCATGGTGGATGAGGCTCCAGGTGCATAGGATTCAGTGAGACTGTAAGCAGAGACGGGGCGGTCGGGGGGAGTACGAGCACCAAGTCGGTCATTGTCGTAACCCGAGTTCAAAAGGCCGCGGCCCTGCTCCTCGTCGTTCTCCTGAGGGGGAAGATGGTACTGCTGTAAAAACAGAGTTAGAGTCTGCCGTTTGCCAATTGAGACCGTTGACAAAGGATATGCGTGCACTTACGCTACCGCCAGCAGGGAGGTCCTGCAAAGCATGTCCTCCATACTCCTGATCACGGCCGTTGTACGCCATGATGAATAATTATGCTCCCGTAGGTGCTCAGCACTGATGGGATTCGGATCGAAACGCGTCGGATGGTTGTTGCGATGTTGGATTGTTTTGAGTTTTCCGAGATAGGAGCTGAAACAGGAGGAAGAAATGCAGGTCACGGGCAGCCACCTATTGTAATAGTAGAAGTACCTTAGCCCCGGCAACAGTGAGAAACTTGAGGCGCCAGCCTCAAAAGAATGGTGATAGTTGGGGCGGGGGGGAAGGGGTAAAGAGGTTGAAGTTCGAAATTAGGAGGGAAGAAGGATAATGAAGGCAAAGAAGAAGGCCAGCGACAGGGTTTATTTTTTCTCGTCTCCTCTGAGAAAATGTTTTGATGAAGGCCCTGGGGACGAATCTCGTTTTGCTCCACGACTGGGCTCACAGCTTGAGAGTAAGAATAGGGGACTGGGCTCGCGCTAAGCCTGCTGAGCCACTCCACTCCGCCATCAGATTGGGGGGTGAGGATCCATCCCATCTCCAGCTGCCATCCTTGTCCCACTCAGACAAGCAAGATACCATAACCCGCCTCTCAGAGACGAGAATCTGACTGGAGCCAACCGCAATTGCAGCTCTCGGCAGCACAACTTGCGAACTCTGACAGCCTGTAGCCTGCGAATGCTACAGTACAGTACGGCATGTCCTTGGTAAAGACGCAGATACATATCTCCATGCCGGCTGAGCGTTAAGACGGACATCCCGCCAAAGTTTACTAGTCTACTGCAGATTACACATGGGCATCCGGGCCAGTAAGTTACAGACAGACTCGAGGCGCATGCAGCAGCTATTACAGCTGCTGCTAGTACGTACTGTACCTATTGTATGTGCCGTTGAATCAGCTCGTCAGCATCAACCTGGTATTATGTCTGAGCTGAACACGGCTTGGGCTTCCTTCTCACGACGAGGGCATCAGCCACCGCAATACATTGCTCACCGTCAACCCGGCCTCTCTTTTTTCCGGTCCGTCTTACAACTGGAGCGTGTTTGAGCTGGGGCTTCAAATGAACGGAGCAACCAAAGTTCCAGAGGATATGGAGACACGGTTAAGGGGCCCCTGACAACGCATTGCCTCTCCATCCATGGATCATCAAAGGAGATGTCCAGACTGAGGAATATCGGACTTGATGCTCGGACCTACGAATTAACGCTTTCCTGAATATCACTCTGCGGTTTCAGCACACTGTTTAGCAGTTTCTGTGGGGAGCAACACGAGCTTCCAGAAGGCAACCAAGTTAAATACCATTCTCTTCCCTTTTCCTCCAAGCGCCGTCTTGCCGAAAGATCATCGTCCCCTTTCTCCCGCCACATGTCCTGCGCATATGCGTTGTACGGTACAGAGGATGGTCCCTAATTTCCCCTCAGGGCCCGGGCTTCACAGCTTAGTTCCGTCAAGAACTCATAGGCCAGTCAGCCGTCGTACTTGGTTTGGAGTACCCGCTCCCAGCCCTGTTGGCTTACGATCCTTTCCTTTGAACCTCAGCCGCTGAGCCTACTGGGACGCCTTGTGCAAGCCCGCTCACATACACAAGTTAGGCCATGGTAGTTCAGAATGTTCTGTCGGCAGTCAGATTTAACCATGTTCTGGATTACCTACCTGGTGCTAAGTGCTGACCGCCAACGCACGACAAACAAACCAGGCCCCATTGCTCAAAAAGAAGCATGCGCTTGTGTTACTCTGTTTGTCTGTATGCGAATATACTGTGCCCCCTTGCTGTGAAGACGACAGTGACATCCAGGCGGTTGCTGTGAGGCCCATCTGAGTTGCCTCCCTTGGCAAACACCTCGCTGAAGCAGCCGACTACGCTAGTCTGCTTGTCCGAAACGTCCTACAAAGAATCTGCCACAATTCAATTCTCATTTCCAAAAATAGCCACCCCTGTCTTACCTGGTGAAATTAGCTGGAACGAGCCGACAACTGGGGGGCCATTGGGGCTGGTACGGGACAATGGGGCGCAAGCAGGGCATCTTGTGGTGAAAGGCGGCGTTGGCCGGCGCCTCTTTTGGTCTTGGGCTCCCCTTTTCTCATGGCACTAACTAATGTCAGTCAGCGGCTGAGTAACATCCGTACCGCTTTCACCCAGGTCCGCTCCGAATCCGACGCAATCTGGGGCCTAATGTGAGATCTTATGTGTGGCCCGCCATTCTCACTCACTTCTTTGTGGTAAAATGTGAGAATATGGCCTGCAAGAGGCGGGCTGCACAGGAACCGACAGTTGCATGTCTACATGTCAACCGAACCAACCCAATGGTGTCTTGAATCCTACGGGCTCACGTCAGCTTGTGATAACGGTCCGCTCTCCAGCCTTGTCATGCATGTTTGAGCCCTACGGCCGACCAGGCAGGAAAGCTATTCGCAGCTAACATTGGATGTTCACAATTGCTTTTTACTGTCCGTTACTCTGTGTTTTCTTCTTCGACAAGGGTTTATTTATCATGAAACTCCCCGGTGGGGATGTTCTGATAGATCACCCGCGGCCCTCATGTTATGTGGGCAGTATTTAATTACCAACACTCGCCATATCCTGGCGGTTACAGAACCTCTGTCCTGACACAGTCCCTCCAGCATTCAAAGCATCCGTGGTCCCCGTCTTCGGTTCTTCTCCCGAGACATCGGTCGCTCCCTAGACTGTTGATGCGAAGAAACATAGAGTCCGTGTCCTAGATCTTAAGAACCCGACGGGTACTACCCTAAAGAGGCCTACCACCTGGGGTGTAAAGTATCACGAGATGTCTGAGTTTATGTAGCAGTAACAGAGTGACGCGAGCCATTCGTTCATTGGTATCATGAAGTGATTATTCTTTGTTTGTTAGTTGATAAGTAACAACCGACTGTATGGGCTGTTTGACCATCCAGACGGCTTCCATGATTAAGACTGCTTGGCTAGGAGCATTGTTGCTTGGGGAGATAACATCGCAAAGTCCAATGCAGAGCATCGATGAGTCCACAGTTATCCATCACTAACCATGGGTTTGCATGAACAACGCCAAAACGCCAAGAGCGAAACTTTTGCTCGAAGGTTTGGATTGCCGAAAGCACTCTAGAACTAGCCAGGCCGTGGAGAATATCGATGCAGTATTAACGGTAATATCGTCGAAAACGGATCTCATCAGCGTATTGAGACAGAGACTGTGGTAGAAATGACCAACACAGGAACAGACCAACAGCACAATAGGCATTGGGCATATGAGGAACTGCGGAAACTCTAGGTTAAGTTGCAGCCATCGTATAATCAACGTTTGTTGAGAATAAGGCTGAGAAACACCATGTTTCCGGCAGGTAAGTAGAACGCTTAGTCGTTCCATATCGACCAAACAGACCCATGAGTGTTTAATCCGACAAAGTCTTTTCACCGTTGTTGTAGCATTTCAAATAAACAAAAGACGAGGTCTACGGTAGGTCGCATGATTGGGTTACGATTCGTCAATGCTAAGATTTGATATAGGTATCCGTAGTTGCAGCTAATCAAGCCCAGGCAATAGTTCCCAAATACACGTATAGATGCGCACCATTGATAATCAAAGAACATGGAATCACACCAAATCTACCACATCATGTGTTTCTTAGATACCTAAACATATTCACTGAGTTCTAGAAAGGAGGGGCCCGATCTCGAGGCAGATTTTTCCCTATGTATCGGGAGTTTGTTTCGGATTGAGGGACGCGCGTCTGGTGCAGAGAGAGTATTTTTACAGCGCCCGCCCAGTTCTGGTATGTAAACTCGTGCCACTGTTGAGACCGGCTCAAACCAGGCCATGGTGGATTTTCGACTTCTGTATCATGGTTGGCCAGACTTTTTGATGGGTAGGGCATGGATCTGGGAGGAGATGTAACAGCGACACCATTCATGCTGGTGTTGCCTCTTTCTATGTATGGATATTGCTTGAAGGTTGTTGATCCAGGGTCCAACAGAGCCATCGAACATATCGAATATGTAGATCCAATAGCAGTTTGTCTATTGCAAGTATACGGCCGCTTGTCTGTGTTCACCTGAAGCTGGCTGACGGTTTGCGATACCTGAGCTATATACGGGCAGCCTGCGTTAGACAGTACATAGATTCCATCAGAAATCACTCACTAAAGCAGGTACCATCTTTATAGACAGTGTTTGACCAGGATCATCAGGGGCTTTAGACACTGCTGTGTGGATTCCTAGCAGGGATCCTGAAAGTCCTTTTACATGATGGTTCGTCCCTACAGGGCCACAAAACCAGGGGCAAAAGCACCAGAACATACAGTGCGGGTGTTTAACGTGTTTCGCTATGGCTGAAAATGGTAGCGTGTCGAGCAGACCCCCTGTTCCACCGTCCCTCGTGCTCCAATGGATGTCTCGCCCACCCAGTCCAGTCGCAAGAACCAACAAGTTGCGAGTGTGAGTGTGAGTGTGTGCGTGCGTGTGTGTGTGGGAGAGCGTGTGAGTGACCAGTCTTTGACTCCCACCTCCCGTCGCCTCCCGCTCTTGAGTCGCTTTCGCTCTTTCATCGTTCTTCACAACGAGACGATCGCATCAATTTATCGACTGCCAACCACTCAACGTATCGATTCGAACCGATTTAAGCAGAGTAAACGACAATCAGCGGCTCTGTTTCCTTTTGCCTTCTTCGAATCAATCGCCTGGTCGATTATGTCTTGTTGCGCCTCCTAACCAGCCTTCTTTTCCATCCGAGCTAGCCTCTGAACCCACACTCGTTTCTCTCTCAACCTCGCTATCGCCGACGGCTACGAACTCGATCTTGGATATTCACCAACCTCATTTACTCTCAACCTTTTACGAGGAGTCGACGTTTTATACAATCCCTCAATCTTTCATTCTTCAAATTCTCGAATCTTGTCGCAGATCGCTCTCCAAGCCAGCTTATCGCCAAGCATTAACCGTTTATCCACACCAAGTTAAGCTTGACTGATCATCCTAAACGATCGACACTGCCAAATTTCAATCATCAAATATCATTACAACCTCTTGCTATCTTCTATCTACTCGGACGTCATCATCATGGAGAGGTCCGGATACCTCGTCGCCAGGAATCTGGATGAGCTGAGCCATGGTAAGTCAACCAAGCAGCCACAATCATCCGCCAGATTAACAGCTGCTAACAAACAACTGCCCTTAGCATTCCAACTCGTCCCACGAAGCGGGAGCTGCGTGAAATGTGACGATGCCTCCCAACTTGAATGTCCTAAATGTCCAGATGGCGAGGTCTGCCAATTTACCGTTCCATTAGACTGCACTGAGTGTGCCAAGTCCTTCTGCAAGGCGGACCCTGATGCGTCCGGCGGCGGCGGCGGTGGCGGCCCAAATATTGGTGCTATTGTTGGAGGAGTCCTTGGTGGCCTCGTTGTCATCGCCGCTGTTACATATCTCGTGTGGAGATTCTGTATTAAGCCTAAGCGATCACAGATCCCTACGTCTATATACATCGAAGATACGGACGCCATACAAAGCGAGAAGGATGCTGGCTCGAGGGGAACTCGCCCGCCTTCAACACACACCGTTCACTCGATCGCTTCTACAGTCCTCACCCGAGCCTCCAACATCATCCAGATCGCCTACATCCCCGGCGTCACAAACCGAGCAACTCCAACATCGCCAAACGTTCTTGTTCCTCCCGTGCCGCCGATCCCCATGCACCACGCTGAGGCCAACCGAGGCCAAGGAAACGACGACCAGCACTTCTTTGTTCCTGGTGATCTACGAGACTCAACCTACTCTGGATTGTCAGGCTACTCAGACCGAACATCCTACGCTCGTACCTCATATGCACCCCGATCCAGCGTGGCCTCAACAATCTACGGCAAGCAAGCTCAGGTGCTCACACCCGCGCAGACTGGAATGCGTGCCAAGCCCACCATGGTCAGCGTCAAGTCCATTGGTAACAACAACGGCGAGCCAAACGCGCCGCCAGTTCCGGCAATTGACTTTCAGAGATTTGGTGGTGGCCGGCCTAAGAGCGGTGCGAGTGCCTTCAGCGTCGGCTCAACGTTCCTCAACAGCGCCAACACTGCTACGCAGGCTCGTGCACAGGTGGTTAAGGTTGGAACATTGAAGAAGGTCGACATGGGAAGCAAGACTGAGTCGGACACATCTTCGTCGACAGTGGCACCCTCGCCGCCAACAACACCAAGCGGCAACGTTACCCGAGACTCAAGCATCACTGTCATCGACGAGTCACCTTCTATGGACCAAGGGCCTTTCTCTGATCCCCCAGAACGATCAAGCCCGCAAAAAGCGAACAAAGCACCTAGCCTGGGTGCCGTTATGGAGGACTCGGTAGGCGAGGACGACAAGCCCCTGGCTCCCCAAAGGCGAGACAGCAGCCCTTTTGGCGACCAGCACGCGACAAGAGAGTGATGAGAAAGATATTTCCTTGCTCCTATATACACCAATTTCTTACGAAGATGTCACGAATCTAGCCGAATGTTAGTCGAGAGACATGCTCCAGAATCTGATTTTTTTTTTCTTTATATTCACTTCATGTCAATTATTGGACAGACAACACCGACTTGTCACGGGATATGGCACCCTTTTTTTTATGTTTAAATTCAGGATAGCGGCGAGGGACTTTTTAGGTATCAACTATGGCGTCTTGGATAGGGAGCCGCGGCAACGGCTTCAAGCATGCCAGGAGGTTATGGGAGTCTCTATGTGACTATTGAATAGAGATGATCCGACACGTATGACTGTGCGTTGGTGACTAGTGATGTACATGTTGATCTCGTGTGTTGGTAATGGGCGTCTCGTTACATAGGGATCTCGTGCATCCCGGCAGAAGACAAGAGTACCTTCGAACTTGCGATGTCGCATCTGGGCTTATGTCTATCGGCGCAACGTAGCCATGATGGCGTCGAATAGATTCACTCGCTGAGGATGCCGAGATGAGAAGCCCCGACATTGGTCGGCCGTGCTACCCTTAGCCGCTACCCCTCACTTAGATGGCGGCTGTTGGCATAACGATCGCCCAAGCCTAAACTGTCGATCTTGAGGTTATCACCACCACTCGGCCGATTGATAGCCCGAACTTCTCTACTTCTATGGTACCCTGTTCTACTGATGTTACACTTCATTACTCGAGGACAAGGTCGAACAAGACGTCAAGATGGCCTGATAATAGACTTGATGTAGGGTATCTGGTACTCAAAGTCTAATCACAAGGGAGGCATTGATTGTCTGATGGTGAAACGTGCTAGAAGCAAAGGGAGCAGTTTCACCCTGGGCCGGCGCAACGGTAGCTTCTGGACTGAGCGTTTCGTGATATTTTAGACATATTCTCAGGGTACTTCTGGAGATGTAAGGTTTTAAGACATCGAACTGACTAGATGATCGTCAACACCGTTTGTTCTATACTTGCCATGTGTGGCTTGGCATGTCATCAGCAGATGCAAGGTCCAGATGCGAGTCGATTTCAATGCATGAAGTCTAATTGACATAGGGTAGTATGAAGGCGTACTGTAGCTTGTTTGTTGAGGCTTTTCAACTTGTTTACCGTACCTACAAACTGACGAGAGCTGTTGTCTACAGTATATACCTAGCCGAGAGTGCCTCTTTTGGAGTTGATCAGCTCCTCCAGCAGATATTGAGAATGAATCGGGCTCTGCAAGTTTATACATGACTCTGTTTTTAAACCCAGATCCAACTTTCTTCGTCATTGGATCTTTGTTGTCGGCTGAGTATTCATCCATGACTTGACTAACAAGCTTGGCCAAGATTATGGCTTGACTTGATAACCGGGTTAAAGTGACTCTTATGCAGGTCAAGACGGTTTTGGCACCGACGTTTTAGCACGGCTGGTTCCGTTGGGATCAAATCTAAGATTTTGATTACCTTGGATTTACTCGGTACAATCACGCCTTTTTTCCCTTTGTCTTCCTCTCTTTCACCTCCCGTCTCTAGGGCTTTTTCTTTGTATTTGTTTTCACCCTAGTCTCGGGTCCTCTTGTCCCCTGTTCCCCGAATGCGTAGGGTTCATTTCCCAATCTCCCTCCACCCTCGTTTCCGTTGGATCTCGACCTTCCCCTTCTGTGCATATCCCCAGTATCACCATTATCCAGCTTTATCACACATACAAGACTGAGAGCTCATTTATCATTTTGGAGTTCTAATCCATCATATTGTAGCTTAATTGAATACAATGCCCACGATGATACAAGGTTATTCTACTGCTAGTAACTAGACCCTTTATTCCTCCGTAAGGGTCATTCAAACGCCCGCTGCTAGTCTCCGGTGGTGACGCCGTTCACCCTCCGGTCCTCGTCCGTCTCTACGCCATCTTGGCTTTAGAATCTGCTGCCTCACGGGGCGGGTGTAATTAAACAATGGATGATTTTCGGATAGTACTCCATCCGTCGATGCAAAAAAGAACTCAAGAATCATCAGCTTCTACGAGCTGAACCAACAAAACCAGTGCTAGACTACACGCGATGCTACCATTAAAAGTCCCAGTTATGGACCTTATTCCCCAAAACCAACCCCTGCGCAACGGTCGAACAGCAAGGTGCAGGGCGGTAGTATCGGCATAGACCTGACCTAAAAAGCCGCATAGAAACTTTGTTCGGCACTTGATCCTGTCATTGAGAATTCCAAGCGTTGGATGTTTGCGGCTTTGTTTATGATACTAAGGTACCCAAGCCAAGGCACTGTTGGTGGTTGGCGTTGGCTCGCTCTGACCCATCCGTCAATGTCAATGGGTTTTCTTCACCATGTTTATTAATCTTGAACTCAGTCTCCCCCATCATTTTGATGTCATTTCCTCAAATATCTTCCATGGCTGACATATCTAATTGTGGCCTTGCCTTGATCTTCAATGTAATCGACCCTGCATCGTTTAGCTAAGGCAAAGCGCCACCAAACTGCAGTCCGCAATGGGAATAAACAAACGCAGCATGAGCCATGAGCCATAAGCTTCATACGTAAATTGTCTACAGGTATAGTAATCAGTTTTAGCCGCATGCAAAATCTTCTCTCCTTTTCCATGCTACTCTTTGGCGCCATTGAGAAGGATCATGGTTCCATGGTTCATTGCTAACACGTGGGGGTTGAGTTTGATATCGCATAAAGGAAGCGTGGGAGTCCTTCCATCTTGAGGATTGGGTGGTGACTGGTGACTGGTGACTGGTGACTGGTGAGTTACCATAAGGTAGCCAGACGTAGACTGAAGTATTCCACCACGTTTTCATCACTGACGGGGGACCTTTGTAGTCAAGCTTCTACTTGTAGTGTAGCGCGAACTCCTCCATCTTCATTAACACCCATTCACATCACCCACCCACATCCGCACACTAGTAACCCCCGCCAATCCCTCTATCTGATCCGATCTCGTTGCGGTTTTCGTGTCCAAGTGATGGTAAGGCTTAGCCACATCTCTCTTGCTCTCAACAAAGTATCGTGCAACCCAGTTCCTCAGCAGCGCCAGGGGCGATGCACCGTGGACCACCGTCTTGATAAGCAAAACACCATAGTAGTAATATTTCCCCAGCTTTGTGTGCCCCAAGCACATCACATAATCAAGGGCTCGCATAAGAAGCCCACTAACAGGGAACATGGTTCAGCGCCTTGCTCGACAGATGCCAAGATAGGCCGATGTGAATGGAGCTAACACCACTTCCATGTCCTTGGTGAGCGAGCCAACATGACACAAGAGGCACCCAGCAGAGGGGAAACTTGTCCATTGGGGATCTCTATTCGTTCCCTCTCTCCTGTCCAGAGTAATCATCCCATAGTCTCTCACGCGTGGGTCATGCCCTGTCTGTCAAAGTTGTTCATGCTTTTCGAATCTCATCTGTCTGTGGGCAGCAACATTGGTTGCCCAGGGCCATGCTTTGTTCGATCAGCTGTACGCAAATTATTTATCACCGCTAAAAAAAGAAAATATCCAAAATCCTTTCGCAATGTAGTGCTTGCGTATGGTCCCGACATTATGTTGAAGGGGCAATGTCGAAAAACAATGATGAAGCAAGATGTTGACCAATATGCAAGTTTTCGGCGACAGTATAAACTTCAATCGCGGGTTCGTTTTTATGCTGACTGTCAGCAACAGGGAATAAGTTTGATGCTGACTTGATGGTTATGGACCATTGAGAGTCGAGTCTTCCAGGAACCAAGCATCAACAACACCTGTGATCAGACAAAAAGGGAAAGCCTCGACCCAAGAAATCGAGATATTCCCGCACGGCAATAAAAAAAAGTAAGAGATTCGTCACGTCAATTGACGAGCAAGATGGATGCCTTTCAAATTTTGGTCGTAAATTTTGCAAAACAATAGTAGTATAAATGTCAACAGATAACCCAGCGCCCCAAGAATATGCCTCTTTTTGTTCGTACGCCTTGCGCCGGTGCGGAACTGCTTCTGCTTTCGTTCGTCGTTCGATGCTGCGTCGTCATGTTGCCCTGGTTGTTGGGCAGTTGGCCATCTAGAAAGTGCAGAAAAGTAATAAAGCCCGTCTCTCCGTTCTTCCCACGGTATCTCGCCAATCATCTTTAATCATTGGGCATATCCTGTCAGTCAAGATGAGGGGTTCCGCCATTTGCCGACCCCTCATGCGTGATTCTTGACGCCGGCCTGTTGTCGCCAGCGTCTTGATCTACTCGGCCGCCTTATTTTCCTCCTCTTAATCGAGGGTCCCTCGATCCGCAATGGAGTGTATCCACTCATAATACCACACACTTGGACTTGTTTCGGTCCTTGTTCCTATTTCTGTGTCTTTCGTCTCGGTCGCCGCCCCTCGCATCGCCGTTGCCTGTTCGCGTCCGACCGCTCGACCTTTCCGAGGGGCGTGAGGCTTGTTGTCGCTGTCGACGTAGGATCCTAACCACATCATAGAATGCCTTCTCGACGTTGATGCAATTCTTGGCTGAAGCTTCTACGAACTCGCAGCCAAGCTCACGAGCGAGAGCGTGGCCTTCTTGTGTTGAAACCTCTCTCTCGGTGACTCGGTCGCTCTTGTTGCCGACAAGCATAATAGGTACAGGCAACTGCGCGTTTGCAGCGGAGATAGGGGAGCCAGGATAAGAGGGCGATGAAGCGCATGACTCCTTTACTCGTTGAATCTGGTGGTGGAACCGTTTGATGCGAGTGAAGGATGAGCGTGATGAGATGCTGTAGACTAGAACGAATCCTTCACCATCGCGAATCCATTGATCTCGTAGTGCCGTGTATTCTTCCTGTCCGGCGGTATCGAGTACTTCGAGCATGCAAGGCTGGCCATCGATAACAACCTGCTTTCGGTATGAATCCTCGATCGTGGGGTCGTACTGTGGCAAGCTGTTAATACAAAAGAACTGGCAGAGTTGATTGCAAATGTCCGCACTGCAGCTGGACTAGATGCTGTATCAAACTTACGGTCTCAACAAAGTGCTGCAAACATAACTGGATGGTAAGAGCTGTCTTTCCCACACCACCATCGCCCAACACCACCAGCTTGTATAGCACCATTCGGCCGGCCATGATGATGGCGACGGCTAGGAAATCGATAAAGGTGAGAGTCGATAAAGAGCAAAGATTGGGTCTCGGGGGAGAAAAAAGACCCAGGCGACCGACGGACCGGAGAAGGGGGAGGGTGGAGAAAGGAGGGGGTGGTCGGTAATGAGGCTCACGAGATGAGTGTGTCGATATACAGTATCCAAGGTGGTTGGAGGTTGTGAGGTCGTCGTCACGGGCAGAGGAGAGGCGAAGGTGAGGAACGAGGAGGGGGTGGCTTGATGGAGCAACGAGAGCTGTGACCCAGCAATTGGAGCGGCGGCGGCGTTAATGTAAGGCAGGGCAGTGCAATATAATGCAAGCAATGCAAGGCTCAAAGACACAAGGCAGAGGCAGAGGCAGAGGCAGTGCGCGGCAAGGCAAGACAGGGCAGCACTGGAAATCGACGAACAAGCGCCAGTGGCAAACCGTAGCAACAGTTGATGTGTTGTGTTGTGAGCGAGTGAGTACGGAGTATAGGTAGCGTCCAAAAAAAGAGTTGGGACAGCAGGAGAGCGGCTTGGGCAAGTTTAGATGTTTGGTCTAGGCGTCGACGTGGAGCTGGCACTGGAGGCGAAGTTGGGAAAGATGGACAAGCCCAGCCCAGCCCAGCCAAGGTGGAGAACCCTTTTTTTTTTCTTCTCCCATTTTTCCAACCTTACCTTAATGCTTGAGATGCTGCTCTGAGGTGGTGCTAGTTGCTTGGTACGTAGTGGTACCTCCATTCAGTGCTAGCAGGCCTATGAAGTGGATGTCCCGCCATCCATGACCAGGTTGCCATTGGGGCGGGGCGCCAGGTTTTACCAAGTACCTGGGTGAAAGGTATCCATGCAATGGAGACGCGGCAGCGGTACTCACTTACTCGGATCCAGAGGGGAGGCTAGAGGTGCTTGGGGGGGTTCTTCAGGGGGGGCAGCCAGTAGACAAGCCACTTCACCTTGCAGATGGTCTGGTACCTTGCGTGGAAGATTTACCTCAAGCATATGTACCCCTTGGTAGGTTTAGGTTGGGCAGGTTTACGGATAGAGTGGAGGGGAATGCAGAAGCACACCCGAGATACAGCTTGTACCTCGACATGGAAAACGTATAATTACCCCAAAGGCGCTGCTTGAGCATCCACCAGTATAATAAGGGATGAGGGACAATTGTATTCGTCCCTCGATCGAGAAGGGGGGAACCCAAGAAGAATTTACCTACAGGAGTAGGCATCCAAGGGACGGAACAGCCCTGTCATCCATGGATAGGATATCGGCTCGGTGGGTGCCCCGAGAAATGGGAGAGCGAGGGTGCTAGGCTTCTGATAGGCGAGGGATGAAGCCGGAATGGTGAAGCGGTGGACGAGGGGCACGCCCTGGTCAATGGAAGCCGCTGCTGAGCGACTCCATCTTTCTCACCTTGTTGTTTATACCCTAGCGTATGCGTACTCTGTCGTCTGTCTGGATGTAGTGATGGTATATAGATATTAGAAGTGAGGTAAGGCGATGACAGGCAAGGAAATCTGCAAGCTCGTGCTTGATATCATGTAGCATTGTGTTTCCTTGGCCATGGTCAAGGGTATCGGAATCCAAACCCTGGGTATTGACGGAATCTTCAAACACCAATCCGGGCCGTTTTGGGTTGTATGGACTGCTCATCTTGACCACACTCGAACAAGGCGACAGGACTTCTGTCTGCCAGGGACAGAGTTAAATACCACCTTGGCTTGGTAAATGAGTGAGGGGACCTTGACTACTGTATCCGTACAGTCAGTTAGTTAATTATTGTCGGCAAGCACCCGGGAGCCCGGGTCACGGCTCGGTTGTGTCGCGGCGCGCGGGCGACTCGACCGGACCTACTACGTAGTAGTTACTTACCGTAGTTGGCTTTGGTCCGTAGCTTGCACAGTAGAAATGGAGCAGATTCGAATACTCTCCCGTGCTATGGTGTCTCTGGTAGGTTGGGATGTGAAGTAGCTGAGACCAACTTGGCTGGGCCGGAGACACGCGTTGCTAGTGGTATGAGTGGGGGCCTGGAATTTGTTGTCTCTGGCTCTGTCTCTGTCGCAATTCTGCTCATGCTTTGGATTGATTGATAATTACCTGAGTCTCGAGTCTCTTGGAGTTGATAAAAAACGACCAGGTTGGTTGTTGGTTTGAACATTCGTGACCATGGTATGTATAATGTTCAACCAAGAATCATTGGAAGAAAAAGTTTTTTTTTTCCTCGGATTGCCTTCTCTTTTCAAGACCGCTTCCGATGCTGCCTTGTTCCTTTTCTTTCCTTTTTCTTCATCTCAGGTTTGCTTGTTTCCTGTCGTAACTGCAACATCCTTGTGGTCTGCAGTCTGCAGTCTGCAGTGCAGCCCACAGGCCAAGCGGTCGCAGAACTGGCAAGTGGTGTGGTTGTGTTGTGTCCCGTCCAGTTCGATCCATCCAATGTCCGGAGGGACAGGGTCCTTGTCTCCCCGGGAAGTCCAGTCCCAGGGAGGAATAGTCCTGGAGAAAAGGTGGTGGCCTGTGCGGAAGCCGCTCCCAGCGAAGCTCACGTTTCTTTCCAGGGGAGCTGGAGCTGGAGCTAGAGCTCTTCAGAACTGGAGGGGAGGAGGAGGGTTGGGATATCTTCAAACTCTTCCAAGCTAGCAATGCAATACATTGAATATTTCTTCATCTGGATCCAATGCCTGCCGGCATTATCTGATATTAGGCAACTCAAAAACTTATGCAATAAGCTCCCCCCTCTACTGCATGGATACAGCGAAAGGGACAACAGTTTTCACTCCAGCTACTCAATGCGAGCAACAGCTACAAAATCATGTTCTGAGCAATTCCAGAGCCGCGCTTGTCGGGCTCCAGTGACCGGCACCGGCATTGACGGATCGTCTTGGATCCATCCATTCCTTTCGGGTTCTTTCAAGGGACCCGGCCCTACTAAAGGAAGCTCCTCCATGGCACAGCAGCCCATTGCAGTCCCTCTCTGGGGAATTTCCGCCCCTGTCAGTTTGTTGATCTTTCTGTCTCACGAGCTTAGTTCTCCACCAAAATTCGAGGTTGGAGAGAGGTTGGAGTGTTGGGCACCAGAGAGGTGGACCAGGTTTATTTCGTCCACGACACGGAGCAACCCCAAGGAGACATTCCATTAATTGATTGTTGCTAACGTCTTCCACTATTTTGTTCCTTGCTGAGCGAGTGTCTCAATCCGTCTTGGCCTTCGCCCAAGCTGAGGATGAACGTAACCGTTTAGCGTTGACCCGGTGTCAACAAGGCTTATGGCGATTCCCAACTACATAATTCCATTCAAAATTCGCCGACCGAGTCATTGAGCTAAATAAATTCGCCGGACAGTATGCCAGGAACGGTGTCCATCATATTGTTTCTTGACCTCTTTGGATGAAGCGGTTTTTTTGCGCTTGGCACTGCCACAGGATAGCTGTCCCTCATCTCCAATTGCTACGTTCGTTCAATGTGCTGCTTTAGTTGCTTCTACGATTTCACCAACAGACAATCACATGTACTTACTGCAAATAAGGTAGTCCTGATACCTCATCTTGGCATTGCCTAGTCAGTCCACCACGTAATCTTCCGAAACATGACTACTGGTACTTGCCTACCAAAGCTACATAGTACATCCCATGTCATATGCTACAGCTACAGTACATGGGGCTGCCACTTCACCCGTCTCGGTACTCCATAGAGACCCTGCTTTTTTGCCGAATCCTCGAATCCTCGACAGACAAGGACAAGCTTCGGACACGAGTCGTTGTGACATGCTCGGAGGTGGCAGTGCTCTACGGATAGTGGACCAAAACATCGAATTGATTCGTCACTCAAGCAAGCGGGTTGGATACATCAAAGCTAGGACAAACAAACAAACAGACGATATCAACACGGGCAACAGGAAGCAGCGCCACCACTCATGGGATTTCAATCATCTCGGGCGTCTATCTTATCTAGTCACTCCAGTCACGTACCCTGTTCATTCATCAACAACCTAACCAGGCATCGACCTTGTTATACCTGCATGGCAGCTGGGATTGTCAGGGGCTGATGAGCCTCAGCATCCTCTCATCACATACTTTATGCTTATCCCCTTGGCTCGGAACAAGCCCGCCTGCTTTTTGAAAGCGATAGCTGCAGTGCGTTCATCACACACAATACTAGCCGCATCGCCTTGGAGAGTTTTGGATTGGCTTGAATCAAGCTCTTGGCTGGGCAAACTTCCTACTGTGTGTGTATCCTCGACTTTGATCCCGATCCGCCCCGCGGTGACATCAAGGGCCGTGGTTCCGTTATCATGCGAGCTTCCATTTAAGTTGCACAGACACGTGCTAGTTAGTATTTGGAGCTGAAGTATCGTCATATCTTGAAATCCCTAGGACTTCAGCGTTCAATTAGTGATAGGCCTGGACCTGGGTTGCACGTCTAGCTGCGCCAACGGCTCCATCTTACCCCACACCCAAAACGTCCAGATGAAAAGCTTCTGTTAACCTCTCTGGAATACTACCTAGAGTACCTATCAACTGAGACGGGCATCTTGATGTCCGAAAAGCACTTGGGTGGGTGAACAAAAACATGCTTCTTGATATGCGAGGGCAATTGTCATATCTCGGTTACAGGCTGACGGCCCTTATTGTGTCATGCCTTTTGGCTCTTGACACTTAGACTAGCCCTCGAGCGTTTGAGAATGGAAGCCATCACGGGCCTCTCACACCCTAACGATATACTACATAGTAGGACCGATTGACGCCCATGGATATTGTTTTCCGGTCTTGTGAGTCGAGTCTATTCATAATCTTATTCACGGCCCGACACCGTCACAAGAAACGAAATTCTGTCGTATTTTCTGAGCCACAGTCACCCACGGGGTAACCTCGACGGTTTCCCCAGACTTTCTACGCCTGCAGCCCGGCTAGTCCTCAAACGATTGTTGGATGTTCTCAGCATCAGGCTCGGGTGCTTTTCTACCGAGGCCGGGTACTGCACTTATGTTTTTTGTCGGCCCTACATGCTTTGCCGCTCCCTTTTGTTGTCTACAGCAAGATGAGATCCTAGACTGGCGGGTGCGCTATCCGGTGAGCCCAGCCAGTCGGACTTTGTGGTGTCTGGGTTCTAGGTTCGTCCAAAATGTGCGGGGAATGGGCTGGGACGAGACCATTCTTGGGGCCTCCATCCCCGTCCCCATCCTCACGGGCAGATGGGGCTTGCTAGATGATTACACGCGGCCAGTTGCTGATGCCATCAGAGCCGGAAAGGCATTGCATTGCATTTGTGTGGACAGTGACCTTAAGATCAAACCTAATCGTGTAACCTCTACGTCACCATTCGCATTTGCTAGACGATACAGAAGAGAAGCTATGGAGAAGATGTTTCAATCCACCACACGTACTTCACTCACATTACCTACAGTACCTTACCTAGAAAGGTTGCAGATTAGAGTCACGTGACTCTCGTTTACTTTCATATAGGTAGTTGAACATGGGAAGTCGACAACCGTCTTTCTTCCTTTGCATTGTGAGCTTGGACCTCTGGCCGGAGTAAACGCACTTTTCGATGGGTTGGAAAATCATATTCCTGAGCTGTCAATATGACACGGGCACCTGGTGTTCTTGAAACTGACAGTGTTGTGGACGGGTTCTTAACTGGGGAGCATCATGAAGGCAATGATTACTACGAATCAAAGCAAACATTAAGTCCCCTGAGCCAGTCTATATTCGCTTGAGTTGAATTTGATATTAAATTCGAGACTATGCTATGCTAGTCTGGCAACCAGAATGATTCCCGATGGAAGATATGACACTCTACTGATTTGAATCAGTAGACTGAGGCACCATTTTCAAGGTCCCGAGACGCCGAATTGCTCAGTCTAACGTTCATTTGTGAGGTCAAGACCCGCTGCCTGGTGATTCTTAACTGCATCAAGCCAACTCCCGGAGTTTCTGAGCCAGGGTTACAAAACCTTCAGTCCCCTCTGTAATCCAGATATCAACCCATTCCTTGGCTCGCTGATATCTCTCATCGTCTTGGGCCCAGGCCTCCTCTTGGGGGCGCGCAACATACACTGTTCTCAAGCCACAGGATCTCGCGGCTTCAAGATCGTTCAGATGTGCCGCGACCATAGCAACTTCATGCGGCTCTAGCCCCAACTCCCGTACAGCACCGTTATAAACCCTCGGGTTCGGCTTGTAGGCCCCGAACAGCTCACTTGAGTTGAGAAACTGGAAGCCCAGGTTCCCGAAGTCGTTCAAATCTCTGAGAAGTGAGACGTTGCCGTTAGAGAGGGTGCTGGTTTTGTATGTTTCGCCTAGCTTTTGGACTCCATCCGAGGAATCAGCCCAAGGTGTTAGGCGGTGCCAGACAAGACTCAGTGACTCAACCTCGGAGGGACTGTAGAGGCCAGTCAGGTTCCAGGCTTCGAGTAGCTCGACTAGGCTATCGTAATGATGTTGGTCGATGGACTTCCATGTGTCTTTGGCCGGATCAAAGCCAGTGGTGAATTTCCCATACGTATTTCGCCATTCTTGAGCAAAGCGACCCCAGTCTTCTTCAGTAAGACTTTCGACACGAGCTTTGAGATTTTGGTCCAAGTCGGAGGAGCGCTTGCGAAACGCTCGGAGAGTGAGTTCTTCGGTTACGGATGAGCGCCAGTCGACTACGGTACCGAAGACGTCGAATGTGAGGGCTTTCACTTTGCTGAGTGGCGAGATTGTTCCTGGGGACATTTTAAGTTTTGGGGTTGGTCAAATCTCTTTCGGCGTTTTCCTTATGATGTTGCTTGATGAATGAGAGTCAAGTCGCGATGGTGATTATCGCGCAATAGGTTAAGTAAATGATTGTCACATGATGCTTCGCGCCCTTTGATGACAGCAGGAAGGAACTGGTTTGGAAGTGCTAAGTGATTTGCTTGACTGTGGAGAAGCGGCAGTGACTCAATGCTACTAGCCAGAGAGCGATTGCATAAGACATGCCTCGGTTTATCAATTAAGATGCTCGTGATAGTTGCACACTTGATATCAGCCGTCGATGTGTAGGGTATCTTGAGCTACGTATTAATTGACCTACCACGTAGGCAAAGTATTCACATTTCTAAGGAACTGACGTCCATCCGATGGAGCCAGCTCATAATACAATACTATCCTTACGATTGAATATTGTTTTATCGCTCTCGCTCTAGCAGGCGCCAACAGAATGTGTACATATGCATGGATGATTGCAACACTGATGCCCCAGAATAGGGTTGTTGGCCAAACACATGGCCAGAAAATCTACACGAGATATCAAATACTTGAACTCAGCAAAGCGATAGAACAAACAATAAGGCAAACAAAGACTAAAAGGCGAAAATTCAGGATTCTAAACCTTACTTAGGTCAGGTAGGTGTAAATCTGGGCATTATAAAGACGTTGTGCGATGGCTGCCAATGAGAATTACAAGAAAAACGACATAGTAGAAGCCTGCAAAGTTACAGGACCAACAGCTCGATCGAGAGGTTTGCGTAAACTCCTAGAACGATCTTAAGACACTCCTGTTGGTAGATTCTATCGTATGGCCGCCATCCTCACTATCAGTGTTGATGGTACAAGGATAAGCTATCAACACTCAACCTCTATTCAACCACGTAAGGGTTCTGTTATCTGAAATGTCAACAGGGCTGTCCTTGTGGAAACTAAGTCAAGGCGCCGGGACGGTGGTTCCAGAAAAACAGTTTGGGGAAGCAGTCCGTCAGTGATTCTGGAAATTACTGTCCTTCCGGGTAGACACTTTGTTGAACGGACCTGACCTGTAGACCACATCCTAGTCTATGACCTTTGAAGAGGTCTCTTCGTTCTGGTCTAACGGTCATTTACAACACCCTTTCGCACTCAAAACTATTAACCAAGGTAGCCCAGACTGTCATATGTAGGTAGCTACTAAAAGAGAACTTAAGCAAGCTTTTCATCACAGCCTGAACATCAGGTTTCACTGCGTTGTCATATCTTCAGAATAGCATCTCCACAACAGCCTCGGACTGCAAATTCGCCCCCTCCAAGCCATCAATGGCATGGCTTTAATGACCTCGAATACCCTCTCCACTTGCTGATATAGAACGACTCGGACTTGAAGTTCAGTAGTCTTTGTGATGGCTTGATGGTCCAGACAAGTATGGAACGGGTGGACGAGCAGTTCCTGCGCTTCGAGCGGCAGCCCACATGATGGGCGTATGGTGACTTATCAAAATCTTCTTCATGTCAGACCGTTTCAGTGACACATGTATCTCTGCATCATTCAGCTTCCGCCCCATTCCCTCCCGCCCCCAGATACATGTGGATGCTATCCGAGTGGTACAACACTGCCGGCCGCAGCTATGGCTGCATACTGCATTGCCACGAGGCATCAACGGACGCGTCCGTTGATCTTTTCAGCCCTTGTAAGCGCTTTGTCTCCCATGTGGATGATGTCTCACAGTGACCCGTCACTCTGCAGTATGAGTAGTAAATGGCACGGTCATCCACAGTAAAGGGCACCCCGACGATCCTTGGTGGCCGGAGGTGTCGAGGAGGAGCCGTCTTTTCTGAACAGGAGAAGCACAATCTTATTCGTCTAAATTGTTTAGAACCTGAATTCAAACTTAGTTCTGCCGGGTATCTTGTACGGCAACCTTGTCGTAACTCGAAGACGACACTTGTGGGACGAATATTAAGTCTGCATATGCTAGTATGATATGATAGTTATTAGTTGTACTGCTGAGATGTGGAGTCTTGAAGCTGAGAAAAGTTTTCAGTCATTTCGTGCCTACGGAAAAAGCACACATTGATCCAAGAAGTGGGTTTGTTTGTCTCTTTGCTTTCTGTCTGTGATATGGAGTAAGCTGCGGACACAAATCCGAAGAAATTGAGAATGGGATGTGAGTTTGCTCTGGTTTGTATGTATTCAGTTAGCAGATTTGAAGCACCAGGACTTATATGACAGCATAGCATAGATACCTATGCTCGTATGTCGTTGAGTGTGACGCCCGAGTGATATGCATTGACTTCAAGCTTCGATGTAAGATGAGCTTTGTAACCAGTTAATTCTATACATCATCGACACGGCAGTAATACCTGACTCGTCAACATGAAGATCAGTAGATGATGCTACCCAAGAACAAACTTTATGTCAAACATTCAAATGGTCCTTTGTTATCATGTTGGTCCCTCTTCTCCGCAACCATCGTCGCAATGTGACGCTTGATTGCCTCCGTGCACAGAATGTTCAAGGACCAGGTCTCCTCCCAGCTGTGTCTGATCAGACCACAAAGCCAGAAAGTAAATTGAAAGAAGATGTCCATGTTGAAGCTCTGTGCTTTGTAATAAGCAAAACCATGAGTTTCCACTTGCCCACTTTCCGACATAGTATGTTGCCATTGTTGCAGCAACATGAGTTGGACGAGCCCGTGTTTAAGACAACAGCCACCGTTACAGTAGATTTGGAACAATGAAGACATACACTTGCTCTGTAGGCCCATGTTAACACTATCCCTCCTCTACCGTGTAGTTGTGTCGCATCTGGAACTATGGAACTGCCCTACATACATACAGTGTCGCGACCCAGACCAAATTCGGAACGTTGTAGTAGAGAATTTGACGTACCGCGATTAGCGAAACATATGTAATTGCAAGGACCCTGCAAGGCCGGAGCACCCGGATGAAAGTGACAAGACCCATTTCTCGAAATTTCCTTATTTCCTTAAGCTCACTTTACTTTTTCTGCGACGTGGGCTTGATGTTTTACGTTTGAGCGAAGAAATGAGAGGGTTAGTACTAGGATGAGCCAACGTAATTTGACGAGGCCTTCTATCATTCCTTGGCCTGGCCAAATAACCCCATTGTACACGACGAGGTTCTTTGTGCATATGCATATGCAGAACAGGCGACTCCCGTCATACTCGGTCGAGTTTAGTCAACAAGAAACAGCGGAGCGAAACGTTAAAACGAAACATACAAGGGCATGAATCCACTGCTCTAACTGAGCTGAACTTTGGACTGAGAGACTGAAGAACACTACGGTAGTCACTAGTATGTGAAAACAAAGTGTTGTTAGCCCGCGTTTTTGGTCAAACTCTCTGATCCGGCAATGAAGCCGCACGTTTCATGTGGCAGCGCGGCGCATTAGCAGCGCATGGGCCACGAGGGGGATTTGCAGACACGAACCATCCTATCGGCGCCATGAAACCTTGGGAGCACGGCGATCGGGAAGAATATCCCTCGGACGTTGAAAATGTCACATTGTCTCCTTTTCGACAGGACGCCACGTCCATGACGGCATATACGTAGTAGAAAGCGTGGAGCTAAGAACAAACATGACACCCTAGAACAGGGCGAGGGCGGGAAAATCGCTTCTGGCGGTTGACCAACCTAGAGTTGCTTTCTTCATCGAGGGTTAAACGGGCCGCACCTCGACTAGTGAACGGCCGATGGGGTAGGTTTTAATGAAGGTGGTTCTTCCCGGAACCGAAAGGTTGAACCACCGCACTGGTTGGATCTAATTTCGTGACTACTACGTATGTATACTCGTTTAGGGGCGCGTTGATAACGTGATGAGACAATTGTGTCTTGTTTGCACTTAAAATCAGACACCGGCGTCAGGACTTGAAAGAGGTTAAGATCATCTCAGAGGTGGTTTGTGCTCTCGATAATGTACGCGCACGTATCTGTTCTCGGGCCCGGCGCTGACGGATGGCTTGACTTGGTGAGGGAGTTGGCGGCCGAGAGGGAACGGGGGAGTACGGAGCACATGTTCGGTAGTTTCGAGCACAAGCCGATCATTTCCCCTCGTAGGATTCGCGTGTTTCTTAGATCCAGTCTCCATGTTCATAACGGACTGTTGACGCCCAACTGGTCCTTACGAGAGGGATGATCAACAGGAAGGTGACCGAATACTGAAAGCGATAGGGGATTGGAAGCATCCAGACTTACTGTGTGAACGAATTCCTTTGGCTGTAGGCCAATGGCAACTGATCTTGCCTTCGAGAGGGCTGATAATCAAACTGAGTCCATTCAAAGTGGAGCAGAAGCCAGGGCCCTTACCAGCAGTCATCTGGGGTACAGCTCTGGCGGCAGGCTGATGTCCGAGCGATGCTATTGCTGTGCATTCGTGTGACGGCCAGGGTATTGACAAATGTGGTAACATGCAAGTTGAGATAACCCTCAACTTGGCTCGGATAATTCATGTGAACTAAAGTAAAGTCACCATTGGTGATAGTTACGCTCCCTGGTTACATGTCAATTGAATGTGCCCCCACTGTCGTAAAATAGCCGTTGGACAGGGGGAGGATTGTCGTCGCGACCTCTCGGCAACGCTGACTTTGCTCGAGATTGGTTGAGAGGAGGTCTATGTGACGTTAATGGTAATGATGAATCCTTGCCTTCAGGTTCACAGGCTCGTTCGCCTTGCCGGCAACTACCGCAAGTTTTTGCGCCAGCTGAGAAAGAGACCGAAATGGTCAATCTGACATACGTACGTAGTATGATCCCCGAGATCAGAGGCTTCTGGCTCGGTTTGCCCCTGGGAGAGTGGTGCGTGCATTTCCTGTCCCATAAGCTAGAGCCTCCAAGTGCCAGAGTCTTGGACATGGTGCCGGCCTTGTTTAGAGCCTTCGGAAACTGGCAAACCGTGTCGATGCGCACGCATTAGCAACTGAGCTAAACCCCGGGCACGGGTCAATTCCATAGCACCATGCTTTGGTCGTCTTTGTGCATACTTAGTTAGCATAAATTGCAGGCTTCCCAGCAGCTATTGTGTGTTCTACATTTGTTAGCATGTATTTAGGTAGTGTATAGCATCAACATGCGCACCTCACCTCACGCTATGGTTGAATGGGAAAGCCGTTGCAATCAAGACAATGACAGAAAGCAAACAAGGAACTTCCATGCTGTGATGCTGGGGATCTGATTGCTACCTAGGATCAACGGCTCCAATGTGGGCATTCTGGGGCTTCGACGAGCTCTGACTGTCAACAGGGTTCAGATACGATGTTCCCCCCCAGCCATAGGGTCGTCATCACCATCATCGATAAAGAGAGAAGAGATTGCATATCGCGACGAGACCAGTACGGAGCGCAGAACTCCTATCCGGTCATTCATTGGAGTGACCATCCCGGGAATTATGCAGAGCCGATATTGCGGCGCCACAGGGGCATCCTGGGGCGTGCATTAGCTTTCCCGGGGAGGTTTCTTTAGCTCAATTAGGGGGACGGACGTTGGCCTTGTCTTGGTCACCCCAATAAGTCTGCTACTCGGAGCTTGATAGGTATAGGTATGATGGGCTCTGGGAAATGTGTTAATGAAAGGTTATTATTAGGCGAGGACAGAGATTTCCAGGTCTTTTGGTCATAAGGAAGCCTGAGGCAAGATTCGGCTTTACCTGTCATGCTATTGCCATTCTAGATTCCATTCCGTGGTACCTTCCACAACCTAATGAGGATGGGATGAATGGACAAGCCTCAGTCATCAATTCTTCCAAGGGCCTCTCGTAATCCTTCAATCGTCAATAACCAACGTTGTTTCAACATTGTCCTTCATCTGCAACTACGCAGCTCAAGCACACTCATCAACAAATCACTTTCCCTCTCTTCTCGTTGTCCTTCCCGGGGCCCATTTCCGCTGGCCAGGATGTCCAGAGGGGAATTGCAATCACCTGCAGACCCTGGCCTGTCTAATCACTTTCACAACCAACTATCACGTACCTGGCCTAGGTATCAGCCAGGGTGAAATTCTCTTGGGTCAGCTAAGCTAGGCTAGGCCCGCCCAAGTTAGGCCCCTCGTAGGGACGGATCGAATCGAGAGAGGCGTCCACCCGGTTCGCAAGTTCATGGAATGGTGCAAAGTCAGTTACGAGTGACAAGAAAGAAAGCTATTCAGGTTAGTTAAGTGCTCACAGAAAGCGCGCCGGGACTTTTGTTGGTTGACATTATTCTGTTTGCTCCCCCCCCGTTTAATGAGAGGCTGTTACTTGGGTATGAGACATCTATATGGCCACATCTAGTGTACTCTCTAATAACAGCCTTAGACACAACAGCCTCCTTTTCAGCACGCCCCTTCCGAAGCCTTTATGATTGCTACATACATAGCATTCATCCTTCGACTACGCCGTCACCCTCCATCTTCCTCGCCAGCCGATTTAGTAAGCCTCGTCGACCCTTAATCAAAGACAACCAGGTCCGACCTCTCGGGCTCTGGCTTTACTCCACCTCCCGCCGCCTAACAAGTCGACCATTCCCTTTTCCGCTCAAACTTTACCAGGCCCCCCCAGGCCGTGGCCGCAACCCCATGTTGGTTTGTCTTGTTCTCTCATCAGCAAGACATGCGGTACGTATCCCTTGTTGCCCTCTCTCGCCGCTGTCACCTGCAAGGCTCTATTCTCTTTTCGCTAGCCATTGGCGTGGTTGAGGTGAACGCCTCATAAGTGGAGTGGATACTCAACAGGGACCTGGTCTTCTGCGCCCGCGTAGACTTTAATCACATTTTGGCTCTCGAGGGTCCCTCGAGATTCCTGATCGTCCTTTGGACATCTCTTATCTTTCCTTCTTCGCCGTCGCGCCTGTATCCTCCTTTGTTAGTTCTGTTTTGGCCCTTTCTCGGTACTGCTCCTGGTCTTCCTGCTGCCGGTGCTGGTACTGGCTTGTTGATATTTCATATTCTCCTTGTTTTGCGCCAATTCACCCCCAACGGTTGTACTTTGTTTCCAATCCATTGTCAGTCTCATTCTGATCGATGTCATGGCATTGCGTTGGTCTTTATGCTTGTGAGTGAGCATCGAGGCTGAACATAACGCTAGTTGCTTGCTTTCTTGTTGTAAGTAAGCCATGTTCCTAGACTGCCATACCACTGGCGCCAGCTTCAGCGTATTTCCAGAGCATCTTCCTACCATCTGATTGATACCCTCATGCGCGCTGCGCTGTTCAATTGGGTTGTCGTTCGTCAAGAGTCCCATATAGCTAATAGGAATATTGTACAGATTTGGTATGATTCACAGTATAAGCTACAGCGACATCGTGAACACCACTATCGTCATTTTTTCTGTTTCGTTTTGAGCGATCTACTTTTGCACCCCTTCTGATCGAAGTTATCTTGACCCCGATACATTGGCTAGCTACATTTCCCGGAGGATCTTTGGCATACTTGTTTCTCCAGGTTCGTCCTGACCCTATGAAATTGTCACCGCTGCCGAGATGACTAACATGCAATGGATAATAGACGTTGGTATCTTTCTTGCGACGACCTCTGAAAATACGACACTCGGCGTGCACCGGCTTGCACAGGTGGATCGATAGGTGCATCTAAAACGGCTGTCTCAAAACTGAGGCTAACAACTACAAATTCTTCCTGTTCTATGATCCAACAACAATCATTCGACATCCATAGCTCTAAGGCTGCTAACAAATCTTCATCATGGGTGTATGGGAGACTGATGATGAGTATCTGAGTGGCCCGGCTGCTACATCGCTACCGACCCCTCAAGACACTCCCTATCGAACTCCGTCGAGAGGATCACGTAAATCGCGACGCTCAATCACACCTCCTGGAAAAGACAGTCCACCTCCCCAATTGCCGAACGAGATGGGTTCCAAGAGATCGTCTCGAAACATCACAACCGATGAGACCATCAGTATTCTAGACCCTCGACGATTCACACCTACGCTACATGCCAACCTGGTGTCCGAGATATTGGCTTTACGACGAGATCAGGAGGAAAAGATCAGGCAAATTGAAACACTCGAAACATCTCTTCATGCGACAAAGGAAGAAAAAGAGACACTGAGGCAGAATCTTACCGAAACGGGCAAGGAGAGTAGGTCTCTCAAGCGCCAACTTTCTCTTCTCGAAGGAGGAAGCTCCTCCGCGCTAGGTGAATTAGCTCGGGAAAGAGATGATGCTGTGGAATCTGTTTCAGATACGAGAAAGCGACTTGAAAATGCCCAAAAGAAGATTCGAAGCCAGGAGGAAGACTCACAAAGAGTCCATGAACTCTGGGCACAAGAGAAGGATGGCTGGGAAGATGAGCGCCGGAAATTTGAGCGCCGGCTCCATGTTGCAGAAAGTCGATTGAAAACTGTGCTTGACGAAGTTGCCGCGTATCAGCAAGCCCAACTCAACAATGCTCACAATGGGGTGAACAACGGAACATCTCCCGGTCATGAGAGTGAAGTTGAGGAAAGCGGCCGCGAGAACGATGGTGCTAGTGTAAGGACCATGAGCATGACGAACAGCATCCGATTTTCTATGATGAGCGGGCTGGGGACGATGAAGCCCAATGGCAACTCTCTTGCTGATGAGCTAAACTTCGACGACGACGACGAGCAGAGTGACTTGGACGGTCGAGATAGTGCCATGTCGAACCATGCACCATCTTTCCATACACGTAACCTTAGCCGCGATAGCACGGTAAAGCGGTTCCATGCTCGAAACCAAAGTCTGGAAAGCATTAAGCGACCAGGAAGCGTGACCCGTGGCAGGCTCTTCATGAATCAGTCGGTGCCAGAAGCTTTAGAAGATGAAGATGATGAGCACGACGAAGCACATATCCCCGCTCCCAAGGTTTCGTATACCGACACGGGAATCCAGTACTCACCACCGCCTTCGCCTAAGCTACCTCCTGCGAAGCCTGCAACACCCGAGCCTGTATCTCGCGCCAAGTCGCCAGAAGTTGAGTGCTCACCGCGAGCAGAAGGAGAAATTGAAGCGAACCAGCGTCGGAAGCGTGTTCATCGTCCACTTAGCCTTGATCCGCCAGTGACTCGACGACTTATGGTCTCGAGCTCTGTTCAGACGACCGAAGAGCCATTGGTACCGCCCATGACACCCAAGTCGCCCACTCGACCGCCGCCGCCGCCGCCGCCGGTACAGCCTCGTGTGGTGGAAAAACCCACGATGGTCACATCCTCCACGCAGACTGATAACCCACCCACACGTCCACCGCCTCCTGTCCCGACTCCCAAGGCTTCTCCCCCACCCCTTGCGATTCCGAGTATCAGTGTTCATCCTCCTACCAGTCGACCTAGCTCGCCTCGAGAACCGCGCTTGCCTGTTCTCCACAAGGATTTTGGTTGTCAAGTCAATCTGTCATCACCGATTTCAACAACCGATTCCGGGGTACAGACGGAAGGCATCCAGACAGACAAGCGAATGGCGTTACTTCCGGCTCACCTCCAGCCCTCAGCCATTACCTCGAGGCCTTCTTCACCTAATCCGACACCTGCCAATGATGCAGCAAAGAGTTTCACGCCCGTTCCTGGCAGTGTCCCACCACGAAATCCTCGTCGTCTGAACAGACAAAGTTTCGATGACCAACCTTCATCGCCAATTTCCGTTGCCGAAGATGAAACACTTCATGACGCTTACCCCGGAAACAACGATGATGGCCCCCTCTCGAGCCAAAAAGCCCCTGTGAGGCGACCGCATCGCTTCAGTAGCCTTTTTGCTGGCTTCGATGGTGGAAGCTCTGATGAAGGAGACGATTTTGATGACATTGATATGAGTGATTTGGAGTATCGCACGGCACTATCTGCGCCTCGTCCAAAATCCATCTCAAGCCGTCCTGGTAAGCGTAGCTCAACAGGTACGACCGAAACCTATGGCACAATCCCGACATCGCCTGAGCAGATCACGATGCGACAAGGCCCGCGGGTTACAACAGAGATTCATCACGCATTTACAAGCAAGCCTGGAAGATCCTTTGAGAAGGGTCCTGCTGCCATGCCATCTAACAGGGCCAGTGTTATGCGTAAAGCAGCAATGATCCAAAATGGTATTGCTAGTCACCAAGGGCGGTCGAGGAGCCCAAGTCTACCTGACTCTAAAAACCCTCCTTTTCCAATCCCTACACGAGCCAGCTCCAGAAATGTCCCCACCAGCACGAGTGCACCCAGTGACGGGCAGAGAAGCCCGACTCGGGGTGACTTCTTCCAGCGCCGAGGATCCGGTCGTGTCTACCGGGCGGGCAGCGTACGAAAAGTTCGATCTGCCGCTGCGCTACCGCGTAATTATCGACATCGTAAACAAGGTAGCCGGTCCTCTCCCCCACTGTCACCCTCCACGGAAGCCCCTGAGAGCCCAGGTCTTCCTCCTTTGCCTACAAATGACATTACCACTCCCCGTACACGAACTCGCCATAGTGGCCAGTACAGACATCAGCATAAGCTTTCTACTAACACGGACAATACTGTCAACACTTTCAATACTTATAACACTGGAAATACTGGTAACACTGGCAACACGCTCAACACCTCTAGCACTGACCCGCCTTCCATGTCGAATGGTGCCCAGAGCACAGGTGTGGTAGATGCCATCGCACAGACCATGGTTGGTGAATGGATGTTCAAGTATGTCCGCAGAAGAAAGTCCTTCGGCGTTCCTGAAAGCACTGGCAAGGACGACACAGGCAACGACCGCCACAAGAGATGGGTCTGGCTCGCCCCATATGAGCGAGCTATACTTTGGAGCAGCAAGCAGCCGTCTTCCGGCACTGCCCTGATGGGCAAGCCTGGCCGAAAACGTAGGTTGCCCACCCTCGCTTTATCAACGACCAGATCGCTGACGAATACAGTGACAATACAATCTGTACTTGATGTCAAGGATGACAACCCTGCACCGAAAGGAATGGCGCCTGTCTTTAACCGATCCATTCTTATCTTGACGCCGCAGAGAGCTTTGAAGTTTACAGCAGTATCTGCAGAACGGCATTACATCTGGTTGACAGCCTTGTCATTCCTTGCACACTCATCTCAGGCAGTTCCTGAAATTATTTCTGCGCCACCGCCGATCCAACAGACGCCGCTGCCAGAGTTTGAAGCACCCCAACCCAAGTTGAAACGAGGCGGAATCAGGGACTCGATCCGTCTTGCCAAGGGCCGCACACTCGCCCCTCGGGCTGGGCCACCAAGCGTCCCCAGTGTCCCTAGCATTCCTAGTGTACCATCCTCACAGATGGGAGATCTGGCAAGCTTCCCCGTTGCTGAATCCGTAGTAGGGTTCTCAAGCACCCACTCGCGAGATGACTCGAGAGATACAGCAGAGCCTCCAGCTATATCACGCTTCCACGAGCGGAATCAAGCTGCCATGGTTCATGGGCGTAAGCGAAGCAATACAGGTGGCCATGTACCACCGCCGCTCTCATTCCGAGGCTTCTCTGGACCTATCGGAGGTGTTGGTAATCACCAATCAACCAACAGCACTGCTGGCAACAGCACAGGAACAGCAGGTTCTTCTGATATTTACCAGTCCCAATCATCAAGCAATGGAAATTGGGCAATGAGTCAGACAGGCTCACAACGAACGTCGGAAGCTTCATCTCGTCCGAGCAATTTCTTTGATGCTATCGGGACTGTACGAATGGAGGCCTTTATCAGCCCTTTAGCATTCTCTCAGTTTAATGATTATCCAGATGAGCAGGATGAATTCCGCCACTCGCTCAGGAGACGAAGCAAAGAAATGCGAAGACGACAAAGTCGAAGTCGACACCGAGATAGTTATAATTCTCGCAGCACCCGCGCAGGAAACGATGACTACTATCAAGGAAGTAGAACTGCTGGAGAGGAGGACTACTTCCGCGATGACCCTTTCAAGGGATTCTAGCATATACATGGTTCTGCACAGTAGCCACGACGGCCGTTACCACTTTCATTACTTTGATTCCTTTTGTTAATGGAGAAGCACATTGGACAAGGACAAGCTTTAGGACATTATACCCTTTTTTGTATACTTAGTTTTAGGATTGGTTCATGACTTGGTCAGGGCAGTCCAGTCAACACTCGCTATATGTGTGGAGTTTTTGGAGTTATGCTCCTTTCACCGGAGGATTCACAGAACCGAAAATCTTGGAGGATATAGGGACCATGTACGATTAGCTCGACAGCATTGTCGAAGGTTGATGTTTGCGGAAGCGGAGGATACGGCTAGCAAAGAGCGGAAAGGCGCCCGCAGGAAGATATACAGATGACTGATTACATCAGCTTGACTCAATGGACAAGATTGAGCAGATGTTCAGGAAATAGTAGATAGATAAATGAATATAAGGCGTGGCCCAATTCAATGCCCCTGGGATGAGTCTCGTTCATTGGTGACTATGTTAGTTCTATGTAGTTTCAGTTGCTTCGTCTCTGTGGCTCATCCCATGGATGCTTACTATAGCCTACAATAAGCTTCTTACTAGGCTTGTGTATTGTATAGGTATCCATTATATGGGTTTGAAGATGTTGGCATGTTACTATATTCCTCGCTCTCTCTGAAACATTCTTGGTCAACAACGTCATGTCTAATTTGGCGAATGCCCCACTGCGTCTGCCGATGAATTTTCCCACTACCCCGCGATTCATACTGTAGCTAGCTCTCTACAGCTTCAATGCTCTCCTTCAGTCGATTTCACGACGGAACGTTTCGAGATTCATAACACTAACCCCACCGAACTGTTATACACCATCGAACTACAAGTTACCTCAACCACAGCTATATCCATCATGGATAACCCCACGCCCACGGAAGCCCTCGAGCAGGTCCAGGCACGACACCGTCGTGAGCTCAAGGACCTGCAGGGCCGCATAACGGGCAAGAAGAAGAATGCCACCAAGAAGACGCGCAAAGGTGTCAATGACGAATGTGCAGAGATGGAACGTCTGCTGCGCGAGAAGCAAGCCGCCGAGATCGCCGCCCTGAACCCCAGCGAGGACCAAAACGAAGAAGAAGACGACGCTGCCCCTGAAGCTGAAGGTCAGCAGGAGGAGGATAAACTCGCTGCGGAGACCGAGAAACTCAAAGTATCTGAACCAGAGGAACAGCAACAGCAGCAATCGGGAAAGAAGCGCAATCGTCAGAAGGAGAGAATGGCTCGTCGTGCTGCTGAACAAGAGGCTGCGGCGCAACGTGCAGAGGAGGAAGCGTCCAACATGACAAACTACCGAGCAAAGGAGAGCGAGTACATGAAGACGACTTTTGAGAAGCACGGGCTTGTGGAAAAGGACATTGCGCCTGACGGTCACTGTCTGTTCTCAGCAGTGGCGGATCAACTTGGCCAGAACGACATTCCCCTCGGCAGTGAGGAGCAGAAGGAGCCAGCTTATAAGACTATACGGAGAGTCGCCTCGAACTACATGTTGGAGCATGGAGACGATTTCGCGCCGTTCCTGGAGGAAGACCTGGAAGGCTACGCTCGCAAGATGCGGGACACTGCAGAATGGGGCGGCCAGCTCGAGCTCATGGCTTTGGCACGACAGTACAAGGCGGAAATTCGAGTGGTGCAAGATGGACGCCTCGAGCGCATTGGCGAGGAGGAGGGAGCCGAGTCGGGCAAGACGTTATGGCTGGCATACTACAGGCACGGCTACGGCTTGGGAGAGCATTATAACTCTCTCCGAAGAGCACCATGATGAGAAGGAGAACAGAAGATCACTTTTTTTCTTGTGCGTACAACGGCGACAAATCATATACGGTGGTTGTTTGGTATCGAGACGTAAAGAAGAAGCATTGGTGGCCGAAGCACTCAGTTTGGCTATCGGCTCCAGACGGAGAGGAAGTCGAGCACCGCACCTTCTGGGCTGGTGCCGGCTTTGTGCGTCCGAGGTGGTTTGAGGAGACTCAATCGATGTAGGGCGTCGGCCCAAGGTTTTGAGCTGGGATCCTCGTGGACGGTACCATCGTCGTTGTATGCGATCGCTTCGCCCGGAGCTGCTAGCAGAGCCTCGTAGAGCTCAGGGGAGACGCCCCATGGGGGTCCGTTAGCGGACATGGGTTTTGTTGAAGGAAACTCGAGGCAGACGAGACGGCCATCATGAGCAAGTAGTTCCGTCATGCGCTTGGCCCATTGTGGTCTCGCTTCGGGAGGTAGAGCGCACAGAAACTAAAGAGTTAGTTGGCTTTCTGAAACAAGATTCAAGGCGCCCATGATTTATAGAGCCTTGGAAAGAGGTAGAATTACCGTATAATCAAAGATAAGATCGAACTTGCCCTCAGTGCCAGCGCTCTTGGCCCAGCCCTGCTCGAAAAAGTCGGCCGTTATCCAGTGAATTTTCCCTTTGTCCAAGCCGTCGATAGGCTTATATAAACCCTCTGACTCGGCTTGCTTCTGGTACTTGATTGCCTCTTCCTTTGCAGCAGCACTAAAGTCGAGACCCCAAACATCGTAGCCCCATGAGCTCAGAAGGAGAACATCATGACCTCGGCCGCAGCCGGGGACCAGAGCTGTCTTCTTTTGAATGGCGCCTGTTGAGTCCCGAAGAGGATGACCGCGATGGTCATGATGTTGAGAGGGGTGTACGAGATCGGGTCGCTGGGCGAGGAGGTCATGCAAGGCTATTGAGGCGGTTCCGCGGTCCCATGGTGTCAAGGCGTCCTTCCAGCAGCTATCCCAGCGAGGGCCTTGCTCTGAGAAGGGTACAGAGGAGATGCGATCCTGTAGAGGATTTTCGGTAGCCATTGGGGCGTAGGGGAGCGCAATGCGGGTTTGTATGGCAGGAAATGAGTGTAGGAGATAAAATTGCTCGATCTCGGAACACGAACTTGAGCACCTTGAGGTAGCGCGGGTTATGAGGTGAGGGGGAGGGTCCTGTCGGGTCGGGCGATGGATCGATCAGTTCTGGTGGGGTTAGGACGATGACGGAATAGCTACAGTATCTATGTCTGTTTGTGGGGAGCTGTAAATCTGTGGAGGAGGTTATTTAAGGATATATCAGATATGATATGATATTAATGATGAAAAGGCTAGAGCTAGACCGTGGTATAATTTGAAAAGTCAACGGGTTAAGGTTGAGAGATATAAACTCGGAAAATCAAACCATTTTTTTTATTTGGTCGCGTGCTTTTACTTAACTTTCGGAAGGAAGGTGACACTCTGTACGGGCATCCGGAGTGCCTGGCTAGCGCGTACGCTAAGTTGAAAGGTAGTTTGGCTGCAAACATGGACTCCAAAAGCCATCACCGCTTCTTTATAGATATATAGAAGAGGTATTTTATGTATGTCGTTGAAACCGGTGGAACGGTAACATTGACATGTGCTATGCAGATGCAGCGGATTGTGGGGGTTTGCAAACGTCATCTAACTATGTCTTAGACAGGCAGTGAGCCTCAATTCAACTGTAAGTCACAGATATCCCAGCCAAACCGAGGCACAGAATGCCATGGTATTGAAATTTTATATCAACTGTTACGTCTACTGTAGCCACCAACTCAAGGGACTTATTTGATTGTGCCTGAGATTATGCACATGCCGTACAACACCACACGACATTGTCTCTGCATCAACGTCTACTCACGACACCAGCTTATTCATACACTCATGATGCCTGTCAAGCTCATTTCGAACAAGATTTGATACAGACTAAACAAAATCGAATAAACTGACTTGCCAAATAAACCGTACATATGCCATCCTACGACTCGCTGGTATAAAACTGATCTTACAATCCACTCGTAGCCTCAGCCTTTACTCTAGCTGCCTTTAAAAAATCCTCCTTAAACTTCGTGAAAGTCTGTTCTAGTGCATGTTTAAGAGAAGACAACTCACGAGGTCCCTCGTCTTCCTTGAAGCAATTTTCAGGTTTGCTATTATCCGGAACGATACTCCAGAGAAGCCCTGCCATGAGTTCTTCAGCTCTTTTCCAAGTATCGAGTTCGTCTTGGGCGCCGTCCGACTCGGGAGTAGTCTCTCGGGACCGTAGGTGTTGAAGTTTGTCCTTCACATGGTTGATACTCTTTCTCGCTCCTCCAACGACCCTTCCGAACTTTGTACCCATAGATGGCCTTAATTGCGTTGAATCAGTCGACGGAAGCGTTTCGGCTTGACACGGCGATTCTTCGCGCTCCACTGGCTCGAATGGAACTTCGACCGTAACCTCAGTGACTGCAATTTGCGCGGTAGTTATGGCTTTGGCCTCGATACCCTCCCTAGAGTCAACTTCAATCCTGTTTGACTCTTTGTATCCAGTGATAGCGGTTTCGAAATTCTCGGCCGAAAAGTTACACATGGCCTTGACCATGAACCCCCCGGCCAACGACAGCTTCATCTCTCCATCTCTAAATTCGTAGGCGGGGAGACGGACGAATTTCTCCATGACTTTCACTTTATTCAAGATGGTCTTTCTGGTGCCCCGGAACCACTCTCTGTGTCCGTGTCCACACATGTTACAGTGGGTGATATGTAGGTTCTCGTTCTTCAGGCTCACCTGGGCTAGCCTCTCAGCTTTCATAGCGCCAGGAAATGGAGTGTGCGACTCGTAGATAATCTCGGTATTTTCGCCGTAACAGTTCTTAGACTGCAAGTTCCTTTCACTAGCAGTGACTTTTGTGAAGCCAATCTTGAAGATATTATCGTGTTCTTTGTGTTTCAGAATGTACACTCTGCCCTCTTTGTGCTGATCGGGTGTAAGGTACTTGTAGAATTCTCTGATAATTGGTGAATCGTCGCGTAAGGATCCCTGGCGCTTCGGGAAACCGTAACCAATGCCGGCTACATAGGTGCCTTGCTGGTTGACAAGATTATTGCCAACAAAAGGGTTATTCTGTTGCGCAATGGCATCCTCGACGACCACCGCCGAGGCCTGCTCGATGACAACCTCTTTTGTAGCAACGGTTGTAGTAACCTTCGAGGGTTCTTGAGAGGAGGTGACACTTATCTCCGTGATACTCTCTACGAAAGCATCCGGGTTTTCCGTGTTGGAAGATGTGTCCAAGGTTGGTAAAGTAGCGTTGATCGTCACTATGGAAACATCCTTCGTGTCGACATCTGCAGTGATACGCTCCTCATTGTCTGCAATGAACACAGGATTCCGATCGATTATCTTGCTTGGGGTGTCCTGAATGAAGCTGTAAATGTCGGAAGATGGACTCTTGCTCGGAGTTCTCGGTGTGTCGTCCTCGGTCAGAGGACTGGACAAGGGTGTCACATCCCTCCTCGTGGGAGAATCGAATAAACTGGATTGTTCCGGCGTGCTCGGTGGCGAAGCCTCTGATGAAGCGTAAGACAGGTCGACAACCGGGGGTTGCTTCCAATCGTTGAACCGGTCCAGAGCTTTCGGTCCATGATGACTGCAGTGAATCAGTTTGAGGAAGCGTTCCACATCTAAGTAGAACTTCTTGTTGTCGTCCGGAAGCCCCCTCATTTCCTTGAAGTTTCCCCAGAGCTCTTCAATCTCCTTTTGTTTTCCCTTCCCTATAGGTAAATCGCATTTTCGCTCACCCGAATTTAGAGCCCCGCGGCACTTGTCGAACTTGGGATCGTTTGGCGATGGAAAGTGATCGACAAGAGTCTTTAGCTCTTTGAGAACCGGGTACTCAGAAACTTCAGAAGTCAACATTGTGGATTGAGATAATCACGAATAATTACTTAGATATGCTTGACTCAACTTCGCAAGATTATGGGTAGCAACTACTGTCTATTAACTGTCTAAACACCGGTGGCTGGAAATTCAGCATCCGGGGGGTTGAAAACGCGATACCAGGGTCTCAATCATCAGTCTAGGGGAATATGTTGTTGGTTTTACTTTTTGTATTGCGCAACATGGGAATGATCACTTCTAATATGCAGTTGGTTGTGTCGTGCATACGGAAAGGATTTCCCCGGGCCCAGATAGGAAATAAAGGCCAAAGCTGAAAGCGAGTTGAAACATCAGGGGCATGCCAAGGTTCTTCAGAGACTTCGGTAAGACTGATAAAGGGATTGTGATCTTGGAGTTGACCCTATTGCGTGAGAGTTTCAGTTTATGTAAGGTAGTGTGTGATACCCACGCTTCTCACCACCATCCCATCTCAGATGGTGGGTTACAGTAGCTACCAACAGGAGACCTCAATTTAGAAACGAGACCATGGTTCAGTAGATAGACACGGACATGGCCGATACACACAGCCTTACCAGGTCCATGCTGTGCTGTGCCGTTGCAGAGCTTGAGTGCGGGGGGGCCTCACCTCAACTAAGCTTGAGGGAGCGATAAGGAACTTTTGTGATAGATCTCGATGTCCTCAAAAACTTGGTGACATTGCAACACACTCGAATCTGGGGAGAGAAGAGAAGAGATGCTTGCTGCTTGCTGCTTGCTGCCCAGTTGCAACCACTTCAGCTATGCCGTGATAGTTGGTCCTGTTGTCTCAACTGAGTGTCCCTGACAACCCGAGCCTACAGCCTGCACCCCATATCCAGTAGTAAGATGATGGCAAATTATGGAGAGTATTCATCTGTCATTAAGGCTTGTCTTGCTGCCTGTAGCAGACAGCTGAATGTTCAGTTCGTACTGGACTTGTATGGCTGAACAGTGGAGCTATGCGCCCAGTCTAGGAATCCTGGATTATTTACGAACTCACGTGCACGAAACATTTGGGGGAACATCAGAGGGCTTCACTCTAAATCACAAGTGCCGACAGTTTTGCCTATTACCTCGGAAGCACGAGCTCAAGAAACTTGTATATGCAAGATGACTGTTTATCTCATTATAGTACCGAGAGGTATCTATCTAAGCAGCCCAGGGCATCCCAAAATCATAGCCGTGGCATTTTGGCTTTCAAAAACATCCAATGACATAAAAACATGACCCGCCCGTGGTATATAGGTACGATATATCATCAATGCATCTATGTGCGACCGTCCCAAGTACCGGCAGCATTAGATTCGTTTCGTTGCATCGCAAAAAAAGAAGTGGAGAGAAGAAAACTAAGTAAAGTAAAAAGATGGGGTCATTGATGTGCCTCCATTTTGGTGACCGTTAACCCGTATGCGCCAGAACCCCAGATATTCGCTGTAAATCCGGAAAAAGCAATAAATAACTGAAAAGCAGGATACCCGTAGGCGATGATGATAGGCATGACGACACCCTCCGGTTGCGTCTTTGTTCGTTGTCGGTTGTTTGCGGAAAAGAAGCCGAGGATGGCGGCCGATCAGATGGAAAAGGAAACCTTTTTGGTGTCTTGGTCGGAGAAAAGGCCGTAGTCTCCAAGACACCACACGGAAATAGGTCAACGACTCCCGGCCCGACAATCCAGAGTCCAAGAATAACAGAACAGCCGATGCCCCTCGGTCGGGATCAAGGACCGACTGGGGCTTTGTGGATGCGGCCCACACAAAGTCCAGCGCTTCTCAATCGGTCAAATACATCCCGAAAGATGCGATGCGACGCGATGCCCTTGATCGAACCATTTTCCATGATGAGAAAAAGTGATTATCGATGAGAGTTGGTTGGCTTGGATTGTCAAAGGACAAAGAATGTGAACAAGGCATTGGGCGAATCGTGATTGGCGAGTTATGATAAGCCAAACATGCCACAGCTGCATAATCCGTACATATTCCGTAGTGATAGGCTGAACTGTATTGGCCGTTTTTGTCGAGATGGGCATGAATATCATGCTGTTTTCTTTTCTTTTTTCCCCCTTGCGGTGGAGGGAGAATGAATGGCTTTTCATCCTCAGGAACGAACAGACGATTGAAGGTCGACCATCACAGGCCGCAATCTTCAAAGTCACGTATCATGATGGCCATTTGCGCTCGCTTGGCAGCCTCGGCAATGAGGGTAAAGTCCTGGAGAAAGGGCGCGGTTGAAGGTCCCTGGGTCTGAGTGGGAGCAGGCTGAGGCATCATCTGGACAGAAGGGGATTGCTGAGCCGAAGAGCCAGAAGAGGTCGAGTTGGAGGGAGCGTCCATTGTTGTAGTTGTCGTAGTGTTGAGTGATAAAGACGGACGAGGTTGATGTAAGCGAGAGAATGAGAGAAGATGTATGATGATGAGATGTAGAATAGAGTTGCGAGTCAAGAATGTGGGAATGGGGTGGAATATGTATCCGCGAGGTAAGGTAAGGTTAGGCAGCCGGAGACGAACGATGGGTGAATGTGAATGGGTGTGGTCAAAGTTGACACATCAAACGTGGCATCCAATCCAATTTATTGCGTCTGCCCTGCTCTGCCCAGGATATGCTTATGATAGTCTGCGTGGGGTAGAAATGACGGGATGTCACTCTTTTCTTTCCTCTTTGGTCAATGTCTAAGGAATATCGACTTGTTTCACAGGCTGGCTGTCACTCTATTCTGCAGGGTGACGTTCCGTAGTCTCGAAGCCGAGAGTAATTGGTATGGGATAAAAGTTGGCACAGACGATATGGGGGGGTAAGTGGTGACGTTTGACAACCTTTATTAGATCCGAGGTCAAGGAGGGTGGGCAAGGCGTTATTATATGTATGGATGATACCGTATAGTGCAGTACGGTACGGTATAGCTGCCGGTAGAGGTTTTAGCCTGATAGCCGCAAACAGCCCAGTTTGTCGTTGACCCAGATTTCTTCTGCAGTGACGATTTTCCCGCGCTACAATAAAGGGCCGAGTGTCTGGGGACAATGGATAATGTACAGGTAACTGTTGCAAATCGCAGTGAGACGGAGACGCCGAAGTGTGGAGGAGGAGTAGGGACCACGGGGAGAAGAGGGGACGATGGAGAATAACAAGTTAAGTGACTTTATAACAGAAAAGTGGAGGAAGCCGAGTTGTGTAAATGAAGCCGAGCGAGAAAATGGATATCATCATGGCACCACTGCTGGACTTTTCTTTGCCCGCTACAGCACGCCCAACGTTACATTACATTTGTTGTGCCTAGATCCTAGACCTAGATATCGCGCTGCGGGGCAAAATGGGCCCAGAGAAGCGCCAGGGAAAAGAAAAAGAAGTCTTCTCTGCATTTGCATCTCACAACTCGGCCTTATGCCCGGGAGCTAGGGACTGGGGTTTATGATGCAGTGGATCTGGGGTGGAAACGTGGGATGTTTACCAAACTAATAACTCCTCTTCTTTTTTTTTTCTTTGTCTCTCTCGCTCTGTTTTTACGCAGAAAAATGAAATTCTAGAATGTCATCCCAGAGTGGAATAAGAGGACCCTGAAAAAGGCCGAGAGCAGATAGAGAGACTGAGGCGCTAACGACGGTAGTATCATGACACTGCATGAGCATGAGATGGGAATGGATTAAGCCCTACATGCATGCAATTTCACGGAATAGCGGGCGTCTTGCTCCGCTTCAACCAAAAACAAAGAACATGATGCTCACCGCTCGTCTTGCGGTTATTATTCACTCCTATGAAATAACCAATACCCGTCGTCTTGGCCTTTTTTAGCCGTCTAGGTTGTTTTAGAAATGCATTCATTTCTCGGCATCTAGATTATCGTACAAGCGCCCACCAATCATTGGTCCCCGCCGGAAAAGCGTGGGGTGTCTATCCCCCAAATACGCGAAAGAGAGACATTGGCTGGGCTGTACAGATCCCCAGTGATGAGCAGGATCATCGTTTATAAGAGGTCATGTTATGAACAGAGTATTTTATAGTACGAGATCCCCAATATTCTTAAACAAGCCTTCTTGTTACTCGCGACTGTAGAGTATTGATCTGCAAAATTACCTCATCCCGCCTGCAGCTTTGACGCAGGTTCGTTGTTCAATTTGAATGCAAACAACAATATCACATTAGCAACAGTAGTGTAACTCTCCTCTTTCTCGTGTTGACATCTGCTCGTGTTCTATCCTGCCGAGGTATTCTTCCTATCTCTATCCCACCACAAAACACCATGAGCAAAACTCATGACCATGCTAGCGAGCCCCAAGCCCGAGCGAGATAAGGGTCCCTGCATCTTAGAAACCACCTAGCTCGAGCCGGGTTCTTTCGGAATTGGCCTCTGAGCACCAGAGTTGGTGCGCTTGGCTTTTCCCTTGTGGGGATCCCGAGCTTTCCCCTTCTTTGGTTTGGCCCTTGCAGGCGTAGAAAAATCACGACAGGGACGCTGGAGAATCTGCCCATTATGATCAAGTCCCTGGTCGTTTGCGGCTCTTTCGGACATGCTTCACCGACATGCCCTGCCTCGGCCCTTTGATCCGTCAATCTCTCTTGTCGTTTTGCCACTCCCAGGAACATAAAACGTCAGCCTGGGTTTGAGCAGCAAGTTGTTAGTCGTTGGGCGTAGCCGTGGTTGAGCCGTAAACTTCCTCAAGAGGTGTAGCTTCAAAGCGCTTGTACAATCCTTCTTGGAGTGTAGAGGATATTGGAGCCGCCAGGGAGATCAAGTTCGAATTGTAGATTGCCATCAGAAGCCCTGTAACAAATATTGTTTGAGTCATGAACTTTTGCTTCAAAGGATGCATACATATCACGAGATGGATGCATGATTGGATCCAGACGTGCATTCGGCCATTCACAGTGATCCGTATGCAAAGGCTGGAGAATTTGGTCATCACAAAGATATTCTAACCAACAGAAAGATTTTCAAAAATCTACAGAAATCACAATTGAGTGTTACTACCAAAAACGTAATCACGAATTCCCCGTCTTCTCATCACATCTCCCTCCGTGATCTCCGGGCATCAACAATGGAGTCTCCCGGCGGATAGTACGTACCCCCGATCCGGGGTTTTGCCCGCCGTGCCGATCCGTCCTCCGGCGGCTTCTAGCTTGAGCTTCAACCTCCAACATCGACCACGGCCCCAACCAAAGGAAACACCACAACACAATGACGTCTGCCGTGGATCAAAAACCGCCTGCCCAGTCCAATCGTTGGTTCGCCGTCCCGCGACCAATTCAATACCTCTTCAACCATTTCCCTCTCCAGGTGTACGACCCCGAGGACCTTCCCGTGCGCTCCCCCGCCAGCGTGCGCAAGCGACCTGCGCTGTATATCTTTGTGGATGGCGATGATGCTGTGCTAGGGAGGCCGAGCTATAACCCTTCATGCTTGAAGTGGCAGGTGTGTTTTTGTCAAGTGAAGCAATACGAGCCATGAGAAATTAATGCGATTTGGATAGACCGTATTGAGGATCGCCGGTGTCGAATTTGATATCGTACCTTCGAATAACCACGCCTCGCCCTCAGGCGCATTACCATTTCTACTACCAGCTTCGTCGCCGTCGCCGAGACCCCTCACTGGCGAAAAGATTCACAAATACGCCCGTGAGCACGCCGTTAACGAGCTCTCCGACGTCTCATCCCCACGCCTCGAAGCCTACCAAGCTCTCCTCACACAAAATATCCGTCCAGCCTGGGTGCGTAAACCATTCTTCTATAATGTAAACGTCTGCTAACACGATATAGCTCTACGCTCTCTACCTTCTCCCCGCCAACGCTTCCCTTCTCAAGAGCCTCTACCTCCCTTCCTCGATTCTCCTCAGCGCCCCTCTCCACCAGACTCTCCACGCTGCAGCAACCGCCGAAATCCTCAGGACAACACGGCGCGCAACTATTTCACCTTCTCAACTTTTCGCCGATGCTTCGGCCGCACTGCGCTCTCTATCCGCGCTGTTAGGAGACGACAAATGGTTCTTCGGCGCTAAGGGACCGGGCTTGTTCGACGCTGATGTGTTTGCGTATACGTATCTGATAGAAAGCGATGCGCTTGCCTGGGAGGACAGTTCGTTGAGTGAATGCTTGGAAGGACTGGATAGTTTGAGGAGGCATAAGGAACGATTATATGAACGATGTTGGGGGGTAGGCAAGTCTTGAAACGACCAGAAGACTGACTGCATACGGAACGAAAAAAAAAAGTCATCTCATCTGTTAGCGCAGTTGGGTGTAACATGTATAGATCTGTAACATATGTATATCAAGAGGGCCCTCGGAATCCAAGATAGACAAGCAAACAGCTGGCTGAGACATCACGGTCAGACATAGAAAAGGGCTTGCGAAATAGTTTACTCGCTGATCATTAACACTGATCTCGTCTATGTGCTGGGCATAGTACAACCCGTGTTTCTTTGCCTGCAAGAGGGGAGTTGGCCTATTCTCCATAGCTATCCCACCGAAATTCCTTGACTCATCCATCTATGACAGTATCCCCAGGAACATAGAATCTCCACATGATTGGCAATGGTCAAATCGATAACCCTCCTTGACCAGGACAGCATCTTGCGGGTTCGTCAATAAGAGTGAACAGAAACGAGGACCGTGACACAAGAAAACTCCGTATTGGCAATAACAGCCTTCAGAACGCCGAAATGGAACCCGAACCCCAATGATGCAAAGACCCGACGAAGTCATACGAATATCAGCCGTGTTGATAGCGAGCTCAGATCTGCGTTGGTCGTGGAATTCCGTCCAAGACATCATCCACTGAAACAAAGGCTCCTTCACCACCGTCTTGACGAAGATCCTCAAGTAACACATCAGTCTGGGCATAAAGTTTCTCCAGAGCTGCTCGAGATGATTTGCCGAGGGATACTGTTAGCTGGTTAGTGAGATGAAATGAATATTTGGTTACTTTGCTCACATAGAATGGCCGAGTTCAACTCCTCTGCAACAGCAACTCGCCCCCTCCTATCCAAAAGATGGCTGACTTGTGGTTCCTTCAGAGGATTTTGATATGCCACTAGCGCCCAGATCTCATTCAGCGCCTTGCTGACTTCTATTCGTGGGTCGTTGGCATATTCTTCTTGTAGCTTCTGCCCATACTCCAACATACTACGCTCAAGCTCAGCGAGCTCAGCCGTATTCTCACCCCCATCAGATTCCCATGCAGCATTTTCGGTCCCGTTGAGGTCGATGTCCATGGTTTGGGGAGCGGTGTTAGCCGCATGTCCATTGCCCTTTGATTCATTACGCATGTTGAGTTGAGCCGCCTTTCGCACCAACTCGATAAACCTCCGGCATCGTAACCTGAAGTAAACGTGCTCGTTGTCCTGTAGTACATGAGGGTAGTATGCGTTAGTGTACTTAAGCGCCCTGTCAATGTCTCCCTCGAGAATGGCTCTTCGTATACCTAAATCGTTGTCAGATAGGTGCGATATGACAGAACCCAGTCGACTTACGCTGACGGTTGTTGGCATCTTCATCATCTCTAATGCTAACGCCATCTACTGTAACACTTGGGTCAAGGCTGAGAGCTTCTTTTTGGACTTTCATATCTTCCGCAAAGGCTCTGGCCGTTTCCACATAGCCATCATGTTGTAGGAACTGAAGGACAAGGGCCTGAATAACGTCGGTTTCGCTCATTCCTGGTACAAGACTTGATGTATCTGTGGTCTGAATGCTCTTTTGCACTCTCTCACGCTCTTCCTAAATAAAGTATTAGTCATGCATCATGCAGCGAGATGGGTTATACAAGCCTACCCGCATCAGATCGTCGATGTTGTACACAAAAGGGGTCTGTCCAAAATTAGCACGGACGTACTCGCCCGGCTTCTTGAGACTGATCGCCGGATAGAGTCTGCCCCTAGCAACATCGTGAAATGCCGTTCCTGGTGTTTCGTTAGTTTACAGCTGGCGCAGATGACGGTCGCCACGGAGCCTACCAATCTTAACCCCATTCTTAGTAAAGAAAGCATTGTTTTCTCTGAAGTTGACGCCGCAGCCAATCACGTCGCCTGAGTTGTATAAGGGGCCAAAGTGTCGTCCTATGTTCTGGCCCGTAAAACATCTACCATCGTCGCCATGATAGCCCCAGGCCTCAGGTTCCCAGCCAACTGGTCGCGATAATGTAGCTGTCTTTGTTGAAAATCCAATACCTATGGTGGCACTATCCTGCTGGTCAGCACCGCGTTCCTGAACAAGGCAGCAAGCACTGTATAATATCAACACTTACTCGTCACGCTTGGCCGAGATTATTTGCACCTCGTAATAGTAAATTCCACACTGGGCGGGCATATAGTGGTCGGCTCGTACTGCGCAGGCCTCATGGTCGCGATCATGTTGGTTCTTAGGTCCAGTATATTTGATGCTCAGGCCATCGGGTTGGATCTCGATGCCTCCCCATTGATCTTCTTTGTTCCATCTCGTTGGCAGAGGTGCAAGGTCGTCATCCTCCTCAAAAACAGGCGGGCGTTCTATAACAGTATGCGACATGCCTCGATGCGAACCGGGAGGCAAAGGATGTTGGTTAAGCGTGTTAGAGTTCTGGGAAAAGCCGTTGGCCGAAGTCCGTGTCGATTCGCGAGCTTGAACCCTGGCCCTGTGTGCCTCCTCGAGCTTCTGAACATATGTTGAACTCTCCAGGTATGTTGGAACGAAGAAGCCTTCGTCCTCATTCTGGGAGCTACCATCGGCCATCTCGGAAGCCATAAGCATATTGAAGGCTCGCGAGAAGGACGGCAGACCGCTCCTCCTCGAGCGGGCGTTGGTCTCAGTCCCAATAGTGTCCATAATAGTATTCGTCGGTTCTGAACCTGAAATGTTCAGTTCGCCGGATGAGTTGAATATCGAGGTACGGGCAGGATGCGAGTAAAAGTTGGGAATATTGTCGATAGAAGAGTTATACGGAGGAGAGAAGTGGGCGTTGCGGGCGGATGGAGAAGGTGCGGCGGATGGCGATGCTGATTCGGGCAGAGCAGAGGAGCTGGAAGCTTGATGTAGGGGACTTGCCATGTCCACGACAAGCAGAAGCGATATATCACCCTTTCACCCAGCAACAAAAAGGGCACCGGTGAGTTAACCGCCCAGTGAAGCCCAAAGAAAGGTCGCAGTGCAGGCTTGTAGTGGAGTATAGCGTAATCGGGACCTGTAGTGGTAGTGGGCGCCACGAGGATGGGAGCACGAGATCGGAGAGGAAGAGCTTCGGGATAAGTTACGAGTTAAACCGACAAGGCAAGAGGCACGGATGACGAATGTGTACCAGGAAAGAGTAGAAAAGGGAGACAAAAGAAGGGACCCAAGCAATAATCCAATCCTTGAGGGAGTGGCTTGTGGCCAGAAGATAGATAGGTAAGGTAGGTCGTTAGTCGGAGGAGAAGACGGATGGTGGATGGTGGAGAGCAGTAGACGGGGCGGATAGAGGTGGAGGTGGTTCCCGTCAGAAGAGCAGTGAGGTGCCGTCACCACTCACTCGTTAGGTAAGTAAGTTATAGGTGCCTCAACAAACCGTTCTCGTACAAATCGATACCTCAAAAGGTAGATATAATAATACTTGAATTATAATAGTCTATATTGATAGAGTTGCGAATAGCTGGTATGCAGTAAAAGATAAAAGCAACGGTCGCTGCACGTTTATTGACAGTCAACTTGGCGACGGCCAGAACCGAGTCATGGTTGGATCATCCCTCTCCTCTCGTCAACGCAAAGCAGTGGTACGTATCTCCCATCATCGAGACTTGGGCTATCAATCACGAGGGTTCTCTCAGGCGGGTTTAGTCTTTAGTACCTGACCCTGTCTGTTAGGCTTTCGCCTAGCAAAACGCCTGGTCAACTTAACAGTGGAGGCCCAGCTTCCCCGCTGGCCGGGCCGGACCCTCTAACCTGCATTGCTCCATGTTGCCATCCGCGGATCCCATGTAAAACGACGGGACCCCAAACCGAGCTGAGAGAGTGTGACGATAACGCGATTTCACGATAGAAGGTTTCTTTTCGGGTGCTCGGTTATGTCCAGTGAGCCAAGAACGGAGCATCGAATGACGACGAGTGCGTTGATAATTTCTGTCTGCGTAAAAGACGAGAGCTTCTGCTGTCTAAGTATGGATGGCTTACAGGTTGGCGAAGTTGCCTGCTTACCTATTCCGAACCTCCAATAAGCATTCGCATCGCTGAATGTTGGTATTGGTTTCAAACCTGGGTTGCTCTTCCTGGCCTCTGAGTCTCATCCAGCCACCTGTCAAATTTCCAAGGTTTAGATGTAGTAATCTGAACAGTATCAAAGCAAAACAAACAAATATTTGATAAAAATCAAATACTACCTACCTGTTTATAGGATCAATGTCATCAGGTGAACAACCGCACCTGTGAAAGTCACGAGCAACCCGACAACTCGGATGACTAAGCCACCGTGCTCCCTGCGACCACACCACACATCCCAAGACATCAAGACCATGACTCCGATGAGCGAAAGACGAGCGAAAACGTATCCACAGTCTGGCCATTGGGGCATCTCACCCCCCGAAAACTCTTCGCCGACCGCTGAAATTAAAGAATTACCTCACATTCAAGATACTTGTTGATGATAAAGGTCGATAAGTTGAGAAAACCTCACTCCTGGCCTTTACATGCCTGTCTTCGCATTTGTACGGCGATCAACTTGGAGAGGCATCCCGACATGAGGAGCGCCCAGCCACCATGTATTTAGGTTTCTCGTGATATGTCATTTGCGTCAGTTTCCTTTGGCTCTGTGTACTGTACAGCCCCAGGCGGCAAACCATGAATAACGAAATTATCAATGCTACCTAGGCTGCGACAAAACGACGTGTTCAGCAACAGCCGGATCAGCGCCCGCCTCTCAAAGCCACAGGCGAATGGACTCGACATCTACAAAGAATAACGTTCGTCATTTATTTTATAACAAATTTCAATGCACATTATTTGGATGATCCTCCAGATCTATCTAGCATTTTCCCGTCGTGATTGTAATTATACATCAATAAAGCGCCGCCAAAACCTGATACGGTTCAATATGTGCCAATCCTTTTCCACAGCGTTCCATCCTTGCTGTTCCGTAACGCCAGCGACACCAGCGTCGCATTCTTGATAAAAAAAAAACATGATCGAGTCTGAATCCATGCCCATGCTCAGTCTACTGAAAGCGTCTTGTTTGTCTGGCTGACAGACCAAGCGTCAGTTGTGTATCGCCTAAAACTCCCGCAACATCTTCTGATATAATAAAACAATTTCTGAAAACAGAGCAAAATGAAAAGTGACGGCATGAGTGTAGCCATGACTATGAAGCAGCTGCAATAGCCAAAGGTGCGGGCGATGCGGCGTGGTTGCTGGGGGCGCTTTGCATCTCGACGTCGTTGCCACTGTTGCTATTGCTGGCACTGTTGCCCTCTTGGCCGTTCTCCTTGTTCTCCTTGCTGCTACCCTCGGCAGACGCGGCGACAGAATCCTCAGTGCTAGACTCGGGACCCTTCTTAGGGGGTGCTACCCAGCGAGGAATCTCCCACATGACACCTGTGAAGCTCTTGAGTCGGAATCCTCCCTTGTTCCACTTGCGGCAAGGCTTGCCAGAGCGGTCGAGTGCGCGAAGGCCAGCGTTAATAGCTCCTTGGTTTGCCTTGGGTCCCAGTTTGTGTCCTCCAGCAGGTTTGGAGCCTGAGTGATCGATCGTACCGTCTTCCCTGTAAATGATTGTTAGTATGTGTTCAATGTCGGCAGGTAGGCAATGCGAAAACTTACAGACGAGGCTTCTTCTTGGGGCCCGGCTTTCCTCGTGGCTTAGGAATACCATCTATTGTTCCGTTGGCATTGGCAGCAGATCGCTTGACACCCTTCTTCTTAGGTCCCTCGGTGGGCGGCCCCATGGTAGAAGGGGCAGGCGTGCCATCAGCAGGAGTCGCATCGGCAACGGGAGTAGCAGCGTTGGAGTCGGAAGCATTGTCGCCGTTGGCGTTGCTGGCTGGTGGTAGTGAGCCAGAGGTGGAAACAGCATCGACAGCAGGCGATTCAGCCTTAGCTTTGACGTCCTTGGCGGGAGATTCCTCCTTGACAGAGTTAGGCTCGAGCAGGGCACGTAGTTTATCTGGCGACGCCTTAAGAGTAACGAGCAAGCTTGTCTTGGTGCTTGACTTGCGTCGCGCGTCGGCGGATTTGGCTGGAGGAGCCATAGTATTAAGCAACTGCCGTGGCGAAGAACTGTTTTGTGATTATGATGAGACGCGAGGGAGGATTTGTTGATGATGAGACGAGGTGAGATGTTGAGTTTTGGTGTTGGGAGCGACGATGGGTGATGCAGAAACGAAAGGGAAAGGAGCAGGTTTTGAGGAATTGCCTGGTGACGGGAGAGGCGGCAAATAACCAAAGACCCGGTGGTGATCCCGTGGTGGTCAGGGGTGGTGGGCTTTTGGGGCTTGCGTGGAGCGAGTCTTAGTAGTAGCGGGAGATTTTATTAGGAGGAGTTGGCTGGGCGCTGCGATGCGATGCGATGTATTCGTGATGATGGGATATATGGTGATGATGGGAGGGAAAAAGTCAGGGTGGAAGGGAAAGTGAAAGACGAGGGGGTAAAGACCATGTCTTTAATGATTGGGGTCTTGGTCTTGTTGTCATTTTGGATTTCGTTCTGATCTGGGGCCGAGGCGGCACAAAAATCGGTTGGGTTGGGTTCTTCGTGCGTCTGCTGCGAGTTCAAACCGTCTAAACTTGGGGATTTCAGTCGCAGGCGTGCCAGGTCCAGGTCCAGGTCCAAGTCCAGCCCACTCAGACAGCCTTAGACTAGGTTCCCGGTACGTTCCCAGATCGGCTTAGCGCCACTTCAGCTGCTTCCAGCCAATCATGATCCTTGTAAGTCGCCATTCACTCCTCAATCTCTTTCAAGCATTGCCTCGAGCTCTGTTTTTATTGCACTCCTCCTAACCGAGTGAGCGATTCAGCGACCAAAATCCCTTTCAAATCAAGCTGCCATCGGTCGCTCACAACACTTCAGCCCCCGATCCGCCCCTGCTTATATCAGTGACGATGACCACACAGTCTAACCACCAGAAAAGCACCGTTTGCATTGTCAAACAGCTCAAGTAGCTATTCCAGCAATGAATATACACATTTTTATCTTGAGCTTCATATGCCCTCCGCCCTCAGCTGCGACCGCATAATTACCTCCGAGACTACATCTGCACGCGGAAACCTACGCAACGCAACGAGGACACAAAAATAATTGAGGCAGAAAGTATCCCTTATTAACTTTCTGTTTTAGTTGTCGCTGGTCAGATTATTCGTACTGGTTCTCCCTTGGCCGATGATGACGGCGGAAAAAGCAGCGATAAATGGAACCCTCAATCTCACTCATTCAACGAGGAGCAAGCCCCTTGTAATGGTCACGGTGGCGGAACTCAGTGATTTGGACCACCTGCAGGATATCATGGCAGTGCTTGTGCTTTTGCAATCCAAGCGCCTGAGAATGGAAAAGCGCTCGCTCACTTGCTCTATTACCTACCTACCTTGGTCAGACTCGGCTCAAGAATCCAAAGTCCCCAATGTCATTCACTCATCGTTTAAAAAAACAGACCTTAATTCGTACATAATCTCGACTGATGCAATCATTGATGGACACATATCTTTGTGCTGAGCGATTCAATTACTCTCACGCCAAAGTTCACCTGTACGGCAATGAATGTTTGAAGCATGCTGGATCCAGTCCATCACGGAAGCTCCGCATTCTCCTACTGTGCCTAAAGAATTGGCTCACTTATCGCGCATTGCCCTTCTGTTTGTAGATCCGATCCAAACCCCGAGAATCGCCGCTTCTACGAGTCCGATGCACCCGACAAAGACCCTGACCTGACCACGAAATTGCCAAGCGGGAATCAGGTTTCGTCACGGCTCCGCCAAATCCTGTCCCGCCAACACTACCACTATCCGTCATCCAACTTGGACAGGAATTAGCGATCAGCATATGAATCAAGAATGCGTAGTTCATCGTATTGGCCCGCCACCAAACTATCGCTCTAGTTTCATTTGAGGATCCTAACAAGAGAACTTCAACTCAGTTTCTCGTGTTATTCATTCATCCCCAGGAATGATGAAAACGCGTCCCGCGCCCGACGTGAAACAGCAAGCGCTGATTCATAGTATATGTCCGTCCGAGACTGAGACATCATGATATGAGCGTTGCTGTTGCAATAGTTGGAATGCGTTGCTCCCCTACAACGTGAAGTCCATGGCAATGATATATCATGGCTGCGAACACGTCCGACGGCAGTAGGTAGAGTAACTATACTACATCGTTTTATCAGATATTTTTCTCAAAGTCGACACAATGATACGCCTTTATATACTTTTTTGTCTCTTGCCATGCCTCCTCCTGACTTTCCCCTCCGCCCAGGCTGCCCTTTTGCCTCGCCTCAAGGCTCCTTTCAATATACCAGGCCTGGTCTTCCGTGAGCCAGAAGCCCGATCTGTCAAAGTGACCCCTTTCAAGGAGCTTCCTCAGAAATCTCATCATGGCCGTGGACTACATGATACTTTCAGGGTTGTGAAGCGACTAGTTGAAAACCAAGGCGACATGGTTGAGGTGACTGAAGAGGCTCTCCAGGAACTCCTTGATCAGATCAACAATCTTCAAGAGCAAGTAAACGGCATGTTGCCATCCGGTGCATCTGATAGACAGCCCTCTCGTGAAACAGGTGCTTCGTCGGGGGACCAGCCAGGCCAATCACCTTCAGGTTCTTCTAGTGAGTCTCCTGGTGGTGATCAGCCAGATCAGCTACCTGCCGAGTCCGCTCAGACTGAGTCTTCCAACCCTGACGAAGTTCCTGGCCCATCGAGAGCTCCCGTGGTATCGGACCCCTCTCTGCGATCCCCATTGCCTGCACAGGCAAATGCAGCTAGCACTGTTGTCGAGCCTCAGCTTTCGGGTGCGCCTAGCCTACCAGATACACCTGGGCAGTCACAGGCAGCAGGACAGTCCGATGGGCAAGAAATCGAAGCACCGGCTGCACAAGCCGCAAACCCCACCCTGGCAGCGAACGATGATTCTGCTAATGTGCCTAGTGAGACCCAGCTTGAGGGGCTGTCTGGTGACAGAACTGCTGAAGCCTCAGAAGAGCCTACAGATGCACCTGGAAACGAGGCTGCCCTTCAATCTGACGGTCTGTTCAGCAATGCTGGTGCTCAGCCGACGGGCGAACAAGGTCAATCTCCAACTGAAGCACGGCCCGGCACAGCACAAGAAACCAAGCCTGCCGAGGAGCTACAGAATGGAGAATCTAATTCTCAAACTATTCCGCAGAACGCTGGGGAGCCTAGTGTGCTACCTGGAGGTGCATTCATAGAGAGCCCTGAAGATGTTCTTCAAACACTCTCAAGTGGTGCACCCTCCGTGGGAGAAACTGGTAGTTCGGCACCTGAGGAAACCGAGCAACCTTCGCAAGCTGTTAGCCCTGAATGTGTGGATGAAGACAATGTAAGTGATCTACCCATCATGCGCCGAAACCCTAACTGCACACCAGGTGGTAGCCCATCCGCGAGCGAGCCAGCACAAGACAACACGATAACCTTGTCTCCCATTCCCGCCACGGAGACGGATCTCGCTCGGGAAGATGCTACAGTTTCTGAAATCGACACTCTGCAACAGACAACAGAACTACAGACACGGTCCCCTGAGGCTACTAGCATCGAAGAGGATCCGGTACTGAAATCCGAAGCCACGCCAAACCCAACCATCGACGTTGGAGCTTCGCAACAACTTGCAGCACCAACACTGATCTCGAGTCCTGGTGCTGCGGCCACACGCGGCCCGTCAGCTCTGGCGCAAAGCCTTAGAACCCTTGTCTTCACATCGACTCGCACAAGATCAACGACTGTAAAGGCAACTTCGACACGCACCGATTTTGTCAACGCAAATGCACCCACTCAATCTTTTGCAGCTCCCGGTCATGTCTTCAAGGAGGACGCGGGCGACACTTTCAGCAGTGGCGAAGAGGTTGGCTTTCTAAAGGATAGCGACGTGGAGGCGCGAACACAAGGTATGAGCTCGACCAGTATCACTAAGGGAGCACTACTAAATATTCGACAGAGACGCCCAGTCGAGTATCAGCTCTTAGCACCACAGCTACGCCTGTCGGAGTTACTAGATTGGCCACCCCCAGCGTTAGATTGAGCCGCCATAGCACTCTAGTAACACCTAGGCCAGCACGAGAGTCGTTGCCTCGCTCCTCAGTGCTATCTAGTACTGGTAGCAAAGAAGGGGCGTATGATATAACTCCAACCAGCGGATTCAAGACTATGCCAAGGTCGACGGCAAGTTTGGCGGAGAGAGCATAGATGATGGTGCGCAGAACTTGTTTTGGGATTTACGATCTTGATTTTATTCGGTTATTGCAAGTTTTGGGATGGGAACAGTGAATTCAGTCTTTTCGGATGACTCGCGACACGATAATGAAGAATATGGCGCTCAATAAGCAATTGTTGATGTACGACTATGGGTGATGTTCGCGTGACAGTGGACGATGAAAACGGTAGAAACTTCCAGATTTGACTTGTCCTTGTGATAAACCTCTACAATATACTCTGCTTCACAGATTATCAATCATCCTTTGATCTAATCCATTCATTCAATCGGAGTTTCTTCACCAGCTTACAACACCGTGCCGTTGAAAAAAGCAGTAGCATCAGTGTACAGAGCCTTTCGAAGGTCACCCTCAAACAGCTTCTGGATCCCCTCAAAGTCGTATCCCGCACCCAAGGCAAGCTGCAGCTGAATACGGGCGTTCTCGCCACGCAAGAAACCAGAGCTGATGCTGTATAGACGTTAGTCGCCATGTACAATCGAGAGGAAGATAGTAGATTTGCTTACATGTTGCTGGTCTGAGGGCTGGGGACTGAAGCGCCGAAATAGGGGCGGAACGAGGCAACGGTGATGACGCCCTGGTTGTAGAGATCCTCGGCTGCCTTTGAAGCAGCAGTGCTGAGAGCACCGGGACCAACGCCCATGATCACAATACCCCTAACATTTGTTAGCCACTTCAAGTAGCATTGGTTCATATATGATTGCTCACTTTGCACCATTCTTTACGGCCGAGTACAAAAGATCAGCATCAAAGCCCTCTACCACGTCGTCAGTCAAAATTCAAAAAGGCAACATAATCGTTTGAACTTACGGTGTCCGTAAAGCACATCAACCTTGGGTAGTGGTGAGGTGAGGTTAAAAGGGTTGAAGTAGTGGCGGGCTTTGGGTAGAGATGGCGAGTAGAAGAAGTATGGCTGTCCAGACATGAACTGAGCGATGTAACCCTGATCCAAGGCCAGGAAAGTCGATACAGTATTGCCATTGGTTTTAGTAGCGTAAAAGGCCGAAACAAGGTGGTCGTTCAAGGCAATCATGGCACCACGGTCACGAGCCTCAGGGTGGATGGCAGTGCGGACTGCATCATAGAAGTTTGAAGGTCCGTCGGGAGAGAGCGCAGAGTTCGGGCGCATACTTCCTGTTGCAACAAAAGGCTTTGAGCAATTCAACGTAAGATCAACACCAAAGACCTAGAGGTTCACAGTAAGCAAGCTTTATCTAACAGATGTTCGAAGTTAAGTCTTAGTCTTACAGTGTCAGCCAGAGTGTTGGTTCCATGAACCATAACAGCACCGACAATATCCGAGTTCTCAGTGCAGAGACGCTTATGAGCGTCCATGGAGATATTCAGGAAACGATCAGAATCGGCATTGGCACTACCACCGCCGTTACGACCTCCTATGAAGTTCACCACAGCAATCTGGGCGATATCCAGAACCTCACTAACGTTACCGATGAGGGCCTCGGGGGTGAGGCTTCCAATGGGGCCACCGTAGTTGGTAGTATCCAGCCGGCCGTTGGTCGAACCAGACAAGATTGTTCCATCACCAGTGTTGTAGAGCCTTGTAGTAGGTTAGCTATCGGGGGCCCTTGGTGATTGTTGTCCAAGGCAATACTGACATGATCTTGGGGAGACTCGATTCCTTGGAGATCCAAGTCAAGCCTGTGTTGGGATCATCACGCCTCAGGATTCGAGTTGGAGAGGCCACTGAGGTAGCGGCCAAGAGACCCAAAGTGGTGAGAGAGCTGAGCATCTTGTCAGGCTTGACCCGAGGGTGTTGGTGATTGTGTGGTTGGCGTTGGCGGTAGTGATTGTCCTTTCCTTTCGGATGGCGAGGTTCTGGATTTTATCATCATGTTGAGACTCAGCCATCAAGTCAATTCCATGGTTGAAGGACTCAATTGGTAAGGTTCGACATCCCTTCCCGCGTTGACATGCTATTGAGCCTTATCTGAGTTAATTCTTTCATATGATAAATAGATAGACCGACTCGAGGTTTCTTAGTATTACGTACAAAGCTGGCTTCGAAGGCAATCAACGGTTTCGCGATGTCAAGGAAACTCATATCTATCTCTTCGACAACAACTAGTGAACAAATTAGTCTATTAGCCTCTAGAGGTTGGGCTGGACAGCCGGGGTAAATCTTCTAAGCGACCAGTGTTCATCTGGTTCGAGGTAACCAGAATAATGACCTCACTTACACCCAAGGATGCTTATCATGAGTCCGCGACCCAATCAACTTGGGAGAGAGGAATCCGGGGTTCCCATGGAGGAGATAGCAAGGAGATAATGTTATCTGCGGGGAAGTAAGTTTCGCCTAAGTTAGCTAAAGTATTGTTATGTCAAACCATAGATATTGATATCGGGGAAATAACCGAATTCCTCCATGAACAATTCCATGGTGGTAGTATACGCGAACTCTAGATGTGGAGAAGAATAGTAGTTAGTCGGACGAACTGACACTAAATATCAGCAACTTGCATTATCACCGAGAGGATAACGATATCCTGACCCTTAACTCCTCCGGTTTCGGCTCGCTTATCAATGTTATATCTAGAAAGCACCCATCTATCGAAAGATTCTACCTTGTTGTCTTCTCTAGGTGCGAGAATCACCCCATCTCGGGCTTCTTAAGATCCAATTTAATGCCACTTTGCTGAGTTATTATTCTGGAAGCTGTTGTTGATATGCGTGTCCGAGAATCTATATGCATATAGGAAGCTCACACTCTTGTTTCTTCTTTCAAACCACTAAGCATATTATCAAGTTTACAAACTTCATCATAAGCTTTAACATTGAGGCAGCCTATCTTTATGCTTATATCATTAAAGGGTTTGTGAATCTTATGGTGCAAATTAGGCAACCCAGGAAAGGCATGTGCTTCTTTGTTCTCCAGCCACACTTTGCTATAGCCTATGCATTGATGCACTCTGCATATGCCCTCATCTAGCGCGCATGGCACACCCACTGTCAACTTCTTGTCGGCACACGGTTGCTGAGTGATTTGCAATCGCCTTAATAACTCCCCGCTATATACCAACGTTGGAACTGACGATCACGGGTTTTATACTAAGTTGGGCCATGTTGTGTAAGCGCTTGCGCCTCAAGCCCCATCAAAACGGACAAAACGGTTCTCTCTGCCACGTTTTGATCGGCCACTTCCACGTTATTAATTAGACTACCATTTGAGCAAACCAAACCAGGACAACAATAGGAACCACAAATGAGCCTGAATGGAAGCGGCTGACCTATTAGATGGAAAAGGGACCAATAGAATGTGGCAGTGGTAATGGAGGGCCACAGGGTATTGTCCCTCCGTCTCCGTCTCCATCCATCTCCGTCGCTGATCGCCGAAGCGAAGTCGAGTCTTACATGCATAGACCTCTTTCGAGCCAGGGCTCTCAATCTCATCTTTTTCCATTGTTCGCCTTGCGCTCTTTTAATACAGTCTTTGTGCTTTTACAAAACTAAATGGGTCGTGAATATTGATCAAGTAAGCCGATAGTCAACGTAACGCGACGAGATGCGACAATGAACTCGGTGCATCATTAACTCTCGCTCTCACATGCGCCGCTCACACCATGAGGTTCTCCAGCTTTCTCGTCTTTGTCCCTCATGCTATCGCGCAAACCACGCGACAGTATGAAGCCTTCCAAGCCGCTCCAGGCGATCTCATACCGCGCTTCTTTATCGATCGGTCATTTCCTTTAGCAAAGCGCGCTGGCGACTGTGGTCAAGATCACCACAACTGTAAGCCCACACTTGACTGAGCGCACACCAGACACTTACTTACTCGTGTTATAGGCCTCGATATTGGCTTCCCCGACGACTGTTGCGACAACGACTCTTACTGCTACGTTAATCGGAAAGGCGATCCAAAATGTTGTCCCATAGGTTCCAGCTGCACCAGCGACTCTCCATGCAGCTCGACCGAGTACTTTTGCACCCGCACCATCACATCGAGCGGAACTGCTACGACGCAAGAAGGTTGCTGCGATCGCAAATGTCCTAAAACAAGCCTCTATCTCTGTCCCACCAGCCTCGGAGGGAATTGCTGCGGTTACAACTCTGAGTGTCGCGCCGGCGGTGACTGCGCCTCTACAAGACCCGCCTCACGAACAGATTTATTAGAACCTATACCTGAAGGGTGCACGACATCTCAACACAGATGCTCTGATGGTGCGGGGTGTTGCGATAATGACCAGGACTGCACTCAAGTTAGTGGAGAGGGATTTTGCGCCCAAGCCACACCGACAGAAAGCGGTGTTACGATTGTTGAAGATGACGATAGCAGCGGAGGATTATCAGATGGCGCAAAGGCGGGTATTGGTGTTGGCGTTGTTGTAGGGGCGAGTATCATTATCGGCGGACTCACTTGGTTATTCTTAAAACGACGACGCCAGCAAAGTGCGGCCGGACCTTCAGCGTCTGGGGAAGGGGATGGCAGCGTTCCTGCGCGCGAGACCATGACAGAAGTATCGGGGAGCCATGCCAGGCAAGGCTTGACCCAAGACTACTTTGGGCCAGATCCAGCAGCAGGACCATATACAGAGCAGGCCAGTTCGCGGGTTACCTCACCCGGCCGAGAGAGTGCTGTGCCAATGCATGCACAATCGCCAGGCGATATCGCGGCACCGGTAGAGATCGACTCAACAGCGAGGGAAGGCAGCGATCTCTTATCGCCCATGTCCAGTCCAAGTCTGTACCAGACACCCCTCTCCGAAACAATAGACGGCCGATTCGAATTATACGGCAACGAGACGCCTGTAACGCCAGACCGCCCATTATCCATAGTTCCAACGCCGCCGCAGAGTGTAATGGGGGAGAATGCTCCACGACGAGAGCAATAGTGCAAGGAAGAAATCAGTCCGTTCTATTCTTTTTGGTTACTTAGAAACGCCTAGCCAGTTCATTCGCGCAAAGAAAGCCATCCAAATCCTCGCAGGTGCATATCCGACCAAAGAAACAAATGATTATGTGTACCGAAGTTGTTACTCAGAACTCCACGCCAAAAGAAAGAGAAAACACAAAAGGCACCGACCGCCTAATAGTCCTGGTAACGCCGCCATGAATAAAGTGTGAGAAAAAGGTGGAAAGAAACATGAAAACTAAGGTGCAGATAAAGCCTCTCATTCCAGCTGCGTTTAGCAGACAACGCCGCCAAAAGGTGCGCAGTTTCGGAGGTCCTTGACGAGGTCTTCAACACTGCTCAGATGTTGGCTGAGCAGCTCCTGCTTCTCCTCCGTGGTGAGATAGATGTCGCTCTCAGGGTCGGAGCCGGAACGCTTGCGACGGGACTCGGCATTGAATGCGCCGACAAGCTTGCTGGGGCTTCGCTGGAGCATGCCAGGAACACTGTCACGCTGGTCGGCTCGGGGAATTGAGGGGATCTCGGGCATGAGGTAGAAGTAGAGGAATTCGACGAGCTTGAGTTTGACCTCGCGGGCTGTTGATCGGGACTTGAAGAGAGAGGTGACGGTGAGAAGGCCATCAAGGCTCTCAAAAGTGCGGGTGTTGATTGGGGTGTCAATTAGGGCAGTGACGAGAGTAAGAAGGGTCGCAGATTGAATGGCCGGGCAGTTGAAGGGTTCAAGAAGGTCGAGAAGAAGCTGTATCGGTGTCAGTTGGTGTTTGTTCCTCTTATCAAAGTAAGATGCGATTGTTACATACGTTCATGTTCTGTTCTCGAGCAAACAGCGACTTGCTTGGAGGGTGCAGCAACAGAGCTCCCTGGATGAGATCAAGAGCACTCAAAATCAAAAGATCGTTTCCACCATCACCACCCTTGGCCATGAGACGGTCGAGAGTACCGATTAGACGCATTGGAACATTCCATTCGAATCCCTCCTGCAACTTGAAGAACTCGCGGAAAGCAGGATCCTGTGACAGCTGGGCGAGGTCCTTCTGCTGCGGCGACGGCATCTCACTTCCATCATCTTCCGGGTCTCGGCCGCGATGCGCGCGGTCGTTTCGTGAGTTTGCGTTTGAGAGGCAGATCTGGGCGAGGAGACCTTCAACCTGGCGAAGGCCCTTGCGAACTTTGGGTCCATCGTAGGACGATAGGTTGTCGAAGGCGAGAGAGAGAAGAGACTCCATTGTGTATGTGTGTAGGAAAGTGAAATGAACGTGGTTGCAGTGAATTGATTGAAAAGAGAGAAACGCCGGATGATTGTTGATTTGTCTCTGGATGGATGGATCGTGGGCTGCTTTTGGTTGAAAAAGAGTGTTTAATAGTAAGTTACAATTTGGGACGATAAGAAGAAGAAAGAGAAATCGGGTATCGCAGCTGAGAGTGACCAAGCCCAAAGTCTGGGGGAGCAAAGGGAGAGGATATGTAGAAATTGGTTAGGTATTCGTGCTTTATCACTAAACAATCGAGCTGAGGCCGATGAGTGGAGTCTATCGGCACGGCAACGGACCCAAGAATTCCAAGGCTAAGGGTCACAAGCTGACAAGGGTCCGGGGTTTAGCGGGGGGAATGCAGCTAGAATCACGCTAAACTTGGTGTTATTCTGGCTGTTGGTGAAGGGAATGTCCCAGTAGCAACTACGTTTGGACCATGCTTTAAGGACGGAGGAACTTGATTCCAAGAAATGAGGAATTCGCGACGTGGGTAAAGTAGAGATTTTAAATACGAGCTTGAGATGTTTACGTCGATGACGAAATGTTGATTGATAAGGATCTCGTGGTATAAACAGGTGTGTACACTATGGCACTGATAGTTACGCCGAAGGATAGCGTCTATTTATCGATCAATAGCTCCGGATCAGATGCTATATCCCAAGTGCCCTTTCATCATTGCGTCTTGTCTTCTATCATATCTGGTTGATCCTAGTGGTTGCTATGGGCCGACTTCAGATCGTCTCGGCCGAAGTTAGACACTCGGCCGATAACCATCATGTTGACGGATAACCGTGATTGGTCGATCATAAAGGGTTCCAGGTTTGAGCGAGGAGTCAATGATGCCCAATCTATGCTTCGATCTTGGTTTTCTTAGGCTTACTATCTGATAGATTTCCTATTTTGTTGTAAGCAGGGCAGGAACTACACCTTGTGATCACTATACCATCTATGCCCTTGTCCCGAGATTAGGACATGTTGAAAGCCTTCGCTTCACTGTATCTCCAGACTCATAACTTCACCTCACCTGCTTCAATAGACTTTGTTCTCATATTCAACTTTAGTCCTCATTGTGTGAATGACGTCATAGAAGCCTCAGCATGTCTTGATGAGTTAAGGTGACTTTTATCGCCCTCATTACATCATGAGCCTACTCATCACCCTCAGACTGACGCAAGATTGCACGCACAGCTTCCTCCACAGTAGCCGCCGTCACAGATGGCTCAGAACTCAATGAACCTGCCAGTCCGTCACTCCAGCCCTTGCCCTCGCGGTCAATCCACGCACTCTTGAGGCCAACAGCCGCAGCGCCCACCACGTCGAACGGATTCGAGCTCACCAGCCAGACCTTGTCGAGCTGCGACTCTTGTCCCGCTGTCTTGGCCATGAACTTGTACGTGCGAGGGTCTGGCTTGAAGACTTTGATCGAGTCGACGCTGACGAGCTTCTCTTGTGGAAACACATTGCTCGCTTGGGACAAGGACGGTGAGGTCTTAAGTGACGAGGTGAGCATATCAGAGGTGCCGTTAGAAAAGATGTACGGGTCGATGGATGGACTCTCTGCTAACAGCTTTAGTGCATCATCAACATCTTGGAACGTGTCGAGCCCATTGTATGCATCCATGACACGTTGCTCCTGCTCGGAAGTAAGCTCAACGCCGACCTCTTTCGTAGCTTGCCGGAATGACCATCTCGTGAGATCGCTAAACGAGCGATATGTGCCTTGATGTGCCGTTAGCCATTTTTCTATCTTGTAGTTTGCCCTGACTCACCCATGCTATTGGCGCGCCATGTATACTCGAGCTGATATCGTCTTGCGAGAGAGGCAATAGATTGCGCTTGATCCTCCCCGTACAGCTTTGCCAGCTCTCCTGCAATTGATCCTGTAGATAGGAGAGTACCGTAGAGGTCAAATGCGACAACTGTTCGTCCCATTGTGGCGGTTTTGTAGGTTGTTGGATGATTCGTTCGTGAATAGGTATTTATGATGATGCAAGGATGTAGTTTGGTGATCGACCTAGAGAATTCCCGAAGCCATGACTGAAATGCTAACATAAGCACCTAAAACAACGACCTGTTGAACCTCTCACTTTAATGATCGAAGCATTTATTACTGCTCAGTTATCAGTGCTTGAGCGAAGGGAGATCAAATAAATTACGGACATGCTTGGAGCTGCAATTGATGTTTTGATTCAAAACTCTACTGGTACTGCTTCTGTTGGCTTGGCTTGATGAGGATGCCATGGGAATTGGTCCGTCAAGCATAAAAGGGGTAATGCCTGTAGGCGGTTTCTGGATAAGTGCTCGGAGTTGCGCAACTCATCCCACATGATTACCTGAAACAGGCTGGATCTCTGATTCCCCGTCTTGGTCTGCGTTTATATCAGTAGCGCTTTCAGTTAGGACAATACTGCACTCACTATTCTATAACGCAGTAATACCACTGGCTAGATCTTCATCGCCTTCGTCGTTATTCAACTCAACACTGTCCCAGGTATCAAGGGCCTCATCGCTCTCATACTCGTACTGTGAGTCTTCGTGCGGAGATTGGTGGGTTGTGTTCTCGGTACTCAAGTTCGGATTGTGGACATTTGTTTCTGGAAGCGACGGGGTCACGGGCTCTGGCTGGTTCTCATCCACAGGGTCTTCTCTGGACTGTGTTTGTCGCCGAAGGTATAAAAGTCAGGAGCTTCAAGCTGCATCGTACCGAGCATTTAATTAGGAAATCATGAAATTCATCAAGATTAAATGTCGACTAGAGTTACAGTCCGGTGCCCTATTGAGGGGCAACAGTGCTATCCGAACTATGCAAGCTGCTCAAGCTATTGGAGTGAGATATGACCCTATTTACCCCATTTCCAACACCTTGTTCCTCATCCTTTTCTCTAGCCTCGTGCTTTTCTTTTGTAGGTGCAAACTTGCTCCTGATTCGGATCTGCTTGCCGTACTTGTAGAACAGGAACGGAATGACAGCCAGGACAGCAGCAACTCCGCCGATGAGACTACCGCCTCCGCCAACACCGAGGGCTGTAAACATTTGGTTGGTAAAGAGAGGCGCAGCGGCACCGCATGCTGACCGAGCGATGGTGTTGGCCGCAATGGCAGATGCTGCGTACATCAGGTATACATCTACCAAGTATGTCAAGTAGGCAACGAATATGAGCATCAGAGAGGTTGCCAGAAAGGTACCAGCCAAAGTTGGTACGAACCAGTGAATGGAGCTAGAGGGAGGGAGAATGTTAGCTTATCTGGCATATGGTACCTAGGTAAAGGTCGAAAAGGGTGCTTAGAAGGATCGCCAAGGGGGGTTGAATGCCCTCACGAACCACCATTGAGACCGTTGACGGGTAACTTACTTGTACTCTGCCGTCCATGCAAACCAGAACATGGTAACAGCAAACCCAACGCCACCAATCATGGCTAATGGCAAGCGATCTTCGGGTTCCATCTGCTTGCCGCCTTGCTCAATTTTCTTTCTTCGGATGCGAGTATCGATCAAGACGATAAACCCTCCGAATACAGCGCCTATAACGGTTCCTAATAAAGGCAGCTCGCCGACTCCTGCATTCCATCCGCGCTTCTGTTGGAACACGATGGGATAGATACTGAACAGCATATACAGTAGGGTGTATACGACGGACATGTAGACGGCACACAGCAAAGATATCGTATCGAAAAGGATGATCCATGGCCGTGTCAGTGCTATCTTGTACACGTTTTTCAATGACCGATCACCGTCTTCAGCCCGGGACTTGACGTTTTCATAACCCGGGATCTTTGCCTTTCGAATCCTTCGAGCCTTCTTGAGAAGAAGTGTCGGGGCGTGTGTCTCGGGAATGGTCAACATGATGACGGCCGTTGCACCACCAAGCCAAAGTAGGACGTAGAAACTCCATTGCCAGTTCTTCTTGAGCTCGAGAAATCCTGCGATAACGGGACCCAGCGCCGGTCCAATCCAAACCATCGCAGAGAATCCAGCCATGGCATTGCCACGCTCCAGAGGCGTCCAGAGATCGGCGAGAACACCGGGAGCATTGCTAAGAGGCGCAGAGACAAAAGTTCCAGTGAGGAAACGACCGACGAGAAGAGCAGCAAAGCTGGGAGCCCATGCACACAAGAAGTTAAAGATGAGGTAAAGCGTAAAGGTGATGTAGAAGACCCATCGGCGTCCGTATAGTTCACTCAGCGGTGCGAAAATGAGCGGCCCGGCACAGTATCCCAGGAGGAATAGGGTAATCGTCAAGCCTGCTACTAATTCGGATACGTGAAAGTGCTCTGATATCGACGGGAAACAACCGCTTGGTGAACTCGACGCAAAGGTAGCATTGAGGACGAGCAAAACGGCCGAGAAGGTAACAGTTGATCGTCGAGCCGTCGACCAATTCTGAGGGTTTCGTACATCACCCGGTGCGAAATCAACATAACCATCCGCGTTCAGGTACGGAGGGTTTTCATCCTCGAGTTGGTGAGTTCGGTAGGGCTTATTGTTGGCCCGTGAGAAGATTCGATGGATAGGCGCCATGGCTGCGCTTGATGACAGTCTCTTGTAAGCCGACTAGGAGAGCACCCAATTCGACGGAAAAGTGAAAAGGCCAAGACTCATTTTTTATTCAACCCAGCACACCAGCCTCATTAAATAGCTTCTAGGAAATCCGATGAGAAATCACTTTGCATACTGCTACGTAAATCGATGACACTGTCGCGCCTTCATTAGCGGCGCGAAGTTCGGAAATAAATTGAGAAACCAAGTCTAAGTCCGTTTTCCGATACCTGATGTTCGTCTATCACCACTTTCGCTCCACCTTTGTCGTCATAACCATAGGTCAAGCACAATTACATCGCATTAGTTATCGCTCAACGTTGGAGACTAGAGGGGGGTTCGCGACTCGCGTTTCGGCTTCTGTTGCCGTATTACAAATGTTTCGGCCGATTGAACTGGCTTGTTACCGTTTTCAACCTTAGAGAGTTGATAGCTTCATGCAGCCTCTCAGGAAACGACCGAAGTGCCCGGATGAAGGCAATGGAGAACTTTGGAGTACCTAATAACCCTCACTATAAGTCAATTCGGCATCTTTCTCTTAGAGAAGTGACATTGGTGATGATGCATCGAGACTGAAGAGCCGACCGACTTGTTCACAACCTTTGAGCGGGATGATTGGGGATTGTCCCATTGGTCTGGGTACGAGGATATAGATGGTACTAGACTGTTAGTCAATATAGTTAATAGAACCAGAAGTCCCGGGCGCGGCATGGATGAAACGAATTCTATGGGTAATACCAGAGCATAGAGCAAACATGGAACACGATAAAGACATAGTACTAGGTAGACAAATATTGTGCTACGTACCCAAAACCATGATAGTCCCGGGTAGCTGCAGCAAGGCTCCACGATGTCCAGATTCGGACAATTACAGGGGGACAAATAAAACCAGGGTCCATTGACAACATGATCTGACCCCGTTAATCAGCTTGTTTTTAAGTGTGCTGTACCCTGAATTTGCATGTGAAATCTGTAACTTATCTGACGAGATCTCACAGGCAGAGGCGGTGGAAACAAGGCCCGTGACAGCTTGAAACCAGGGGATAACCTCAACGTGTTCGTCTTCGCCTTATCACTCAGCTGGCGTAGCATGGGCTTCGCAAGCCCTGATCTTACAATGGGCTGAGGTGGTGTGTTTTTGTCCCAACGATTCCAACACCCTTTGAGCTGTGAGATGAGCCTTGAGATTAGATAAAGGGAGAGCTGGACGCTTCACAGAATGTGGTTGTCTTTGTTTAATTTTACCATCTACGCACCACTGTATTGTTTGCTACTGCTACTACCTTTGAAATACCTATTGTTCTACTAATCAGGTAAGCTGTCCACAAGCTCTAGTCTATCTCAGCACTTTGTCTGCATCTAGCTGCTTATGAATATCATCTGAGCTACGTTATTTGACAACTCATAACTCTCAAGTCTATTGGTGTTTACTAACTAAGTTTGTTACTCTAGATCATCATCTTCTTACCGTTAATAGCCTCCCATATTCCATCATCATCTCTGAACAACTGAAATACCCCGGACTACACGAACCTCCACTCTTGAAGGTATGGATCAATGCTACCTTTCTACGTCAACGTGACTCTCAGCTGCAGCTGTAGGACTGAATGACCTGACTGCTTCTGGGTGTCAATGGACGCTCCCTCCCCCACAATCCCACCTCGATCTAGCTTCTCCCCCCTGGCACCCCCGTTCTTCCACTAGCCCCTCCTCGCATTAAAGCTTTGAGTCCTGAGTTCCCTTATGCATTAGCTTGTGACAATGGAGTCCGAGCCCCGAAATGGAAGGGTTCACAGGCTGTGAAGGGTACCTGAAGCGCCCAGGCCCAAGGACTCTCTCTGTCCTGCGTAGGACGAACACGTACCCCTCCACAGCAGCTTCAGCCTTCTCAGACACCTCCTCAAACTGGAGAACTGCAGGATCAGGAGTCAGGACTTCCCTTCCCCCCCGCCTGCCTGCCAGCGCATACGCATTGGATGTATATTCTACTTTGAGTATATATCCACATCGCGAGCGTCCAGGCTTGAACTCTATGACTCTTCTATCGTCGCATCAGGCAGGGTTTAACAGCATCGTGCGGACACTCAATGACGTCGACTATTATAGATATAGATTCACCCGAGCTATCCGACGATACGATTCGCTACGCTACGCCACGACAAGACAAGACGAGACACGATACCACGTACAAGACATTTGTTTATTATTGCGCCTCCCTCCCATTCTTTGAGGATCGAATTGTTTAAAGTAGGACGCTGTCAGCCCGACTACACAGCTCGGACAGGCATCTGCATTTTGTACAAGAACCCCATAGATAATAGCTCCAAATATCTTCATCAGCGTCATCGATTATACTCGACCCGATTCGAACAACCCCCTCCTCCTCGACTCAGCCTCCCCATCGTCGTATCGCATTCTATACCCCAAACACAACACGCATGATCCCCACGGCAGACCCCAACTTCCCTTTCAACCTCGAGGCTCTGCCCCCGTCGGCTTTACACATGCTGTCTCTTTCGCCCAAGGCCATGGAGAAGATGTCCTCCGTCTCCAACCCACTTATGTCCCCCAACGCAATTCCCCCTCGCACATCGAGCACCGGCGTACCAACCTCGCTCAACGCGACGCCTACAAAATCCGTCCTGCGCCCCGTCCCCGAAGGCGACTGGCTGGGCCAGAAGCAAGTCTCGCCAAAGTCGACTGTCCCAAATACCGGGTACGGCATCATGCAGTCCCCTAACCCGCCTCCCGACCCCGACCGCTACGCCCACGAAGACCTCAACTTTACTGCCAGGCGCACTTGGACCGACGAGAAGGAAAATGTCGTCCGCGGGCCTTACGACTATGTCATTAGCCATCCTGGCAAAGATTTTCGCGCCCAGCTGATCGGCGCCTTCAACGCTTGGCTCGATGTGCCCTCAGCCAGCCTTGAGGTCATCACCCGCGTTGTCGGTATGCTTCACGAGTCTTCGCTCCTTATCGACGATGTCCAAGATTCATCTGAGCTGCGCCGCGGCTTCCCCGTCGCACACAACATCTTTGGTGTCGCCCAAACCATCAACTCGGCAAACTACATCTACTTTGTAGCCCTACAAGAGCTGCACAAGCTCAACAACCCGGAGCTGATCACTATCTTCTCCGACGAGCTCGTCAACCTCCACCGGGGTCAGGGCATGGACCTGTTCTGGCGAGACACCCTCACTTGTCCTACGGAGGAGGATTACCTCGAGATGGTGGGCAACAAGACCGGCGGCCTATTCCGCCTTGGTATCAAGCTTATGGCGGCCGAGTCCAGTGGTCCTACGGACTGTGTGCCCCTCGTCAACCTGATTGGTCTTATCTTCCAAATCCGTGATGACTACATGAACTTGTCGTCGAAGGAGTACAGTCATAATAAGGGAATGTGTGAGGATCTGACTGAGGGAAAGTTCTCATTCCCCGTCATTCACAGCATTCGATCCAACCCCACAAACCTCCAGCTCGTCAACATCCTCAAGCAAAAGACCTCGGATATCCAGGTTAAGCGCTACGCCGTCGCCTATATGGAGTCCACTGGCAGCTTCGAGTACACCCGCAACGTCCTCAGCGTGCTCATTGAGCGGGCCCGCAAGATGGCCGAGGAAATCGACCAGGGTCGAGGTTTTACTAAGGGCATCCAGAAGATCCTCGACAAGATGGTCATTCCCTAACGTTCATGGGAATTGTACAGTCTGTTGATTTCTGCATTTTCTTTACCCTTCTCTCGTTAGTGTTATCAGGTTTAATGTATTATGAGCGGAGCGCATATAGAATGTTCTGGCAGGAGTCAGGAAGGATATCTGACGACCCCCAATCTTGGGATACGGGAGAGGTCTGGCCAGCGTGATACCAACTCGGGTTCTGGAGGGAGACATTATTACTGCCAGCGTTGGATTTTACTGGCATACAATAGTTCAATAGGGTCCACAATCCAATTGAATACACAATCATCAATAAAAGAATTGCACTGTGATCGTATTGATTCATATCAAGTCATGCTCGTCCTGAGCCCCAGTTCATGTTATCCCGCCTGCCCACCTACCAACAACGCCTTGCATAAACAATTCAAGATAAAAATCTACTGTTACAAATCGGCAATGATAGATCAGGTTGGCTGTACCGGGGCAGCCTTGCGCTTCACCAATCTGACCCATCGTCGCCGTCTCCAGTCTCCTCTTCTCCCACTGCCGTCCTCATTCTCTTCCCAACTTGGCTTTACCGTCGCCTTTTGCTTTCCCTTCTCATTAGTAGGGGGTTCCACAACGCCTGTGCGCTCATCCCGATCATCGTAAATATCATAGACCCAGCGTTCGCCTTCTGTTTCAACCTCGACGCCTGTAATGATGCGCTCCTCAACCCACTCACGACTCCAGAGGTCAAGAGCCCACTTCTTCTCACTCCACTCCCAGGCCTCGGGAGGCATGACGTCCTCAAAGAAGCGTGAGCCGCGTGGTCGCTCGCCGGCGATGCGAGGCTGCGAGAGTGGATCGTAGGGAGACGGACAGAAGAGCCAGGGCTCCCACTCTCCGCCACCAGAGGTTTTGCGTTGTAACTCAAAGATCTCGACTTCACGTGTTTCGGGGCTTGAGTCAAGAATGACGTCCTGGCTGATCCAATTGTCCAACCATGATCGGGCTTTGGCCTCTTGCGGTTGTAGACGCTCACGATGAGCAGCGGCAAGGAGGCGCGCGATGTACGGATGACCCATACCGACAATTGCCCAGCCGCCAATGAGGAATATGAACCGCCACGGTAGAAGCTGAGCTGAAATTGTCATGAATATGCCGCCTGCGGAGAGGAACAGAAAGAGTGCAGAACTGAGAGCCTCATCGCTGAAGTTCGTCACCGGCACAAGCAGAGCGACAACCTGGTCATGTCCCCGACTAAAGTCATCCATGCAGTTCTGTAGATCACGCATATTCCGAAAGAAGTCCTTGCTGAGCTCCTTCACAGGCTTCACCGTCGCTGCAGGTGCCAATGGCGGTCCTTGTGGGGAGTATCCAACATTCTGTTCACTCGATAGCGTGCCCTTTGGAGGTGCTGGGTGTCGTGCTAGAAACGCGGGGATGAAGACGCCCAGTAGCAGAATGGCGATGGGCAGGACAAATAGAAGATACGGATCTAAGCAGACAAAGCTGTAGACGGCGAGGAGGGAGAGAGTATGCGATGCGCGCTGCCAGGAGAGAATACGTTCGACGCGAGCCTGGAACTTGAAGACAACACCTATTCGGGCATTGAAACGACGGAAGTTGTAGGACATAGTAGTGATATTGAAGTTTGGTCTTTCGGCATGAGTAGCTGTCTGCTCATCACCCACAAAGTGGACGTCGTTCTGGTCATCGCTGTCGGTAGGTATAACTTGCTGGAGGAGTCTATACAGGCAAATCACCAGTCAGTAATTGAGGTGTCGCAGTGGCCGAAACTTTGAGAACTCTACGGACTTTTCGACTAAACGATCCTGCAAGCTGGCTTTCTGGCGAATAGCTGCAAAACCTCCACGTAATCCGGTCTTTTGCGGAGGCGTCACCGGGCGCGGAGGCAGCGCCGGCGGAGGAGAGTTTGGTTCGGCCTCGGGAACGGGAGTCTTGTTATCATCATTGTCATCGTCATCGTTACGGCGCCGGCTCGAGCGTTCGGGAGAATCAAAAGCCCGCCCGGAGGCGATGATCTCTGCAGTGAAGTCGTCCATGAAGAAGAGGAGCTCTCAAAACATGGTGCAGCGTCGAATAGTGGAGGTTTCAAAGGAAACTGGGGTTTCTGACTCCCGCGTGGAGGTGTCACTGGCACGATCGCAGCTGTGCATGTGACACTGAGTGACATCACCTAGGCCCGACGGTTGGAAACGCGCTACCCGGTAGGGCTCGTGACAAAGGCTTCTCCCGGTACCTAGGTACCTAGATAGACTGAGGTACGTAGTTTTTTGTAGCAGAACACCATCATAAAAGAGGAAAGCATCATTTGCTGGTCACCCTCCATGATATCAGTAGAGTTTACAGTAGCGTCAAGCGGGCCGTGGCGCCTTCAACTTGTGTGCTGCTCTTTGAGGAAAAGAACGTGTAGATAGATTGCCTTAATTGGTGATATGGTCATGAGGCTTTGCTTTGACCTATCTGACTTTCAGGTGAGTTTTGAAAGAAAGATTGAGTCTTTGAAATGCTACGACCATAAGCTAGGTAAATAACGACAGTTTGTAGTAGTCCAGTCCATCCATGTTGATCTGCTCATGTAAATACCCCACACCAACCTGGTTCAGAGCATGACCCTCGTGATTTCGGTGATATTGCTAGTGTAGGTATTAAATCTTGTTACAGAATTCAAGATGAAGGCCTACACGATGGTTAGATTATACCACCCCTCCAAATCTCCTGGTTTGGCAGTTTCCGATGCACGTCAAACGACAAGCACACATCTAGATGATAAGTAATGCAGCCCACGCGGTATCACCGAAGGAGTGATTACCTTGGCGACAACAAATCACAGATCCCAGATGCGAGGTGGCCCATCTTGCCTCTTGCATCAATGAGATGCTGCGGGCAACTCAGCTGCGGGGCATTTAGGATTCTGCAGACGGCAAAAAACAATAATAACACGACTCCAAACGTAGTATCATAAGATCCCTGACATTTGCCGGGACAACAATGCATGAAGTATTGACACCAACAACCTCAACACATCAGGTTTATTGGGCCGGGAGAGATGCCATGGTAAATATCAGAAAGCGCTGCATCCGTATGGTATTAACGGCTGGCGATGCCCGAGAAAGGTCCTGCCAGGGCATGGCAATGGATCCTTGAAATTCTGAGACACGACTCAACCCTTGTATTCAGTCGACTTGCCTGGTCTGAGCGGGAGGCTTGAAGAAGACATCCATCAAAAGGAGAAGTCTAAACCTGGTTGCGAAACAACGTAGCACTGTACAGACGTCGTATCGAAACGGGCAACCTGTCGTTTCGAGACCCTAGTTACCTTGCCTTACATAGGTCCAATGTCAACATCCGATTCCAGCCCAATACAAACATTGGATGCCGACCTAGGTAATTCGTTAGTATAGGAGTGTATCGCGCCAGTGCCCGTTGATGCGTCAACCGGTTCACGCGTGCAGAACCGGCTCCGTCGTATGTATGTATTGCTGGTAGCATCGCAATACCGCCGTAGTATCCACCGTGCAAAATCCCTACCCAAGATCACCGCCATCGCCGCTCGCTGTCGGGTTGGACATGCTATAGAAAGCTAGCAGCTCGCTAGGTAGGGCAGTATAGGTCGGAATGGGATGACAATGAAACGAAGGGCTAGCAGGAAAATATCTGTATCCGGATTGGGGGTGGCATTCAAAAGAATGTCTCATCTCTCTAAAGATGATGATGATTGACATCCCCTTCATAACTGCATCGTGGGTTCGAGGGAGACTAATAAAGTAAGGGGACGATATTAAGGTACCTTGGGTTAGGTTGCATTGCTTGGGGAAGGTACATCGGATATAGGCAATAGACCCAGCTTAACGCAGGTACCAGCCATCCACCAAAGAGCCGGGCTAGATACCGCTAGAATGGCGGTAAAAAAAAAGACACCTCTACGGTAGGTATGGAACATCCACATCTGCCCGCACCTAAATCAGGGACCAATCTCCCATCTAAATATCCAATCATGCGGCCTTTTAGGTGTATCGAGACCCGCTAATCATTGATCTGTACCTATTGTGATGTACTTTCACGAGGTTCTTTCCGCCATTTCAGCCTCTCAGGCGCCTTCCTTCCCAAGGTACGCTAGTATACTGCCCGCTAAGGCTGCTCCCCCGTGGCCCCCCTAGCAGGTGTCCCCCATGCCCCCTTCCGGAACTGCCTGTGCAGCGAGTACCCAAGCCTAGAATGTCCAATCCAGGGAAGGCAAGGTAAAGGAAAGCCGTCCATCCATCCCTCTTTGAAAAAACAACCTTAACGACTCCATCTTTTATCCATCTTCCATCTTACTGTACCATACCATACCATAACCATCCCTTTCTCGGGACGCCCACCGCAATCAACCACGTCGGGTTTCATTCGCCTGTCGCCAACCGTTCATTGTTTGTCTCCTCTCGCTATAACGCTCTTGTCGGTTCCGGAATGAGGTAGCCGTTCGAATGCGCTCAGCTCCCTGACCGGACTGAGTCTGTGCTAGCGACTGACCCCGTGAAATCCACCTCCGTCGTCGCATTGCCAGCCACGCCCCTCGACCGGACCCTATGAGCCGCGAGCACAAGGCACCTGCTGGGCCTCGACCAGCCAACTTTTCTCCAACGCGATTGTGAGCCTTTCCATCTCTTTATTGTTTGCTCCTCTCGTTTGACTTGACTTGATGGCCCATGCTTGTTATGGTATACCAACGTTGTCATCGTCATCATAATCTTCGTCGCCTTGCATTTCCTCGCACATGGCCAAGCTGACCTTGATCCCTTTGTGACAGGGGCAAAACCTCCAGCGCTCAGCCTCGACCACCTCTCCCCACGACAAATCCTGGCTTTGCCTCCGACGATCCAATGCTCAGCGCAAGTGCTTCCAATAATCATTCTCTTTTTTCTTTTAGTCGGGATGGGGAATCAAGTCAATTAAACGATTCGACTGCGTCTTTCGATTTCTTGCCCTCGGTGAGCTTCGACGATCTACAGAGCAGCATTGAATCCGCTTCGACGGACTTCAAACTCACCCAATTTCCGTCCCCCAACGGCGAAGGAGGCATTCTCGATAAACACGGAGTAGATGACAGCAGTATGTCTTCCAGACCTCAAGCAGCTCCGTCTTCGAATGGTGCTGCCACTCGCACTGCGACTCAAACCAACACTCGACCCGCCCGATCAGGCTCGCTCCTGCGCCGACCTAGCAATTCGAACAGACAGCCTGGTAGTAACACCAATATTTCGGGCCTGACTGAACATACAAATGTTCCCGGTTCTGCACGTTCTCGTCGACAAAGCCAGTACCCTCCCGTATCTAGCACTGCTGTGCCTAAACCACCTCGAAAATCGATTGGTCCAGGAATCATTGGCGATGGAGATTTTGGAGCTCGAGCTGCTCAGAAACGGCGCCCTAGCCTTATGTCTGAGGGGACACCTACAAGCTCAACCAGAACCTCGATAGACGGCAACTCGTCATGGCTCGACAATACAACAAGAAATTTTACCAATTCAAGGGCCGCCAAGGCCAAATCAGTACAGCCGCCACCACGACCAAGCCAAGGAAACTTGGGCTTCGGTAACACCCTTACCCCAGAGCAGAACCGACACTCGACTCTTGCTCCACGGTCGCCCCGTGTTGGAGGTCGACTGAGTACACCGTCCTCTGCTAACAAGCGAGTCTCGATGATGCCTGGTGCTCATCATTCAACTCATGCGAGCGGACTTGGCGCAAGGACAATTAGCCCTACTGATACACGGCGAATGAAGCGTCTTTCTGTAATGCCGCAATCGCTAAGCCTTAACCATGTCTCCAACCCGCCACCTCCACCACCACCAGTCTCGATGAACAACCAGGTAGAGAGGGCTGAGTCGAAATCACCTTCCATGATTCCAAGGAGAGCCTCTGGCACGCCTTCATCCTCGAGAACTACTCCAGATATCAATCGCAAATCCTACAACTCTGGTTTATCAGCGACCTCTGGTTTCAGCTTGAATTCGGCAAGGACGTCGACCGGGTCGCTTCATCGAATGTCGGGGTCTTCATCAACATCTCGACTGCCCGCGCCAAAGCACACGACTGTTCACAATCCCATGCAGACCGATGACGATGAGGATGTTCCTCCTGTTCCTGCTATACCAAAAGCATACGAGTCACCGAAAGACTCGCCTGCTGACACATATTTTATGGAAAAGAAGAAGACTGCACTCAGCAATATGGATGTCATGGGTATGAACTCTAATTCAACTGGAGTCATCTCTATGCCTGTGTTCCCTGAACCTACAAAGCTACAGCGTAAACCAAGCGCTCGAAAGAGCTACGCGCCGAGCGTGGCCCCTGAAGCTGATAACAAGGCAACTCCTCCGAACAAGAGACACCTACAGCCCTTGAGGCTGCCGCCGATCAATTTGGGGCCTTTGAGTACCCCAACAACTAATAAGATCGCAGCATTGCATAGCAGCGTAGAGAGACATGAAACTCCGCCTCCAGCTCGACAATTACCAAAGACACCAACTACTCCTATGACAGCTTCCAAGAGTTCCTTCTTCGCCAAGAGCCGTCATGGTGATACTCCTGAACTTCCATCGTTGAGGAGTAGCAGCTCGGTTCATCATACGCACCTTACCCCTACGCCTCCCGATGCCAGTTCAACTGACTCATCTTTGGCCTTCAAGGAGCTTGACCATAAACAAAGCATGTCGCCCTTCTTGTCATCCTCTCTACCCAAGGGAGGCGCAGATCACGGTTTTTTGAAGAGATCGAAGACGGGTGCTGACTTCATGACACTGGACGAGAACATTTTCCAGGACCAAGTTCTGCCAAAGCCTGCAGGTCCTCGAGCGCCCAAAGATGAACAGTCCACCCCGAAGTCTCCTCTCCCGGAGCCTTCGCCAGAGGAGCCGCAAACTCCTTCTTCTATGAGTTCCATTCGCCGGAAGCTTAGCTTGTCATGGAAGCGTGGGAATTCTAAGAGCAATATTACCGCTCCTGCGGATGTCGTCGAGAAAGCCAACGCAAAGCAACCTGAGGAACCCATGCCGCCTCCCAGAATTCCAGTCTCTGCCACTCTCAACAACTTGTCCAACGTCAAGCAGGCCAGCCCATCTCCAACCGTTAAGCAACCCCCAGGTGGATATCTCGAGTCAAGGAGGCGTAAAAGCTCGGGTAATAGTCTCAATGGGTTCATTTCACACGACAAAACCAAGAGTGAATCTTGGACCACGAAGAAGTCTGTCCCTGATCCTTCTACCATGCCTGTTGGTCGAAATACTTCTGTTATGCAGAAAATTCTTCGGCCCCGTAATTCTTCGGCTATTGCAAAGGGTCCTGACTCTTATTCCGCCGATCTCGACAAGGATGACATAGCTGCTGAGGAGGAAATGGCCAAGCTCGGTTCCCGGCGCAAGGAGACAGACGTTGCTGCTCGAACCCTAGATGCACTTCGAAAGCGAGCGACACCAAAGGAGCGAGTTGGCGCTCACGAGGCTATCCGCATTGCCATGCTCAACATCTATGAGCGAGGCGAGATTGTAGATTACACCGATGTATTTTTCTGCGGAACGCAGAACGCACACAAGGTCGTGGGTGACCTTCAGTCGGACGCGCCTAACTTTGGTTACGATGACGAGCGCGGCGACTATACCATCGTGCCTGGAGATCACCTTGCATACCGGTACGAAATCATTGACGTTCTTGGAAAGGGAAGTTTCGGGCAAGTCGTCCGATGTATTGATCACAAGACTGGCGGCCTTGTTGCTATCAAGATCATCAGGAATAAGAAGAGGTTTCACCAGCAAGCTCTTGTTGAGGTCAACATCTTGCAGAAGCTTCGCGAATGGGTAAGTTGATTTTTGTGACCAACTGTTTTCTTAGTATTGATTGGCAATAGGACCCCAAGAACAAGCACAGTATGGTGAACTTCACACAAAGTTTCTACTTCCGTGGACATCTCTGTATATCCACCGAATTACTAGACATGAACCTTTACGAGCTCATTAAGGCCCACGCCTTCAGAGGTTTCTCGATCAAGATCATTCGACGCTTCACCAAGCAGATCCTTAGCTCGCTTACCCTCTTGAAGCAGCACAAGGTCATTCATTGCGATTTAAAGCCGGAAAATATCCTTTTGCGCCATCCTCTTCATTCAGAAATCAAGGTCATTGATTTTGGCTCCAGCTGTTTTGAAAACGAGAAGGTGTACACTTACATCCAGTCACGATTCTACCGATCTCCCGAGGTCATTCTCGGTATGACTTATGGCATGCCCATCGATATGTGGAGCGTGGGCTGCATTTTGGCAGAATTATATACCGGAGTTCCTATTTTTCCCGGAGAAAACGAACAGGAGCAACTTGCGTGCATCATGGAGGTGTTTGGACCCCCTGAAAAGCATCTGATCGAGAAGAGTACACGAAAGAAGCTCTTCTTTGATTCGATGGGCAAGCCTCGTCTTACAGTGTCTTCTAAGGGACGCAGACGTCGGCCTTCTTCCAAGACTTTACAGCAAGTACTCAAATGCGACGATGAGGTATTCTTGGACTTTTTGGCTCGCTGTCTGCGTTGGGATCCCGAACGACGACTCAGGCCCGAGGACGCGATCCGGCACGAGTTTATCACTGGGCGTAAGGTGCCCATCCCTCGTATGCCGCCGACTCGCGAATCGTCGCCTATGAAGCGACACAACACGATTTCTGTTCCACGACCTCTTCCAGAGCCCCCAGGTACCGGTGTCAAACCTGCAGCATCCCTCCGAACTGGAGTCAGCCCTCATAAACCGGTCTCTGGCGGTATCCGCCGAGCGTCAGGAACGACGGGACCCGTCAGTTCGATGCCCAACAAACGACAGAGTGCTGGAGTGGCTGGGTTTACCCAGGGAACGAGCGGCTTACCTCGAGCTGCCGGCAGGAGCGTGAGCGCAAAGCAGGACCTGGCGGCTGCTGGTGCAACGGCAGCTATGAGTCGACGAACATAGTTTCTATTTCAGGGGATGCTTTTTCATAATGATTGGAGTTTAGGTTTCGTTGAGCATTTTGTTTGGACCATTGTGCGCCATTGGGTAACTGATACACTACGCTGAGGCGTTGCTTGCGACGACATGACTTAGCCTTCGTTGGGGCAGAACTGTGTGGATTACACGACGACGGCGACAACGACAACAAGGGGAGATCAAGGATGCGGGAAGAGGGAGGAGGATTTGGTGGCACGAGGAAGCATTCCAACTATTCACTTCAAAACTTATTGCCAGGCATACACGATGACTCAGGACGAAAGTCCTGTGGTTGCCTTGCAACGGATCTGCAGGAGGCAAAGTCGCGGCAGGATGAGACAGTGTCAGTTGAGTCAAAGGGGCTTGAAATTGGGGCTGCGACTTTACGGGATGGGGTGTATATCACAAGATTTAACGACTGTTTCAACTCAACTCGATAGATGTCGTTGTACGGATCAGATCAGAGGGGTATAGAAGTAGGGGTCCAATAAGACGGGGTAGGCCACCCAGAGTATGGCTAACACCAGTGAGCCGTATAGGCATCCAGACAGCTTTACACATAATGGAATATTCGAGACCATACTCCCCCGTGTTTCCTGACCGTTGATTGAGGCCTCCATTCGATGGTGGAAATCATTGGCGATTTCTCAAGAGCCGCGAACATGTAAGACGTCAGATGCTTATTTGATCGTCAAAGAGCTGAAGTCCAAGTGCTCGAAGGATGACACAGTTTCGAGAAAAAATCGCCGCGGTTGCGGATCAGCCTTACGCCCCATGGTGTCGGGATGAATCACGGACCACGTCGAGGATCACGAATAGGATCACGGCAGCGGTAAAGTCGAAGGAAGAGACGCGAAGCTCGGCGGCAATCCTGGCTCAGGGGGTTGTGGTAACTGTTGTGTGCTAAACTGTAAGCGGTGTTATGTTTCGCTGGGAGGCAAACGAGGCAGGCGATAAACAGCCGCGGCGTCAAATAATCGAGACGATGGTGCGGAAAGCCACGCCCGTGGACCATCCAGGATCCTTCGGGGAGACATGGACATGTCTGTCAGAAATGGCGGGTATGGTTGTGATTGGCAAACAAGCGACGCCGAGTCTGCTTATCGCGAGATGAACAACGGGTCCGGCAGAGTATTGAGTCTCACACCCGTTACAGCATTCCTTAAACGGCTTGATGTGTTACTCGACATGGTTCTATTCATGACTCCCAAGGCAGACTGATGCTCTGGTATGGACGAATTCCAGAAAAAGAACGGAACGCACGTGGGTGGATCCAATCGCCTGAAATGCCTTGCGTCTGGTCGCAACGATTATGGCTTTTTGGATGTAAAGCAACTACTGCAACAGCACAGATGAGGGTAAGAAGTTGTCTTGATACGGCCGAGCAACAAGTTGTAAGTGAAGCTTCTCCGCCGGCGACTCCGGGACGAACAACGGGGCAAGCCACGGCGGGAGGCGCAGCGAGTGGGGCATGCGGTGGCGCCCCTCTCCGGGGCCCGACTATTGGGTGCCGTCGCCGAACGGACAGGGTACCGACCCCATCTCCCCGCAGACGACAGGGTTGTTTAATGGGTTCATGGGCGAGGCTGAAGGCTTGTAATCATTGTTTGACAAGAGCGTGAGGTCATTGAACCCTCCATGACGATGGTGACAAGCCGTGAAAGGGAGTAATGGTGGGCGTTGGACATGATGGTGACGATGCTCACAGGTCTCATAATAGCACTTGACCACCAGATGCTGCAGAGACGACACCCATCTGCTATCATATTGTAGCAAGTAATTTAGGCAGATAAGGCCGTGAATAATCTTGACAAAGATGGAGGGGTCCGTCCTTCGTCTGTGCTCATGATCTATCTACCTTTTCCTGGCTCGGTCTGTCGACATTGGCGTTTACATGGACCTTGGTCAGCCATTCACTGGCGTCGCTCATATGCATGCAGTAATGCTTTTCTGGGGTTGTTTCTGGTGCCTGCCTGGGCAATGACTCTTGTGTCCTCCATTGGAGATAACTGATGTTATTCTTGATCGACTTCAAGCCTAGACCAGGGCCAGCCAAGAATAGATTTACATCATCTGTTGTTTTGTCAGAAAAGCCGATATCTATCATATTAGTTGGTGGAGCGGGAGTTCGTACGACAGACATTGAAAATGAGCAACGTATCTGAGACACGATTCCCTCATTTGGCCCAATTGGTTGCTTCTGAACCAATTGGGTATTGTATATCAAAGATGGTGTCTCTGGCAAGACATGTGAACGGCAACGGACCGTAGATGGCGGGGGTAGTGAGACAGTGGTTTAGGGATCAATTGGCCCTTGGATTCCACGATGAAGAGAATGAATTGATCGCCAAACAGACAGGGGCTGTCTGCATGGCAAATAGTATAGTACGAATATTCCATGGGGAGTTCCAAAACACCCGCATCTTCTGTTCCAACCTGCCGGAGCATGGTCAGAGCATTAGCTAAACAATTCACTGCAACGCTTTTTTGTGAGGCCTCGCTGTCAGCAAGCTAGTAAACCAGAGCCCACGTGAGGCAGACAAGGTGCATTCGTTCCCCTAAGATAGTCAGATGCCAGTTTGTCTATTTGAAGCGGTAGGCAACCCTGTTCTCTGTTCCAATAGGAACGCTGTTGAGAGTAAGACATGAGGTAGGGAGTGCTGGAAACTTGGGGAACTTGTCAGCATGTTCGTTGAGGTACCTGTACAGAACACGGTGCGTCGGATGTAATCAGACGCATTGAGTATCCGATACCTAATACTGAGCATGCCGCCGATGCGAGGCTGGACGGGCTGCCTCCACATTTGACAAGAAACCCGTCGTCGGCGTGGATGGACGATGAACTAATAGTGCTGACTGGTCAATCCTGCATAGCACTTGATAATCTTTCAAGGATGGTGGGATGGTGGGATGCATGTCAGTCGGCGCCGAAACACTGCATACCAGGCCTGATTGAGGTGCGCCCTGTTTCCGACGTCTTGGTGATGGAGGGAAGCCACGGGCGATCTGGGATCATTAAACGCAAGTGAGATGAATCGCCAAAAGAAACATGTGTTGATGGACATGATTGTCCAATTCCATGCGCATGCTCCAGACCCTCAGATTGGTGGTAAGACCCAAGAGTGAGCAAACGCATTCGTATAACTTTCTTGATTTCCGAGATGACGGCGGAAATATTCCTACACGGTATGAGCAAGCACCGTAATAATTCCTTGACAGAAATAGTCGAGTCGGCGAGCAAGCAAGCAAGCAAGCAAGCAAATGAGCAAGCATTGCCAAGGTCCGGGGTCAAATGCAGACACAGCCCAGCCTTATGATTGACAGGGGACCCAGTTGCTGTGGGCTCCCAGCAGGTTGAGGGATGGCGCTTTTCGAAATGTGGTTCTCAATTGGGTCTATTAAACGTTTTTCAGTGATGTCAACCAGCAGAAACAGAACCCCCGGGAAAATATCATACGAAAAATGTTTGTCATAGTCGGCATCGAAAGATATGTGCGAATTGGGAAACACGCAGTGATGAAGTGGTACTGGCTGTTGTGAATGATGAGTTGAGGTCATAGGCCTCTCTTTGCGCCCTGTTAGGATAGAACGATAGGTGAGATAACTTAAGTCAGAGACAAGACAATGTGGGTGTCCGTAGAGGTGTAGAGGTCTGATTAATCGTCAGATCGTGGATCCCTGGAACTTGCTTAACAGCTTTCCAATCGAGACCCATGTGAATCTAGGCCCCTTTGATCGATAGATTCGCATCTCTAAATCGGGCTTGTGGCCTTTCCTACTGCGGAATTAGTTATGAAACAGGAAGCAAGAAACTAGAAACCATTTCAGATTCCATCCATGTCATGGATGTGATGTGATATGATGCACTGTACTGTACTGTACTGCACTGTAACAAGGTCAAGGTAAAGGAACCCCAGTTCCCTAGCACCGGGACCTTGGGCGCAGCAAGGCCACCACCACCATCACCACTAAGTGCCGAGCGACAGGGGTTAGCGCTGAGCAACTGTCTCTAGTTACTAATGGTGGGGGTGTTTTCTCATCGGAACCGTTGGTGTACTTAGTAGAGAGCCAACATGAATGTTTCGTTTGGAACTGTTCAAGAAGAACGAAGTGAATGGCTGTACGTAGCGTGTCTTTCAGGCATCAGTTATTGACTGTGGCTGGGGGCTTTTGCTGTCGTAAGTAGACGATGCTGCAAGTATGTGGCCAAGACCGAATTTTCAAAGTCCCATCATCGTGGGTGGTTTACGAGGCAAGATCGCATCAAGTTACCTAAGGTAGTTATGAAGGGTGTTGCTCATAGAACAAGATAGGTAATTACGAGGTTCTGCCTGAAATGCCTATGCCTGCCTAGGTAGGACACGCGTGATGGAATCCATTCAGTTGTGATTCAATTGGAATCCGAAATAAAATGGGCGGGAGCCAGGCGAACCATTGCCTTGAATGACTAACTCTCCAAAGTCCCTAAAGTCCCCTTCCTAATTTCTGACGCAATTCCGTGTTTTTCTCCGCGGGTAGTCTAGCATGCGATTCTTCTACCTTGGTTACTAGAGCTAGAGTACCTATCGTACGAACTATCAACACATTTCGTCATTGCTGAGTGCCCTTGCTGCTCGATGAGTTCTGGACTTTTTGATAGACATATCTGATCATTACGTGATCTTTTACCCATGCACATGTCTACCAGCATTTCATCCAACTAGAGCATCGGAGATTTGGCGTAACACGTTTGTTTCAACCTATTTTTTCTTGATCTGTTTTTAGCGTTTCAATTGTGTTTCTCAATCGACGACAATATCGTGGTGGCCGTCACAAGCTTTTGAAACCGCCCTCGGCCACCGGTGAGGATGGCTTTTGTCAACCCCCATTTACAGACGGATACAGCTGCAGTACAATGTAATAAATACTATACAGTACAAATCAATCATGACCATCGCATCGCATCGCATTGCATCACATCAACCATCTCACAAGCCGAGACCTGTGACCCCCTCTTCAGCCCTGCTGCAGGTCAATTCAAACTCCCTGTTATAGGCCAATGGGTGACTCTTCACACCGAGCCCATTTGGGACGGAGCCCATCTCTGGGACGAAACCTCCCACTTCCCTTGGTTCCTTGCTACACCCAAAGGTACTTTACCTACAGAGGTCCTGCATCCCTGTTCCCTCGGGCTATATCCCTGCCCTGTCTCTGCAGCGGTACGGGTACCCAGGAGGCCAGGCTATATTCATCCACACCCACAGCGCTGCGCCTTGAGAGAGAGCCCGTGCTCGAGCACAGTCTCACTCAATGGATAAGGTATGGTACAGTGTCTTCCCGGGCCAGCAAGGCCCGGCGGAACAGGATGGGTAGAGCACATCGAAACACAGATACAAGGTTCAAAGAACCCTAGCCATAGCCTCCAAAGCCCCCAAAGCAAAGGTCCATCAGACCCCCCTCCCAAGGCATCTTTGGCCCTTTAAATGTGGGTCAACGTTATCCCATGCCTGCAATAGACGCGCCCCAGCCTTTGTCACCTGTCAAAGACAGTCAGACGCAACTTGCGGCTATCGCTCTCACGCACTCTGACTGGCGTCTCTGGCGTCACTGGTGCCTTAACGCACATCCTGGCGGTCTCGAAAAACCCCCGAGCCGGGGCGTGAAGCTATGAACATGTCCTACCTAGTGCTCTCGTCCAGGCTACAAGCAGGCCTATAAGGCTACGATGTCTCTTCGGACGCTAATTGTCTTATCCTCACTTCCTATCTCTTTATTCACAGCATTCATAAAGCAAGCGCTTCTCCGTTGGACTCTCGTTATCTTGTCTACAGTCTTCATCTTTCTTGTGCATTGCTCTTGCCTAGTTACAACCAACACCTAGGCCTTGACGATCCAGACCACGTACAAAACAGCCTTTGTTGGTTCAAGCATTCAGAAGCTACAGTTGGACCATCTATAACTCTCCACACCCATTGAACCAACACCAAACCAACAGCATCTCAATCCTAGACCGCAACCATGTGTTATCAACTTGTCGAACTATACTCGGCCTGCCGATGCCCATACTACACACATGCTGTTGATCGTTGCGCAGCATATGGCCGCCCAGGCCACGCCATCCAGCAGCGAACTATTCTTGTCGGTTATGCTTGCTCTGCACACTCGAGCTATAGTGCTCAGTATGCATCACCATACAGCTACTCCGACTCTGGCTACCAGAGTGGCTACTCAAGCTCGAAGAGCTATCGATGAAGAGTCTTGTCTTCGGCAATGGGGTGCAACTCTCCACGACTGACTCTTTTTGAGTTTAATGACTGGGTTTCCTACCTTCTCTCGTTCAACCCGTCGCAACTCTCCTTCTTGCTGGCTGGGTACGGCCGTTAGATTGGTGGTATTCCAAATGGGGTTTACCATCAAGGGCATTCTCGAGCACACTTTCTGGCTCTCAAGTTGCTATTGATGCTCCCTCTCTTCGTGGACAGCTGCTCTCGCTACCAAGCTTACAGAAGCGTTGCCGAAGACGTGGGATCGAGATGACGATATGGATATGAAAATAATAACGACGAAACGCCTCTTCTCAGTCATGGAAGAAACGGTTTTTATGCCTGTTCTCTCTTTACGGCCTTCACCCCTCAGACGCTTCGAACATTCCCTTTTTACTGGCATTGTCGACGGTTCAAACTCTTATCTCACACTTTATGCGGTACTTGCTTTTCTTCTCTTCTCTTCTCTTTTCTTTTCTTTTCTCTTCTTTTCTGCACAGCGATGGGTTGTTTTGGTGCTGCCTTCACCTCTCGCTTGGCTGGAACCAAGTCAGGATACACGGATATTGGTTTACATTCTCGGGCAGCATTTGCTGAGAGCCTCACGGCGCTTTCTAGACGGTGGGATTTCTATTCTATTCTTGAGCTTCCAGTGGAGGGTAGAAGCATTACTGGTAAAGCTTTCTACCTGCTGGATACAGCATTTTTCTATTGGTTGTCTTCCTATTTCTTTTTCTCTTTTCTTTTCTTCTCTTCTTCTTGGACGCCGTTTTCGACAAATGGCGATCCACTTTTTAGGGTCACTTGGATTTTTATCATTCATTGTTTTCGCATTCGAAACTGGCGGGGGCTGTACCAAAATGCTTTGGGCATTAGATGGAGACAACGTGTGGCTGGCCGATATCGCGTCTCTTTTGGGGGGTCTTTGACTGGGCCCTCCCCTGTATTCATTTCCGGGTTTTCTCTATTCTTTATTCACTATTCTCACCAGTCTCGCTCATCCCGACTTACTCTTTACACATACACTACCAAGATGTACTATCAAACCGCATTGACTGTTCTGGAAACAGTCACCCTTGCCCTGGACAGGCACTGGACTTTTAACCACAAGACAAACAGCAGGGATTGGAACACTGGGTGTTCCCTATGATATAGAAATAAAAATCAATTTCTGCTCAATCTTGCCGAATTTCTCTCATGATTTCTCCATGATTAATTAAAGCTCTGACGCAAAGATAAAACAATCGGCCGAGTAGTGAGGCTGAGTTTCAACTCATCCTTCATGATCGCCGGTCAAAGTGGGTCTAGTGAAGTCACCTTGAGTTCTCCACTTACAGACCAAACACACACCAACACCAAACCTCCAAGCCTTGGAAAGCCTCGGTTGATGCTAGCCGTAGGATTTTTGCCATTGTATTGATGTAATCTTACAGCATTGAGCTCCCCGAAGGGCAATGTTGAAGACCATCGTCAGATACATCGCAAGGAGGCCTCTTTTCAGCCACCAGTACCAGTTCCGAATGCTGAGTTGAGAATCGTACTGACAAGGCAGACAAGTGTAAAAACGCTGCATCAATGACCAAGTTGCAGCCTTGCAGCAAGCAATAAGCAGTTTCGGCAGAGGCGTTCCACTCTTCTAAGCCCATGCTAACGGCAATGGTGCTGCAAAGCACGGTCAAGCCCAGGTAAGGTATGTAGTGTGTCCTATTATTAGGCCACCCACCCCGGCAAATTACCAGATCAAGCCACGCGGGAATGATTGAAGGATGTGAGGTAAGCCAATCATGTGAAACCTGCTTGAGGTAGGATTTCGGCTGTTTTACTCAGGAAACTTTGACGCAGATGACAAGGAGGGCTGGGGCCTGGTGTGATTTGCGGGCGGTGCAGCCATAGACGCGATTAGGCGCACTGGCGCGGTGCAGGGAACCTTTTCAGGGGTGTGAGACGATCGGTCGGGTTGCCAAGGATATCGGGGCATTGTTTTGGATAGATAGATGGTTAGACAAGGAAGTTGGTGGTGCAATGTAATCGGATTCGGACTGCATAAACGGGAGCGAGGGTGGAGGTGGAAATGAATATATTGGATGCTCTCAAGGAATTGAAGAAGCCCAGCTTTGATACTATGATATCTACAAATTGAAAACTACTTGACCCATTCAAATCAATATTAGTTAGTAGCAAAAGTCCTTAGGTATTAGATAGTCAATCCATTAAACTTCTAATCACAGTATCCTGGACTTTTCTTCCTCCGTCGGATGCTACATACACTGCCTCCAATGCTACACCACGCATATACCTGGGTGATATCGGAGGATGCAATTCATTACCCATGTCTTCGGATGTCATGTCCCGAAGGAAAAACCAGAATCACCTCACGATCAAATGGTCGGTCAACGTTGTATGGAATATGCAGTGTTTAAGGGGAATTCAGGTTCTCTAGTATAATTGGATGGATAGCATCAGCTCGCCCCCCTGATCCTCAAGATTGCTGACAGAATCGTACAGCTACCTGAAGCTTGCATCTTGAGTTTTGGTAGATATCGCGAATTGATTCGTTTGCGCTTAATGAACCCAAGGCTGAGGTGAGCCAAGGGTTCAAGGTGAGGGGATCCAGAATTATTTCAAATTCGAAATCCATGATCCATTCCCAGGGATGATGATGGTGCTGTCAGAAAAACGGCGGGGCACCTGCTTGCTGTTGCTGACAGTGGCGAGAGTCTCCAGGAATTAAGCTAGAAGATCCCTGTGCGCCGGGCAGTTATGATGCAGGGGTATGACGTTTGGTGGGGAGCTCAAGGCATATTTCTTGAGAACAGGCAGGGATCCCTCGCCTAGACTGGGGATCTGTAGCGCCGTGGGTCAGGTACAGGAATGAAATGCAAGGCCCGACGGGAGTCGCAGGGTTTAAACCAGCCATCCCATCCGTGCCCGTCTTGTACATAGTTCCTGTACCTCTCATGGATTATTATGGATGAATAACATGGATATGGGTTTATGGAACCGTTCCGATCAACGTCGGGTATGTTACTATTAATTTCATATCATTTTCAGCCTTATACACGAGTCAGGTTTTTTTAAATGATGATTGTACTTGACATCCAATGTTGTCATGATGATCATGCTGACTCAAACTAAACTATTACTCTTCCTCTGTCAATGAGGTAGGTATGTCCTTGACACACCTTCTCACAGACCAGCAGAAATGGATGAAGTAAAGTCAAGAGCAACCAATATAATTAGAAACTGCGACAACGTACCTGCAGACTTCACATCCACTGTAGCACCATCAACAGCTACACCACCTTTTCCAACGTGATTCAGTGATTCTTCTCCATCATCATCATCATCAGCCAACCTCCCCTTTCTCCCTCCTTTCCCCTTTCTCTATCCGCATCCTATATTCCGCCCTCATCTATGCTTGACAATATCCATAACCCAGTGTCATGCTCCTGTGCCCATACAAGACTCTATTAGTGGTGCCCTCATGTCCAATGGTCGAGCGTTCCTTTCTAATACTACACCAACTCAAACTCGCCAAACTGCAAACATCCACGCTGTCATTAAGAAGCCTCCTCCGCTGAAACACGGCTCAACAAAAACCTTTCGCGCGAACGAGATTCCCTCATTCTCGCCGGACAGCGCTATCGCTGTTATCAACAACTCGTCACAACCATCACCGTCGACACAAGATACAAAAGACCCTGCAATGTTTTCCACATTGATTAGCCATACTCGAGCACTCCTTCCTCGACAAGAGTCTGAAGGGCAAGCCGAGACCGATGTTGGTGACTTTGACCATACTCCTCCTCCCAGCGGGCGTTCATCAATAGATATGTCGAGAGATGGGTATGACCGGTCAGACGATAAACAAGAGTCTCGGGCAAAGCAGGGCACCATATCTCGGCATCGTCTTCTCAAAACGTCCTCGAATGTCCCCGTTGTCGCCAGAAAGAATGATCCAGTTCCCCCGATTTTAAGCCCACTCTCCGAGCCTAAGCCAAGACTTCAAGCTATAGATGCGACTACAAAAGATGAGAATCCAGATATGACTTGCGCTACTCCCAAGATATCATCTGCGTCCCCTTCGGCGCAGGATAAGATAGCCACGGATCGCACTCATACAGAGTCTTTAATGTACGCCGATGACATACGTGCGCCCAAAGACGTTACCGGATTCTCGGATTCTGCTGACTCCTTTGATGTCACGGAAGCATCACGGGATGAGATTCCAACTTGGTCAGCTCCTGGCCGTTGCTCATTTGACTTGACTGATATCTATCTCGGAGATGACTAGAAGTCTGAGGGACTTGTTGGTCAGGACTTAGGGGGAGAGGGAAAAGGACGAGCAGTCCCTCATATCCGGGGCAGTAGCCACTGTGCCCAGGTTCGCCCGCCTTCCGATTTCCATTCAGTCGATTTCCAGAAGCACCTCGAAGGTCATCCGGGGCAAAGCTACGACAAACCCAGCAAAATTCGATATAATGATCATCTCCTCGATAACGCAAGGAGACACTTGGTATTTGTCAACAGCCATCCTTCAGATGCTGCCAACACAGTCAACCCTTCACACACTGCTGAGCCAACAACGGACCAATCTCGCGGCTTACTTGATGATCATAGAGGACCTCAAGATACGGCTTCCGGAACGTCCTCGCCGACGAGAGACAACGGGTCACTTGCTGTGTATACGAATCGACTGGGCCGAAGCAAGTCTTCTGGCTCTATTATGGAATTTTTATGGAAAAGCCATTGGCTCAAGCGCTTAACGAATCAAAAAGAATCGTCTAGTGTAAGACTTACGGAACTTCCGCACCGAAGAAGGTCGACCAAAATATCTTTACCCGATGGTCGGCGTCCTTCAGAGCCCGTCTTGCCAAGCAGCAGGTCTCTCCGTAGGCTATCAGCCTGGTCAACTTTATCTAGTAAGTCGGGCCACGGAGTTGACGGTTTTCTCTTCAAGCGTGCGGTCAGCGACCTCGAGAGACTATTAGACGAAGCTCTTTCGCTTGCTTTAGAAGTCGCCGACCATTCAGAGGCTGCAGTCCGCGCTGATCATACTTCCCTGCCGGATAACTATGTCTCTGATCCACCAAACGAATCCAATGAGCTGTTGATGCATAGCTCCCAGGACAACATCGATGTGCCTCCGGCGAACGGGGAAGACGTACCCTATCTAGCAAGGCCAGAGTGCAGACGTGCCGCCACTTACACTTGCCTTCCCAAACGCCCAAGACTAGCCGATGTTGTCGAGAGCTATTCCGGAATGTATCAGGAGCTTCGAAAAAGAATTCAGATTGAACGGGTACAACATCATAGCTCCCCACGGCGCACATCACAGGATATGTCGTCTCGAAGACCCAGTCAAGTAAACAACACCCCACCTAAAGCCAAACTCATCACACTGGAAGACCTTTTCAGCGCAGGTAACCTTTTCAAACTCAGTGCCGAGGGCAAAGGTCTTCAAGAACAGAATTCAGTGTTTAAACGCTCGGCAGCTGCGAATACTTCATCGGCCAATCGAAATAGAACCGGACAAGATGTCCTGCCAGATCGTAACATTGCTGGCAGAAAGTTACATGGCGAGCATGGAATCAACTTACGAAGGAGGTCGCACGTTAGCCTGCGTGATATGCAAGGATTTAACCTGCCAAAATCATATATAAGGCAGCCGATTGCAAGAGACTAGTCACCCATCCGCAAGCGTTTCGTGGCCTCTGTCGCCTGTATAAGCACTGCTCTCATCGGGATTCTTCTCGGGATCTATACAGGTTTAGTCCCATCTATCCAGTACTATATCGTGGATCAATCGCATGTCACCGTTCATGGCAACACGGGGTGCTTCTTTGCTCTTGCCTTGCCCTCATTCTTTCTTTGGCCACTGCCTTTGCTTCACGGCCGAAAACCATACATTATGTCAAGCCTCATCATCGCAATGCCTTTGCTTTTCCCACAAGCAATCGCCGTCAGCAGCCCAAGGCTGACCAACACTGCCTCCTGGAGGGCAATGCTCTTGGCCTCTCGTACCTTGATGGGCGGTTCGTTGGGGTTTGCCAGCATGAACTTTCACTCAGTCCTTACAGATCTGTTCGGTGCTTCTCTGATGTGTCGACATCCCCACCAAGAGGTGGTCGATCAGTACGATGCAAGGAGGCACGGAGGTGGTATGGGTGTTTGGCTCGGTATCTGGACTTGGTGCTGGATTGGATCCCTTGGTCTTGGCTTTCTCATCGGCGCCGCCATTATCGACAAGCATCCACCAGCATGGGGTTTCTACATCAGCATCATGCTGATTGCAGTGGTATTGATCCTCAACGTGATATGTCCCGAGGTTCGGCGATCCGCATTTCGACGATCAATCGCAGAAGTGAGGACAGGAGGAGATATTTCACGTCGGCTAGCTCGAGGAGAAGTCATGATGCATAGAGTCAAGACAGGCCCCAAGTGGTGGGGTCAAGAAGCGTATCACGGAATTCGTCTATCCTTAGAGATGCTCGAGCAGCCTGGTTTTGCTGTTATGTCTCTCTATGTCTCGTGGATCTATGCACAGGTGGTCCTTGTTATCATCCTATTAGGCTCACTTGTGTCTCGTTTCTACCGCTTGAGGTCGCCATACGTCGGTCTTCACGTTGCCGCAGTGGCGCTCGGTGCTTTGCTTGCAATCCCTTTTCAAAAAGCAAGCATCTTCTCGAGATCTCGACACCGAGAGGGCAATTCTAATCGCGAGAGTATAGACAAAAAAGTTGCATGGTCGTCCCATCTTATCCGCCGGGCCATCTTTACAGTCTCGTTACCCATCGGGGCCGCCTGTTATGCTGCTGTCTCTTCGGGGCCACCAATCAGTTCTGGTGTACCTACATTCTTCGCTTTATGTATAGGTTTCCTGTCTTGTCTTGCAATTTCGGAATGCAACGGCCTCATCATGGAAACATTTGATACATCAGACCTATCTCCTGGCATGGTTGGTCGTCATCGTGATCCCTCAGGTCAAGACCAGCGAAAGACCAATTACTCGTCCTTTCCCAGAGTCACAGCGGGATTTGCAATAATACACTCCCTGTCATACATCCTAGCAGCTGGCTCAACTGCGCTGGGTGGCCATGTAACGCGAAAGCTCGGTCAACAGGTTGCCACAAGCGTTGTAGCCGGCATCCTCTTCCTACTTACCGTTCTCTTACTTCTTGTTCTCATACGTTTCAAGAATGTACTCATCATACCTCGTTCAAAGTCAGAAGAGATGGAGAGGCTAACCCAAGCCCGACGACGGTCTACAAAGCGCCGCGCCTCCATGCCCAATGACCTACGGAACATGATGGAAGAGGATTATGCTTGGCGGCCCGCCATGATAGGAAACCCAATGGGCAAAAATCGCCGGATGAATGTGTTGGAAATGGGGAACTTAACAAGGTGGCAGGACATCCGAAGGAGGAATAGGCTCATAGATGCAGGCATGCATCGCAACCGCGATACATTAGACCAGGGCCTAGATGCTCTTGACGCTGCACTCGAAAACCACATTGACGACATGCGACGAGACGCGCAAGGATTCTTCAAAAGGGGAAGTCTAAGAAAACATAGAAGTATTCTCCGGCGCAGCAATCAGAGCAGTGAGCAAACGTTCCAAGATGTGGAATTAGACATGGTTGATCCAGTTGCTACGCCAAGCGAGTCATCTCAGCAGCCACGGCAATTCGTTGAGAGGGAGTGTGTCATGGGCCAAACGGTTAAGGAGGAGAATGAAGACGAAGCTCAACCTGGACCGAGTCGTCACCGGAAGGAGAAGGTGTAGAAGACGCGGAGGAAAATTGTTCCATGAGAGGATGACCTTATAGAATTAGAATGAATGTCTAAGGTAGTGTATACAAGTATGTTTTCCCCTATGACTCGTGTGCGATCCTGGTGCCTTTTGCTTCCAGTCTATGGCTAATGTTCATCATAGCTTCAAAATGCATGACTATTGGTACAAGTTATATCTATTCACAAAAGGAAAAAATAAGAACGGACAAAGTATATGCCGATCTAAGATTGTGTTTGTCTGTTTTTCTTACTGCACATTCAGCACCAAATCATCTCCTCGTCGTGTAGGCGTCAGAGTTGGTTTCCAATGAGGTGACAGAGGAAAACCTGGAGGAGTCTTATTCTGAGTATCGCGATCCCACTTTGAGGCACCAGCTTGATCTGTGCCTATAGCCATGTCGGCGGCACGATCAGAACCGAGGCGTTTGGCGAGGAGTGAATCTTGACTCCCGGAGTGGGCGAGTGGCGCATTCATGGTTTGAGGCGGGCGGTAGCTTTGATATTGAGGGTTTGAGGGGTAGTTTTGAGGATGCTGTTGAGCCTTGTGCTGTTGGAATGATTGATATCCCCCTGGGTGGTGATGGTGAGGTTGTTGACCTGGCTGTGGCTGATAAGGCTGATACATCTGAGGTTGTTGCTGGTAGGGTTGGTGGTGGTGTGGTGGGCGCTGGTAGGGCTGCAGAGGCTGCTGTTGCTGGAAAGATTGGTATGATGGAGGCATACGTTGAACGGGTCTCCAGGGGTTTTGCTGCTGCTGCTGTTGGTGGTGGCGTGAAGGCAGACGCTGGACGGGCTGCCAGGCGGCTTGCTGCTGACGCGGGGATGGCTGGAACGAGGGAGGCCTCTGATATGGTCGATAGGGCTGGGATGGAGGGCCAGAGGCGGAACGGCGATGATGAGAAGGTTGGCGGGTGTGAAGGGGCTGGGGATATGGTGGATCGAAGTAGAAGGGAGAATCCCGAATCTGATCTGGGTTGACAGCCACGGGTTCTGCAGTCTCATCTGGTTCAGGGGAGGGCTCAACAATGCGCATTGTCGGAGAAGCTGCCTGAAGCCCTTGGTTGGCGATGGGCTGTACGTTGTTCTGGGGACCTGGCTGGGGTTGTGGTTGCGGTACTGGGTAGTAGGCAGTGGGAGGTTGCATCATTCCAAGAGTTGGGCTTGGTTGTCCAGGCGGACTATATACGATTTGTCGTGATGGAGGAGCAGTTCTTGTGTTGATATTATCACCCAGATTTCCCATCTGGCTAGCACGTCGAGGATCTCGAGGCGGGATCGTAGGCTGCTGCTGCTGCTGGCGAGCACGGACTGACTGGGGAGATTCGACGACAGGAGAGAGGCTGACTTGCTGCTCGAGTGCCAATGAGGGAATACTCGAGGAAGACTCGGTTGAAGTGGTGATAATGGTGGCACTACTGCTGCTAGAGTCCTCGCGTGGTCGAGTCAGGGGTCTGGTCATGGAGCGACGCATCGAAGTGTTGCGTCGTGGATGAGACTGGGATGAGAAGAAGGGAGATGGATACTGAGGACGAGGCCCGGCAGGTTTAGGTTGAGTGCCTGCTGGAACTATCTCAGCTGGAGGAGCAAGCATTCTAGCATTACTCTGACTTGGACCACCGAGAGGGGCGCTGTCGTCCTTGGGTGGTGGTTTTGGTGCACCTTCTTGAGAGCCTTCAGAGTCTTGCGAGCCCCGAGCTACCAGAGAGGCACGTTTTGGATTGCCGAGAACCCAGTTGCCATACTGGTCGGCGACATAGTACGTCGTTGCCGAGATTGGCGTGGTTGGCGGTGGTCTCCAAACCTGAGTGTTGGTGTTTGGGGACAATGATGTTCGATCTTCTTCAAACTCGGTCACATTACTCTCGCGATTGTAAGCTCCCGGTGCTACTCCCATGGATGCATTTGACGAAGGGATCTGCAGCTTTGGTGGTACAGGCATGGGCTTCGTTCTTGTTGGTGAGGCTGCAACTGCGGGAACGGCGAGCGTTGGCGGCGGTAGTTGAACATTCTCATCTCGACCTGGTGGTGCGGCATCATGGTGCGCAGTCTCTTCCCAGTCTGGCTTGAGCAGAGGTAGAGACTTTTCTCTGTTAACGATGGGAGCCAGATTCGGCAGTGTTGGCTTTGCTGGGAGAAGCTTTGATATCCTTCTCGAGGTTGCAGAATGAACAGTACCGCGGCTTGAAGGAGGAGGTGATAGCGCCAAGCCGATGCTGTCAGGTTTGGGGCTCTTTCGGATGTAAGCGGGCGGTGGTGGTGGGTGACTTGATGGATCTAGGTCAGGACGAATTTGATGGATCATCCAGGAGCGATGTCCACCGTTTCCACCATTTCCAGGTCGGTCTGGTTTGTAACCCCATGTATCCCTCATAGGGAGGAAACCAGTTTTGATCTGAGGATACTTTCTTCGTCGGTAGTACCTCGCCAGCACAATAGCTCCAACTGCAACTCCAACGGCGGCGAGGACGCCTACCGAGATACCAGCAACTTGTTCACTGGAGAGCTTATCTGAATCATCTTTGCCCTGGTCCTCATCTTTGCTAGCGCCACCAGCACCACCTGGTACCTCCGTGGTCGTCGTCGTCTCGGTTTCTGAAGTTGAAGTCGAGGAAGTTGTAGAAGTCTCAAAGGTGGTGGATCTTGTGATCGGCGGTTCGGTGATGGAAATATCCTCCAAGGTAGAAGTAGCTTCTTCTGTAGAGTCGGTAGAAGAATGTTCCCTAGCTGTCGATCGTGTTGTCGATTGTGTTGTTAACCTCGTCGTCGTTTTTGTCGATGGTCTCGGAAATGGAGGAGGTGACGATGTATCGATCACTAGGGTTGTTGGTAATGAACGAGTAGTGCTCGACGTTTCAGAGCGTGATGTAGTCTTGGTTACAGAGGGAAAAGTGACAACTCCTCCTGAAGGGGCTAAAACCAGTGTTGCTGTGATCGTGCGATGAGTCGGGTGGATCGCGTCAGGCCTTCCATTACATATAGCATATGCATTCTCGATAACTCGGTCTAGTTCTGCGTAAGCTATTGTTTCTCAGAATCTTGCTTCGTGTAAGACATACCGCTCGCTTCAACTACCGAACAGTATCCAGTGGATAGTTCAGCAGAGATGCATTGCATTGCACCCTCGCCCAGAGTGAACCCCGTGATACCCACTCGAGAACACAGACAATCGAGCAGGGAATCTCCAGCACAGCTGTTGGGAAGATAGTTGACATTGAGAAACGATGCGAAGCATTCCTCAGCACAGCCGGGGATTAAGCTCGCAAATTCGCTCGAAAGATTAGTTGCCAGTACGGCGGTTACATAGAATATTAACCATGACGGCACGAAGGAAAATGGCCTACTGGCCATTCTACAACGAAACATCTAGAGACGCGAATATCAGTCTCCGCCGGCGGTTCGGAGCCATCTGTTGATGAACTCACCTATAGGGAAGGGTATATTATTAAAAGAGATGGCCAGCATCTCAACGAAGTGTATTCATGAGCAGTCGTGATAAGATATCATAGGAAAGATGAAGGGGAACTAGGTACTGAAAAAGTTGTACAAGCGGTCAATGGACGACAGGACAAAAGAAAGAGAAAGGGAAATGCGAAACACGGTCACAACGGATGTACTGGAAACGAGGGGACATATGAAGACAACCTTCCTTCGCCAGCGCCGGCGCCAGCAGCCGCCCGCTGCCGTCACTCACATAATTCCGCTACATCACAAAAGTTGGCCTTGAGGGGAAAAGCCAGCGCTTGCTGGCCAAGATGGCCTTGTAAGTCCTGCAACTGCAAGCCTCCCCTTCAGCTCAAGGGCCTCTCGAGGGTCATGGAGCCGCCAGAGCGGGCCCTCTGCACTTTCTGCGTCATAATGGAAGAGGCCGGATCCGAGAAGGCTGCTGCAGGTGCTATTTTTGAGTAGTATTTTCTTTCCTGCAGCGTTAAAGCCAATATCAGTCGACCCAGAACCCGTCAACTCACGAGGGGAGGGTCTTGGCTGAGACCCCACGATGTTTGTTGCGGCGGTTAGAGTTCGTGCTATGAGTGGCTGGGGCTGACCCATTGAAATTGTAGGCGCTGCTAGACGCGGGAGGGCCCATCGGGCGTCAACGGCTGACAGCCAACCAGCCAACTGGAAACACGGGTGATAGGTCACGTGAAATGTCCTCCGTCCAATTATAGTGCTTGTATAACCTCGATGGAGGCCTGTAATATAGGCCGCCTTGTGCAGATCGACAACCTTTACGTTGTGGTTGAAGTTAACGTTAACGTCAATGTGGGATGTGATGACCCTACTTTTTTCTACTGTACGTCCTAGTCTTGGCTGGTTTCGGAGTCAGTTGGCTGGTTATCATGAACCTGTCCTCTCACAGCATGTCTCTCTCTAGCACTCCTTCCAGACCTTTTAGCGAATTCTTTCTGAAACGGTCGCCTATGGGCCAGCTGAAAGAATAGGTAGGCACCGTCACTCTCCCCATAATCCCATATTAACTGTCCCTCAACATCTCGGTTCGTTGCGAGATCTTCAAGACAGGGCTAAAGCTGACCAAGAGACCGGCCCTTGTTTCAGTGGTACAGAATGGGCGCCTGAGAAGCAATGAAATAGTGACCTGACCCACACCATCTGAACCTGTTTCTGATACTCATAGCCAAAGGAGATAAGCATTGTCACATTATACGATACCTACACCATGATCTACTTATGTTCCTTTAAGACATTGTCCTAATTATGTCATCCATACTTGATTTCTTATGATACTCACGTTCACGCTTCCCGCCAAAAGATACCCAAGCATGTAGTTTGTAAGCAACGTTAGAGCCTTGGCAACCCTCAAGGAAACAAACGTCCACCGTACTCGGTGTAAATACATCATCCCACTTGGTCAACACCATATCAACTTTACAGAATATATTCGCATTGAAGATCTAGTTTCTCTGCCATTTCAAGGCTCGTCAACCGCCACTCAAGTCTCTGATCAAGTGCATACTCCTCAGTCGTATAACCATCAACAGAAATTCCCGTGAGGTTACCGAACGCTACGCTCAGGCCAAATCCCTAGGCAAAAGGTGGATGGGGTTTCGCAAACGACAATGATCAACAACAGCCTCAGACGCCGACGCCGACAGAACACCCACAGTAGGAACAACAAATCCGTCGAGGTATGGGAAGCTCAGAATACCATCAAGCCATCTCTTACTCCTCTGTTTATCTCTCGTGAGGGAGAAGAAAGGCCGCAAACGGTGTAGCTCCACCCTCAAGTCCAACCAACTAAATGCTATGCAATCATCAAATCCCTCTAAAAGCGATCTCACATGGCCATCTCGGCCTGCAGTTTCCGAAGCTCGGCTTCCTCGTCATCTTCCTCCACTGCCTGCTTCTTGCTCGATACAGCTGCAACATGTCAGTTTCTAAACAGAAATTAGGCTGATCAGGGTACATACGCTCCGCACTAGCTGGCGTGGGCAGCTTGTGCACGGCATCTGATACAGGAACATTGCCTGTCTTGAGCATCTGCTCATCGAGTGCCTCTTGTTGTAGCTCATCCAACTCATTCTCCAATTCATCCTCATCGACGTATTCGCCCATGGAAGGTGCAGTAATGGCGTTGACAATCTCCTCGCCCATAGCATTCTGCTCTCGCAATTTCTCCCTGCATCGTGGAATCAGTAAAGCGCGCCTCAAAGGTAACAGCGTAGGGAAACAAAATAACGACGTACATTGTCTCATCCACCTTCTCTGGTGTGAGTTTTCCGTAGATCTGGTCCATGGCCTTGCTGGCCTGCTCCATCGCCACCAGAGTCTCCTTGTTGATGTTGGCCGACTCGATCGCGTTGATTTGCTGCTCCAGTGTACCGATCTGCGCAGTCGTCTGATCGAGAGAGTGCTCGTGTGTCTTCTTGCGTCGCAAGGCCGCCTTGGCCGCTATGGTCTAGATCAGCACTTCTGCCCCGCATCATCCTGCTCGCCGAGATGGTCGCATACCGTTCTTGTTTGTGCTCACGTTCTTGCGTGCGACAGCATCCTGCTCCTCTATCTGGTTCTGGAGATGCCTTTCACGCTTCTGCAGCATGTCAAGCTGCGATCGTAGCCCGAGAATCGCATTCTTGGGGGTATCCTTGCGCTTCTGGGCCGCGGCGCCACCAAACCAACCCCACATGTCTGCAGTTGCGAATCGCTGAAGATTGATGGAATAGGAGTAGAAATAATGAGGCCAAGGAGCGCCCGTCCTGTTCCTCTTGGTAAATCGGTCTCGTCTTATGTCGTCGGAGCGGGAAATGGCGTAAAGCCTCGACTCAGGGTTGGATAGTGGGGTTAGGCTGAAAGAGGGTTGTAGTCGGCAGGGTTCTCTAGGCTACTCGAAGTCTTGAGGAGTATACAAACGTGAGCGAGTCGAGACGCTCCGTATGTTGGTTCGTTCGTTGTTGCCGTCGTCGTCAGCGTCGTCGTCTGAGGTAGGGTTATGCTAAAGGTAGCCTGCGGGACTCTTATCGTTGCCTGTGTGATGACGGCACTCTTGGCTTTGGCCGCCATTTTGGTTTAATCGCATAATGTGGAGTTGGCTCAGAAAGCTCCACCCTGTCATTGCAAGATCGAATCAGATTGATCGCTCCCGCCATTCATGTGACGCAATATTCACATGGCCAATCCGAGAAGGAAAGTCTGATTCGCTCTCGCGCTCTCAGAGTCACGCGAACTACACATGAGGCTATTCCCAGATTCATATAGATGCTGCCTAGTTGCTAAATAGTGGTTCATTAATGAAATATTGCTATTTCTTTTACTTACAACTCGTTTCTGTCTTATTGCTTATAGATACATTTGCTTTTAAGTGCATTGAAGGCTTAGTCTTGCAGTTACCTTGAGAACTATCAAACTCCACGAACTATCAAGTCCAAATCACCAAACATGGAGAGTTCGGAATAATGCGGCCCCCACACTTCAAAAACCTAATTACTGCTGAGTGAGAGAAGATACGTGTCCTTGGCCAAGCTGAGTTCACTGATGTCTGAGATTGAGTCCCTCATGTAGGACACAGCGGGGGTCCTATTATTTGATTAGAGCTTGGGTTGATCGACGTGCGTTGCCCGGTTCCAACAAGCATTTAGCATACTCTTCTCTATTTACACATCTCGCTCCAAACTCCGCCAATTCATTCACCCGTCATGACTCCCATGTTCTCTATACACAATTTACTGCTAAAGCTTGTCGGCACAACGCATCTCCCAACTGGCAATGAGAAGCCAGTGTCCAAATATTACAGAAAAAGCATTTGCTTCGCTTTTATAGCCCAACCTCCCAAGAAATTTCCTATAGCGCCAACATAGACCGTATTAAAGACACGACAGATCGGGTCGGTGGAAGTGTACTAAGTTACTTGAAGAAAGATGTGGTGTTTTGTTGCGCGCCAAGCTCAGCTTGAAGGTCGACACCAGATGACCCCGATGAATGTTGGAAACGTTAACAAGCGTAACGTCATGGGTCCACGTATAGGTTTGAGGCGGTCTTGTAACCAGCGATAAGTTATAGGTAGGCGCGTAAGAGATCAACTCGAGACTACGCTTCAAGTTTGAGTTGTTCATTTGTTGCCGCCCTTTTCTTCCGTGTCATAATGCCAAACGATGTAGTTAGGAAGACCGATGACTTGATAACCGGCTCGTTTAGCCATCTTGGCAAAACCTTCGGTCTCAGCCTGGTTCTCGAAAGCGTAGGCGGGGAAATTGATGCCTTGAGATGATATTAGTTGAGGTTTCATGGCTGATGTATTGTTCACGTACCTGATCGATGGACATCAGCCTTAACGAGGATGTTGACGCCGCCAATGCCATCAAGCTGAACCTCGACATCCTTGTTGTCGCGCCAGTCTCCCATCTTGGCCATGTAATCGCGCCCCGTGTCGAATTCCTTATAACCTTCGACAATGACAGTGTCCTTCGGCAGGCTGTTAGCAAGTTTGCGACCCTTATCCGATTCGATCCAGGAGTTGTAATCGACTACGCTTGGGTATCAGTAACTTTCTAACAATTCATGGCGTGGGCCTTGGGACTTACATCGGCCCTCAATATCGACTCCCTTCTCAAACCTATGGAACCAGATGTCTCAGGGATGTTAGCGTCATGGTGTCTCAGAAAGTGAGAAATCCTTGACTTACTGGGGACAAGCACATCTCTATCATGGGCAATGAAGTCCTCAATGATCCGCCTGGGCGCCTGTTCGATATCGACGTCACGCCAATACACCCAAGAATGTTCCGGCTTCAGAGCTGTAGCAAGGAGGTAGTTCCTTGCCTTAGCCATAGCTTTGCGACGCGGGGCTTGGACCTCGAAACCGTGTCTCTGTTGCGCATCCTGGCTGAGGTGGAAGTGGAAGTTCTTCTCGACAACCGTGATACTGTTGAATGGCACCTCGTCTTTTCGCTTTTGTAGGTGGTCCAACTCGGAGGCAAGCACGGCGAGTGTGTCATCTTTCGAGTCGGATATCAAAAAGGCGAGGTCGATCAAACGGTGCGGATAGGTGAGCTCGGCGATGAGCTTGAAGTAGTTCTTGAGGAAGGGAGCGGCGTCCTTCAGGGGTGTCAGGATCAATATTCGTTCGTTTCGGATGAGGGCTTGTGGGCTCGAGGTGATGGGGTTCAGGTCGATATGCTGGATCGAGGGAGATTCGACCTTGAGAGGCTTATGGTGGTTGAAAAGAACTGGTGTTTGCATGTGCGCGTTCCATAGAGCATGTTCGTTCGGCGACATTTCCATCGGCGACTTATTTGGGCCCCAGCAACGAACACTGTATCCAAGTCAGCCAAGATACTTCAACTTGGGTCTTTCTGGGTGTAGTATACGTACTCTTGAGGTCCAGGAGGTGTTGCTCGAAAGCTACGGTATAGTAGCGTTATGATGCCAGTTACACATATTAGGAGAAGCAACCGTGATCTGGTCAAATTGCTGCGCAACACCCTACTGTGAGGCATCTGAGCCTTTGCAGCTTTCCAGTTTAGTCCACCGTGTGGGAGAAGCATGGCGAATGCTTCGAATATACCGTTTTCACCAGTTTATCGTCAAGTTTGTGTCGTCCGTTGTAAGTATGGTACAAGAGCTGTCGTTACAGCCCTCTTCGAGATCGTCGTCAGCAACCACGTGAGATTGCAAAGCTCTACTGTTCTTCTGGTGCGCCCGGTATCGCAATGGCTCTATCAATTATTCGTTCCGGTATAACAAAGAGCTACGGCGCAGTTCAAGGCGGCTCTTGTGTATTTTCGTGGGCAGACGAGACCCTGATATGCCTTCGTACAGGGGTTTGCTGGCCGCTTCGAGGTTGCTGCCGTCGCGCAAGTGGTCTAGCGTGTCCAAAGTGGCTCAAGATTCAACAATATCGCATTGACCAAGGTTCGATAGCGAGACCGGAAACGAGTGTGTGGCTGCTCTCGATAATCAATGGTGTGAAAAACAACAGTTGCAGGTTGGAGTGGAGGATTAGAAGTGCCAGGTTGGGAAAATAAAACAAAACACTATTGACATGACTTTATCCACGTTGCGACAGCTCAGCACTTTGACTCTCGTTGGCTCATCAGCCCGTGTTGCAGCCAGCCCAGCCCAGGGGTCCCTGGGGCGTTCCAGAGCCTCTAGGTACTCCGCCGGCCCGCTGTTTGGTTCCATCCTTCAGCGGCTTCAGCGGCAGATATGCCTGTGTCGAAACATGAATGCCGCCCGGGCTTCGTGTCCTGTTGCCATGCGCTTACCTACCCTGCAGAGACTGACAAGCTCATCGTCAAGACTAGGAATTTTGCCGCGACTGTATTTATTCTGAAATTAATATACCGATACTCGTTTAAGAGATTATGTGCTTGGTATAACCCTTACGGTAACTAGGTATTTCTCGAGTCGTCTAGCTGAGTCCAATCGTGTAGTAATACTTAAGGTAGGTATCACCTGAAACCTTAGCATCACCACGCAACGTTCCGAAATGGGACCTGCAGTGAACAACAAAACATCCACATTGGACACTTCATTATGAGCACCATGGCGAACAATGCTTTATATTGATGCACATTCTATAGCAGATATAATCTTTTTGTAATCGGCATTTACAGATAGATTGATCGTAGGATACGAAACAAGTGAGTCAAGGAGATTTACAAACGTATCAAAGACAGGACATCGAAAACTTAGCCTCCATTGGTCGTTGAAACCATTCAAACATTGAGGTTTATTTACCTAGAGGCCTTTCGCATCTCTACTACTGTATCAAAAAATGTGGCCGTTCGCTCATAAATGATTTGATCTCAATTGTATGACCAAAAAGAGAAACCCGCTGACGTTGTCTCTTCTGACGTCTTGGTCCCAGATCCGCCAAGAGATCGACCAATGAATGACATCGACAGGGCGGAGTGGCCACGAGTAGAAGGCATGCTTCCTCTCATTAGTGAACAAGTCCAAGACCATCGCTTTTGTCAGCAAAATATTCGACCATCTCACCTGAAGAACTTGTCGCATAACTTGTCATACTACACAAACGATACCGCAAGGAGAGCGGGGTGATTTCAATAAACCAAAATACCACATGTGCGCTGCGCTTCTACGACACCATCACGTTCTGGTTGGGTATCAACTCACATCACCGTCACAGACGCTTAGAATCAAGGCAGGGCTCATCACATTATATACGATGACCACGACAAGGCGCTCTTCACGTATCAGCGCACGTACATCGTTGAAGCCTGAATCGACTGTCAAGCCGACACCACAGACCAATGGCCGAAAGCGCAAAGCATCCAGTGCCCAAGATGAACCCAAGGCACCATCTACGCCCCCGAGGAAGCGTGCACAAGGCAAACACGTAACACCAGTAGCTTTGCCCCCAACGACACCAACGCCTACTGCCGCCGGAGCGTTTGCTGAGCCCACAAGCTCTACCAAGAAGCCTCGCAGTGCGGCGGTTACGAGACTTGCGGACCCTAAGCTCACGAATGCGACGCTCCTATCTCCTGAGACATCACGGCTCATCGCCTCAAGGGACATCGAGACCGTGTCTCCTAGCAAAGCGCCCCAGGCCAAAACGACAACTCAGAACTTGCTCAAGGAGGCATGCGATTATCTCATCTCAGTTGATGCCCGCATGAAGCCACTAATTGAGAATCACCACTGCCGAGTATTCTCGCCAGAGGGATTGGCAGAAAAGATTGACCCGTTCGAGAACCTTTCAAGTGGCATCATCAGCCAGCAAGTGTCGGGAGCAGCAGCCAAATCGATAAAGGCAAAGCTCCTGACATTGTTCGAGATAGAGCCAGGAACACGATTCCCGCATCCATCGCAAGTAGCAGCCAAGTCTATCGAGGAGCTTCGTACGGCAGGGCTATCGCAGCGCAAAGCCGAATACATCAAAGGCCTCGCGGAGAAGTTCAGTGGCGGAGAGCTAAGTGCTCAGATGCTTCATGATGCTTCAGACGAAGAAGTGATGGAGAAGCTGATCGCCGTGAGGGGTCTCGGAAAGTGGTCCGTCGAGATGTTTGCATGTTTTGGACTTAAGCGGATGGACGTCTTTTCACTTGGTGATCTGGGTGTTCAGAGAGGCATGGCCGCGTTCGTCGGGCGGGACGTCGCCAAGCTCAAATCCAAAGGCGGTAAATGGAAGTACATGTCGGAACAGGACATGACCGAGCTGTCGAATAAGTTTGCACCGTACCGAAGCCTCTTCATGTGGTATATGTGGCGAGTCGAGGAGACAGACATCAGTACTTTGGAATAGACCTCACGGCCCTTGGTTGCCGGGTCGGCGTATGTTTGTTATCTTTCTACTACATAGAGAAAAGATTTCGCGTGTTGTTCATCGGATATGTTGCCGCGCCCGACGCTAAGGTACTGGCTGTTGATGGTGATGTCATGTTACAGACCTAGTTAAGCTGAAGACGTGTCAATGGCTGGTCTAGACCCGGTTATCAAGGCCGTACATATGAGTTTGATATATGTAAATGACGATAGTCTCTTTATTCCAAGCGCCTTGGCTGGGTTGAGAATGGTTTTTCGTCCAAAGTCCATGTTTTGTATTGGCGGCGAAATATTATGGTACCCAACGCTAATTGGCTTGGCTCAGAAAGACATGATTCGTCATCGGCGATCTGCCCCAGGGGAGGCCTGCTTGGTGGATTCGCTCTTTCAACGGCGTCAAGACGGTTGCGCCACCAATCGAACCAAAGACGCCCTTGCCGGGAGTACTATGTACGGCGGGCCTGGATTCGTCTGTTGCGGGAGAGGTTGCAGGAAAGCAGGAAAGAAGAAAAAAAAAAACTCGATGGGTTTGAGACGCGTGGATATGTGTTCGAGTTTGACTCTAGCTTGCCGTCTTGGCAGCTTAATGGCTCAGCTCAATGGTCGAAGCCGTCTAGCCTACGGAAAGAAAACCTTGATTCCCTTCCATCCATTTCGCAAATCGTTAACTTTCTGCAGCTCTTGGCAGATGGTAGCGGGATGTGGGAAGATGCTTGGCTTCCGGCGACAGGCTACGAGCGATACAGATGGAGACAATCCCACACAAGCTGCAGGCTTGGCCGTCTGTGTGTGGAGAGTGCAACGCGTCAGGGGCCGGCCGATAACTACTGTACGATTTACACGCCGGGACGGAATGGAGGCGTCCGTCGCGGGCTCTTTGATAGCGGAAGAGTCAACCGAGTCTCCAACGGGGACAAGCCCATGTGCATCCGTATTGAGCAAAATGATGCGTTGTCATAGGTCGATAAGGATTATGTCGAGTGTGGCTGGAAGGGTTAATGTCATTCCTCATCAAGTGAGAGAACCCTGAAAATCCTCTGTCTGAGGTAGAAAGTATTCCGTAAATGAGAGCATCCTGAAGTTGCTTTTTGCATTGCTTTAATTACCCGGATGATGATTAGAATCATAATGATCCTCCATGCAATCTGGAAACATGAGATGATAACAAGCTTTGCAGCCAGAGAGAAGACAAATCAGGGGCGAATTTGGGTTAGAGGCGGTGCGAAAGAAGCATCCCGTTCGGGATCGCAACACTGGATCTATCCGCGGCAATGCCCCAGTCCGTTATTAATGGTGACTATCCACTGCGATCAAAGCCATCCAGGATTGATACAGGATGATCATCCGAGACTCATCTTGAATGCGGAAGCACGTGGGAGAGTTTGGTCCTCTCGTATAGGGGGAAAACAAGGCTGGAAGGGAGTACGTACAATATTAGGTTGATTTATGGAATGGCAAGGTAAAGAAAGGGATACAGGCTTGGGCACTGTCACTTTTTATCCTCGGAAGTCCCGGGGGGGTTTCGAGAAACATGTCACTTAAGACCTCGTATCGTATTCCCAATATCAAATTCGAGTGATATCTATGGGTAGTATATAAGCTGGTCTTCCCCAAAAATTGCAGATTGTGGTTGGACCACAGTTCGTGTCAGCCTGTATACTACTGGACTTCGTCTCCTCTCCCTCCACAGCTGAGCCGTCCAGCGGTTGCCTCACACAAGGATTATCATTGATTGAGACCTAGCTCTTGTCTCACAGAAGTGATGACGTCTCGGTCGAAGAATGAGAAGTGAAACTCTGGATCCAGACCCGGGCTGGATCGCAAAGTATTAACTTGTTAAACCATGCACCAACGAAACAAGATGGAAAAAAGAAGATTAGTCCGACCGGGGATGCGGTGCAATGCCTCCGTCTGCTAGTAGGTACTTCGAGTGATGCTTGATAGGGGGTAGGGGTCTGGTGGTGAGGCCTGGTCTGATAAGTATCCTGTTAACGCCACTTCAATTACCTTCTGGAGACAGGCAGTGGAAATCCCTGCTAGTACGAGGGTAAAGCGGAGACTTTCAGCAACATCTGTAGCTGAAATGGGGTGCAAATCTCGCCTGCATGCGAGGAAGAGATGAAATCGAAGGCCCAAAGTTGAGTTTGTATCTAATTTGGGCACGGCCAGGGAGGACGGACGGGAGTCACGATCGCGTCAATTGAATACCAGGCAAGGTGGTAGTCGAGAATAACACCTTTTTTCCCTCGAGTGCTTCCCATAATGGAAGGTAACAAGTGCTCTTGTCAACACCGAATATCTAAGGTTGGACTGCATGATAAAGAAGTACCGGCAACACGGCGGGCGTGGGCGCAAGCACAGCGGTACCTGATTGACCCCGCTAATGCACCATAACGCCCGTGATTAAAGTCAAAGATTAGGTACGGGCACCCGCTGTTTTGTCAATACCTAATTAGCAGATGGACATGTCGAGTGTTGATTGTTTTGGTTAGAATGACTGCTGGCCAAGCATGTAGCAAAGTGCTGTCATTATTGTTGCATCTTGCTTTGCTTACGCGTCCATCTTTAGATCTTTATTACCTATCAATAGTAATATCAGACCATCGCTCGCAGGATAGGTGCGGGAGCCAAAGTGCCATGGTGCCCTCTAACTAAAGCAAAGCAGGCTTGGAAAAACTCAATGGGTTGACTTGTTAGTCTAGATGGTCCGTGGTGGTCGGCGAAAAAAGAATTTGGTGGAGGATGGTGATCATACTGGCCGGTGGGCCAATGTTTCTGAACCATTTAGCAGGAAATTAGTGCCTGGTATGGATGGAGAAGTTGTCACTAATGCTCATTATTTCTCACACCTGGCTCATGAGCCGTCGCACCCGTGGTCCCGTTCGCACGCTGGCCTCGCCCTGGCATGGTCGTGGACCGGTACTGGTTCCTTTTTGGTGGTCCATGTCTGAGTGCCCCTGGGCAATGGAGCCAAAACTGGCCTGTTGGTGCCCTGCTTTGATACTTTGCCATCCAACTGGAACCCACCCTGGCCATCCCCCATGCAGGCGACGCCGAATTCCCACCATGCTTTCATCTCGCGTCCATCATTCATCTCCTCCCTCCTCCTCTTTTCTTTTCCTCTTCGACTTCTTCCTCTCGTTGTCGGTAATATCTTTCGTCCAATTTTTTCTCTTCACGCCACTCGTTTCTATCAGGCTTGTTGTGACATTAATCGTCCTTAGCCAGATTTTACCTAGTTCTAGGAATATCTTTACTGTTCCCTGCTGTATCTCAGTCGTTCGCCGAGAAACCACCAAGGATTTGAAGATCAACCCAAATCAAACACCAACAAAAATACAGGATCCTTTCCCATTACAAATTAGGTACGTACGAAATAAGGACGCAAGCTCGAGTCGCTCGGCCGACTGTTACTCGCCGAGACGCGCCTTGACTTGGCTTGTGCTTGATTGGTTTCAACCGTACCATCCCGTCTCTCTTGCCGTCTGTTTTCTTTTCTTCCTTCTTCACCTGCTTCAAACCACCCTCTTTCCAAACCTTCTCTCCATTACCTCCGCGTCTTGGCCTCTTCTTACTTCCGAATTGGCTTCTTCGCTTCCTCTCCTCCCTCATCCATCCACCATCTCACACATCTCCTTCCCAGGTTGGTTGCCCCAGATATCTCCTTCCTCACCACCCAGAAAAGGGGGATCGCCATCACCACCCTCACAAAACTCTTCTCCAGCAAAGCGACATTCTACGCATTATCAGCATCTCATCTTTTGAGACGGTTCTAGCTTGGAGCGAGATTCATAGGATTAGCCGCTACCAAACCAGCACTGCAACCTCCTTCGCGCACTCTTCTATACCCGAACAAGACTTCCAGCTTTACATCAACAATATCTAACCAGCTGTTATTCAGGTCATAATGCATTCTGTTAAGGTTCTTTCCGCCCTTGTGGCATTTGGTACCACTGCGGTCTCTGGTATGTTCAATATGATGACCTGAGGGTTGGATTTGACTGACTTCTCTCTACAGCCGCTGCCACCTGCACCAAGGATGTCAAGATCACTCAGCCCACTCAAGTCATCGACTGCAAGGTCGTCGACGCCGATATCATCATCGACAAGAGTGTTTCGGGCGCCGTTACTATCGATGGTCCTGAGGAGGTCAAGGGTGACTTTGTCGCCAAGGGTGCCTCCGGCCTGCTGTCCCTCTCCAGCACATCCATCACCGAGATCGGTGGCAAGTTCGAGCTCAACAACCTTGTGGCCCTGAACAACCTTGAATTCTCTTCCCTCGAGAGTCTGAACGAGCTTAGCTTCATCAAGCTTCCCCGTCTTAGTGAACTGAAGTTCGGTACCAAGGGTGTCACCAAGATCAGCAAGATTACAATCACCGATACTTTCATTAGTGACCTGAGTGGTCTCGCCGTTGCCACCGTCGACAGCTTCCAGATCGACAACAACCGAAAGATGAACGCCTTCAACTCTGACCTCGTCAACGTCACCACCGAGCTCAAGATCTTTGACAACGGCAACGATGTTATGCAAATCACCATGAACAAGCTGAAGTCTGCTGCTGAGATCCAGATTTCCAGTGCCAAGTCATTCGAGGTTCCCCTTCTTGAGGAGGTTACCAAGAGCTTGAAGTTGAGCGCCAACCCTGAGCTCAAGTCTTTCTCTGCTCCCAACCTGACCACTATCACTGAGGATCTTTCTCTTGTCAACATGAAGAAGCTCAGCAACGTCTCTTTCCCTCTTCTCGAGGAGATTGGCGGTGGCCTCACTATTCAAAACAACACCAAGCTTGAGTCCATTGACGACATCCCCAAGCTCAAGAAGGTCACTGGTAGTATCCAGCTCCGAGGTAACTTTGAGACGTAAGTAATATTCTAGATCGCCACCATTGTACATATGCTAACGAACAACCTACAGTGTCGAGCTCCCTAAGCTTGACGAAGTCCACGGCAGTGTTGTTGTTTCCTCCACCACCGATATCAAGGAGTTCTGTGAATACTTTGACGGACTGAACGACGACAAGAAGATCGATGGCAAGGAGAAGTGCACTTCCAACAACAAGCAGGCCAATGAGGGTAAGGACGGCGGCGAGGAGAGCGACGGCTCTTCTGAGAGCAACGACGATGGTGATTCGGAGGATGCCGCTGGCATTGTCAGCGTCAACATGGCTGTTCTGGCTCTTGTTGGCGTTGCTGCCATGGCTCAGCTCTTCTAAGCATAGACCAGGCAAGATCGCTAAATTTTTCTTGGACGCCATTCTCTGTCGTCATCATGTTTCCTGTCTTTTCTCTACGACATATTGTGCTTGGTCATTCATGGGGCACAAAATGCTTATCATGGGGCGGTAACTGCGTGTAAAGGATAACCCGTTAGAGCTTAATAATCGACTGTATTTTGACTTAAACTACCTCATGAAGATTGCTGTAATACTACTTGGTCCGTGACAAATGCCTAGCTATCTTGAGTCCCGCATGATTTAAGTGTATTCCATCTGTAATCCAGAACCATGATAACCCGGATAGGAACAAGGATGTATCTTCGCAGGCACTTCTTTAATAGTCTATTAAATATCCATTTCGATGTTGGGTCTGGTGGTAGGGGACGTCCATGATCGTTCTACACGTGGCTTGATTAGACATGGCTGGCCGGAACATTGTAGTGAAATACTTAGTCTATGTTACTTCAGACCAACTTGGCGGCATTCGACAATGGTAGATCTATCCATCTCCTGGCTGACTATGTGCTACAAAGATATTCTTACAAATTGTGGTCGAGTATTCAACCGAGGATCAATCAAGGTCATTCAGATATCTATCGTATCCAGGTTTGTTATAAATCGAAGGCTCGATAGTTTGGGTATCATTCTCATCTATGCCAACAACCGTTCGCTCCTATCATGTCGCTATCAACATGATGCGGCTTACAGTTTATTTAATTGTACAATCCCTTTTCAAATTTCTCTGTGTCGTAAAACTCGGGCACGATGACATTGCCGTTAAACACACGGCCGTCTAATTCGTTCACAGCCTGTAGTCCGTTGTTAGTTAACCAAACTCCTTAACAATGAGACGTGAAGTATTCACTCTGAGCGCGGAAACTTGATTCGTGAACTTGATAAAGACTCTGCGAGTTTCTTGGTCGATGTATAACCTCTCCACGCGTCCGTACTGCATCTTGTTAGCTCCAACACGATGCTGATTAAGGGATAACCTTTGCAAACCTTCTCTCCGCACTCCTCTCCTATCTCTTGTCCCAGACCCCCGGCAATCTCCTCCGCGAGGTTGGTCATGTTATCGAGCATATTCCGCAGTACTATAACGTCGCTCATTGTGCCAAACTTGCCTGTGTCCTCCTCTTTGCGCTTTCCCCCAATAATCTTACCCTTACTGCCCGGCTCGGCCCAGCCTCCACCGTCTGCGTCAGCCTTTTTCCGCCGTTTCTCGACCTGAACGCGGAGAGGATTGATGATTCCTGATTCATCGGCGCCTAGACCACTGCCCTTGGTCCACCCATACTTGCTCATGAGTCGATGCGCAAAGCCACTCTGACCCGGTCGACTTGAGCGAGGGTGAGAATCATCGTCGGGCTGTGAGCCAAGGCTAGCACCAAGGGCTGGAGGTGGAGAATACGCTTCGTCTTCTGCATTATCTCCTGCTGCATCCTTTGCTTCCTGGGCCTGGGTATATCGGACAGGGGCGCGTGATATCGTAGCTGAGTCAGAAGGACGAGGGGGTGACAGTGGTGGCGGAACAAATTGTCCTTGGGACATAGCTGAACGGCGAGCAAAGGCATCATCTCCAGTTGCATCATTTGGGGGAGGAGCTGGAGGTGATTGGGGAGGTGGTGGGACGAACGCATAAGAAGAAGGCGGAGCAAATTGATCTGGCGCCAAGTTAGAAGAGGGCGTTAATATAGGATTGATATACTTGCTTGAAGGAACAGGTCGTGTATCTTCATCCTCGTCATCATCTGAAAGATCGCTTTCGACACGTTTTCGTCGATGTCTGTAAAGCAAAGCTTTCCAGTCTCTTACTTCTTGCACCTTCTCGTCGCTGTGCAAATATTCCTCCACATTTGTTGGTCGCGTAGGGTCATAGATATCGTCCCAGTTGGTCTCGATCTCCTCCTGCTGTCTCTTTTTCTTTTTCTTGCGGCCGCCGCGCTGGCGCTTCTCGCCCATACCATACATCCACTCATCATCCTCGGTCGCGGCCCAATCTGCAAGCGTACTCTTTGGTTGTGTGGGAGCAGGAGGGGCAGTCGGCACAGCCTGCTTAGGAACGGCGGGTTTTGGAAATGCTGGCTTCGGCTTGGCCTGCTTCACTTGTGGACGGCGTATGGGTTGAAAGCGAAGGGCAGGGTCAACTGTCTTTTTCGTTGTGGCTTCGGTGGGGACACTATCTGATTGATTATAAAGAACCGGCGCTGATGAGATTGTAGTAGAGGCGGCAGAAGCGTCGTTAGGATCGAGGAGGTTTTCGTAGAGGGAGAGCCCTCCGCGAGGAGGCTGCGGCGGCGGAGCTGCCATTATCGTAGCCCAGGGCCAAGGTATGGTATATAAAGCTGAACGAAGGTTTGCTCGGGTGTACTATTTGGCTTATCGGTTCGATGGGATAGCCTATAAGCTCGGATCATGGATGTAAGTAGGTAATCATAAGAAGTTGAAGCTCGCTATCCGAGCTACGTTGAAGTACAGTATTGTAAGCTTGTAGTTGAGTTGCAGGCCTGCGACAGCCTGAGCCAATGCGCCGGGTAAATAGCGGGAGCGCCCAGGCACCTCACATTCACGAGCGCTCAGCTGGGGAAGCTGCCACTGGCGGGCGCCTGCCTGTAGCTGCAGGTGCCCCTCCAATGGCTTGGACCCCGCCAAAACTTTGGAGAATGGAAGCTCCCATTCAACTCAACTCACGGTGACTGGCATGAACTTGTTTCTTGCCTGGTTACTCTAGGTTCTCCATTACATCAATTTCTTTTAACTTCAGGCACCTTTTTCTGAGATACTCTCTCACAAGTTTACGCATATAAAGAGCTAACGCAACCTTGACTCTTTCAAGCTCCAGCTCTCTTTGTTGTGTCCTAGCGCCCATCGCAGAAGCGCGCCTAGATTCGGATTTCGAGGTGAAAATCGTCACCGTTTACCACCGCCTCTCCCCACCGTACCGCCTTTCTCTTCCATCTCGCGATCGACGAAACACATTTTCACAACACACAACGTCGCCCAGTATGGCTGATCTTGCGAGCCGAATCACAAACCCCAACGAGGCTGCCGCCGAGGCCCCTGCTGAAGCTCCTCCCCAGGCTTCTGATGAGCTTGGCCAGGCCGATGGCAATATCGAGGACCTGGGTGGCTCCGGCCTCCAGGAGCCTGAATGGGATGTTGAAGTTTCCCTGAGCGAGCTTCAGAACAACGAGGCCACTCCATTTCACTCCGCCACTACCTGGCAGGATCTCGGCCTGTAGGTAGATATTCTCTCTTCACGGAACCCACGCTGATACGTTTATCCCAGCCCTGAGGATATCCTGAAAGGTCTCCTTTCCCTCAACTTCTTGAAGCCTTCCAAGGTCCAGGGCAAATCCCTCCCTCTGATGCTCAGCGACCCTCCACGAAACATGCTGGCGCAGTCCCAGTCTGGTACTGGAAAGACGGCCGCTTTTGTCACCGCGATATTGTCTCGGGTTGACTTCACCAGGCCTGACCAGCCCCAGGCCTTGGCTCTTGCGCCCAGCCGAGAGCTGGCCCGACAGATTGAAGGAGTTGTCAACGCCATTGGACGTTTCATTGAGAAGCTTAAGGTTGCTGCTGCGATCCCTGGTGCCCTACCCCGTGGAGAGCCTGTCAGGGCTAGTGTCATTGTCGGCACCCCGGGTACAGTGATGGATGTTATTCGACGCCGACAGCTCGATATCTCCCAGCTTCGCGTCCTCGTTCTCGACGAGGCAGACAACATGCTTGATCAGCAAGGACTTGGCGACCAGTGTCTACGAGTCAAGAAGTAAGACCTTATAAAGCTGATATTGACCAATAGATGCTAACTCACTCCACAGCATGCTTCCCAAGGATATTCAAGTCCTCCTCTTCTCTGCCACTTTCCCTGAGAACGTCATGAAGTATGCCAGCAAGTTTGCGCCCAACGCTCATAGCCTCAAGCTGCAGCGTAGTGAGCTCACTGTCAAGGGCATCTCTCAGATGTTCATTGACTGCCCTGACGACAACACCAAGTACGACATTCTATGCAAGCTGTATGGCTTGATGACCATCGGCCAGTCGGTTATCTTTGTCAAGGTAAGTTGCACTTGCTATGATGTTACTCCCTGGTCCTGACACCACCACAGACTCGAGAAAGCGCCAACGAGATTCAACGACGTATGGTCGCAGATGGCCACAAAGTCTCTGCACTCCACGCCGCTTTCGACGGATCTGAGCGAGATGACCTTTTGGCCAAGTTCCGACAAGGCGAGAACAAGGTTCTCATCACCACCAACGTGTTGGCTCGTGGTATCGATGTTTCCAGTGTGTCCATGGTCATCAACTATGACATCCCCATGAAGGGACGAGGCGATACTGAACCAGATGCCGAGACCTACCTGCACCGTATCGGTCGAACTGGCCGATTCGGCCGTGTTGGTGTCAGCATCAGTTTCGTATACGATAAGAAGAGTTACGACGCCTTGAGTAAGATTGCCGAGATGTATGGTATCGATCTGGTCAAGCTGGACACTGAGGACTGGGACGAGGCAGAGGAGCGTGTCAAGGAGGTCATCAAGAAGAACAGAGCCCAGGCTTCCTATGCTCCCAGCGCAACTGAGCCTAAGGCTCCCGAGGGTGCTTAGAATTTGCCCTCGTACGGAGTGCAATATGGATTCCAGACCGGTTTCGGAAACAACGGACCAAGCTTCAACGGTATGGCCTACAACAACATGAACCACAACGGAATGATCTATAACAATGGCATGAGCTATTGAGACGACATGAACCACCACGTGTTGGTTCAAAGTGGGACGTAATGCAAGCGATCATGTCGCTTTTACGGGGCTAGGGAGAGCAAACTTTTGGGATAACGCAGTGGGTTGAGATGTATGTAGGATGTGTGGATGAGGACCGGATTAACAGTAGCTACCCTGTGTCTGTAGCATTGCAGGTTATGAGATACCAAAGACCAAAAAAGGCTGATTACTATACTTGTTCGGCATATGCACAATTCAGTTTGACCATTCCTTAATTCTCTGACTGGGAGTATCCTCGCTTCACGGCCTGTACATGCTACTCCTTGCATAGGATATTTATCGTGGGTGCAACGCTGTGGAACTTGTAGCCTGAGTCGAATTTGGTGCGCGGTTGACGACCTACAAGCTCTCAAATATAGCAACAGTCGAACGACATTAAATCCATTCTACGACATGATTGACTTATCAGGAGGAATGTAAAGCTGAATGAATAATTTGAATATAGTATAATTGCGTGCTTTATTCCTCAGGGGAACCAGTTTCGATAGAACCTACGTACCTACACATAGCGATTCTCTGATCTATGAGGATTTCGGCTATGTATCCACTATGCAAAACACCAATTAATGCAGCTCACTGCTATTAATAAACCATTGTATTTGATGGTTTAATGGTTTGGGACATTCAACATGCTGAATTTGGTAGAATCAATGCCAAACGCAGGGATGGCTCACGTGCTGGCACTTGCCGATATCCTTGACGCAACATTTGCCTTGGTATTGACTTTTCACGATCCAACCTCCTCTCCACTTTCAAGCTTCGGCAGCACAACTCACCGCCCTCTAGGGATCGATAGCCCCCAAGACACCGCTGCAAAGAACAGATTTTCATTCGGTTACAAAACACAGATGGCGACTTGCGGTGGACGTTGTGGAGGCTAGTTGCGGCTCCAGAAATGCATGTGTTGATCAATACAGACAAGACACAAGCTCGACAAGAACAGAAGCTCCGTGCAATGGAGTGGACCCTTGTTTGAGCCATGGAAACTAGTTATGGGCTATGTTAAAGTGACTATGGCATTGCCCTTGCATTGATGCTAACTCAAGCACAGCTCCTACAGCGCTCCTAACCTCAGCGTCAGCATTGCTAATCAGTGACGATGGCGAAGCGAACAACATGATGTTATCACGCTTGACCAACTTCTCCTCCTACGAGTCAGCGGAACAGCAGGCCTGGAACAAGTTGGGTGTCGTTTCATCGAACGAGATGCATTGTAACTAGGACATCTCTCAAGAGTATATTGACAATGACTTGTCACCAATCAACCCCCACCGAGGGGAAATGGCCTACCTAATCTGAAGCCCGAGGCCTTCCGATATCGAGATGCATAATGGGTCTACCAAAAGAAGCTTCAGAGGCGAGCCACGTTGCACAGTTGGAAAAACTAAACCGCTCAGTTGCAGCCGCGGTGCTCACCATCGATCGACCTGCCGAATAGTCATCCAAGTTTTTGAGATGTCTTCCTCCACCCGGGAAGACCTGGCGAGGCCCGTACCGGGATCCGCCTGCAGGTGGTTGGGTGTGGACGGCATCAGCGTGGGGATGGCGGGACCGGACATCTTGTGTCAACCATCCTCATTACTGAAGCCAATCCGGACAATTCTGCAGCTGGCGGTGGATGACGTGCGGCCTATCTGCGTCTACCGGACCTTTCTGGACTCCAATATGCTACAAGCTGGTGTATCACTGTCACCCAAATGCAATCCTGCCCACCTGATATAGCATTATGGTTGTCTATCACCCACGCTTGACTCAAGGTTGCTTAATTGCCATGCTGGCAGCGGCCCGTCATGCAGGTCCATACTGGTTCTGCTATCGAAACTGGGTGTAATTGGGCCGCGACAGGCCTCATTAGCGCTTGGTCTGATAAATCAATGCATCACTGTTCAACCTCCTCGAGTCCTCTGATCGCTCGCCCCGTCAGGCTCGCCCTACATGGCTCCTGGAACCCCAGCGACGTGGCGCCAGCCAACGCTGGCCCTGCATGGGCCAATTGCGCATGGGCACGATGTAGAGCTCGCTGTAAATCCATGAGCTTTGGGCGCCTGTGGCCCATCGCAAGCAGGGGACTGGGCGATTGGACTAGGCTTGTCAGGCCTGCATGCTTTTTTCTCCAACAGTACCGTCTTTGAGGAAAATGGACCCATCCAACGCTCGCCTCAAGAATACCTCTCGTTAATGACCTCTCCGGACCTCCCACCCGTTCGCCCGTTATGATCCGAGGCCTGCATCTCACAAATCAAAGTTACTGAGCTCGCAACCCTTCTGCTTTTTCGTTCTGTCCAATAGACGTTTTTGCCATTTTTTTTTGCTGAGCTGTCGCGCCCTGCAGTACGCCGCATGATACCCGGGCCCAACGCCTATCCACCCCCATCCGTCCACCTATTCCCACGACACACAGACAGACTGACTATCTGTTTTGTACAGGCTACAGTAACAGGTACTTCCTTGGTATGTAGGAGGCTTGCCAACTTCAGGGTCTGAGAGAGATCTAACGCTCAGCGGCCCTACTGCAGCTACCCGATCGCCTGACTGGCGTGCTGCAAGAAGAAGAAAGATAATAGAGTCGCTCCCCGGGTTTTTACCCTTGAGCTTTTCTCGTAATGTCAGGTGCGGATAAGGAAGAGAAAGTATGAGTTACGGCTACGGCTACGACTACTACCCTGGTAGTAGGACACAAATTGATTGGGGGCATGTACAGTTCTCCGATTTTTCAAATGTCCAATACTCCAGACCCGAATTTTCAGACGAGGAGGATTCTCCTGAAAAGAATGAATACCAAGGTAAGTTTGACGTCTTACATCGAATATTCACCCCTCGTGCTGAATTGTCTCTAGGCGGCGATGGGTATCCTATGAGGGTGCCCATGGGGGCACCTTCACCTCCACCGTCACAACCATTGTCAAAGAAAGACAAGAAGAAGTTAAAGAAGCAAAAGGAAAAGGCGGCTGCAATTGCCGCCGAAGCTTCTTTTGTGCCACCTCCAGCACCAGAACCTCCAGCACCTCCGGCAGAGGAAGAGCCGCCAGTATCAACGTCATCTAGCAAGAAGAAGAGCAAGAAGAGTAAGAAGAAGGAAAAGGAATCAAAATCTTTACCGGAAGCCGCCCCTGAACCAATTCCCCCACCTCCACCTGCTGAGGAAAGCAAGGAGACGGAGAAGGTAGAAGAGGAGGCTGAGACAAAGACTGACGAGCCCGAAACGACAACAAAGGAGGACGCACCAGCCGCCGAAGAGAAGCCTGCCGAAGAAGAGACACCAGCAGAAGAAGCGACACCCAAGGAAGATGAAGCGCCTAAGGACACCGACGACAAGGAGGCCGCCAAGGAAGAAGCGCCTACCAAAGAGACGCCTGCAAAGGACGACTCCCCTTCAAATGAGACACCAGCTGCTGAAGTTGACGAGACACCTGCCAAGGAGGAAGCTCCTGCTGACGGCACACCTGACAAAGAGGGGGCACCTAAAGAAGAGGCGCCTGTGCAAGAAATCCACACAGACGACACACCCAAAGAGGCACCCGTAGAGGACTCACCAAAGGAGGAAGGGTCCCCAGACGAGAAGCCAGCAGACGAGAAGCCAGCAGACGAGAAGCCAGCAGATGAAACATCCGTAACAGAACCTCCCGCAGCAGAACCTCCCAAAGAGGACTCTCCAGCAACAGAGGAAGCACCATCAAAAGACGACGCACCTGCTCCAGAGGAAACACCTGCCGTTGACGAAACTCCAGATAGCAAAGAATCTACGGCTGAGGAGGACAAGCCAGCGGAGCCGGAAGAAACTGAGACCCCTGGCAAGGAAGACGATGGTGGTGATGAGTCTGCAGCTCCCGTTGACTCGAAACCATTAAGTAAGAGTCAGAAGAAGAAGAAGAAAGAGAAAGAAAAGAAAGAGAAGGAGAAGAAAGAGAAGGAAGAGAAGGAGAGGAAGAAGGCAGCTTCTAAGTCTGAGAAGCCTCATCATCACAAGTCGAAACACTCCCACTCTTCATCGAAGGGTGCAGACACCTCCAAGGACAAGACACCCGAACCATCACCTGCTACCAAAGACGAGGAAGCGGAGAGCAGCATACCAGCTGATCCTCCAGCTGAGGGCGACAAAGCCAATGAACCTGAAGCAGAGACGAAACCTGCAGATGAGACACCACCTCCACCAGAAGATCCGGCACCAGTTGAGGAAGTCAAGTCTGCAGAAGATGACAAGCCTGCAGAGGAAGCTAAACCTTCAGAGGAAGTCAAGTCTGCAGAGGAGGACAAGCCTACAGAGGAAGCCAAGCCTGCAGAGGAAGTCAAGCCTGCAGAGGAAGCCAAGCCTTCAGAGGAAGTCAAGTCTGCAGATGAGACACCACCTCCACCAGAAGATCCGGCACCAGTTGAGGAGGACAAGCCTACAGAGGAGGACAAGCCTACAGAGGAGGACAAGCCTACAGAGGAGGACAAGCCTACAGAGGAGGACAAGCCTACAGAGGAGGACAAGCCTGCAGAGGAAGCCAAGCCTGCAGAGGAAGTCAAGTCTGCAGAGGAAGCCAAGCCTGCAGAGGAGGACAAGCCTACAGAGGAAGCCAAGCCTGCAGAGGAAGTCAAGTCTGCAGAAGATAACAAGCCTGCAGATGATGCTAAGCCAGAGAATGATACCTCTGCAGATGCGGAAAAAGCTGCTGTACCGCAAGAAGATTCTCCTGAAACAGAGGAAGCACCTGCAGAATCCGAGAAGAGCCCTGACGATGGAGCTGCTGCCGAAACCAAGCCGGCAGAACCGGATGAGAAAGCTCCTGAGCCAGAGGATAACTCAGAATCAGCAGCTGAGAAGCCTGCCGATGCAGAGGTCCAAGATGCCGCCGACAAGACACCTGCCGATGAGACACCGGCTGCAGAGACTCCCGCTGATGAGACCTCTACGGCACCGGAGGAAACCCCTTCTCCAGATGACAGGGCCGACAACAAAGAACCCACCGAAGTCGAGAAACCTAGCGAGCCAGAGCAAACAGAATCTGGCGACAAGGACAAGTCCGACGAGACTAAACCCATCGACGCTGACAATAAGTCTGTAGAAGACAAAGAGCCAGCCGCCCCTCTTGAGGCAACTAATTCCGCTGAAGACAACGAGCCGTCTACCTCAGAAGAGAAAGCTGAGAAGCCCGCGCCACTTTCGGACGGCGATGCGGCTGCTTTACCTGCTGAGGAGAAATCTGATACGATGGACGATGCATCGGCTGACAAAGCGGCACCGACCACAGAGGATCAGACCTCTGACGGAGACAAGGCGACCTATGACAAGCCAACTGAAGAACAAGAGCCGGTAGCAGAAGCCCCTGAAGATGAGGCTCCTAAGGAGACTAAGCCGGCGGAAGAACCAGCTCCTGCTGAGGACGCGACGCCAACCTCTTCTAAGAAGAATAAAAAGAAGAAGAAGAAGAAGGGTAAAGGAGGCAGCGAAACGCCCCAATCTGTCCTTGAACCTGAGCCAGCAGTTGAGACTACGATCGAACCTGTCGTACCCGAGCCTACTGCTGAACCTAAGCCTGTCGCAGAAGAACCCGCAGAACCTGCTGATGAGTCTGCCGCTAATCCTGCTGCTGAGGCTATATCTGGCGCCGAGTCTGTTGTTGAACCCGCTGCTGAACCTGCTGCTGAGCCTACTACGACTGAGCCTGCTGCTGAGCCTACTACGACTGAGCCTGCTGCTGAACCCGCTGCTGAACCCGCTGCTGAGCCTGCTGCTGAGCCTACTACGACTGAGCCTGCTGCTGAACCCGCTGCTGAACCCGCTGCTGAGCCCGCTGCTGAACCCGCTGCTGAACCTGCTGCTGAACCTGCTGCTGAATCAACTGCCGAGTCTGCCGAAACCAGTTCCGAGAAAGAAGCCCAGCCCGAGGCTGCTCCACAAGAATCGCCAGCAGATGAGCTCAAGACTGTCGAGAATCTCAAGACTGTCGAGAACCTCAAGACCGACGACAAAGTTGCTGAGGTAGAGAACGACAAGCAGCCCGAGGCTGTAACCCCCCAGGACCCAGCCGAAGTTGACGGCGATCCGGCTGAACCGCCCCCTCAGCCCGAGGAAAAGTGCGAAGAGAGCGCCGATGTCCCTTCCAAAGCAGATGGCGATGTGGAACCCGAACCCGAGCCCGAGTCTACACCTGAATCAGAGCTAATCGCCGACGACTCTCCTGCAAAGGAAGAGCCGCATGAAAACACTCCGGGAGAGGACACCATCAATAACAAACCTGACGTCCCCGACACAAAGGCCGAGGAGAGCGAACCAACTAAGGATTTCTCGCCTGCTGATGATACCGAGTCTGAAGGAGAGCCTATTGTTAAACCCACTCCAGCTGAAGCTGCAGAGAATGAGACTTCTGACAAGCCGAAGGACGATATATCAGCTGCAAAAGATGTTGAAACGGACCAGACTAATGCGGCGTCTGAGACCGCAACCTCGAAGGACACGTTTCTAGACGACAAATCAGGCGCTACCGAAGCTGACGACGAACTCCAACAAAGCAATGACGGGGAAGCTGAGGAGACAAAGGAAACATCTTTGGAGCTATCAGATAAGAAGGACGAAAAATCTGACGCCGCTTCAGAGACCCTGGTAGAGGCCGAAGCGCCCATACCATCTGCTGAGCCTGAGCTGAAGATTGCAGCTACAGAGGACAAAGATGACAATGTGGTGGCAGAAACAGATGAACCTAAGGCAGCGCCTGAGGAGCTTAAAATAGCGGACGACAAGGATGAAACTCCAGAGTCTATACCTAAACCGCACGAAAATGACGCGGCTACAGAGGCTGTCACTCAAGAAGCGGTTCCTGTGGAGGCGGACAAGCCAGAATCGGCGGACATAGAGGCTTCCGAACCTGCTGCGACCGAGTCGAAAGAAGAGGCCAAGATCGAGGATCCATCTCCTGAAGCCCCAGTAGAGGAATTCGGCGAGGCGACGATTCCTGTTGACGATACGGTCGAAGCATTGCCAGCAGAAGAATCGAAACAAGACGCCGAAGAAGGATCAACGTCTGATTCAGATGTGCCAGAGTCAGCCAAGGGAAAGCCTGGTGCAGTTGAGACCAAGCCCGAGGCTTCAGAGGAAAAGACAGCAGAGACAAATCCCTCTGAGGGAGATGCTCCTAGTAATGTCACTCCCGAAGCTGCCAAGGTGGAAACAGCGCAAAAAACTGCAGAGGTAAAGGATGATTCTCTGGATGATGACAAGGAGCCCGATGCCCTTGATGCCGACGAAGTGAATGTCCAGGCCGATGATGAGGACGGCGAGAGTCCAAACCCCGACACAGAGGCTGTGGCAAAAGACTCTGTCAACGAAGCTGTACAAGATACATCTGTGGCCGATCCCGAGACGCCCAAGGAAACCGAGAGCCCCAGTGAAACTGTACCCGCCGCCGATGACAAAAAGACGGAAGAACCAGCAGCACCGGTCGAAGAGGACAAGAAACCGGATGAACCCCTCCCAGCTCCCAAGGAAGAGGCAACTTCACAAGAGGAACCTGTTGTTGGAGAGGAAGCCAAACCGGCCGAGGAGACACCCAGTCCTGACGAGAAACTAGAGAGTGAGTCAACACCTTCCGACAACAAGCCCAACGAAGAGACACCCGCCTCGGACGATAAAGTACCAGACGCGACAGAGCCTGCACAACAGGTAGCTGAAGACGCCAGTCCTGCTGATAAGGATCCTACTGAGGAAACACCTGCGGCTGGTGACAAGACAGAGATAGGAGATGAACTTTCTCAGAGCAAGCCGGAAGAAGTAGAAGACATGACCCCTGAAGAGAAGCCAGTTGTTGAAACACTTGCAACTAGTGACGAATCAGAGGAAGTGACCAAAACTTCTGATGAAAAGCCAGCAGAAGAGATGGCAGTAGAGCAGGCACCTGCGGCTAGCGGCAAGTCAGAGGGAGAGGCGGCAGCTCACGAGGAGAAGCCAGAGGAAGTGGACGATACTTCTGAGAAAGCACCTGCAGTTGGCGTTGGTCCAGATGAGAAGGACAAGCCCTCAGGCACCGTACCTGAAGTAGCAGCTGAATCCACTGACGACAAACCCGATGAGATATCTGAAGCTGACGGCGAGTCGGAGCAAGTGGTGGTTGAGTCTTCTGACGAGAAAGTGGACGCGGAAGTCTCCTCGGCTGGCGATGAATCCAAGGAAGAGGCCAAACCCTCCGAGGAAGAACCAGCTGCAGAGACTCTCACGACCAGTGACGAGTCAAAGAAAGCAGCTCAATCTACTGATGAGGATCTTGCTAATGACAAGCTGAAAGAAGAAGCCGAACCCTCTGACAAGAAGCCAGCCTTAGAAGCTTCCGCTAGCGACGAGCCCAAGGAGGAAGCCAAACCTTCCGACGAAGCGCCAGCGGAGGCTACCGCCGTCGCTGGTGGTGACTCGAAAGAAGTCCTCGAAGTCACTGAAACTGGACCAGCCGCAGAGATTCCTGCACAAGAAGTCAATATAGAGGCAGAGGCAGAGGCTAAACCAGTCAATGAGACGCCAGCAGCTGAAGAGAACCCGGAAGAAGCACCGGCAGTTCAGAACGATTTGGAGAAAGGTTCTAAACCCGCTGACATCAAACCAGAGGAAGAGGCTACACCCACAGACGAAAAGCAACCCGAGCACCCTGCGGCCTCTGAGGATAAGCCCAATGAAGATGTCAAACCAGCAGAAGAACCACCAGCAGCCGAAGACGAGTCCAGCCAGGAACCACCCGCCGCTCCGCAAGAGGAACTCCAGGAAGTCGCCGCGGCTGACAAGCTTGCCGAAGAAGTTCCCATTGCGGATAAAGAAACTGCTCCCGAGGAGTCACCGGTCCAAGAATCGATTCCTGCTCCGGCTGGAGACGCAGCTTCTACTGACGACAGGCCAGCTGATGACGCGAAGGCACTTGACGAAGAGGCGAAGCCGACAGAACAGGAACCTCCCGTACCAGAAGAAGATGCCAAACCTGCTGAAGAAGCACCGGCTCCAGAACCAGAAGACGTTGCTGTCAAATCGCCTGACGAACCTCTCGATGTACCAGCAGCTGATGCAGAAAAGAAGGACGACGAAGCAGCAGCCACAGCTAAAGCCGAGGAAGAAGCCAAGGCCAAGGAAGCTGAAGAGAGCAAAGACACCGTTGGACCAATTCCAGGCGCAAGAAAGCAGGCGAAAAAAGGTGAGGAATACGGTTCATTACAAGATACCCTTTTTGATTTTTCGCAACATTCGGGAGTTTCTACGGAGTTAAATAAAGAGTTGGATGATGGCGTTTTGGAGTTGCTATCAAAGAATACCCAGGAACCGCAAGAAACATCACCCAACGAGGAGAACACAGAACTCGCAACTATCGCTCACGATACGAGCCGGTCGCCGGTGGCTGAAGCACCGGACGATCAGAATAACCAAACTGTCACAGCAATCACGATGCCAGGGTTACAGGTGCCGAGTTCGGGCCATAGTACGAACACTGCAGCAGCGGGAGAGAAACCCGCACCCCTAGAATCCAAGGCCAAGATTCTAGACGACGCCCAAGAGGCGTTAATCTCGAAAGAGACTTCGCAAGATGGGGGCCAGGCAACCCGTGAAGTTTCGCATCCTCCCGCAAAGGCTGAGACATCAGAGTTGGCCGAGGGACAGGGCGTAACCGAAAACGAGGAGGAGGTCAGAGATTTGACGATGCAGCCGTCCAATTTAACAGCGACTGAGTCTGCTTCCGATCTGGCCGATAGTCGTCAGCCAGCCACTGAGGCTAGTGATGGCGCCCACACCCCCACACCTGACATCGCCAGCCCGCACGGGCAGGGCACAGCAGGCCAATCAACAGGCTCCATTGAGGAAATTGCTGCTGATGGGCCGCCTGTAAACGTCGACACCAACCACCCAACGGCGACCTCGCAGCCTCAGCAGCCCGCCAAGGAAGCAGAGCCAAACTCAGAACCAGTTGATGATATTCACGATGGCCATGAGAATTCAAAGAGAATGGAGTCAGATTTGCCAATTTCAGTTGCACGTAGCACAGCATCATCATCATCAGCAGCAGCTTCGATAGCCTCTGAGGATGATTCAGAGATTTCCTTGCCCCAGGTAGTTCCTCACAATGAGGAAGACCAGCGGACGACAGACCAGACAGGAGTACCCGTTGATCATCTGAGCTCTCTTTCTACGACATCCAAGTCTCCCGATGCTTCCCACATGGCAGCTGAAGAACACCAAAGACAGCCTACCGCCAGCGTCACCCACACTGAAGCAGGAATGGACCCATCATCCCCAGGACTGTTGCAAGCTATTCCCACAGCCGATGCCACTTTCCATGAGCCAAAAATTCTCGATACCGACTTCGACAATGTGCTACAGATGTCGAGAGATTTGTCGCGAGAACCTAACATGAGGCATGCGGAGCCTGAAGAAGCCGAGATCCTTAACGGTGGCTTTGAGACCAATGACCACCATCTTCAACAACCTGAATCTTCCACAGAAGAACCCAAGGAACCAGCAGCAACTTCAGCCACTTCTGAATCAGAATCTGACGAGGACGAGCTTGAGTCTGACCTTTCAGAGACCGGATCAGTCAAAGACGATGCGTCAACATTGGAGGAGTCTTTGCGACAGTCTGAAACTCCAAGTCTTGTGAGAAACTCAGGTCCACAGCAGGAAGCCAAACCAGTTGAAACTCGTGACGATCACGGGTTCATGAAACATGCCTCCCAATCCAGCATCGCTCAAGATGAAAACACTCCTCTGGCTCCTGCACAGACTGAAGTTGACGACGAGGATGAACCGACACCTGCTGCTCAAGATTCCTTACGCTCTCCCCCTTCTCCCGATAATGAGATCACCGTGGCGTTAAAGGAATCTGATGCCGTCTCTCGCCCCAGCTCTCCAGATGAGATTGCCGACGACAACCAGGAAGAGTCTGGGTTCGTCGGAGAAACATCGTCTCTTGGAGACCCCAGGCCTGCCGATATCATTGAAAAGGCCTTTGACACAGACGACGATGTCAGTAGTATCGATCAGGAGAGTGTCATCTCCATATCTTCCCCAGTCGATCATGTCTCTGGCCTTGCAACTGAACGAGAAACCGACGCTCAAGTAGACAACGCCTCCCGCGACCCAGAGGAGTCGGCCGCGACTGTACATTTGGAGCCAGAGGCGAAGCTGCATGAGGCTGCTGAAGACGCCAGTGAACTCGATGATGCCGCTTCCGAGTCCCGATCAGTGGAAGTTGGCCCTCAAGGTCATGACCTTGGTTCAAAGAGCCCAGCTTTTCAAACCAACGCCGCCGCCAATGATTCGGACCTGGCTTCCGAGAGTGAGTCGGAAGACGCGCAGTCTAGCATTGGCCCCAGTCCCCAGGGCAGCTTGAGTCAGGAGATAAATGAGCCTGTTATCGCTAAAGAGAAGAGCCCATTTGCCGGTCCTTCATCTGCTGCATCTCCGGCAATCGTTCCCGATTCTGAAGAGAGCGATGCCTATTCAGAGCATCCCTCTCCGAGCGTGAAGGCTCAATCCGTCGATGTGTCCCGGCCCTCGTATACTATAGAGCATGCCGCGGTTCAAGCTGAGGAGTCGGACGTGTCTGACGCCGATGACCAACCTCGCTTGAACTCACCACGTCCTGATCTGGCAAGCTTAATCCCGGTGCCTACATCTCTTGAACCGCTTGCTACTACTAAGAGCGAAGTCTCACCAGACCCTGAAGTATCCGACGAGCTTTCTAAACCTCAACCCCAGGAGTCAACGATTGAGCAACAGCCCACCGAGTCGCCAGTCCTTCAAACATCGCGTGGACTCTCTGACTCAGACAGCGAGCCTGAAGCTGAAGAGGGGGGGAGGGAAGCTCAAATGCAAGGCCCCCAGCCACGGCAGATCATCTCCGCCGAAGATAGCGACTCGAACTCTTCCGGTGATGAAGAGCCGGATCGCGGCGAGCCATGTATCGTTGAAATACTCTCTGAACCCCAGTCAATGCATGGCAACCTTGCCCCTGAAGCAATCGCGGCAGCTCCTTTTACCGACGATCCTTTAGAGGATGGAAGGGACCAAAATGCTCCGGAGACGGTTGCAACTGATGACGAGAGTGATGATGACATCCCCTCCTCTGGACAAGTTTCCCCTATCGGTATTGGCAAGATCACTGCCCCATGGAATCTCGAAGCAGCGGGCAGCGTGACGATAGCGGGAGAGCCACCAGTCAGGCATATTAGAACCGAAAGCATTGGTTCTAGTTTACCCTCGGAAGCGATGTCTCCTGCTGAGAGTCGAGGGTTTACAACCCAGCAAACAACTCAAGCTCCTGAGTGGGCCGAAGATGACTCTAACTCTGACGACCTGACACACAATGACAAGACAGGAGGGCTACAGACTCCTTGCAAGCCTGCAGCGTTATCGCTGGCAACTGGAGCACTTGAACTCGAGCCACATAATTCCGAAAGCACTAGTTCGGAGGATGATGAAGCCATTCCCACCCACTCTGCTGTTGGCCATACTCAGGCCAACAGCTTGCCATCCTTGCTACCTGATGAGATGTTGCACGACGTCAAAACTCCTGAAACGGATGACACACAGGGTTCAGACCTAGCACAAGCCCGTGAGTTACAGCCTGTGCAAGCGACTGAAGTGAAGCCGCTGGGTCTTGTCCGACCTGAACCCAGGGCCGTGAAGGTTGTTGATATCCCTTCTCGTGACAAAGGCAAGGCAGTTGCTACTATGCCAGAGAGTCCAAAGAAACCTAGTGCTCCGCCACGATCAAGTTTGGGTGCCCGTCCTTCTCGTACTGAGCCCCCTCGAACGTTCTTGACACAACAGCAACGCCCCCGGAGATCATTGAGAGTTCAACGTCCGGTGACAGAAGTTTACACCAAAGATCCAATCTTCGTCCCTGCTGCAAGCCGATCGGTCGACTCTAAGCCTATGCAGCGACCTCAGCCTGCTCATACTGAAAGTGAACCGTCTAGAGTGCCAGCACGGCCCCCTCTCAAACACCGTTCTTTGGAGACGCAGGGTGAATCTTCAAAGACAGGGGCGCAATTCCAGGAAGCTCCTAGATCTCATTCCTTCCAGACCGAAGGCGAATCTTCCAAAGCTCCTGTGAGACATGATCTCAAACACCCGACCCTTGCCACTGAAGAGGGGCTCAGAGATGCTGCAAATCGAGCCTCCTTCTCGGCTGACTTACATCCCGAGGCTAATACCCAAAGACCACCGAGTCCTGGCATCGTGATCCCTGACGCAGATATGATTGACCTACAGCGAGCTCGTACCTTGCGGCGGACAAGGAAGACGTCAATTCGACGTGCAGAGGATACGTTGGCTGCAGCCGTAGTCATATATGCGACTGCCGAGGCCTTGAGCCCTCCCGGTAGCCCGTCGCCTTTCAATCATCATCAAGATCAAGACCTACCTAATCTGGAACACCAGATGAATACGAACCCCGAAGATTCTTACTTTCCAGTTGCTTCCACAACACGGAGGAGCTTTGAGGATGAGCTCGAGGAACTTCACAAGTCTAATGCTGACTTGTTTGCAGACGACAGGAGCAGAGAATCTGACTCGTCGCGCAGCGATAGAGACAGAGAAAGACATCGCAGGCGTCGACACTCGCATCATTCATATCGTTCTGACGGAAGCCACGGAAGCCGTGGTGAAGATGACCGAGAACGTAGACTTCGCGGCGATGATGAAAGGCGCTCTCATCAATATCCAGACGAGTATGAGGGCGGCGGCCGCCGCCGACAATCTCATCGCGAAGATTCCTCTCGATCTCGCCGCTACCGTGACGAGGAAGAAATGCAGTCTCGTGGCTCGCGCGGAGAGACTGACACCAAGTCCCGAAGCTATCGTGGGTCCGAAGAACCCAGAACTCGAGGATACCGCCGCGACGAAGATCTGCGGCCACGTGAATCCCGCAAGGTTGAAGAACCTGCTTCACGTGGCCTGCCTCGAGAAGACGAGGGTCGCGAGCGTAGGAGACGATCGTCTCATGGTTCTCATGCACACCGCCGTCATCAAACCGATACAGCCGGATCAGGCGCTCCAGGCACTCCTCCTAGAACACCCAGACGAGATAGTGGCTTCTCTGCCGATAATAGTTCTGGAAGTTCTGGCCGTAGGCGTCGGACGGCCGAGGAACAAGCTGCCCACGACAAGCGCAAGGCTGAACGGGCGGAACGGCGAGCACGAGAGGAACCTGATCGAAGACGTGAGTCTTCGCGGCTGCGAGAGCCACCACGTGAGGAGAAGGAGAGCAGAGGTAAAGAGCCTGAACGTGAGCCCGAACCCGAACCCGAACCTCAACGTGAGCCTGAGCCCGAACGACGACATCGCCGCTCGCGTCGACACAGCCACTCAACTAGGCCTCGGTTTGAAGATTTCAAGGAACGCCCACGAGAGGAATCAGTTCCACCCCAAAAGAAGTTCTTTGATGTCAAGAATTCTGAAGGGGTTGTTGGCAGCACTCCACCATTGCGCGAAGAACCCCCGGTCGCTGAGCCTATCAGAGAACGCACAAGAGAAGCCCCGCCAGAGGACTCACCCAAACGATCTTCAACGCGGCATAGGCGCACTCGCCCATCTACCGATGAGCCGCGCCCTCGATCCTCACGTCGCCCGCGCGATGACCCTGCCCCTGAGCTACCTCGAGACCGAGATAGAGAGAGGACCAGGGATAAGGAAAGGGACCGAGCGAGGGACAGAGAACAAGAGCCTAGGCCTACTAAGCATGTCAGAATGGACACAGAAGATACACGCCGCGAAAGACGACGCGAGGAGCGACGCCGAGCACAATTGAAAGAGGAAGATAAGAAACCATCGGGCATCAAGGGTACGTTCAAGAAGCTATTCGGCAAATCTTGAACAACAACGGAAGTGAAGGAAAGGACAGATTGTCTTCGATTCGATCTTGTATTTTGATGAGATATGCTTTACTATGCATGTGTGACGATAGGGTTGAGTTTTCGGTTTGTTGACTTGATAATATTCTCGAGAGTTTCGGGATCACGACAGATATGTTTTGACGCCACGATTGCCATATAGATTGACGACAATTGATTGTTTTACTCTACGAAACCTGCTTGTGTTTTTGTTTTTGTTTCTATTTGCGTGGCTGCTTTGGTTTTGTTAATAGAGAGAAGAACTCGGGCGAACATGCTTGGAAGGTTATGATGCCCCTCTGTATGTTGCTCAACTCAGCCTTATTAGCAGTGCATATGGCTCAACACTTGAACTTTATTTGCTCCTCAACACCTCATGTGAGGGAATCACCACGACGACGACGACGACGACGACGACGACGACGACGACGACGACGCCGACAACGTTGACGGGGTTATTGGCAAGTGATCCAGCAACATGCTGTAATAATGATGATCATGAGGCTGCAATGAAGCCACTTTCCTAGAGTTAGTCACTCCTCATCACTGGCTCTGGCTCAGGGTATATAACACCCATCATGCCCTGTCCTCTTCGGCCATAGAACTGGTCTTTTCTCTCAATTCCAACTCCAACCCCAAGCCGACTTTTCAACCCATCTTTAGTTATCAAGATGCGTTTCAGTCTCATTTTGTTCCTCGCTGCCTTTGCTGGGCACTCTGTTGCTAAGCCTTGCAACGATACGAAGAAAAAAAAAGCCGAGTATATCAAAGAGGCTATTCCCAGACTGAGCAAACTGGCTGACAAAGCCCCTACCATCTGGCCCAATGGTCCTCCTAAGCCTACTACCAGTGCTGCCCCGTCAATTTCTTCCGCAGGGGCTGGTGGAAACGGAGCCTTGGCTTCGACCACAACTCTCCCCAGCACCATCTCAAACACCGCTTCTGCTTCTGCCTCGGCCTCGGCCTCTACGGCGACTTCGACTGGATCGGGTATTGACGATAATGATTCTGGCCTGCGTCGTCGCTATATCCCACGCCCACCCCTTATCGAGCTCGGTAAAAAGACGAGGCAGGATATTGAGATCCTTTTGAAGGATGTCGAGACGCTCGAGAAGAACACCGAAACGCCCAAGCAAGACGGAGAGCATACCAACCATCTCTCGGATGAGGAATATGAAGACAAGTTCTATGAAAAAGTCGGCAACCAGATCAAGCATGGTCTTGAAAAGAAAAACACTAGCGACCAGGACGCAGAGACGGTGCAGAATGATACTGCCCACGGCACTGCAGAGCCTGACAATCATTCCTACGTCGTCACTAAAGAAGTCAAGGTTCTTGAACATCATCAGCCTGATGTCACTAAGGCCGAAGAGAAAAAGGGGAACGTCGACGTGAAGGCCTTGAAAAACGCAATTAGGGAGGGCGTGGAGCAGGCCCAGGAGAAGGAAAAACACGACGAAGAAGACCAGTTCGGAGGTGGTGATGAAAAGGAGCAATACAGGCGCCTTACGGAGCTCTACATGCAATACCGCCCCATGTTGGCCAAGGCCATCCAGAAAGATCTCGACCCTATCTTAAAGGGCGAAGAGGAACCCAAGGCTGGAGAGGAGCTGGCAAAGCAGCACATGAAGGGCAACGAGAAGCAGCAGCGCAAGCGACTGACGGAGCTCTACATGGACTTTCGTCACATGCTTGTCCCCAAGATCCAGAAGCAACTTGACCCTATCCTTCACGAGTAAGTTGCTCGGGATTTTGGTATGGAGAAGGGATGGGGGGCTCTTTGATACTGAGAAGCCCTTGTCATTGAAAGTTCAAGGCCTTGTGTTGTATGAACCGTGAAATAAGGTTGTTTGTTTTATTTAGACAAACTATTTTACATAGTCTAGCCGCAAAGAGTTGCACAGCCAATCATAGCTCTGGTCTGCTGAGACATAGGCCACCACATTCAAGTTCATCGTCTTATTTTGGTGTCTATAAGCTTACAATGAGGAACCATGGCATATTCTTCTTGTCTTGCTCTACAAGCGTGAGAAAGTTAAAGAGTGAATGGGTTACAAGACGGGCAATCATGCCGAGAGCATCATACTTTTGTCGTGCAAGTTGCAACACTGAGGTCTCAGAACCAGAATCCGAGCTGTTAAACAATCAAGCTGAGCGATCGATTCCATCCGAATGACATATGTTATTATTTATGGTCAATCGATAACCAAAACAAGAGCCCCCCTATCTGTCTGTTCTGTCCTGTTCAATGTTCAAGACTTGGTTGGGTCATACAAGGTCACATGACCAAGAGCCTCAATCTTTTGGCGAGCCCACCCCGCACCAAAAATGATCCGTGCAGAGCCCTAAACCCACCAAAATATTGGCGAAGCGTAACTTTGGACCCATCACAAGCAACACACGAATTCTTTCTCTTTTCCCTCTCCCCAAGCGCAGGATTAGACTTCTTTGCGACAAACACCACAAAATCCCCTCAAAACCACAAACCCATCCCATTCCATTCGCAATGGCTCCTCAGGCAGTACGTACATGACACCGCTTTGCTGTTACGGGCCCTCTTTGCGGTTATCCCCGGTCGCAAAGAGAGGCATCGCGAAAAATGCAGTAGGCTAAGGTCATTTTCAACAGAAGAAGTCGGGCAAGGCCCAAAAGCAGACCAAGAAGGTACGCTATCCGAACCGGATCGAATCGAACAATCATGAAGACGACGACTCGATGCGCCCATCCATGATCGAATGACCAACACGAAACTAACTCATATCTAGTACATCATTGATGCTTCTCAGCCTGCCAGCGACAAGATTTTCGATGTCGCTGCCTTCGAGAAGTTCCTCCAGGACCGCATCAAGGTCGAGGGCCGCACCAACAACCTGGGCGACAACGTCGTTGTTCAGCAGCAGGGTGAGGGCAAGATCGAGGTCATTGCCCACAACGAGCTGTCTGGTCGCTACCTCAAGTACCTGTATGTTTCGGGTCTTCGCTTCGCTCAGTGAAGCTTCGAATACACTTGTAATCTGATCCTAACTCTCTGCAGGACCAAGAAGTTCCTCAAGAAGCAGCAGCTCCGTGACTGGCTCCGCGTCGTCTCCACCTCCCGAGGTGTCTACGAGCTCAAGTTCTTCAACGTCGTCAACGACGAGGCTGACGAGGACGACGAGTAAACGAATTGAATTGCATTGCAACGGCGCAGGAATGGATTGGTGAATTGGGACAGGGGATACAAAAGTTCTAAAGGACTCGGCCAATAGACCCAGCCATTTGTGTGGCACTCTTTGTGGTGTTCAACTTCTATTCCCAATTATTCGTGAATGTACATTGTTCAACATGTGAGGTACTTTGTTAAATGTCGTCGCTTATCATATGACAGTCAAAGCCGTCAAGGGGTATGCTCTTCTATATCATCATTCTCATATACATCTCGCCTCATGGCAACCACCTCATGACACCCTCAAAAGCAACTAACGCCATGGCATTTGCCGGAAACGCCCTCAGGAAACACGGCACAAACCCTCTCCAGTATCCCTTCCAACCGCTCTCCCTATACACAGCAACCGCTGCATCCTTCCACCGAGGAAACCTCCTCACTCCGTCATTAAGTCCTCCGCCCAGGGGATCCGTCATGATGCGTTGCTTGACCACATCGCTTGGGTAACTTGTCAACCAAAAGATCTGCGCACTGAGTCCGCCCGCCCAAAAGTTGACAGCTGGTGCGCTGAGGTTTGTCCGCTCGCGAAACTGCCGGGATAAGATATCGTAGCTGCCCCACCAGCAGAAGAAGAATGCTCTGAAGAGCAGCGTTGCCGAGAGACCGTGGTAGACGCCTGAGATACCGTGGTGTCGATAGATCTTGCGCAGACAATCAATTGGTCCAGCGTATAATCTGTCGGCCTTTTGCGCCGCGTACTGAATCTGCAGACGTGCCTTGATGTGCTCGACCGGCGCAGCGATGAAGCTCACCGTCGAGCCCGCCATGATACCCGCGATGCCATGGCCGAAACTGGGGAGCGCCGTGTGGCCCTTGGGTGCTGTGCCGGGTGAGGATGCTGTAACGTCGGTTCCCACGGGTTCAACATGAAATACATGTTCCGAGAGAAGACGGCGATAGACGGTTAAAGAGCCCAGCATGACAGAGTCCATAAACATCCATCCTACCAAAGGCGGTGTCGCGCCTTTGTAGAGCCCGCGGAAGCCCTCATTGCGAATAGTTTGAGTGACGCATTGTAGAGGACCGCTGAAGCGAGTTGCATCTGTTGTTTGTAGACGGACTTTGATGGTGTCAAAGGGATGACCGACTGTGAAGAGATCAGTTACTGCTGCAGGAAATAAGACGTCATGATGAGGACCATACCTGAAAGTTTGGCGATGCCGCTGAAGACACCAGCTACAAAGCCTTTGTAATCATGAGCACCACTGCCACCAGTATTTGTCTGTTTTTTCTCCCCAAGCTTAGGAATTTCCGTCTCTTTCAGAACCTTCTTCCCTTGTACGTCTGCAGCCATTGTGTGTCTGATTGACTCTTGTGAGTCTCTTCGTCATACAACAACCACCACCACAACTGTTTGGGCCAGCGACGGACAAAAGCTAATAGAGTAAGGCCAGTTGTTAAATCACAACGGGAGCTCACTCGATGCTTGATAAGAGTATTCTGAAGACCCCCGTGGGCATAAAAGGACGCTCAAAAAGAACAAAGTCTCATACTCAGGTTCGATCCGAAAGTTGAATGCTGACGCCTACATTTTTTTGATATGAATCGCTCTCTATTCGCCGAGTCCGGGGGAGCTCCCGCACTAACAGATCTTCACCGACGTCGGAGGCTTCCAGGGGTTGTCTAGAGCCGGAGTCTTGCAAGCCTCCCCGGAAAAGACCCCAGATATTCTGGGGCCGCTGCTGTGGGAAGAACCTCTTCTAAACTATGATAGAATATGCATCAAGATCACGTAGCCAGGAGGAAACAAGAAAATAGTGTGGGGATGATATCCATCATCGGAATCTCCAGGTCAATTGAATTCCTTTCGTCCCCCAAATTACAACCAATATGGTATCTATCTCACAAAACTACAACTAAACCTATCTAACTCGAGAAATATCCACGCAGGATGCTCTCGATTCATGCTTGAGAGATTCCATGCGCATCTTATCTCCTTTCCCCTTGCGCTCATAATGTCCAAACCAAACCAATTCAATCCAACCGAAAACTGTCCGCAAATCAAACCATTGACGTATCGCTCTGCAATCAGAAAGCCATGTCGTATCGTCGTCAAGTATTGAAGCAAAAGCTCCTTGATGCAAATATGTTCCTTTCCTCCTCTCGCTTTTTCCTTGCTCTTCCTTTTTTTGGTATTTTTCAACCCCCAAATCCTTGCTCGCTTGTTTGTTCATCATTAAGTTCTTCATCAACAATTTGCCTCGCCGCTGCTTCGGCTGGCCGTCCCCTTCAGTCTATAGCCACATCTTTCGTTTGTAAAGTCATCCATTCGGAGGCCGTTTCATGTCCATAAGAGTTTCGTACAATTGACGTCCCATCAGAGCCCACTTGAGTGAGATGCAGGGTCATGTCAAAGAAAGCAAAAGCGTCGTGTCATTCTTTTCTAAGAGATTAACATCCCGATACTTGATGACTCCCACGGTGAACCCCTTTCTAAAAGGTTTCCGTGTCGTCTGTGTTGTGGGAGGTGACGCTGCCAAAGGTGTCTGCTTCTTGGGTTAGTTCTGCGTTTTGGCAGGAATTAATCGATCAACACATACCTCGTTTGCGTCGGCGCGCTTCTTCTTCGGGGCTCTTAGGAGTCATGGCTCGTGGCCCGCTAGGTCGTCGAGCAGGGACGCCCAGAGCAGCGTTGAGGTTACGGTTCTCGGGCTTAGGGCTGCTTGAGAGGTGGCTGACGTGAGTACCGCTCATCGTCGCATAGCCGCTCTCATCGCTAGGATGCGGGTGAGGGCTCTTGGCTAACTTGGAGATACGGCTGCTCCTTGGGGGGGTGTGGGCCGAAAGACTGTCCGTGGGATCAATCGGCTCCTTAGGGGGTCGTGGGGGACCAGTTGGAGATGTGGCCCAGTAGGCTGGATCCTGTTGTGCTGCACCTGTAGAAGATGCCTGGCTATATCGGTTGGTGTTCTGAGCCAACTGGTTAAGGCTGGATGCCGAACCCCAGTCCGCAGACCTCGGTGTCATGGGGACGTTGTACTCTTGAGCTGAAAACTCCAAGGCGTTTCGGAAGCGCTCTGTTTGGCCCTGTCTGGGCTGAGGATGTTGCAGGTTCAGTGAGTTTCGGTGAACCTTGTACTTGGGCGCATCGCCGGGGGTCATGCTGACTTCGCGTGGGACAACCGCTGGGTTGGCTCCGCTGGCAGTCGGCGCCATTCCAAACTCCTGCGGGGAGAATCCAGCGTCTTCATAAGGGGCGTGCTGGTAACCGTCTCCTTCGTTGTACGAACCCAGGCTAGAGCCAGAGCGCGAAGGGGGATAGTCATCAAACTTGGCTTCCTTCTTGCCCTTGCTGGAAGCCGTCGTTCCAGACCACCTGGAGATCTTGGGGAACCAGCCCGAGAGACCAGACTTGTGTTTCTTTTGCTTCTCAGTAGAGCGAGGCGTGTTATCATTGCTAATCGGCTGAGCAACACCGGTAGGTTGCGGCGGTGTATCCAGGGGAACAGAGCTGCCGCGTTGGAAACCTGATCGGCTGGGTGTCAACACGTTAGGGTTGCTACGCTCGCCAGCCGGGCTGGGGTGGTCATATTCGTATTCGTCCTCATGCTCAGCGACAGTGGGAATGCGATTGTCGGAGAACTTGCGCTCGTTGGCAAGCCGGGATCGAGAGTGAGAGAGGGATAGGTGTCCAGACTGGCTGGGGGTAATCGTTGAGTTGCCTTCGGGCTCATAGCCTCGGTCCTGCTCGAAGTGACCCTCAGGGTTCAGGTTATCGAAAGACGAGCCTCGTCCGCCGCTAGTAGACACGGGAGGAACGGCCGTCTGTGTCTTGAGAACGTCCACCTCACCCAGAATCTGCACGAGGATCTCCTCGATGCGCTTGAAGTCGCTGGTGCCCTTATTGCTAAGGCCCTGCAGCGCTCGCTTGAACAGGTTCTTCTTGGCGGCAGCCTCGTTAAAGGTGTCGGCCTGAGAAACACTGTTGATGGATCGGGCGCCAGGGTAAGGACGGGGGCCGTTGATCGCCTTCTGAAGCTTCTCGGTGTTCTCGACGCCGGCAAAGATGACATCGTCACTAGTATCCTGGACGAGGTTCCTAAGTTCGTTCAACGAGGTGCGCATCTCCAAAGCCGAGTTCATGAGCAATGCCACAATCTCAGTGTCACGGGCACTGCGTTGAGCATCACGAACCATGAGGTGTTGCATAAGAGCCACAATGTCCTTGTTCTCGATACGGTCGATTCCTTGACCAGTAGCCGCATCATAGAACGGCGAGGCCATGCCTTGAGACATACCGCTAAGGTGACGAGCATCCTTGGGGGCGTAGAAAGGATCCTCGCCGGCGGCGTTGGGAGAGTTAGGCAGGGATAGTTGCAGAGCCTTGCCCTTGGGCTGGAGGTCTGGAGTTCGGTTGTTGCCGTTGGACATGTAACCTTCATCGTACTTGGGGCCAAAGCTGGGGCTTCCGGTGTGGTAGGGTGCTCCATAACCACGGGCTCCTCCCAAAAGATTGTCATTGAGAGCAGGGTTGGCAACCGGGCTGGCGTCCTCATACGGGTTGGTAACAAGGGTGTCTCGCTTGCGGTCATCAGAGGTGCGTTGCCACTCGTCTTGATCATGGCTGGGCTCCCGGCTATGGGCAGCAGCCATGCCAGCGGCAGCGCCCAAAGCGGAAGCACCGGCAACCTGTGCGGCACCGGGGCCGTGGCTGCTAGCTGCGCTTTCGGCACGTTGCTGTTCGGCGATGTTTTGAGGGGTGGGGGTTGCACGACCTTCGGAGGCATCGTCGTGATGTTCGCCGTCAAGGCGTTCTTGGACCACGGAAGGGTTGGTTTGGGCATCATCGTCAATGTAGCCAAACTCAGGCATGGGGTTGTTGAAGTCAGGAATACCACTGGCGGTCATCTTGGGAGAATCGTCGTAAGAAAGACGGTCAATGCTATGAGCAGGGGTGTTGCGAGGCTCGTGGCCCTCCAGAGTACGCTCCTTGAAGGACTTGTTTCGGAACACACCAGCGCCTTGATACTCTTCAGGCTCCTCCGTTGGGGTTTGCTTCTTGCCTTGTGCCGCCTTGAGAGCTGCAACAGCGCCGGTAGCAATGGCCACTTCGGAAGCTGTAGGTGATTGTGTTCGAGGCACCTTGCGGCCATGCTCATCGATATCGTACTCGGTGAACTCTTGAGACTTGTTCTGAGACCTGGCGCTGGGCGTAGCATGCCTCTCGGGCTCGAGCTCACTACCATCTGTGTATTGCTTATTGGGGCTTGCACCACGGCTGCTGTACGTCCTTGACTGCTCATCGTATGATAGTGTCGAATCCCTAATTCCGGGGTAATCACTGTAAGAGCCGCTAAGCATGGACTGGTCAAGCATTGAACCTTCAACCAAGGACGCCACTGCTGATTCCGGTCCCAGGGGAGGGTGAACAAGGTTTGGATTGGCACCAATACCACGGACGGCTTGTCCGGACGCAACCCTTTCAAGCTCGCTGTCATCGGTATAGGTGGTGTTGCGATAATCCAGGCCTGAGCTTTGAGGTGACATTTGATCGAGTTCCCTTTGTCGAAGTGAGTTCAACGAAGCAGTAGATCGGCTGTTGCGACGGTTCTCGGATCGCTCGTAGTAAGCATCGCTCGTGGAGTGCATACTCCTGGAGTTGCGAGGATGGTACTCGCTGCCGCCCTCAGTGTAACCAGAGACGCTGGGAATAGGGCTGAGTCCTCGAGCACCTGCCTGATAGGGGACGTACTTCAGAGGAGGAGGAACATCCTGGGTAGCAAAGTAGGAGTTGTCGTATCCTCCCTCAGGATAGTCATTGTCTGAAATGTCATCCTCGTCATACTGAGCTTCGCGCTCAAGGGGATGTTTCTGGCCATACTCGTCAGGTTCATATTCTTCCACGTAGTCTTTTTGTCCCCGTGGTAGAGCAGTAAGGTCACCATGCGATACGTTGGCGTGCTGAGTAGATAGTGTACTCTCGAGACCCGCAGGAGTTGCTGATGGTGTGGGTGTCGATGTTCCAGAAACATATCCACCAGGGATGTTCTTGATAGGAGTGATTTCCTCACTAGCTGAGTGGGGTCTGTCGGTATCGGCAGATCTGATGGAAGTACGGGTCATCTCTGAAGGGTTGATTTCGCTCATAAGAGGCATCGGAGGCTGAGGAACCACGTGGTCGTCATCGTATCCACCGGCATACTGATCACGGCTAAGTGCACGGCTGTGAGCAGATTCGGCTCTCCGACGACGTCGTTCTCTCGGCTTTCGGTCACCTTGTGTGCTATCGGAGAGGAGCGATGAGCCAATGCCAGCAGCGGCAGCTCCAGCAGCAACGTTCTTGAGCAGCTCACCGCCGTTACGCTTGGGCGCAACGTGCTCATTCTCATAATGGTAGTCATCGTCGATTGAATCGTGGCTCAGGTCAGAATTGGCTTCAAGAACATGACGAGCCTCTCTGTTGCGCTTGTCCTTTAGCTCACTTCGTTGACCCGACGACCGCCGGCGGTCGGGAGTCAGCTCATCTCTTGATACAGATGTTGCAGATGAAGTAAAGGAATCGCGACGGCCTTCTCTCTTGCTAGTCTCGCGCTTAAGAGCATTGAGCTCAGGTAATATTAAGCGGCGAATGGCATCTTCCACTGTCTCCAGCAGTTTGGGGTTGTTGATTGATGACTTGGAGACATCTGAGCGTGAGGAATGTGTTGCGTGGGAGCGGTGGCTGGGAGATATATGAGATGCTGAGACATTCGAGTCAAGAGCTGACACATTGGATTCCTGTTGACTTTTGCTGGAGCGACGGCGATGGCCTTTAATAGGTTCCTCCGTCCTCTCAGAAACGCTGCTGGTCCTGCTCTTTGGTCGACGCTTTCGTTCGGCTGTCGTTGACTTTTCCCTTGACTTTTCAGACACTTTGGATCGATCCCTATTTCGACTCTTGCGGTTCTTGAGCTCCTCTGCAGCAGCGCCTGCAAGTGCACCGGCGCCAGCAGCTGCAGCCATATCTCGAGCCCCTGTTGGACTATCCAGGCCCTTGTTGTCAGTGGTATTACCAGTCCCGTCGAGAAAGCTGTCCGAGGGGATGGCTGAAATTTCCGAAGGGTTGAGGGTATAGTTCTCCGAAGGAATCAATGGGCTGGCGGGTCGTCTACGTCGATGGCTGCGATCAATCTCAATATCGATTGGATTTCTCGAGACGTTCGACTCTTCAGTCGCAGAAGCGTATGAGCTCATACTGTGGCCGTCGTCTCCCTCGTACAACTCAGAGTCACCCAAGGGAATACGTCGAGTCACAGAAGTATTGCGAGCGCCTTTGGTTTCTGTTACTTGAAGATGATGATCGGTACGGCCTCTCTTGGATGGCGTCAAGCGCACACGGACACTGGGACGGCGTTCGCCTGTTGACCCAGTACTGGACTTGCCTCCTTCGAAGTATTCGATAAGCAACGAGGTCTGAGATTTGCTAGCCTTGTGTCCACGGGTAGCAATTGTGACGGGAGTTCCGTCTTCGGGAATGGAGTAAGAGGACTTTTCGTCGCCGGGATTCACCACATCCGCCGTTGTTGTCAGGTCGGTGGGCGTGGTATTGGTCTCGGTTTCGGTAGGGGCGGGAAGTGGGAGAGTATTTCTTGAAGCAACACCCATCGTAAATCTGGAGAGGCGTTCTAGAGGGGGTGTTTCGGGGCCCTTTCTTCCCAAATCTGCGATCCGGTGGGGATGCAGAGAAACACCGGTGGGAGAGGAGGGGGTTGTTGATTAATGGTTTGATATCAAGACATGCGGGATGTTCAACGAAGAATCAAGACGCAAGAAAGATTATCTAGGAAACAAAAAATGTCAGCGACTCCGAGGGCTTAACGAAGCGATAGCACGAGCAAAAAACGACGGCGCAAGCCAATGATATGGAGCAATGAATCGCCACCAACGTTTGAATCGACTCATGAGAAGCGGAGAGGAGATGGAGAAAGACTTACACACAAACGACCCGATAAAAAAGGAAGGAAAAAACTTGGAACGTCGACCGACTGGTGACAGTCGATAACGATACTTACTAGAGCCACTGACTCGAAGTGACCTGGCCGTGATAGCCTTAAGGTTCCGTGGGGAATTCGAGAAGGAGAGAGATTTGGGGGAAGGGTTAAGGATGCGACGTGCGGCGTGGTCGATGGTAATGGTGTGAAGGCTCATGGATGGATGTGGAGAGTACGGGCCTAAAGTGCAACCGCAGCAACCAGCAATTTTAGTGGACCTGAGGTGCAAAGTGGAGGCTTCAGGTAAACCAGCCGATGTCAGACGGACGGAAGCGAACCGAAACAATGAATATCCCAGCAAGAAAAAGAAGAAATAATGAATTAAAGAGGTCGAACTTGAACTGATTGGGAAATGAGAACAAGGCAATCAATTTAGGCGCTGCCAATTTGAGGAATAGAAAGGGGGACAGAGGAGGTTGGGACGGTATAATTTAGGTTGGAGGCTGGGAAAAACGGATGGATACTGCAGATTGCGACGTCGTGCGTGGGAGTGGGAGCTGGCCGTTTCTGCAACACTGGCCTGGTCCGAACTCACTGCACGCACTAAAGACTGAGTTGAGTGATGGAGGTTTAAGTTGATCGTTGATGATGTATCCGTATGTTGGTGTGTAATGTACCTATTCAAGGTAAGGTCTTGAGAATTGTGTTGAGGAGTTGGATACAACGACAGAAACAGAAGCTGAGGTACCTAGTTTAAGTGGGACCCAGAGACATAAGGCTTGTGGCTTTGCTTGTTATCTCTTTTTAACACAAACTCCTCATGACCCAGCAACTACTACAGCTACAGCTATAGTTACAGCTATTAGAAAAACTACGGACATATTGCACTTCACTCTTCGGTCTCGTCACTACATCCTAGACAGATACCGTACAAGAATATGGAGATGGGCAGCTGGACCCATAGGATTTCCCTAGCCTAGCGGGTATCCAATGCTAGTGCCCTTGGGTTGATGAGTTGTCTCTGCCGATGGAGCTGCCCAATAGCGCCGGCCCGCCGGGGTCCATGGCTAGCTCACCACCCAAAGACACGCTATGCTCGTGGTTCCTCTGCCAATGGTCGATCCGCCACGGACTCCAAGAATAAGATATGCACCAAACGTGCAGGAAACATGCAGAGGGAGGCCCGACGAGTTCGTCGTGACGCTGTATGTGATGTGTGATGTGACAGTCATCCATCCCTCCATCCAGCGTTAGTGTCGAATAAGCATCCTCGACGGGTATCAAAACAGGAACTGAGAACTAGCGGTCTCGACGCCAAAACCATACTCAACGCTGTTGCGTTGCCACGACCCTCAACTCGAACCAACCTCTTCAAGATTCGACCCTTGAAACGGAAAATCGCGAGAGGCGACCGTTGGCCTGCTCTGCTCCAAGGAAATCCCTGCTGTAGAATGAAGACTTCGCTTCAAACAAAGCCCCCAGGCTCATCATCAACAAGCCCAGCCTCTCTCTCCCTTCTCTTGATGCCCCTAGTCAATCACTCAAAACCCCTGTTCACCAATTAATCGTCGGCCGTCCTTCACCCGTCCCAGAGTAAGCCTAGGATGGTAAAGCTGCGGCTGGGCGTCCGTGTCCCGGGAGACGGAAGAAAATCATTCGAGTGAGCCTCATTATTGGACTATAACCAGCCAAAATATACAGGGCATCTGTGATGAGGCTGCATTTGTTGACAGCCAGCGCTTCGTGATGAAAAGCTGTCAGACAGCTAACATTTCTTATGCATTCTGTCATGGAAATCTTGAAACAATTGCTAGAGTTCCAGTCAACTCCCCACTCGAGCCCATAGACACCCATTTTAATAGCCGTCACAGGGTCCTATGGGTGGGTTGTAAGGCTGAAAGTCTCAGAGACGCTGAGCTGGGGAGTACTCGTCAGTAGATTGTCTCAATAAAGCTTTCTACTAACAACACGACGTTCTAGAAGTAAAAACGACGAGGGAATATATCTATTCTAGGTAAAAAGTGATGATCGTCAGTCTCAGACGTAGAGTTTTTCCAGTTCCTCCAAATCTTTCCGGCGCAAGCTTAGTGCGTCCTCACCAGGTCCGTAGAGTCATCACAACCACAACACCAACATTACCAGACTGCATTGTTCCAGAAACTCATTTTCAAGTCAGATCTATGAGCGACTTGCTAAGTAATCTATCCCAGTTCGTTTGTAGAATAACTCCTGGCGAAGCGTTCGTTCCATGGAGTTGGTTATGCTCAACCCACAGTCAAGTTCAGCCTCCTCTTTTTCGTATTTTCGCAGGGCAAACTCTTGGCACCACGTCTAATGCTTAGTTGCGCCTCCTATATCTTTCCAACCTCCAGTTTACCTCTCATTACAGCATCGACTTGTCCCAATTAGATACTCATCACCGCAAACAGATCCTTTTCAAGATGAGGCGCATTGAATTTTGACAAGTGTTGGGCCAAGATGGATACCTCGTGCAAACTGCATCGGTGGATCCCCTGGTAAAGACCCTTTTGCGATGCGAGACACGACAAGACATGGAACACCCTTGAAGCTCTGGGGTCCCAAGACAACAGCTAGTTGCCTGTCTCACTTTTTCTTGGTAACACACAAGTTCTCAGTTCTGATGCTGAGACCGGTGAGAGGGGTTGTTTCACTAGCAAGATCAAACATACCGCTACTCCTTGATTGTCCACCAGCTTGTTCTGATGGCTTGGCTTGCTGCAAGGGTAAGGAGAAAGGTCGTCTTGATTGGGCATACAAGTAAATGTATTCTGTTAGGCCTAACTAGTACCCATGTTCTGGCTGTCTGGTCCCCGACTGTTGTTGCGGCTCTGCGTGGCCAAAGGAGACATAAACTATCCTAAGAATAGAGGTTGAAAATGACAGCATCCCTAACTTGGGATAGTACTTGTTATCTACTTGAATTCTTTGCACAACTTGTTAGCAGTCTTTATATAAATATATTCAACTCCAGCAGTATCTCAAGAGTTCATAGGACCACCTGGGCTCATAGAGTGAGTTTAGTCACTCTATCACATATTTCGACAACACAAGAGAGACTTGTTGGTCCTCTCGGCTCCATAGATGTGTGTATGAACGGCTACCACGGCTTCTCATAGCAACACTGCCCTCGATCCATGCACCCAACCGGACCTCCTAAGGCAACGCATGTCACACAGACGATCTCGTATAGCACTCTACTTCCGATAGCTTTGAGGAGACTTGCTTTGTCCCATACAAGTTGGCAACTTCATTTATGTGTCCGACTTCTAGAATTATGGTGGCTCCTGCTCATAATTGACAACTGCTCCCTGTTAGGTTAACCTCAACGCTGTGGGTAAAAAGCCGATGCAGAATGTTGAAGCTTAATGACGATAGAGGCTCAGGTGCCCCTGCCAGCCAAATAGTATGGCAATGAAGTTACTTGTCTGGCACATGAGCCGGAAAAGCTGCGTATCCTCTGTGCAACACTGATTGATCTAAATGGCTTTACCAATCACTTCATGCTTGATCGGAATCACAGATATCGGCATACCCAAACTCAATACACACATTCTTGACATTCCACATAGATGAAAACACCAGGTTTTGTACACGATAGCTAACATCTATCATAATAAACTATCTCCAGAGGCCATTCAAATCGTGACTTCATTCTCGACCAGTCAATATCGCTTGCCAAACACAATTCACTCCCAAACAGCCCCTTAACTCCAGACAAAGGTATATAAAACAGACCAAGAGACATATCAGAAATGTACAAAAAATGGTTTCAATCAATTCCTCCGACCATCTGACACTACAGCAGGTGGTGGCTCAGCAGGATACTCTGGCGGACTGCTTCCAGCCTCGAGATCACGCAGTTCCAACGGATCCTGCGTCTCCTTCTTGCCATCGTATGGTGGCGGCGCCTGTCCCAGCTCATTCAGTCCTTCCTGAGACCTTGTGCCAGCCCACGGTGCTCTGCGATTCGTCATTCGGTTTCCGCCGAGGCGTCCACGTCCTGAGGATGCTGGAGCACGAGGATCATTACCGGGCCACAGGTTTCCACGACGGCGACGGCGACGCCTGACTTGGATAATAGTCGCAGTCAAGCCAAGCACGAGAATGACGAAGAGAGGGATAAGAATCCAGGCTAGGGGCTGGTGGCCGAAAACGAAGCCATCGTTGTTGTCATTGTCTGAGTCGCTTGATGCCATTTGAACTATCGTATATAGATATAGTAGTCTTCGACTGGGAGTTTTGCTGTTGTCTTTACTTGGTCAAGTGAGATATGAGAAAATGATGAGATATGCGACGAGTCTGCAAGGCGAAAGATGGCTGCCGTGGGTGTTTGGTACTTGTGCAACACTTCAAAGACTTCGAGTATATGATCCGTTTGCTTCTGATGTTTGAAGTTGAAATGGTTTGTACGACGTCAGGAAACAAGTATTATCAAGCAAGCAGACGGTATAATTGGCAATCGTCAGAGACTTTGGTTAGTTCGCGTCATTAGTCTAACACAGACATGGAGGGCAACCCTTTGTACTTGTACGCGTGTTGCCTCTCTCGTTTTTGCCTTCTGGTCCATCCCTCAGAGAAGCCGATCAAGCCGTGAAGGTGACTTCATCATAGTGGCTTGGATCTTGGGTGTCGTTTGGTTGGTTGGATACTACCGTGTCACCTGCTCCATCATGATACGAACTGCGCAGTAACTATCAGCTCAGGTCGGGTCGGAGCATAAGATACGCCCGAATACGCAGCGGTTAGATAGCGTTGTTGCCACCGTAAACCGATTCGGTTTAATTCAAGATCCGTTGGTAAACGTAGATCAGGCACAACGACCACGTTGACTGTAGTTGTAGATTTGCTCCAAGAGTGGCGTTGGTGAGGCGCAGATCTGGTGGATTCCCGTTATTTGGAATGTTCTTTGATTCCACATTGAACGCTCTCGTTGCTCGAATGGCCCGTGCATCGCAAGGCTCCACCAATTTTTCTGGGGAGCCTGGGGAGCTTAACCAGAACCTCAACTCAACCTCGTCTTGGGCTTTCTTCACAAGCGTATCTGAACAAATAGCCTGCGACGAATCCAATATGCCTCGCGCAATTAGAGGTATGTCCTGCCCTGCTATCTTATCGTCCTCTGTCTAACCCTCGAAATCCAGGTGTTCTCATTGAATGCGACCCATCCATCAAGTCCATCATCGTCAGCATTGATAGCGCCAATCATGACTACATCATCGAAGATCTCGACGACGAACGCGTGGTGGTGAAGGAGAACATGGTCTCTATGCTTAAGGCCAAACTCGAAGACGTACGTTCACTCGATAGTTATCCCCACGCGCATTTCCTTTACAATACACTCCGCCTGGACGTTGGCTTTGTTTGACTGACATATAAGTAAACAGCGTCTCAAAGAGAACCTTCCTCCTGAGGAGGAATCCGGCTCCGAATAAGCTTCAAATTCTAGCGACCATATCCAATTACAATACAAGCACCGTAATGCTTTTATGATATCCACTCGAACATAGCTACACTACAACTTCTCGAATCGCGGCTTCGTCTTCTTCAGCCCACTCATAAGCGCTTGCGAGAAGTCCTTTCCTTGCACAGCCGCCGCATTCCACACCCTCGTATACCTCAAGCTCTCAGCGACACTGTTATCTCTTCCGTAGTTGAGCAGTTCCTTTGTCCCCTGCACGGCAACAGGGCTTTTGTCAGCAAGCGTCGTCGCCAAAGCCACACCAGCATGCACAGCCGCCTCCTTGCCCTCGTGCACTTGGCTCACAAAGCCCACTGACAGCGCCTCTTGCGCTGAGAAATCTCGCGCCGTGAGGCAGACGTCCTTGACCCATGATGTTGAGCCAACAAGCTTAGGCAGACGGGCCAGTGTGCCAATGTCGGCAGCAAGGCCTATATCGACCTCTTTGACGGCGAAGCGTGTGTTGGAGGCGCAGATTCGAATGTCGGCGCAGCAGGCGATATCAATGGCGAGACCGATAGATATACCATGAAGAACACAAATAACAGCTGTAGACAGTCCAAAATCTCACGTATAAGCAAGCACTCTTAGTCTTTCTTCGTACGGGTAATACTTACGTTTGTCGCACTTCTCCATAGCACCTATAGAATCTTGGAACTCCTCGATGTGACTTCTCAGCGCCTTTGCTTTCTTGGCGACATCCCCTCCAGATCCTCCGAGAATCCCATCTCCGGCTGCAGCCTGCACGTCCAAGCCTGCTGTGAAGGCTCGGTCGCCGGCGCCGCTGAGGACTACGACACGCACATCGGGATCGTCGCTGAGCTGGCTAAACACCCGTCCAAATTCAAGCCATACTTCTTGCGAAAACGCGTTGAGCTTGCGCGGGCGGTTGATTTCAACATGGGCGACAAACGGTCCTGGCGAGCTCACAAGCACATGCTGGTAAGATGCGTAGGCGGGAAGAGGCGTTGTGGTAGACATTGTGACTGGTAGCAATGTGGTATAAATCACTTTGAAAAGAGAACTTGAACTTGATAGTAATGGAATTATAGTCAGCCTTGAGAGATGTAAGCGTCCATTATTAAAGCAACCAAGACCGTAAGGGGGCAGCTTAAGCTTGGCTGTGACGCAGGTATGTAAGTGGTGGGCTATCAATGGAGATGCCGAGGTTCTCATTTTGAGCCACGGCTAAGTCTAACTCACGTGTGTTGTAGTAGATAGGGTATTGATCGACAGCCGTTCACAACGTACATCTTTAACTAACGACTAAGGATGAACCAACTACACATAGACTGGGACGGATTTATTTCATAAGTTGAGTTCAATGAAAATCTATCGAATGAATGTCTTCGCACACGAGAACCTTTTAACTGAAAATACAAAGGCGATGGTCGCCCAGACAGCATTATAATCATTTCCGGGCCGTCTACCCTACCTGGGCAAGACGCCAATGCTCCTGTTGAAAAAATACGAAACCGACGTGTCCAGCGCAGCTAATCAAGCGCTCCTCCACAAACGTCTTGTGCCTGTCATGAAACCCAAAGGGGGGCCTAACACATGGCTCTGGCAATCCCCACACTAACTGCTAAAACAAAGAAACAGAGTCTCCGCCATTTACAGAAGAAGGGTTCCGAAGAGAGTGAAGAGAGTGGCAGCAGCGGTCACGTACAGAGAGCCGTAGCCGAGGGCGGAAGCCGCGCTGTCATCGTCAGCTTCGTCGGAAGAAGCGGATGAGGAGCCGGAAGCAGTAGAGGAGCCCATAGCAACGCTGGCAGTGGCGGTACCACTGTCAGTGTCCCAGTGAGAGCCCTTGCCGGTGATACCAGGGCCCTTGCCAGCACCGTCCTTCATGTACTTCTCGGCCTCGGAGGGCATCTCAGGAAGAGAGCTGGGGTCGACCTGCCAGACGGACTCAGACTTGGGGCACTCGACACCATGAGAAGCCTTAGCAGCACCGCCAGTGCCAGTGGGCATGGGGTACTTGGAAAGAGCAGACTTGAAGAGGTTGAATTCCTTGTTGCTGGTGGTGTCGACCTTGCTACCCTTGATCTCGACGATACCGTAGTCGTTGTCCTCAAGAGAGTACTCGTACATGAGACCACCAGAGTAGACAGAGGTCATATCGTCGCTCATCATGGGCTCAAGCTCTTCGAACTTACGAGGGCGGTTCTCAATGCAACCCCACTCAGACAGGCTGAATTCAAAGTTAGCAGTGACCAACAATACACGTAAAGGATTGACTCACAAGATAGGAATACCGTAGTCGGTGAAGTTCTTGACCTTGACGTCCCAGCCAGAGGTCTTGAAGTCGCTGTTGCACCAGGAGTAGTCGTTGAAAGCGAAGAAGTCGGATCGGACATCATCGGAACCGCAGTTCATGTAGTGAGCAGTCTGCATGCGGTTGGAGGAAACATCGGCAGCGGAGTAGCCGACGGGGATCTTGCGAAGCTTGCGAGACTTGATGTAGTTTCTCATGTCACGAGTGACAGCCTTGACGTAAGGAGCAGACTTGTCGGTGTCCTTCTCGTCGTTCATAACCTCGTTACCGGAGAAGAAAGCGAGGGTGTTGTCGTACTTGGCAAACATCTCGACGGTGGCGAAGACGCTCTGGAGGTAGGCGGCGTTGTACGAAGGACCAGGGGTCTTTCGGTTGATCGAGTACTTGGGGTTGTTGACGTCAAGAACGAGGTAGATGCCAGCATCGTCGAGCGCCTGCATGCACTCATCGTGGTCGCCCTTGTTGTCGACGGCGTAAACACGGATAACGTTGACGCCAAGCTCCTTGAAGTACTTGATATCACGCTTGCAAACGTCGGGGTCGGCAAGAGGGTCCTCGTTGGCAGACGCACCACCAGGCTGATAATCGATACCTCGGAGGTAGAAGCGGTCCTTGCCAGTCCAGAAAGCTACAATCAGATTAATATTGACGAACTCTTTCAAATCTGGAAAAGTTGGAACTCGTACCATTGCCTGAAGCAGTGACGGTAGGAAGAGCAGAGCGCTTGCTGGGAGGCTCCTTCAGAGTAGGGGTGGCAGAGCCGACCGCCGCCAAGACGGAGAGAAGAGCGAAGGACTTCATTGTTGATTGATTGAACAGTATGATGGTAGGGATTAATACAGTTCAAGAATTGTCACGAGACGGTTTTGTCAAGTAGAATGAGTAGTCGAAAGTCGAAGGCCGGAAGAGATCGAAATGAGAGGATCTAGTGAGGAAGGTATTACAGATAAACTAGTGAAAATCCAACAGCGAGAGAGTTGGAATGGGAACGAATGAAGAAGGAATACCGGGCGAGAACACAACCGGTGGAATGGTACTTGAAGGAATTAAATCAATGGAGAGAGGAAGAGGAGAGGAAAAGCGAGTGTGAGGGAAGGTTGGAATGGGGGGGTTTAAAGGGCCAGCAGATGGGATGGGGACGGGATGGGAGGACGGGGTACCTTTACAACCTACCTACAGTAGGAACCTACAACTCAAAACGGCAAGCCAAAGTAAAACGTGGGTGGTAGTCTATCAAGGGATGAATGATTGATCATTGGATCCCTGGCCTAGGTTTCTCTCTCGGCATTATCTTGGTACCTCTAGGGAGGGAGGGAGGCAGGGGCGTCGCGATATCTTGTTAATACTAGTACCCATATCGTATTCCTTGGTGAGCCTCTCAGATCCTCTCTCTTACGACGACCCGGACGACGACTCCGCGGCTACCAAGCCAAGTAATGCTCTTAGCCTCTGCTTGTCCTTGTCCAAGCGTCCAATGTGGATTCTCTTTTTCTTCCTTGAATTGAGTGCCATGCTCCATGCAATAGACGATGGACCACAGAAGCGCTAGGGGAAGCCATGGATTGGGGATTAAACGTGGGGCAGCTCTGATCCAGTAATCTCAGCTCCACATAATCATGCTAGCACACCTAATCTCGACGCCAAACAAAAAGGCATGATGATGGTTTGACGATCACAAGCTGTTAATGTACTGTACTGTATAATCCCGCATGTCGTGAGACCCTCTTGTGAGGTGAAACGAGAACTATGAGCAACAATGGTATAATTGCTTCTTCAACTGCCGATACTGAGCATCTTTGTCTATATCATGTTGTCTTTGGGTGGGAGACAGGTACACGAATCAATCAATGCGAGGTAACGACTTGGATGACTCGGCCTATCACATACGATCAGACAAGCAGACAGGGTTCAATAAATCATGGCGGGTGATCCAAACATCCAAGTACCATTACACACAAGGCGGAAGTGAATGAGTGCCTATCCGAAGAGACGCTACAGTGAAGAGGCCAGCAGCACCCAGTCAAACAATTGTTTATCGTTATCGTATCGCCTCGTCAAACTCTGTTGTTGTTATTGTTGGCGTTGCCCTTGGTGCTGCATCCCTCGTATGCTTAGATCCATCTCACGTGTGTCAACACAACAATTCCTCATGACAAGAATACCAAGACTGCGCAGCCACAAAACCAAGACCCCAAAACTCAGTCTCTCCGTCTCCAGGACGAATCCAAGGCCAGCAAGCGCATTGGCATTGATTTTCTCCTCTTCAACCACTTCTTTTTTCGTTTCTTGGTCTTGGGGATTTCGCTCAATGCTAAATCATGACCCACCAGAAGTCGTCGTAATGCTTTCTCCCCATACACACCCTCCCCCCTGCACTCCAACAAGCATGCATCACACCCCCTTTTCGGTTGTATCAAGCGCCTTCTGATCAGCGATTGGCGCGTCGCTGAAACTCGTCTTGTTCCCCTGAGGCTCCTTGTCTGCTCAAACGGCTGAGCTTTGGTGGCACAGTTCAACTCTGGCATTTGATCCATGTCCCACAGCGTCTACGTTGCGGCAGACTTGGCTTCTAATTTCCCCATAATACCTCACGCTCAGTGAAATTCGATGCTCTGATGAAACGTCTGTAAGCCAATGGCACAGCTACAGTATTAACAAGAGATAGGACAAGAAAAAAACTCAACGCACCAACGCTTCTTCCAAATCTGGTCCAGTGGCTCTGATCTTCAGGGGCACGGTTCTGCCACTCCCGTCCCGCTAAACATTCCCAGTGGATCCCGCCACTTCAAACAATGGATGGATCGTACCCGTTACAGCGAGTCGGTCTCGTTTTTCGTCAAAGAGGTTTCCAGTTAGTAGTAGTACTATGACGATGAACAGCGCTTGGCATGGATCTCGGTCGGGTGAGATGGGTCGCCAATTCCACCCAGACGATGGCCAAATTTCAATCGTCACGTCGATCACCCAGCACCGCCACTGCCTAGACTGCCTCCCTCTACCACCAACACCCACGGTAACATTCTCCAACGAACGCCAACACCGCGACAGCCCCGACCGTATAATTTAACTCAAGATCTGGGCGGACAGCCAAGCAAAGCCAAGAATGAGCCTCTTGTGAAACCTCAGAGCAGCCGAAATACTATACCTACTTACACGGTTGAGAAAAGACTTATCCCGTCATCGATTTCACCTACATGTTAAACAGTTGAAGCAGAAAATATTGTGATGAACTCTAGTGAAAAACTAGCATAGAGTATTCAATCTCGAAAGAATATTGCATATATCCGTCTGAGAATGAAACACAACATAGAAGTCTCTCAGCTCCATCGACCTATTTCGGCTGCGTGCGTGACACTCTAAAAGTCACTATCCCCGACTCTGTGAACTTGGGGGCCCTCTTTTCATCTAGAAAAAGTGCTTGGGGCGTGTCACATCCCATCCCCTGCACATCATGCACGTCGACAGCCTCCCATGAGACGGGTTAACACTCTATCTCAAAGCCAAGCTTTCTCTTGGCTTTTTTAGAGCGTCCAGGGAGCAATAGGAGGTTTCTGGTGACACTTCATCTCCTCGGCTCCAGTTCCAGTCTTCCAGAGACCCTTCGCCTTCTAACTCCGGATTGTGCTCAGCAAGACGAGATGATCGTCATTTGAGTTTCGTCATGGTCCTCTTCTGTAGACACTGCAAGCATCGCTTGACAATCCAAACTTAGAACACGCAAGGAAGCCTCTAGTCAGCATTCTAGTGTATCTCCTATATGTCAAACACGCCACGTCATGTCCATGTCCCAGCGCGGCAAGCGACATTCTTGGATGCATCACTGGATATATCCAGTCTCTGGATACACAGCACAGCTCTATTCAACTATGGGTATCAACAACTAAATCCAATTATCGTTTCTATTTGATGGTCTATCATGATCAAATCTTAAACAGGTCATCGACGCCTTGCCAACTTCCCTTAGCACGCTCCTCCCAGTAACTATCCTTTCCGGTCTTGAGTTTCCAGACCTCTTCACCCTCTGGGGCATTCTCAACCTTGACAAACCATCGAGGCTTGTATGTCTCACCCCGTTCCTCCAGTTCTCTTCGTCTGGTACGCTGGGCTTCCTCCAACTTTTGTTTCATATCCTCGGCATTGTCGATCTCACCCTGCTCGTATGCCCGCTGGTCGGGTCGCAGACGACAATCCGTAGGCGGGAGCTTGCCCTTTTCAATATCCGTTACCTCGTTGAGGCTCGCGGCAAACGTTGTGAGGCCAAAGGTCTGGGCAGCATTGTCTACCAAAGAGCCGACGCGCCAGATCTCCTGGCCACCACCTTTGCCAGTCGTCTTGAGACCACTGGTCCATGTGCCTACCAAGCCGCTGCCTGTGTTGGCTCCCTCGGGGTTGAAGATCTCTACACTGACATCCTCAGTGCGTCCACCCCACATACCCTTGCTCTTGAACTCAACCGCAGCCTTGTGATTAGTGCTGTCGTTGACAACATGCATTGTGCCCACAGGCTCGACGTACTTCTCGCCCATCACCACGTTGCGTAGGAACATGGTGGCAATGTTCCATGAGTACCGCTCCTCGGAGCCGTTAGACAGGCGCAGGGTGATTCGCACACGACCATCCGTTGTGATCTCAGCACTCTTACCCCAGAACTTTTGGCCGGGTGCGGGTGATTGAGAGAAAGACCAGTTGGCTGAGTCTGCCTGCATCGCCAGGAGAAGAGGACGGTGCTGGACCTTCTCAACCAATAGTCTGAAGCCTCCAGGGACCTCCTTTTCGCTCCGGACAAGTTCAAAGGTTTCACCAAGCAGAGGGGTGAAAGGCTTTCGGATAGCGCGCTCCTTGGCCCGCCCACTGCTAAATTGTGAAACTGCGAACGCTGCCACAAATAATAGTCTGTCTGTAGGAGAAGACTGCTTCGCCGCTTGGTTTAGTAGTTGTGCGTACTCCAACTGCTCCGCAACCTTCTGACACATCGAGGAGGGTTCGTTCGCGGTAACAGGCATGCTGATCGTGCTAAAATCTTTGCCCACGTTTTTCCGGAAGAATGCAATCAGGCTAGGAGCAGCTGCCGCCGCAGGTGGTATGGTCGATCTTCTCGCAACGGCTTGCTCAATAGGGAGAGGAATGAGGCTCTTGGGTTTTACGGGGAAGAGATGAGTAGCATCATCAAGGTTTGCAGTGTCGTTCTCTCCTATAGATGACACGGAGGAGTTATCCCGGAAGGAGTCTTCTTCACCTTCTTCATCCTCTTCCTCGTCTGAGCGCGAAGCCTCGTCTTCACTACCATCGATTTTGAGAACGGCAGAGTTGGCATCCTCGGCATCAAAGAACTCGTCAGCTGTTGAAACGGTATCTATACTCTTCCTTGACATGCCACCCGCTGACAGTGGTACCGGCATACGACGGCGTTTACTGTTGTTGATAAGGGTCGTGAACTCAGACACAACCGAGTCGAGGTCGGTTAGAAGTGATTGGCAATGATCCTGTAGCGAGTTCTCCTCTCGAATAAGACCCTTGGATTGTCTTCGTGAATGGTTTGGCATAGTGGCCGATATGGTCGTTGTAACACCACCCGGTGCAGGAACGGCCAAAGCTGTTGGTGCTCCCAGTGTTGCAGGGGATATCGCAGGAGTGTTCGACTTTCGTCTCCAAAAAGAGCGCCTCTCTCCGGCCTGAGGAGGAGTAAAGTATGTGTCGTTTTCATCAATAGCACTCGTCGCAGATCCGGGAGAGAGATATTGAGGGCTGGCTACTGGGGGTGGTTTTGCCTGGGCTGTAACCTCCCGCGTCAGACGCCGAAGCGCATCGCGTGTTCCAACAACGCGACTAACCAAGGACTCGACTTGTTCCCATTCCCTGTCCTCTTGTGGGGAAGATTGGTGAATGGGTTGTAGCTGGCGTGTATTGATGTTGAGTTCATTCTTCTTGGGGAGATCCAGGGTTTCCAATCCCCTCGCAACACGGCTTGCCTTTTCTAATGCGTGTGCCCATTCTTGGAACTCCTTGTCGTTAGGGGCTCTTAGGTGCCAGACCTCAGCGCCTGAGTCAATACTGATTTCTCTTCGTCGTTCATCTGCAGCAATGGCAGCTAAGCTCAGGGGGATGGCACCTCGGAGAGCAGATGACTTGGGATTGTAATAGTATGACAATGTGCATGTAGAGTAGTCAAGGGAGAAGAACCGGCGTGCGTAACCTTGTCCCTTCTTGCGACGTCTCTTATGTAGAACACCAGTGTGGTAATTACTTGAGCCGCCCTCGCTTCGGCCTGAGACAGAGGCCGCATTGCCCCCGGCGTTGTGACTGTGAAGACTATCAAGAGAGGCAGATGCAACTCCGTCAAGCTTGGGGCTGCTGTGCCTTCCAAGGCTCGTTTGGCTGGTTCCAGCCTTGGGCGCTTGGAGATTTGGTAAGTGTGACGAGGTCTGAGGTGGTGCCCCTGTGGGGTAGGTCATAACCACAAAAGTTGCCGTCTTGGATGTCTGTTTCGAGAATGTGTTGTCGAACACGAGTCCATACATTCCGCTTTGGTCATGTTTGACTTCGTATGTGCCGATTGACACTTTGTCCGCTTCACATTTGCCAATCCACTTAATAGGAATGAATCCCTTGTTCTTAAGCAGCTCTTGTGCGTTAATTTCCTTCTTTGAAAAGCGGCTTGTCTTGCCGTCTGAGGTGCCCCCAGTCTCTTCGGCTCCATTGTTCAAATCTTCAGCTGTTGAGGACGCAAAAGTAGTAGCACCGCTGCCAGGGTGCTTGACAAGGCCAAAATTGCTGTATTGCGTCAGTATGAGCTACGGCTCAACGCCCAGATAGACTGGCGCGAAGGAGCAAGTGCGTACATGGACTTTTTGTGAGGTTGTACGCTCCATGATAGCGTGTTGCCTTCATCGACTTTGACCCAGCGGACGATGTACGACTGGTGGGTATTAGCCAGAGTCCAAGTCCATTTGCGTATCCGGCGCCTGGCGCGGCATCCGTCATACGAGAAGAGCCGGTGACATACCTTGCTGTGAACCTCAAGCTGCTCAATGCCCGCCATTTTGTGCGATATTGGGGGGCTGTATCCCTCGCGCAGGTTTTGAGGGGTTCCGTGTTCGAGTGAGGGTAGCTGCTTTAAAGAGCTGTCGGGTAGCTCGGTAAGCGTATTTCGGGGACGGGATTGCGGTCTTTAGCAAAGGACCATGCCGACTCGCTCAATAGTATCGAGATTGGGTTTTTCGGAGGTTCGGGGAGGGCGGATTGGGAGTCGGTTCTTGATGTTGACAAAGACAGGTTTCGAGAGTAAGTGGGATTGGATTTTGTTGCAGGGGGTGGCTGACAACTCCTTCTTGCGTCTGACTCTACTCGCAGGTGCAGAAGCCAAGAGTCTCGCCTCGAATCCTGGAGGAGTATCCGTGTACGTGGGCTATACGTGTACAGCTCAAGGCACGAGGCAGCTACCAAACGACTAGGCTAGTGTTTGTGTAGTTGTCGGGCTGGGCTCTGTATTGGGCCAAACAAGGGCCTGGAGGGGTAAAGCTGACGTTGGAAACGGGGTTTTTACAGCCACCACCGCCACCAGAAGCCACAGACCCTGTCCTTTTCCAGGGTATCTGGCGCAGGATCGAAACTATTGCGAGGTTCTTTGTCGTTTCAAGTGGACAATTCAATGAATGAGTGGTTGGACGACCTAGGTGAGCGGAGGTTGGGGATAAGAACCCTGACAGGGGATGATGATGGAGGTGGCTGGAAGACGGAAGAATTACAGTAACACAACTTTGAATGCTAGTGGAGGATGATCAAATAGCGTTGGAAGGAATGGATGTTGTTGAAGAAGGGTAATACCGGTATTTGGCTAAATACGAAAACTATAGAGTTACTTACGAATTCCTCGGGTCAAGTTCTCTAAGGTTAAGTAGGTACCTAGGTATGCTTATGATATGACGTTGTGCCAGGCTTCATGTCCACTTAAGTGATGTAACCAGCGAGCACTTTCACGGTAGCCATTCTTCAAGCTACTGGACTATATCAAACTATACCGAAACTTGCGTGAACTTGTCACTATCATCTTCAACAGCTAAGTATTCACTGCGTGTTGGAAGCCCATGTTTATATACATCTCGTCCTGATTTGCAGTTTGTCTCTTGAGTGAGATACAGTCCCCCCCCCCCCCCAAAAAAAAAAAAAAAAGAATTGAGTCGGGTTGGTTGGAATGGATCTATAAACATCCATGACCGTTACCTCGGTCACTACCAAGCTCACTCGTGTGTTGCCGAACAACCCGATTTACTGTGGGCTGGAAAATACCTACCTAAGGTATCTACGGTTGACTTGTATGTACGGACCCAGCTTCACATCGGCGGATGCTACCCGGAAGCCGGCATTCGTTTTCTGGGCGTGATGTAGGCATACGTCAAGTAGATCGATGCACTACCCTTCACTTTGAAAAGCAATCGATATGTGCCTACTGCCTGTTATCTCTGCGTACCTACTGGGAAATTGTGTGGACATTTGCACAAGAGCTTCCGTGAATACGGTTGCATAATCTGCAACGCTCAGTTGGCCACATACCCATGCTATGATACGCAAACAGAACACATAGTGGGATGATATGGGAAATATCCAAATACTACCTAAGTTTGGTTATGGAGTATTCTTAGACATATCGAGGAATGTAGAAGTTGGATATCTGAATAGTACTTGGGTTTGCCACCTCTAAAGAAAGCTGGTATTTTCACATAGCAAGAGTCAGTTGGGCAATAGTCCTATGATAAGGTTCATTCCCATCGAGCCATCCCATCCACAGATGATAGTTAAACATCGAAGAATACAATCGTTGACTGTATCTTCAGCCCCAATTACCTTCCAGATTCGCCTTACCTTCTACCAACAGCGGTTCGTCACCTTAACCCTGTCTCACCCACGCGACCTGCCCCTGACGCCGTCGTCGAAGCCAAGCAGCCAAGACCATCGAGACGCTTCTACTGGTGGATGGGTTAAGTGAGCCCGTGTCTAGACCAAGTTGGGATTGACGACCTTACCTTAAGTGACCTGTGGATCTAAGCGGACAGCGAGATGGAACTCCACCGTGGCTTAGGGGACGAGGAATCCCTTCTGAACGCCAGCCCAGCCCAGCCCAGGGGTTTATCACTGGGCTTCCACTAATAATAAAATTTCCTTTGCCCATATATGGATAATCGAGCTGGAGTTTTCATTCCCCCTTTCTGCTTATGAACGGTAGTTGACTTGATCTGATGATCGAAATTCTACCTGTAAACTCAGTAAAACGCAGCGCCAGAGAGTGGCAAGTGCATCCCGCTCGCTGCTCATTTACCCGCATCCGCACTCACAGTTGCACCCGCTCTCTACCGCTTGGACCTGAATCGTACACACACCTCAGCGCAAGAGGTACCTTAGTCTTTCCATCTCCTTGGGCTTTTCTCCTTCTTCTTTTCAGTCCTCAACGACCGAATCGCATATTGTCTCTCCTTTCGTATGCATTGTTGCTACGTGTACCTATAAAAGCTTTTCCCGTTTGCATTGCATTCTCTTAATTCTTTACTTCTTCCCGCCTTCCTTCGACAACAACCCCCGTCCCGGCCTGCGGCCTCCGTACTTATTCCAGCTTCCGATCGCCGACCTTTGTCCTGCGCGAGCCTTTGAGCGCGAGCCTGTGACGGACCCGACACGGTTACACTGCGAGACGAGTCGCGTTGATACTGTACTTCTTGTCAAGTTTCTTGGAAACTTCATCTTTTGAACCCCGCCGTCATGTCGGGTATGCTGAGCAAGCGCCAGCAGGCGCGGAATGAAAAGGCTCTGCAAGAACTTGTGCATAATGTCCCGGGCAATGACATGTGCGCCGATTGCCACGCGCGTAACCCAGGTATGCTTCAGACATGCAGTGAAGCTCATATTGGGCTTAATATGCAAGATACAGTTGGATATTTGCTAACATGACCTCTTGTCTTCAGCCTGGGCATCATGGAGTGTACGCGCTCCCACCGTTAACAAATTGTTGCATCAAACTAATGTTAATATAGTTGGGCGTTTTCCTATGTATGAGATGTGCTGCGATTCATCGAAAGTTGGGCACACACATTTCTAAAGTCAAATCTTTGAGTATGGACAGTTGGTCAAACGAGCAAGTCGATGTAAGCAACAGGAAGAGTCTAGCACCGCGAAGGTTAACAGCCCATCTTACACAATGTATAGAATATGCGCAAAGTCGGAAATGTAACGTCGAATAACATCTACAACCCCGAACATCGCAGGCCACCGGTTCCTGTCGACGCCGACGAAGCCGATTCTGCAATGGAACGATTCATTCGACAGAAATACATGAACAATACCGTTAGCGGAACTGGAAAGCCCAAGTCTCCTCACATAGGCGAGGGAACGCCTCCGCCATTGCCGCCCAAGAACTCTACCAAGTTTGGGTTCCGATCAGCTTCGTCAATCTTTCCTTTATCATCAAAGTCGAAGAAGGAGGCCAAAACAATAGCGGCTGCGCAAGCTGCACGCAGCGAATCCCCAAGACCGCCCAACAAGCCGTCCAAAGTTTTCGGAGCCACCCTGGATCTCGATCAACCGGATGAGATGGAGCAAAAGATAGCAAGACTACAGGATATGGGGTTTCAAGATGCTAAGCGGAACGCTCTGGTTCTGAAGGGAGTTAATGGGAACATTGAGCGGGCAATTGAAACTCTCGTGCGATTGGGCGAAGGCAGCGGCCGTCCCTCGCCTCTTCCCACACCATCGCCTCGAGAACAGACTTTACGCGCATCGAAGTCTTTGACGCCATTGACACCAAATTCTGGCGGGTTGGGACTCGGTGCAGGCCTTAGCGTTCCCTCTCGTTCGGCCACGGATCGTCCAACTACCCCGTCGAGTGCCTCCACAAACCCCTTTGATAATTTGACCACAGCCCAGCCACAGACAGCGCAATCGACGGGAAGTCTCCAGAACCGAAACCCGTACGGCCAGACAAACCCATTCGGTGCACCTGCTGCTCAGCAACAACAACAACAACCGGCCGATGCGTTCAGCCAGGCATTCCAAAATATGTCGCTCTCTCCTCAACAACCTCTGTTTCCTCACCATACTGGAGGACCTGCGCCGCAACCAGCGCAGCAGTCGACAGGATTCCAACAAATGGCCCCCTCGGCACCCACTACTCCAAGCGGTTTCTTATCCCTAGGATTCAGTAATAACATGACGTATCCTCAACCACTTCAAGCACAGTCGACGGGATACAATCCTTTCTTCTCGAACCCTGCGGGCATAGCTCAGCAGCAACCACAACAGGCACCCAACCCTAACCCACCAGCCAACGTAAACCAAGCGGCGGGAGGATACAACCCTTTCGCACGATCTCCGACTCGAATTGCCTCGCCGAGCCTCGGTCAGATACCAGAGCAAACGCAAACTTCGTTCCAGAGCTCGTCTGTATACCAGGGCTCTGCTGTGTATCAGAGCCCTGCGCCTCTGAGCCCTCCTGAAACCGCGACGAATCCGTTTTTCGTAAACGCTGGTCAACCAGTTGGACAAATGGGACAACAAACATTTGGCCAACAGCAGGCTACTCAGCAAATCCAGAACCAGCCTCAAGCGAGCCATAACCCATTCTTTCAACAGCAGCCTGGCCAGCAATTTTATGGGCAGCAACAGCAAATGCAGCTGCAGCAGATGCCACAGCAGCAGCAATTTTATCAACCTCAAAGGCCGGACAATGCCTCGATTATGGCTCTTTTCAATAACTATCCGCAAATGGCTCCACAACAGCCAGCTGGTCAGTCAACACAGCCACAACAGTCAATGCAGGCCATACAGTCTCCTCAGCCATCAACCATCCCCGAAAACCAAGCCATGCAAACACCCATGGCTCCCGTGCAACATAACCACAGCGTTCCTCAACAACTCTCATCCAGTACGAACCCATTTATGAGCAACGCATCTCCTGCTGGTACCGTTGTCAACACGAACGCTACAACCACGTCGGACCCATTTGCTGCAAGGAGCAGGGAGAGCATGAACCTCGGTCTGGACCTTGCGTGGACAAACGGCCGGCATAGTCCAGATGCATTTGCGAGCCTCAGCGCACGACATGCATGATGGTATGAGAACAGTAATTGCATTGGAATACAAAGATGTCTAGGATAATACATATGTGATATGGGAGATGTGGAGTACACTGTATGATAGTATAATAATGTCGGTTTTGGTTGGTTGATAGACTATTTTGTCCTGCCTATGATTTTGGCAACGACTTTTTTTTGGTTTTTCGAACCAGCCATAGTGATTGTCTTGAATTGGTTGAATTCACCAAAGAATAGCATCCTTGATTCAACTGAATAGCAGAAGAAGCAAGAACGGCTTTACGGATAGCATTGATGAATGCACGACATAGACTAGGTAGGTGGTGACACACCGGCTGTTGATAGTGAGCGAGTGCCGAAGCGTAGGGGGAGGTCCTTGCATGTATGATATTACAGTAGTGCGGTAGCTACTGAGTCATGTAGTCGAGTTGAGCTTAATCCCAACGCTGATGATGATAGCTTCATTGCTTGCTGCTTGCGCCCTGGCCTACGTTGCTATGCCATGCAAAGCTGAGAATAGTCGCATCGTATCTCCACAAATAGTTGGTCTCGTGAGGGTTTGAATACGCCCAGCTAAGGCCGAAACTCGAATTGAGTATCTGGCTTGTTGATCATGTTTCTGGCTGCAGCACAACGGCCGCCAGACATGGATGTTTTGGTGATGGTGTCGGTCCGGATGTACGACCCGGATGAAAGCAAAACGCGGGGTTGGGCATGGAGTGGCACCACCATGAGAATGTGCATATCCACCAATCAACTTACACGACGGGGGTCTATCATTAGCCTGGGGGCAGACGAACAGTCCGAGAATACCGCCTAGTAAATCGCATTGCCTTTTATGACCGAGCAGGCGATTCCAAGCAGGATCATAGAGATTGAAGATAGAAATTAGATTACCTAGGTTAAAATGGTCATGATTATGCATCCACATCAGGTGATATGAGGTGGAGGTTTGCCCCAGATGGACTGGGTTATTCGTTTGTCATACAAACACTGTAACGGCTTTTGTATCATGCAATTGCGAACAAAGCCTGAAATTGCCATCGCATGTAGATGAGCGCCGTGCCAATACTGTGGCACAGCATAGCTATCAAGAACCCCATACAGTAATTCCATACCGTATCAGAACGATACGTAAACCCTTGGGATCATCTTATTACATGATGGGTGCAGATAATTCTAGACTCTTCGGGCATGAGTGGCTGACACATTCGTTTACTCTGCGTGAGACAGTCTTGAAAACGTTGCACGTAACAAAAGGACTACCCAACCACGAATTAGAGGCAATACACAAGCGCACTACATATAGATAAGCCTGCGGTTATTTACTGATTTTAGTTCAGAATATCATCATTGTCGCTTTATCGCCAGTTAGCGACCTTGATAACCCTCCACCAGTAGGCTTGGCCATATGCTACGCGTGGCATGGATGGCTGTGGAGGCGTTCGCGTTAGTGCGAAAGCGTACGCTAGCTAGGTGGTTGAAAGAATGCTTGGCTGCCCTGATCAATATGATTCATCTTTGCTAAGAATGAGTTAGAACTCTTATTTATGATCATCAGGAACTGAGAGTTAAAATCTTGAGCAATGGCTGGCCTCAAGGTTATGGCCAAACTTGTGGCGTAATCCTTACGAATGACGATATCCTGCTCTGCTATGATATGACCTGTTCAGGGCCTGACCGAGTTATTATTTCCGCTACTGGTTGGGCTGAGGACAGCGTTTGCCAAGATTAGATAGTCGCACTGTACTTGGACACTTGTTACCCCAGCTGCAGCAGTGGCAATCACTGCCTCCACTGTGGTGCACAAAATTCCAGAGCCTCAGGTGAGGGGTTCCACCGAAGGTCCTAGCGCCCGCTGAATGCACCATTCCTTCCGCCCCGAGCGCCCCGAGGTCACCAAATTCCTGGGTTCCTCCTTCCCTTTTTCAAGCCTGACACATCCTCTTATTCTCACCGCTGCCCAAAACCTTACTTCTACACTCATCTGCCCAAGACATTCCTCTCCAGCTTCACACGCAATCGCAAACGTTGTCGCACGTCGCACGCACTTATATCCACCGTCTCGTCTCGCCCCGAAACAACGCAAGAAAACTCTTTAAAAGGATTTCTACTGAGTCACCTCACTCAACACCATCACCAACTTCCGTCGATTCATAACCTCGGCCACCTTGTCACCTATCACTACTTTAGTCGATACCCAGGAAGCAGCATCAGCAATGGCGCCAATGAATAATCAAAATTTGAATTACAGTAGTAATTACGGTGAGGCCGTTGCCCAGAAGGTCAATGTCCTTGCCTCTTGCTACCTCGTCGACTCTGCCGCCAACCTCAAGGGCCTCCACTACTGCACTACCGGGGTTGCAGGTATGTTGCCCTCACGATTAAACATGTCCTTGCACCACGATGCTAACTCTCTTGCAGGGGCCGAGTGGTATTCCTGAGGTCCCTTCCTCAGGACTACCTTCCCCTCCAACAAGCCCCCCCCTCGCCGCATTAACCTCGTCTAACGAGCTCGCCCTTCTGCCCAAGAGCAAGAAGCGCGAGATCCCAGGCCGGCGCCTGGGCCGACGAGGGGGGGCAGCACTCTCGATCAGGGAAGAATGTGAGAGATTCTTCTGTGAGTCCATGAAGACGACTTTCCACGGTGAGAGGAATTCGTCGATGAATGGCTCTGGCCTGTCTGGTGCTTATTTACCAACGCCGCCGTCCGATGACCGGCTTCCCGAACACTTCAAGCATGTTACCGATGACAAGCTATCTGGCTACGATATTACTGCTTGGCTAGAGATGTGGGACTATGCCGGCGGTGCGAGCTTCCGTGCCTTTGTTGCTGATGACGGAGAGGAGAAATCCCTCTTTGTCTTCTTTGACATTGAAGGCGTCCTTGGCCGAGACCTGAAAAAGGCGTATGTTACCATCCCCACCCCGAGTTTCTGTTTCGATTATTAATGTGGTTCCTAGTCTTATGGCCCTTATCGAACTGGCTGACGGTCCTCTGGACTGTGCCCACATTGTCACTTGCATTGATAGGCGCATCCCTGCGGATGATGCTCACTCTCTGTCCAAGAGCCTTCAGTGGGTTGGCTTCGACATGATTACCCTGGATCACTGGGCTCACGATCTTGATGTTACGAGCAAGAAGTGGATGTTGATGGGTATGGAGCTATAGGTATCATCTCTCTTCCGTCGTTCGTGGAGTTAGGGAGTGGATGTGTTTTCCTTGGTCTCTCTTATGTCATTTTCGTTCGTTGGTGTTTACCAAAATTTATTCTGGAGGCTCGCTCGGCGATTTGCTCTGCTATTCTTGGAGAAGTCTGGTAGCAACGGGGGTTGAGTTGCAGAAAAGTTCAACAACCCCAGGGCTTTTGGCGCATCTGTTTCTTTGATGATTCTTTCTTTGATGATGAATTCGAGGTGTTGAAGCGCATAGGTGTCTCTGTGTTATAGCTTTCAAGGCGATAACTTTCTACTTAGTACATGCTTGCTAGTTGAGATAATACCAAAGCAATTGTATAAATACGTGAACTACTGTCTATAATACTGTTCCATTTAATCTATTTAATAACTGACTCAGAAGCCCTCCTCGAATTGTCTCACCCTGAGACCCTTTTCTTGTAGATAGTCCTTCACCTGCTTGACGGTGTACTCGCCGCGGTGAAACATGCCGGCGCCCAGAGCGGCATCTGTGGTAGTCTTTTCAAACACATCCTCGAAGTGGCCCGGGTTACCAGCACCGCTTGAGGCAATGACGGGGATCTTGATGGCCCCCTTCACCTGGTTGATGAGCTCGTGGTCAAATCCGCTGTTAGTGCCATCCTTGTCAATGCAGTTGAGGAGGATTTCTCCAGTTCCCATCGCTTCGACGGCCTGCACGAGCTCAACAACATCCATGTCGCGAGTCTCACGGCCACCCTTGATGGTGCAAGCGTACCAGCAGTACTCCTCGCCCTTAGGGCCGGGGAATTGTGTCTTGATAATGTTGTGGCGAGTGACATCGGGCTTGGGGACATAGACGCGTTTAGGATCGATGCTTACGACGACAGCCTGGTTGCCATAGGCGCGTGAGATCTGCTCAATGGCGGTGTTGCCGAAAAGTTTGCGACCAAGAGAGTAGTACTCCTCAGCGGCGAGGACGGCATCAGAGCCGATTGAGACCTTGTCAGCACCAGACTTGAAGTACATGGTAGCAATCTCGAGGGCCGACACCTTTGTGCCATCTGTGTCCACGGTATCACGGATGCCACCACCGATGGTCAGGGGTACAAAGACGGTGCGAGAGGTCTGGCGGAGAATCTCGAGCATGGGAAGATCGGCAATTGGGCAGTCGCGGAAAGAAGTGATGTTGAGGAAGGTCACCTCGTCGGCGCCAGATTCGTAGTATCGCTTGGCCATCTCAACAGGCTTGCCGAGGTTACGCACGTTGCGATCGTCACCCTTCTCACGGACATCATACTGGTCGCCCTTTGTAACAACTAGATCACCTTGGTCGTTTGTTCGTACGTCGAGGCAGGCGATAACTCGTCGTGTTAGGCTGTCCTCGAACTGGGCAGGGGCATTTGCGACAGTTTCATCAACAACAGTACCCAGGTTCTTCAGACCTTCACCTGTAAGAAAAGCACGGAGGGTCTTCAAACCGGCAGCGCCAGACTTTTCTGGGTGGAATTGGGTTGCGTAGATGTTTCCCTTCGCAATGGCACCCACAAAGGTCTCAGTGCCATAGGTTCCAGTAGCGATAGTCCACCCTTGAGACTCGAGCTCACCAGGCTTGTAGGGGCACTTGTAGGAGTGAACATAGTAGTACTTTGACTCTGGTTGGAGATCGTACATAGCTCGTCCACCGGTTAAAGCGTTGTTCCATCTAATGTGAGGGACGGATTTACTTGAGTCTTCGAATCGGTCCAGAGCGGCTGGGATCACTCCGAGGCCGGGGACATCGGGGTCTTCGACAGAGCCCTGGAAGAGAGCTTGTAGACCGACGCAAACACCAAAAAAGGGTTTTCCATCGGAGATATGTTTTCGAATGGGCTCAAGATAGCCGGCTTGGGAGAGCTGAGATAGACAGTGTCCGAAGTGTCCGACACCGGGGAGGATGAGTTTCTAGAATGCATCAGTCATGATAGATGAGATGATAGAACGGAACCTCGTCGAACCTCTGCCTTGGGAACTTCCTCTGGTGATCGGACCCATTCAACCTCGTATCCAGACTTCTCAATGGCGTTTACCAGGCTTCTGACGTTGCCGGCAACATAGTCTAATAGGTGAACAGTGGGCATCTTGCCCTAGATATGATGGCACGGATGAGAATAAGATGGGAGTATAGTGGCTAGAGATTGCTTCAGTGAGAAGTAGATTGGTACGAGAAACTAATAAGTAAGATGAGATGCTGGTCTTCACGATAGGTGAGTCAACAACTTACGTGGTGTTTTGATATTGACGAGATATGACTGAGTTCAAATCCAATGAGCTTCTTGTCAAAGGCTGGTCAACAGCGATAGCGGGGCAGTCGCGAGTCACAGAAGCTGCCCCGCCTGATCCCTGCAACCCTGTACTTTTTTTCAAAAAGTGCCGTCTTTGACCGACTTCCAGACCCTTGGGCGTCCTCTAATTGGGCAAGTACCTGTAGCTTTTGGTTCAGTCGTTGCTGCGCGCCTCTATCTCAAAGTTTCGCGACAACTTCCATTGGACGTCAACAAAGCAATCGGCCTTTTAGCCTTCTTTGTCTTCCCTTGTCTTAAGGCATCATCTATGCAAAAAAACGAACGTTTCTTTCAATAATCCTTTTATATCTTTGCTTTTTCTGTTACAAGCTTTTACAGTCACGGTTTCACTCTGCAGATATCATGGCATCCTCGCCGGACGAGGCGAGACTGGCTGATGCGCCGGCAATCCTCAACGTCGAAGAACAGCTCGAAAGAGATGATCAAGAAGAGTGGGAGTATGAGTATTCTACCGCCGAAACCGAGGTACAATCGCGCTCCTATTCACGGGCGTTCGTCGTGTGCAATCAACTGACTCTTTTACCTAGACCTACTATCTGACTCTCGATCTTTCATATCCCGAGTTCAAAGACCGACAATCGAGAGCACCTCACCACAGCCGAGGCGGATATTACAAAAATTGGCTCGATCATAACCCCAGTCTGAGAGTCATCCATGCCGGGGACGACAATGACGATGAAAACGACAATGAGCCACTACCGGAACCCGAGGCCGACGATGATGAACCTGAGATCGATCCAGCGCTGAGTAATGACAAAGGCAAAGGGGTGGACAGAGGCGATACAGTGGACGACACAAGAGACGATGGGAACAAGAACCGTGACGAGACGGAAGACATTCAGATTCTAGAGCTGCATTCGCAAAACCCGATTATATCATACAAGGGACGTGTTTTTGAGGGTTCATGGGCAGAGATCATTGGCACGGAAGCCATCTTTGCACCACGCGACAGCGAGCACCCTTTGCCTGCCCTACGCCGTTTGGAGGGGAATGTTGATTTCCTCGGTGCCTGCGCATCGAGGATTTCAACTTCTGAGAGCATAATTAAACCCAAGGTCATTAGAGAAGATCCTCTGGCCGCCATCAGGGAGGAATGGAACATTCGAATCCCCGTTGGAAAGGACAGGTCAGGAGAACGAGCCCAGCAGACACGGTTCTTGGAAAATTTGATGGCACTCAAAAAGAGGAAGGGCGAGACAGATCAGGTCACCGTATGGGCGAAGGACGGCGAGGGTAAGGATTTTAAGGACAACAGAGATCCCGACTACAAGCCCAGGAGAAGGAAGAGATTACTGAACGAAGATGGAGAGGAGGTTATCCCGAAGCGCGAGCAGCGCCGTGCAAGTGGGCGAAGGGGTGGACGACCCAGACTTCGAGCCGGGCGTGGCCGCGGCCGCGGGTCAGTGGCAGACTCGATTGCTCCAACACCGTCGACAACAAGAGATTTGGATAGCCCTGCACATGAAGGAACTCTCTCGACCCCGACTCCAAGTAGATGGAACGACCTCTATGGGAGGGAGGACGAAGATATGGATCAGGATGAGGATAATGATATTCGAAGCGACACAGATGATGACGAAGACGACGACATGTCAATGGCAGACTAAATCGAGGGCTGTTGAGATATTTGTCAAGCATGCTCCTGTGGACGATCCGAATCTTTGACATGATATCATCAGAGTTTATCAAGGCAGGAAGATGCGGGCATAGCGTTGACATTTAGCGGATGAGATTATGATACCCGTGGTGCACTCTTGCCCACAATGAATATGATGGTTTTCGTTGATATGATTGTGCTCCATCAGCTCGTTTCTTTGATACAACCTCAAGTGTTAAAGTTTGCAAGGATGTAGAAGGTATAATGGTGGAGATTTGTCATACGACATGCCAGCCTTGTATGCTTGAAACCTCTCAACTAGACGCCGAGACATAGGGGCTATACGTTTCAACCCCATACAATGTGACTGTACTAAAAACAACAAGTTGATAGGTCTTCGCATGTAAGGACTCCGGGTTAGAGTCTGCCGTCCATAACTGAGCTAGAACATGGCATTATTCAGCTGGAGATAAAGCACGAGGGCAGCGTTTTCTGCCAGAGTCTCTTCAAAACTTTGTAGAAAAGGTTATGAGTAGTAGAAAGTCTAATCCACAGCTTATACGACTATGTTTCACCAGAAAAGGGCAAGGCAAAGATTCTCACCTATGGGTTGTTGGTGTATGAGGCTATTCCCATGCTTCTCCTACCCTGCAGGTCTAGACCAACCAACTATTTTGCGGCCTAGGACGGGGGTGCAGCCGCATGCCTCTTAATCATGCACACGGGACTCAACTTTTGCGGTGTTGAAAAGTAGTAGGTACAAATATTTGTTAACCTGCTCAAGCATGCATCAAGAGATCGAGCAGTCATAGCCAGTTGCACGGGCTCGTGGGCGAGTCCCGTGAGTCGAGTGACTATCCACCCAACACCAAGGTCCTCCAAGGTAGTCCTCTTGAATTTTCGCATTTCTACGGAGCAAGCTCCGAAATTCAACGTCCAGTTCCACGTTGACCGCCGCAATGAAGCATAATGCTTCGTGACTCGCGGAGACAGGCTGATCATGTCACTCAGCACTTCTTCCCCCACCTTTCTACCGGAGATATGCATTCTTTGCCGTAAACAGACATTTGTTGGGAAGGATAATTAGGGACATATGATTCAGGAATTTAGGCTGGAAGTGGCAGCTATTTTTCTTCGCAGTGGTCACGAGAAAGACAAAGGACTGAGCCATCGTACTCGTACAGCAAGGTAAGCTGAGGATTAGTTGGAGGGAGTACCCGCTGATGCACTGCCCTGGCCGTTCCCTGGCTACCTAGTAAACAGGATCTCAAAGGCTGGGACGTCTTGTTTTTCGGTCAGGTTTGAAACGAGTACCCGATACTTGATTATATATGGGTTGAGTCAGGGCTGCGAAGTACTGGCTACGAGATCTTCAAGACAGTCGGTCCATTCCAGGGATTAAAGGCCTGAAAGGGCCCAGATGGAGGCTCAGGAGGGGAAGCCTGTCGTAACGAGGGGTCCCAGCACTAAAATGTTTCGAGACCTAAGGTACGGGGGCGTTGGCGGCCAGTCCGTTTCTCATTCGCCTCAGTGGAATACATTGATGCGGTAAGAGGAGGTACTACTTGTGGAAGATAAATCTTTAGATTATTGGATGCATCGTATAGAAATATCTGTGTTTATCAAGACAATTTACCATGTAATGCGATGTGAACAACTGCGATACGGTATGCCACTCGCCTCGACCGTGTCCAAGGTAAGGTAGTGTATGATCGACGTACCTAGAATGGTAGTGAATGCCCTGCAGCTCCCTAAAGTAACGGTACCTAATCGCTGGAGGTACACACTACCTAGGTAACACACTGTTCCTGCATCCCCACCACCTCCACTCAGTTACGTCTCACCAGTCAGCCCGCCAATCCATACCTTTCCCGTCCAACTACCAAACTATCCTGCTGCATGGACGCGCTTCTTTCTGTTCTAATAGCGGATACTATGTCGTCCTTCTTTCCTTCCTCTTCCTTTTCCAAACTTCACTTAGTCTTTCGACAACCTGTTCTAAACGACATGCCGCGAGCGGCGTCGTACTTCTCTCGTTGTTTTTTGATGCTCATATAGCCGGCCTATTCTATCTTATCCTCCTCTTACTCGCTTACACCCTCGACGCGCCGGCCGTCCCGTCGAACTTGTCATTGTTTCTCTACCAGCTTCCAATTGCTGTACATCCTAAGGTTAATGGGCCTGTGCTACCCATCACTGCCGAAACCATGTATTGGATACGCCGCTTCACCATCTTGCTGGCCTTTATGCTGGTTATCTCGTTCGGCGCATGGTTGCTTCCCCGTGTCCTAGACCCTACGGATAAGGGCCCTGAGAGGCGCGCACAAGACCGACGCTGGGTAAACAGCAGCCCGTACTTTTTGGACCGCCAGGCCTGTCGCTGGATGAGTATATGCGGACTGCACCACTTGCGAAGAGATCCTGCCGCTAGAGGAGATAGCGAGGACGACGAACCTGAATGGGGAGAGCTAAAGCGCCGCTCTCTAGCATGGGAGCCCGAGGAGATTCCCCGCCAAGATCACAAGCGAAACGTCAACCAGCGTCGAAGAATTCTTCGCCATGTACCCGACTATGTCATGAAGCATGCACCATTGGTTCATCTTTACTCTGGGGAAGAGTTTTGGCCCTCAGATATTCGTCAGCACGTCGAACACATGACCGCGTACGTCGGTGACGAGCTCATCAACTCTACTGAGAAGTGGACATTACACAATTTACACGAGTTGAATAAGTATGGTAGAAAAGTTGTCCTTCGAAGCGACGACGACGTTGAGGAGCGCCCTAACTGGCTACATTCGCACTACAATAAGCCAGCCGATGACGGACAAGGCAACGACGAAAGCCATACCCCAGTAGGAAATCCTGGAGGACGACCCGAGCTTCGAGAACCAACCACCTGGTACGATGTCGACAAGTCCCGCCCTGTCCACAGGATTTCCGACCCCAGCAATCGCAAGTTCCAGAGCCGTCGCCGTTCTGAATCTAGCGGTCACAAACCTGACTCCAATGGCTACTCAAGTGCTCCAGCTGTACTCGTGGTTGTTGATAAGGGTTCTGGCATCGTTGACGCCTTCTGGTTCTTCTTTTATTCATACAACCTTGGCCAGACTGTTCTAAACATCCGCTTTGGCAACCATGTGGGTGATTGGGAACACTGCATGGTGCGCTTTGAGAACGGCACTCCCCGTGGTGTCTTCTTCTCAGAGCATGAGGGTGGACAGGCGTATGCCTTTGAAGCTGTTGAGAAGCGCGGCGAGCGCCCTGTCATATACTCGGCTGTAGGCTCCCACGCGATGTACGCTTTACCTGGCACCCATGCGTATATCCTTCCATTCAAACTCCTCAAGGATGTCACAGACAAGGGCCCTCTTTGGGACCCATCTCTGAACAACTACGCATACCATTACGACTACACGAAGGAGCACAACCATGACCCAGAGGATTTACATGAGCCTCAGAGCCTTGTTCCCGCAGCCTCGAATCCACATGCGCCAACCTCTTGGTTCCATTTCCGTGGCCGTTGGGGCGATGAAGTATATTCTCTCGCTGACCCCCGTCAGTGGCGCTTCTTTGGCCAATATCACTACGTCACAGGCCCCGATGGCCCCAGGTTCAAGACGCTTGATCGTGGGAAAATGTGCCAGACGCGCAAGTGCAGGATTCTCTACAACCTCGATCCAAAGAACACCTGGTACTAGTCCTGGGTCTCATTCAACTTCGACTTGCTTCTTTTGGCGCCAAGGCGAAGATATTTTGTCTTGATGCTATCCCTAGGGTTCCTACACATACATCGGTCACCGTATTGAAGTCTCGGGACTAAAAGCCACAGCTGACGACTCTTGCTTATGCTCAGATCGCGTCATCATTTGAAGTAAGAAAGTCACTGAGGACCGAAGAACCCGGATTATTTGACATTTAGAAAGAGCATAGCTCAACGGCGTTCATTTTTTTGGGGGGGTTCTTTTTTCGGATAGAGTTTTGGTGTTTTATGCTTGGTTCTCAGATCCAAGCTGGTGGCCTAGAGGCTATGAGTTGTTGGGTTAGATATGTTGATGATGGGCATTTGATACCCGGATACCACTTTTTGTTTATGCTCAGCTTTAGATATGTTAAGATGTTATACTTACGGTTATGAAGAGTAGAATATGAAAGATTGTCCATATCTTGAAACCCATGAAGATATGTCCTTATACGTGAACCAATCGGCTCATCGATTGTAGCGAGACATGTATGATACGTAGCCGAACTGATCCATGAACACCCAGCCTTATTCCTTTCTACAATGCGATATAGCCTGTTCATGCACCTGTTCCTTTCCCCGTTGCTAGGGTCTTCGCTTAACTGCAGATGTCATGGTTGAGATCTCACCGCTCGGCACCGCGCCGAACGAGCCTGGTTCGCCTTATTCGTATTCGGCGTGGGGTTCCCAGACTTTGAGCATTGGAGCATCAACACCACAAGATGAGAAAACAGCAGATGTCAAGGGCTCAGTTGATAGTTGAGTGGGTTTCTTTTCTTGTTGAGAACTAGCTATTCTGTTTCTGGTTTCTCCATGTAAGAGGCACATGTAGAGAAACAAGGGTTTCAAAAAAAGAAGAGAGCTGTAGCTTGCTTGCTTGCTTGCTTGATATGCGATTTAAGGTTACAAGCTCGAACAAAGAGGAGGAAGTGAGCAGTTATCGTGATACAAAAGATCCTTCTCAGATTTACAAACTTTTCCCTGCAATGTCAAGGTACAATCTCTGGCGAGTAAGATGCCAAGCCCTGTCTTTAGAGCATCAAAACTCATCCCATTCCGTATATCGTACGCCTTTATTTCCTCACTCGCCACCTTTGCTTTCAAAACCCTGATTGCAGGAACGCCTTGTAAACCAGAACCTTTCCGGAATAACGCCAAACGTATAAGTATAAAAAGATGTAAAGCAGCGAGACATCCAAGAGGCGGCGGAGATGGATAGCTGTGTGTATACATGTGGTTAAAACTAATGTCGTCGTCCCTTCGTGCAGCATCGATCATGTCGGACGTAACTTGAAGAACTCATGATCTGTTTTCATCGTCTTCGTGAATGTGGAATTCGGTCGTGTTGTTGTTGGGCCATGCGTTCTGTGTGCTGGGATACTCGGATGGTTGGCTGCTAACATTGCTGCCAGGATCCGTTTGATGAGGATCAATGTTTTCACCGTCTGAAGCCTCATCCTGGTCCTCGATCCCGGGCCACGGCTCATCTTCTGGGAGTTGCCAGCCTTGGGATGCTTGATCCACAAGTGCTTGATTGTGCGTGATTATCTCCATGTCGTTCATGCTCTCATTGTCATCCATATCCTCAGACCCGCTCTCGTAAATCTCAATGTTGAAGTCTGAATCGTCGTCAAAATCGTCTTGTATGGCAGCAGGCGCGGAACTGCCGGTGCGGATGGGCCGTTCTTGAAGGGGAGCGTTGCTGTGCGGTGTAGCGTAGGCGAACGGCGTAGTGCCACGTGCTGGTTGACGGTCTGTAAGGCCAAGGGGCATGGGGCTCGGTGAGGCAGTCCATCTCGGCGTGAACCGGTGATGACTCGGAGATCTTGTACTACGACGACGCTTCATGATTGCCGACTGAGAGTTGGTATGTAGAGCAGGAGACGAGCGACGACTTTGCCCGTATGATGCAATACGGCGTTTGCTGAGAGCAGGCGAGACTTGGATTGGAGCAGCCATGGGCATTGAGGAAGTTCGGATATGAGGTGGACGAGATCCTCTTCGACTAAGCAAGGGTGACTGACCACGCAGAATCGAGGGGCTTGAAGATTTCATTGTTTGAAGAGCTGGATAGAATGTTTGTGATGGCGACGATGATGTTGGCAGTCTTTCGTTTCGAACACTCATGGAGCTGTGTGCACTCGGTGGCTCATCGAGCTGCTCAAGCCAAGACCAACACTCTTCCAAATCCTTGCTATCGTCCTGTGAAGTTGATGCATCTGGAACCACGGGGCTCATCTCCTTGAGCATTTGCCATGTCCAGCCCATTTCATATGCCTGAAAGTCTTGGAGGTAGGCATCGGGGTGGGTGACAAACAATCTGGGTTCAGAAGCTCTCATCATGACTTGACTGAGGAACTGCACATCCCATACTGCAGGAGTCATCATCTCGGCAGGGCTAAGGAAACGGAGGCGCGAGTCTTTGTGAATTTTGCGAAGAGGAACCCAAGCGGATTGAAGTCCCAAGAATGTAGATGAGCGTGGATCTGTAGTTTGTGGGCGAGAAAATATGTTCATCTCGCGAAAGACGTGTCCAAAAGCTGTATTCATGGCCATTGTAACGCTGCGTGCGTCTGGGCCTTTGACAGATATTGTCTTGATTAGCCCGCGACTACGCAGCCGTCGGTCGATAGGGCCCTTGTCAGGGCAAGCCTTGGGCAAGAGCCATTTTGAGTCGTGATCCGAGGCCATCCAGTCGGGATAAAGAGACATCTCAGACCGCAAAGTTGCTGTGCTATGTGTCATGGGCAATTGGGTCCAGTCGTCGTTGGAGATGTGCGGCTCGTTCTTGAATTGTTGAGCCTCCTGCCAAACCTTCTTAAGGGGAAAGGGCAGGAAGACCACCTCGATCTCGAACGGATGGTTAGGGGAGGGCATTAGTGACTGTAACTGAACAACTTGGGCTTGCAAAGATTGGACCTGGCTCCAAAGTTCTTGCGAGTGAGTCGGCCGACTTGTAGCACTGGTCGAAACCGACACAAGGCTAGCATCGTCGCCACGGCGAGACACAACGCTATTGTTATCGTTAAGCACGCTCTTGTTGTCGTTCACGAGCTTCTCCACCTCCTCCACTCTGCTTTCGAGGTCGGTCATGCGTATGTCAGCATGATCGTGCTTCTCATGACATTCATCATGTCCCGCAGCTGTAAATGAAACCGTCTCCAGCCGGTCTAGCCGTTGGTCATGGCCACTGACGGTGTCGGAAAGATTTTTGAAGGCCCGGCGTGAGACAGCTGCATTGAAAGCCGCAGCTCGAGGCTCGGACTGGGTCGGCGTACCAGCACGGGGAGTATCATGGGGTTTATGATCCTGGGAGGTCCACGCAAAAGAATCAACTTGTGGCGCCGGCTCTAGAGGGGCAGTGACTGGTAAGGAGTCCTGGGTCTTGGCCTGGGTTGGCGATGGAGGCTTGCTTCCTGTAACGCCATTAAGAGTCTGGAGTCCTTTCCCTGCAAAAGGCCGGAGGTATTTGGCTTGGGCCGATGATGTTGTAGATCCTGTTTGGGAGGCCATCAAACACTGGGCTGGTATTGGTGGTATAGCAGAGGGACACGGCTGTGACTGAAGAAAACCACCCCAACTTAAAGTATCCGGGATTGAAGCTGAAGTGCCAGGGTTTGGGCTGGCAGTGATCTTGGAATATAGTCCGGCATCCGTTGGTATCCTCTGGTCTGGCATCCTTTGGTCTGGTGTCCTTTGAATAAATGATAAGGCTCCTGCATTGAAACTCGAGAAATCCATTCCGGGAATCACAGGGGGTGCCTTGATGGTCATATCCATGACGGGGCTTAACGGTTCTCGTCCTGTCCTGGGCTTCTCGTTCTCCTGGCCTGGTATACTCACCTCCGGCTGCTGAACATCACGACTCCCCTCCTCGTGATAGCAGGCATGGTGATTGCACATACACCATTGAGATTGATCCGGTACAAGATTGCCTGTTGGGCAACGACTCCAAAACCTCCGGCATCCGCATCGCGCTCCATTGGCACCAGGGTTTAAATCCACGAAACCGCAAGCTCCTCCTGGCAGGCTGGGGGTCTGCGCCCTGGGCGCAATGGCATCTGTATAGATATCGAAGGCATTTGGGGCGAAATGAGACGGGTCGAACGGGGTCGCTGCCATTGGGAGCTGCGCGCGCTCATGTCGCGAGGCCAGATTCGAGAGCGACGAAGAGATAGGCTCGATGCCTTCGATACGGATGAAAGTCCAAGCTGGGAGAGGAGAGCCTTGGCGAGAATATGTATAATATGACAACTGGTTGAAGCAAAGGAGGCCGTGATGATGTGTCACGGGCCCTCAACCAGGCCCAGACGGGTCGCAGGCAGAGCGGCCGCCTAATTTCAGTTCATCGCACTATAAGAATTCTGTTAGAAGAGCTGTCCGGACTGTCGAGGTGGAAATGTCTCCGGGCGCAAATCCATGGAAACCAAGCGAGGAAGATGGAATGGGATTCCAACACAAATGGCAAGACTAACCAAAGCGCGAAAGAAGAGAGGGAAGTAAACGGTCGATGAATGGAGGGGACGGCGCAATTTATATGATGGGAGCTCAGGAGATGAGGGAAATCGCAGGCGAACAGAATAGAGTGGACGAGAAGTAAAGTCGCAAGAGCAAGGGAAGTTCAGCAGCTGTCTACCTATGAAGGATGAGGACGGAGCAAGGCGGACAAGGCGACGACTTGTCGAGTGGCTCACGAGATGGGATGGGAGGATGCCTTCTCAAATTCTCCCCCACAAGAACACGCCTGGACGGTGTCGACACGCGCACCCTGTTGACACACTATTTCCATTTACGGCAAGAAACCATGGCTGCCTTAGTGGGGGGAAACAGAGGGGAAATACAGTGGTTTAAGTGCTGAGAATATCACGATAATTGACTTGAGGAAGCTTGCGATGAGAACATACATTGAGCTGGAGAGATCATTTAAGTTACGGAACGTTGCGCCAAAATTTCAGTTTAAATTGAAATAACGCTGGCCGTTGCAGGTAGTGAAGCCTTGAGTCTCCCTGCACGGAGGACTTCTTCACCAACTGAATGCAGGGAGGCGCGAAACCTGTTAAAGCAGCATCCCTTTGTCTCAGTGCGCGCTCCTCCAAAGTCTCTTTCAGTGCTGCTTCTCCTGCTTACCCCGCCAATTTAAGTGCTCAAGCCAGTGCACGCTCACCAAAAGGTACAAAAACACAGTGAAGCGCTTCCAGATAAGGATTCCTGACCAATGGGGTACTTCCGCAGCCAGCGAACGTCCCACTTTATAGGGCCGTCCTACGGGAGGGAACGGCGCCTCCCCTCTCCCCGTCCCGTCCTGTCTAATCTGAGTCAAGTGAATTGTGAGGCGACATTTCTCTCTACCAACTATCATAACAGGACATTAAAATAAGAAGATGGTATGAAAAAGAATAATGTGATTCAGGATGCACTATGTTGAATGTGATATTTTTGTGTTCAGTGCAGTGTTGTACAGAGGCAGACAGATGACTTGCAAACATCACTTACACAACAGAGCTTACACCAAGATGAGATAATATCTGCAAAGCTTGATAAAATGCTTCAAGGAGGCAGCTATTTCACAAGGCGAAATATGTTATTGGCTATCGGCTTGTCTTGCTGTTCTTTTTTCCACCTAGGATTGACGTGATTATCCCACTTGGTTGCGCTCTGCAATCGACTCGTTCAGTGAGGCGACGACTGGGTCCCTCGCCTCGAGTAACGGCTGGCTCTACAAACCCGGCTGATTCCGTGAAGTAATGAGACAGAAAAGTAAATGGAGGTTCACGACGAAACAATCGAGAGAGTTTCCTCATCAGAGGCAGAGAGTTTTGGGTTGTATGATTGCATTGAGAGTTAGGTAAGGCAATTGCCAGGTAACTTGCACTCCCACAAACCCACCAAGGTCAAATAAAGCAACCTCTATCTTGCTCCCCCAAAAACGCCAAATTTCGTCTTTAATGGTTTCCAATAGTAGTGATGTCCAATGTTTAACTTACACGAAATAGATGATCGCAGAATGAAAAATGCATACAATACCCCTGATGCTGCCGTTACAATGCAACCGTCATAGCACGACCTTGTACGTCAATGCCTGTCACACCTTCACACATCATTATCATCAAACTTCGCCCCAGCTACCCATCGGGCCGTTGGATGCAATCACAGAACCCGTACCCAGGGATCCACCAATGTCCCAGTAATGCCGTGACGAGACGCTGCTCCGTCGAGCTGATCGTCTTGTACTCTGACTCGCGCAACTACTGGGATGCCGAATTGCCACCGGGCTACCAGGCGTCGTTGCTTTGAACGTCCGACGCTCGGCAGCGGGTCGCATCCGCGACACCAGCGGGTGATGCTGCCGCACGCGGGCCAGTTTGGCAGCTGTGTCTTGACTGTTTGATGTTGCCAGATGAGCTGGTGTTGAGGGAGGTGGGTTGCTATTTCGTGGCATGAAACGAGACCGCAGATATCGAAACACTAGTTTCATATCCAGATCCTTCTCCCATTCATCTTGGGTAAAAGTATTGCTCATAGGGATATCTTGTCGAGATGCTTGCGCTTGTTCGGTTGATGGGTCGACCGACCTGCTATGGATGTTGATAGGCTGGGAAGAGGTCTGTATTGTCGGTTTAAATTGAGGGAATGATGTGTGTTCAGGCTGAGTAGGTCGGATGTTGTCTGTGGCTGAATGGGAGGAATTGGATTCTGGAATAATTGGAAGGCCAGCATAAGGCAGTGGCATCTGCTGCACTCGAGTATATGTTGAAAATGCGCCGGGATGATGTGATATGTTGCTCACAAGCGAACCAAGCTCTCTTGACATCTTTTCCAATATGTCCAGCTGCCACTCCTCTCTGCTGTTGTGGTGTTGTGACTCCCATGCCAGGTGCTGAGATGCGCGGGGTGTCGAGGATAAATCCTCGTTGTCCTCAGGTACAGTCTCGCCAAGGAAAATCGATATTGAGCGATCATCCATTCCAACAACATCTCGCAGGAATCTCCTGGTAACCTTAGAGAAAAAACCTTCTGACTCAGCAGGTGTCTCCATCGCGTCCTCATCGTGCCATGTCATGTTATCTGATTCCACATCAAATGCAGGATGTGATGGGACTGGAACAACGTTGGATGATGGGCGCTTGAGAAGAGAGGCTTGCGAAAGCCGCCTTCGCCTTGTCTCACGCTGGATCTCGCCCAACAACACTCGGCTGTGCTCTAATCGCCACTCTTCGATTCTCTGGCGTTTCTCTGATTCATGGACTTGGTCATGTTCCACGTCAAGTTGCCTCAAATCGAAGCTCTCCTTCCGCTGATATTGCCGCCTGGGATTGAAGCGCTCGAATTGGTAAATATGTTCCTGGGCCTCAGCGCCCAACGTAGGCTGGTCAAGATGAAAAGAGCCCAAACCATCATGGGCGGGGAATACAGGCACTGATCCTTGGTGTTCGTCCTGTTGCTGATAGTGAACTCCAGGAATCGAGCGAAAGCCAGGCAAGTGACCGTCAAGACTATCCAATTCGCCGTCGTCCTCATCATCAACGGCAGATGCTGAGGCGGATTGTCGTGAGTCAACCTCCGATTTCGCAGCTGAGTTCAAGCTTCCCAGATCCCCCACTCTGGATCTTCCGGGTGTTTGTAATGACTGATCCGTTTCGGTAAGATATGAAGTCGTCGTCACGTCAGTCGGCGCAAAGAGAACCCATGTCTGCGACTCCTCTGGCTGACGCTCTTGGGTTATGGGCGCGTCTCTTCGAGGGAGTTCTTGTTCGTCGACGGGAGGCCGTACAACACGTTGAACCGACTGTCGAGTCGGTTGATGAAAAGCCATGACTGTATCGTTTCCTTGGAATGGTCGTGAAAGTCGTGAGATTGATTCCGATAAGGAAATGGCGGACAAGATAAGATGCGTTTGTGATGGAAGTGGACCCCCTAGTTATGTATGTCCGCCTATGTCGGGGGCTTGCAGAGGCGATATGCGAGTAGAGCGGGACAAAATGACAGACAGCTTGGACGCTCGCGGTCAACAACCTCGAGCAGACCAAGGTCGAAGAAGGTTATGAAAGATAAAGAGTGAAGTGTCAAGAACAAGGATGTTGGGGGAAGAAAGAGTTTCTAGTTGACCTCACTAAAGATAGGGAGAAAACAGGCGGGATGAAAGGGTGACAAGACAGAACCTTTGGAGGGGACCAGTCACAGCAAGCTAGGCCAGTATCCGTACCTTAGAGGATGCTACGCTCATAGGCGTCATCTAGACGCTGTAGTCGGGGGTTGATCGGCGGGTGGGGGGGAAGACGCTCGCGTGTTCACCATCCACCGCCATAGCCCGTCCAGTTAAGCTCAGCTGGATACACCTCAACAAGACAATACCGTACCCGGATAGACGGGTAGGAAGTACCACCGTATAACATTATGATCTGTTAAGAGCTCTAAAACGATATGTTCCACTCAACAGAGCCCACTCTGCCGAAGCGTGCATGAGTCGCAAGCACGGATACTGGTACATAACCAAGACCGCATTAAGATGTGCAACCCTGTTTCTGACGTGGACAGGGCACAGCAATTCTATGCAACAAAGCTCCGAGCCTCATGGGATTTCGGGCCTGCTTATCGCTTCATGCTATACTATGGCATGTTATGCTGACCGATATTTCAAACTGCAACCATGAGTTGATATGATACAGGGTGTCGTACGGTTAGAGAGTCGTTGCATCCTTCGAGAATGAGAAGGGTCCATGTTCGAGGCCGGCACTTATCCACAGCCAAGATCAGATGCAGGGCGATAAGTTACCTTTCTGCCAGAGACAGATCTAAGGTAGCCCGCCACTTTCCCGCAAAGTGACACAACCGCAGGGCATCCTACAGGTGCTTCTAGTGGTCCCCTGGCCCACCATCCCGCCAATGCCAGCCACTTTCTTGTTTGATTCTGCATCAAAGGATCCATCCATCTGACTGTGCTAACAAGGACTATCTTTCAGCAACAAAGCCACAAAGGTACGTCGAACAGCCATAAAGCCGCACAGCTTCAAGACCAGGTACGATGAAATATGGCTTTCCAACCGAAGATAAAGCGTTTCACAGTCTCACTCAGCGCTTGACTAAAAAAAATCCATGGTCTCATACGAGACTATGATTTACGGGATATGGCCCTATCTTGTCCAACGATGCACCCCTGATGGCTGTCTCTAACGTTGAAAAAAGATGTGCGCTACCTGTGACCGGAATGGCGTCACAAATCACCCAAGTGAAGTCATGTGGCCCGGATAAAGACGTAGCTTCGTTTTTTGGAATGCCCCAACAAGACAACGTCTAGGTCTCTACGAATGCTCTTTGAGAACGATTCTCTATGACTGGAATCACAAATATCCCGATATCAACACAGAGCACTAGAGGGTGGTAGTATTCCCCTGCATCATTATTGCTACAAGGTGAGCGTGTTGATGAGCACATTTGAGGGACATCAACGCTACTTCGAGTATGGGTGGATAGGCGGACTTGATGCCCCGCCAATCACCATTCTGAATGAGTGAGGAATGTGAGGGCTGATATGATAGATCGAGCAATAGTTTGCCAACTCTAATAACTGACTGATGCAGCTTACAGCTGAGTTGGAGGCACCAGAGGGAAAGTATCAAAGTAAGCCGGATCTTTCGGGCGTGATCTCCTGCTTAGATAAGATCTATCTCTCTACCTAAGTTGAGAAAGGCATACGATGATATCATCTAAGATCGATACAGCACAGCAAATGGGTAGACACAATTCTGAATGCAAGATTTCAATTTGCCGAATCGACACCCTTCAACTCATCAAGTTTCCAGAGGTCCTTATTTGACATGCCATTTTGACGCCAGAAAACCCAGATTCCATCCCTTCCATCATTTCTTTAAGCCTCGGACTTGAAGGCATCGGGGAAGCGGCGGATGTTGCGCTCCAGAGAACCGTGGTTGGAAAGGAACTGGACGTAAGCACCATCGACCTTGACGCGGCCGGCAGCCTTCTTGTCGAGGTACTCCTCACGTCGGAGAGGAGTGAAGCCCCAGTTCTTGGAAACAATGATCTTTTGTCGGCCAGGGAACTTGTACTGGGATCGTCGGAGAGCCTCGAGAGCGATGGCACGGTCTAGTAGTGGATTAGTAAGATGGCTCCAAAGTGGCAACGGAATTGTCGGATTGAACATACTGGCATCACGGGTGCGGACACTCATGAGAATCTGGCCAATGTTGACACGGGCGACAGTGCCGTTGGGCTTGCCCCAGGCACCACGCATACCGGTCTGCAGTCTATCGGCACCGGCACAAGACAACATCTTGTTGATACGGACGACGTGGAAGGGGTGAGCACGGACTCGGAGGTGGAAACCCTCCTTACCAGTGTTCTTGACGAGGTACTTGTTGGCGCAAATACGGGCGGCCTCAAGAGCCTCGGAGCTCAGCTGCTCATACTCGTTGGAAACGAGGTGGATGCAGAGAGGGAAGTCATCGACGTTGGCGCGCTTTCGGCCAAGATCGAAGATTCGGATCTTGGGGTCGGGGACACCACGGTTGAACCGAGACTTAGGATACGGCTGAAGCAGAGTCAGTATGATGCCATGACGTTGGAGATGATGTTTGTCGATGTCCAGAGAAAGGCTCCGCGAAGGAGCACCTTTGGAGATTTCGTCATGAGATTGCTCCCAGACGCACCGAGACCTCCATTATTTCTCGTGGACGTCGAGGGCAAGAAAACGCACCTTGTTCTTGCAGTATCGGTAGCAACGAGCGGGACGGCGCGCCATTTTGTCGGATTGTTGATGATCTGTCCGGTTAGGTGTTGTGTTGGAGGAAAGATGAGTCCGACGAAAAAGATCCCGACTTGCCTACCTGATTAACCCACCACTTTGATTTCAAAGCAAGTTTCGGAGTCAGTGGCCGCCACTTTCCGCCTAAACTCCGGCTTTAGGGCTCGCAACGTTAGCGTGCGTGGCCTGATTGGCAGACATGCCCCACCCGAGCGCCCACTTCACAGCTTGCCAAAAACTCCAAACTCGTGAACTTTTTGGGATTCAACTTCAGCTCTTCATCACCCAACGACAAGTCGCCGCCAAACAGTCGCCCAATCATCACAATGGCCCCTCAGAAGAAGAGCAAGAAGGATGCCAACAGCATCAACTCCAAGTTGGCGCTTGTTATGAAGTCCGGAAAGGGTATGCGCGCAGTTCTTGAACAAGAATAAAAGACTTGTTGCTAACCAATCTTCCAGTCACTCTTGGATACAAGTCTACCCTCAAGAGCCTCCGATCCGGCAAGGCCAAGCTCATCATCATTGCTGGCAACACTCCTCCTCTCCGCAAGTCTGAGCTCGAATACTACAGCATGCTGTCCAAGGCCCCCATCCACCACTTCTCCGGCAACAACGTGAGTCAAACTCGTTACGTCTCTTTACATACTATCATCTTGTGGGAAACCACAAGATGATGTTTCTTACTTCTCGGAAATGCTTGCCCGTCAACATTTCTTTGGCTTCAAGAACTTCGGTTCTTGCCGCCTACCCAGAGAAGAAGTCGTCATCTCGACTTTGGAGGGTTCATTGGCTTACTTGTCTTACTACAGATCGAGCTCGGTACCGCCTGCGGTAAGCTCTTCCGATGCTCCACCATGGCCATCCTCGACGCTGGTGACTCCGATATCCTCAGCGACCAGCAGGCTTAAGCGGTCCGCTAAAGGAGAGTGCATTTTTGGCGTTTCGGGGTAAAATGGGTCCAGGGCATTTGAGGATATACCAATCAAAGTGATGAAAAAGCGACGACTCTTAGTGAGAACATGAAATGCAATGAAATGCATGACAGTTCTCCCCTTGACCTGTGTGTCTTGGGCTTAATTGGGCTTGGTATCGAGTACCAGTCTAAGTCAATGAAAAAATAAAGCTCATGAACATTGTTCCCCGCCAATGCTTGTCTTTTTGCACCGTGACTTGAAATTGAAATATACTTGCTATGCTAGAATGCTCATGTGTTTTGGCAATTGATAGGTCGCCATTTTTTGCCGATCAATGATTGGTGCAAGGGGGACTGAGAGCCCACTTCCCAACATCACTCAAGACCATGGCTATGGGGGGAAGAAAAGGCCAGAAGTTTAGTCTTCTCTTATGATAATATGGTTAAAGATTATATTAAACTTCAATAAATATACCATCTAAGAGTTGAGGATCTAAGCTATATAACAGTATTTTTTTAATGATATCTTGTAATTATCATAAGATGAAATCCGGACTTTTTCTTCCCCTTAAGGCATGGGTATCCCTTTGCTGTGGCTGTTAAATTGTACACCCCTCATGTTATTGACTTCTATTTGCTCTTGGATTGTCCTGTCTGATAGACCTTGATTGATATCTAACTTGACTTGGTAACACCCCATTCTCTTGTTCCAGTTTGTCAGATACTTGGGAGGCTACCGAGATAAGGTATGCGTGGGTTGCCAGACAGCAACCAATACTATCAGCGATGCATGACTTACTACACTTCTAGTATCTCGGCCATAAAGCATAACTGTCAAGGCTTTATCGAGACTTTGTCAAGCTTTTGTTAGTTTCTATAGTAGGACTATTTATGGTTGCTCAGTCGGGATCTGGCTGTTTCCGGATGCTGCTACGTCGCATTGAATACAGTAGTAGTTTAAACGCTTATAAACTCGCTCTGGCACGCAGTTGTACTGTATACAAGATACATTCGGATAGTCGTCTCCCAAGTCAACCGAATGATACATTTAGAGTCAGTCCATCTAATCTCCCATCCCAGCATCGCAAATCTTTCAATGCAATTTCCATTCGCATCATCTAAGACACCAAAACAGAGGTCATGCACATAACGCATTGATCAAGACCCGACCCTGTCATTTGCGGGAGAAAATCACTGCGCTAGGTTTAGCTGAAGTGTAAAGCCAAATGCAACAACGCCTTCTGGGGAAGGATCCGTGACATTCATTAGAAGCGGCCGTTCCACCATTGACAACAGCCACACGTTACCTCTTACGACGCTAATACGCCAGCAGTGTCACGGATATAGATTGGCTACTACAGTACGAGTAAATGATGGAAATGGACTGTATAGGAAGTGGTGGAGGCTGTGGTTAACAAAGGGCGAGTCCCTGCATAACTCCAGTCTTTCTCTAATTATTGATTGTCCTTCACTGCCCTTCACTGACCTGCTACGCCCTGTTCTCCATTACATGCGTTATCCCCTCTTGTGGCAAATTCATCCTCACAGTCTCTTCCTCAGTCCATTGACCAAGCGATCGATACAGTACGATACAGTATTTCTCTGGTTGGTGTACCTTGTTTCAACAAACATCAAGGCTTGACTGCCCCAGAATAATCGACCTTCTGGACGCCGACGCCACACGCTAGACCCGAGCCCCTACCCCGTACCTGGCAACGTCCCTTTTGAGGCGCAGACAGCCCGACTGAGGTGTACAATAGGACACTCCTATTTCAGCTCCGACCCGTCTTGTTGGGCTATTACAGTATCTACGTTCCAGATCACCGGGCGAACGTGCAACATACACTACGACAACACTAAAACGTCCATAATATCTATACTCGACTGCGGATGATTCTGTGCTGCTTTCATCTTCTTGACACACCGACAACTGTTCCTACAACACATCGCTAAAAAGCATACGACCCAACACAGCCCAACACAACCCAATCGTTATCGCAACATGTCCGCCGCTACAAAGAAACCCCCGGCGGGTGGTGTTGGCCGGGTATCCCATACGGACTCGTCCTCTTCTCCAAGTTCTTCTCCTTCGCGGTCTAACTCCCGATCATCTACTCCAACCAACGGTCATGCGCGGACTCGATCGCTACGGACCGGCGCACCTGTGTCTGCCCGTGCCGCTATTGCCCGACGAGATACGGCCAGCCTCACTCCTGCTGAAGCCGATGCCCGAGCCGAAGCTGCTGCCGCCGTTGAGGATCTGCAGAAGCGTTTAGAAAAGGAAGAGAAGCTTTCGCTTCAGTATAAGCGTCAGGTCGATGTTCTCCAGTCCAAGCTAGACGAGTCGGTGAAGGAGTCGACGAAACTGGAGGAGAAGACCCACGAATATGAGGAGCAGATCGAGACTCTGAACAACGAGAAGCGAGAGGTGACTCGCCAGATGCGTGAGATGGAGTCTATTTACGAGGCAGAGCGCAGTTCGATTCTTAAGGAGAAAGAGGAGATGGCCAACCGAGAAGAGGAGATGCAGGCCATGATCCATCGACTCAAGGACAGTCTGGCCCAGCGAAACAACTTTGCTGAGGAGAGCCGTCCTTCAAGACAACGTATGTGCACATATTTGACCCCTCCCACTATCGACTCCCCCGCTTACTGATGTTTTAGACTCAACTGCTTCATCACCATCCCTCGAAAGTGGCAGCTTTGCACCCCCGTCCTCCATACAGCGCAGCGACTCGCGGAATAGCTCAAAACTCATCCTCCAAAAGGACAAGCTTATCGAATCACTACGACTGGAGCTCGCCGAGGCCCAGATCAAGTTGGTTGAGTCAGAGAACCAGGGTGGTGGCCGGCTGCACGAGGTTGAGCGACTGCTCATGGAAGCTCGCATGGCCAATGCTCGACTTATGGAGGACAACGAGAGTTATCAGCTGCTTCTACAGGAGCGAACCCTCAAGGGTGACTTTGGACAGAACGACTTCAGTTACATGGGCAGCAACTCTAACCAGGACGCCCTGGCCGCTCTAGAGGGCAAGACAGGAGGCTCTAGCCTTGCTGACGAGTTGTCTGAAGCTGCTGAGGGAGAAGCTGCCGCTGAGGGAGACCGCCGCGTCGAAGCCGAACTCAAGTCCATGAAGGAGCAGAACAAGGCGCTTACGCTATATATTAACAAGATTATTGAGCGCCTTCTTCAGCATCAGGACTTTGAGTCAATTCTTGATCAGTCGAGCGATCTGAAGGGTCTACCAGATACCAACAAGGAGCTCCCTCCGGCGCCCGCCGACAAGCAACAGCAAGCCGGTTCAATACTACAGCGAGCCAAGTCTATGGCCGTTGGCCCTACGAGCACGAGGCCAAGGCCAAGACCTATCTCCGTGATGCAGCCCTCTACATCCTCGAACCATACCGACCCAGACAAGGCGCCTAGTATCCCCATTGGGTTGGGACGTTCAGCAAGTACACGACGATCACCACGACCTCAGAGTGATCAGTTCAACGGCGCTGCTAGCCTTGTTAGTCAGATGTATAGGGGACCGGACGGTCCCGTCTCTCCACCACTGGGCACTCCGAGACACTCGCAGACCTTCTTCTCGCCACCCAACAACTCGGGCAACCCTAACGCGGCCGCCCGCGTACCCAGCGGAGCCTCTGTGGCCACCTCTGGTAACTTTCCTGGCATGAGGAGCGAGACGTCAAGCTTGAGTGGAGACTCAGGAGAGATGTCGACGCCGCCCTCGCAGTCACCACCCCGATCTCATTCTGATAGGCACACAACGTCGTTCGCGGGAGGCAAGCCAAGGCCGCTGCGACTAGTCCAGGAGAACCAGGAGACGGTCAAGGAAAATAAGAGATCCAGCTGGTACTCGCCATTCAGCTGGGGAGCCAAGAAGGAAGAGCAACAGGTGCCGTCCGGCAACCCCATCCCTGAGTAGAGCGGAATCGGGCTGTAGGACGGACCTGGGCCTAGAGAGAAGAGATCGTGCGGTGGTACTATGTTAATTGGGCGTGACGGTTGGATATATATGTTCATGGGGCATCCATAGGGACCGATGACTGGTCGTGTACGATTTACGTCATTAGATATAGCGGCGTTTGGTTCATGGATTATCGTTGGCTGTATCGACGCCGTCTCGCAAGCAATGGGTGGTGTTTTAGGGATTGTCCTGGTTACGGTATCCTTGGGATAGGCGATGGGCAGTACAGGGCCATTATGGGAGCACATGACTGTTGACGAACTGCGAATGGATGCATCATGTTTTGTAGATATAGACTTATGAGAAGGCACTCGACCATGGCGAGGCTACAATCATGATATGGTTGATGATACGGATTCTGAGGACCCATGGTGAATTCATACTGTGACATGTCGGTGCCATGTGAGATAATGGCATTTCTGTACTCTGGGAATGGAATTTTGGTAATGTCTTGGGGTCGACCTTAAGGTTGGCGAGGCAATGCGATCATAAGCTGCGGCCTAATTGTTAATACTGATTGTCAGCTCGCTGATTCAGAAGCTGGACATCTTGCAATGTCGCACAACCTTGGGCAGGTATTCACAATCTACCATCTGACCAACCATTGCAGGCCTCATATGCATGCGAGGCTACACATCAAGACCAACCGCCAGTTGACCGGTCCGGTTGCTGAAGGCCTACAAAACTGCTGCCATGGTTCGAGTCAAGTGAGATGACGTTTCCTATCAGACCCTACATGCATCCTGTACAGAATCGATAGTCTCGAAAGCGACACTACGATGCTACTTAACCGAACAAATAAGTGTACAATGCTGCACACGTTGCCTTAAATCACTCCATAGCTTGTGATGTGTAAATCACCTATTCGTAAGCGCGCGCATATATACAACACAACGTACATAGTTCCAGGGCAGTGAAGAGCGATGGACGGGACAAGTGGTCCGTGGCACGAGGAACCTCCCGTTGACAGCTCAGACGGCGCGACGCGGGATGATCATCTGCGCAGGAACCCGAGGCGGCGATAGGCCGGATCGTGACATGTCAGCCTTGAAGGGTGGTGATACGTAGCGTATCTTGGGGGAATAGAATCCGGGAAATGGCGCGTGGGGTTTCAGATGGGTTGATGTTCAAGATAGGGTGTATGTGTACGTATTCCAGGTTTGGGGGTGCGATCGGGATGATGATGGTGGTGATTATTGTGGTTGTTATTTGCCATGGAAGCATGGATTTGGAACTGGCAGCTGACTCCTTGTGATACTGATTAGGTATCTATCAGGTTGAATGAAGCGAAGAGCCAAGGCGGTTAAGGTGCCCAAAACTCTCAAGGCAGTGAGTAAGTAAGCCAGTAAGAATCACGTAGTTACAGCTCATTTCCTACTGAGGCTGAATCGAGATTCCGTCGCAACTCGAAACTCCTCTGGTCCGACTGCATGAACCTTGGCCGTTCTCGTGTTACACAAACCAGGAATAAAGACAACGAACGTTAGACAACTATCTACGGCAGGTCTTGAATCTCGAGACAAGTCAGATGAGAAGGATGTTCCTTTTGCCTGCCTTTCTTGGCTGTATCGATCTTGACTCCTACAACCGATCTTGTTCTGACTTCTCAAAACATATGGAATTGTGGCTTTGGTGTGACTTACAATCACTGTCTGTGTCGTTTAGACATGTGCCACACTCGTGGCCGATGGTGGAGACATGGATACTCGTGTCAGACTGTGAGAGGCTGAAGAGACCGAAGAGTGGCTGTGATTCTGAGAGCTGAGGGTTCGTTGGACATGAGTGATATTCCCTCTTACTGAATTTAGGCAGGGGGTTGACATACGTCAGAGGATCTGTGGTTAACGGAAGCCGAATCTAGGACCCGACATATTCTAAAGTTACAGCCCTCACTCAGGTCTCGGAAGGGCGAACGGACGGTACATACCCCTCCCTCTTCGAGTATGCATATGACGGAGAGAAGAGCGTATGTACATAGCGTTCAGATGATGTCGGACCATGTCCCGTCTTGTTTGAGACCGAGGTTCATCAGCGGGATCCAGGGCAGATGTAAGCGTAAATGCACCGTGCTTGGATCTGAGAGATGAGAGGAGTTAGATGGGGCATGATTGACAATGCAGAGACAAGGCTTTGCTGTGCACATCCAGACCCCAACAAGTCATGGGACTCTGTCTGGCTGTGAGCTTCTGTTCTAGGCAAAACAAGGCTTTATGACTCTTTGCAGAGCAGCAACCCAGGTATCGTCATCATGATGAGGCCAGCGACAGAAACATCCAGCAATGGATAGCAGAGCGAAAGGGACCTTTGGCATCGAAAGCAGCCACATGCACCTTGCGACAATAGGAGCGTCGGATATGGGCAATATATCTTGCATACCCAACTTCCTGGGGAAGCATGGTTGAACGATATCGGCCCCAGGCATAGTTACAGTACGGATAGTCCTGTTTAACTCCGTATCTCCGCCTGGGTCAACCCAAGAACTCATCAACCAGGATCATTCATTCGCGACTCTAACGTCTCACATGTGCTTGCGGATCCCGGACAATCCTTTCCGCTCCCCGGACAGCCGAGATAGGAAAGCACTGTCGTTGCGGTCAGAGGAGCTCCAGTCACGGGGTCATGGCAACGATACAAAAGTATACTTGCAACTCCTTCACTCGAGAGTCGGTGTGTTATCGTAGCGTTCGTGTACCGCTAGGGCTAGTACCGTGCCTGGTCTTGAGTAAACAAGTGAAAGTGCCATGTAGAAGCGTTTCCCGGGACTGCCATCGTTGTTTCCGGCTGGCTAGATTGTCAAAACGGGGCTTTTCTGCTAGCATTGAATGCCCTGGTCAGAACAGTCTGCTGGGACGGTGTCAGGGGAGTGAGAGGGCCGGCTATTGGGGGCCTGGTCTGTGGCTCAACCACCCACCTACGGAGCACACAGCGAGCCGATCGGCCACAAGGCCCATGACGTGCAGGCTGTAGATTTGTAGAGTGACTGTTTGCAGCCTGAGAAAGAGTTGGGACAACCCGAAGAAGTGAGAAATCAGAAGAAGATTCAGATGCCCGCATGACCTGTTGCCGAGCTCAAATCAACAACAAACAATAGATCCCACATTGTAGGTACTGTACATATGGCCCACTAAGGGCCGTTGTCAACGTGGCGCTGAATGCTCTAGGCTAGCTTCAGTCAACAAACCCTCACTGGGAGTGTCAGTGTGTCACAAACACGGGCTGCATCTTGCGTATGGTGGAGGAGGAGACCAGGTTGATTTTTTCCTTCTGACCGTCTTTGTTAGACCCATCCGGTCCCTTCCAGAAGGGCACTGGTCCGCCCCGGACTCGTTTTTGATAAGCAGCGGGAACTGGTTCATGAATTTTCTCTCCTAGTACTTGTGCGTTGCCGTGATATCGAGGTCTTGTCTAAGAAAGCCCGAGACTTGAAGACTTGGCGCTGTTGTGTAGCAGGTATCTTGATAGCTAAAATACCGGTGACCGGAGATTGAAGGGGAGCTTTGACAAGAGAATGCCTTTCCCCCCCCGGTATAAAATCCCAACCAATTCAACTGTGGTGATGGGTAACTGTAACAAGTTAGGTACTCGCCTAAACAAAGAAGCGAAATGGAAGTCGAGATGATTGATCTGAGAAACAACAGTCATTTGGTGTGGGAGCAATCAGGTACCGGCTACAGGGGTGTTTTCCGCCAAACAAGGGCTCTCCGCTTACGATGTCGCGCCCGGTGCCAGGAACCGGTTGCAGGGGAACTTGCGAGTACGAATTTTGACGGGACCTGGCAGCCTGAAGATAGCGCGTGCTGTTGGGTGCAAATTTAGTTGACATAAAAGATCGAGCAGGTAGAATATGACTGTTGGCCATGAAGCGGCTCTTTTGTTTATGGCACCTCCCGTTATTTCACTCTCAAAGTCCATTTCCCATTTCTTAGCATCGCTCATGGCCTGGGCTGTTTCGGCTTGCCAGGTCTACTATCCGAAAGCTGCCAATTTCGTCCGCCTTGCCCTCAAATGTCACACGGGCATTTTTGTCTCGACTCGCCATGTTTCTTAGTAGGTACTCAGGTTAATTCTTGTTGAAAGGGCTGTGCATAGGCATCGTGCTCTTATACCTAGTGCCCATTTGCTAGGTATTGTCATAGCTCAACAGTATCAAGGTACAGCTTCATGAATGTGCACAGACATATACACTTTCAGGTTGCATCAGCCCATTCAACTCTCTCCTCTCCTTCATCTTAACACAATGATGAGAATGTGACTTCGAGGTACCTGGGTTACTGACAGTACCTAAGCAAAGCAAGAGTGGAGGGAAAAGAAAACCTTTTCCTGAAGACGGCGCAATCCGTCAGTCTACCTTACATACTGCATCCAGCCCACACCCACGCTAGATCAATAATAGAGGAAGAATGGGATGGATTAGATGTCAAGGATGCATTGTATTGTAGAGAATTACGACATGATTAGAATATGCCTCAGATATGACCTCGTGCTCTTTGTTTTGTTTTTTCCTTCGTTTCTTTTCCTTTCCCCTAGGCCGTCCTCTACTCCCAATACACGGCTTAATGCCATTTTCACACCCACGCTACCTCACTTCTACCTAGACTCACTCGTTCACTACTCACCCAGCTCAACAAGACTCCATCATCTCTGTATCAAGGCGACCCGACAGATTGTGTCATGCTTTGACGCTAAGACAGACTGACCAATCCGGTTGAGCTACCCCAGCCCAAACCTGCCCCTACGTGATTCCTTTTCAGGTTCCTTTTCCAGGTTCCTTTTTCCGGGCCCTGTCCCAACCCATGTCTCTCTGATTTTGGGGGCGCATCTCTTCCGGACGCCTCTGTCAGGTCCTTTTTTCTGCTGCTACTGCTACCTCGATCTACGTACCAGCTTCGTCAGTCCCAGTCATTCACAATCGGATTTTTAACCAGGACCCGACGGGAGTGCGGATATAGGTACGGCCGGGTACGACATCAGCGTCACCTCTTTCGCTGGGCTTTAACTCACAACTCACACTACGTCCACCACCATCAGTCGCCTTACACCCACCGTCACTCCCGCCAACCACCACCACCATCATCAAACTGTACTCACTCATTCACTCTCACTGCTTGACCTCAACACCACTTTTGCAACTGTAAACGATTTCACTCAATCTCGTCATCGCACTGGTGTACCTCATCAATCTATCTCGCCATTACCGTTAGACTGTTTCTGCTCTCGACTCGATAGTCAGCCTGCATCAACCTCGCACCCGTTGTCTGAGCACCCAAACTGTTGACCCAGCCATTTCCCGCCTGTCTGCTTGTGTCGTCTGCCATATTCTCGACAGACAGGTGCCAGCTGTCGCCCGGAATAGGTTGGGTTAGCTTTGAAGGCTTTCCCGTACGCTTTCAAGGCCTTCGATCTCGGCCACACGCCTGTTTTGTTTCAATGACGAGCCAACCACAATGATCCATTTTGAAGTCTGCATTGCAATTCATTGTCCCTGTTAAGGCCCGTCCCGGTGGTATGCTCCCTCGGCAATCATTCCACCATTCCCACAGGCCATCGTCATCATGGACAAGTCATCTGCCGTCTCGGACGGCATCTCCGGCGTCGGTCGTTCTGCTTCCAAGACAGCGGACAGACGGCGCTCCAACACACCCGACCCATCTGCAACATCTTCAAGCGCAACCACAGGGAGCCAGAACTCGAAACAATCTTCCGCCAACAACTCCATAGGCCCCTCGCCCTTAGCCTCGAGAGACTCTTCACCAACACGACGTCCTCGAAGGACTGCTTCAGCAAACAAATTGCCCGGTACTCGATCTCGCAAAAATAGCCAAACCGATATTAGTCCTTCACGCCAGACACGACCAAGCCTCTCCTCTTCCGCCACTCCATCGCGTTCCTTGTCCTCGACAACCACCCCCGTACTTCTCCCTTCTCAAGAACACCAACAGATTCAAGCCCCGACCCCACAAAAACCAGGCTTCAACGCAGACCTCAAAGATAGCCCGCGATGGCCCGTTTCGCCCCGTTTGCGATCGCCTCCTCCTCAATTTAGTGTCAGACCAGCGATTCCTGCCCGTCGCAGCGACCAGGACCTCCCTGCTATCAGCGTCCAGCGGCCAACACCTTCACCACAGCCCATGGAGCAGCAGACAACATCAGAGAGCGAGATGGAGGAATCGCAGTATCCTTCCGGAATGCGGACGCCTGCTAGAGGGGCATTGGAAACAGTTCAAGAAGTTAGCCTACCAAACTCGCCTAACCCACCCAGTAGCTCGGCCCTGGTAGAAAAGGTCAAGGAAAAGCTATCAGGCTCGGAGAACTATTCTGATCCTTCGCTTCCCGATGGACGGACACTGCGAGCCAGAGCAAGCCTGGCTGCTCAAGAGAGTGGAAGCGACAGCAATAACAAGGCTGAGCTAAGAAGACCAACATCTGTCCCTCCGCCGATTATTACTCGACAATCTAGTGCCATGTCCAGCAAGCAGATGAAGTCAAAGCAAGATGGTTCTATACAAACCATGACAGTCGAGACTGAAACTGTTCCAAGCGTACCGCAAGTTGCGCTCACAACCGCTCAGAAGAACGAAGGACCCAATGGAACTCTTAAGACTAAACAGAGCACCGAGACAATCAAACCCAAGAAGGAGAAGAAGAAGGTGTCACGCAAGCAGCCCGCTGTGAATTCAGGAAATGGTGAGCTACATACTTTCGTTCTACAGGATATTGCCGCTGACACCTCCCCAGCATCCTCCAAAGCCGACGTTTTCGAGGCAACCATTGCCAGCGCCGTTGACGAGGCCAATACTTCAGATTCCGAAGAAACCTTTGTCTACGATTCTAACCCTCCTGATGGCAACGATCGGACTGGACGACGGTTTCATTCACGAACTCCTAGCGCTACATCGATGGCTAGCCAGGCCGATCGCCAAAACTTGCGATCCATCTATGGCATCATGGAGGGCGCTGGCCCTGCTCACGGACCCAAGAAGACGATGAAGTTCGTCAACACTTTTAACAGCAACGGGAACGAGAGCTTAGCAGTCGAAAATGAGGACGGCAAGGGCTCTAACCGCAGTGGTGGTAGTGGGTCAACACGAGGTACGACGAGACACCACCATCACATTGGTCGCTGGGGTCGACAACCTGGCAACGGCCATGCCTCACTCTTTGATAACGAGTCGCCATTTCCTAATGCCGCGAGATCAAAGCTTGCTGGACCCACTTCTCGCAACTCTTCAGGACCTCCCAGCCCGCGTAACGCTCATAACCGAAACTTTGGACATAAGCGTTCTGCAATGCAGATGTCGTCTAGCTATGATATGGATGACACGACAGGCGCGGACGATGAGCGTACACCTCTTCTCGGCTCGGTCCGGTCTGGTCGTTCTGGTCGCAATCGTCGTGGGCCACACAACCTTCGACAGGCCGAGTCACAAACATTCGCAAGACGGTCGTCATACTTGAACCGGTTCGCGGCATGCCTGGTCCTTACCATGATGTTCATGCTTGTGATTACTGGTGCTATTGGTTTCATGTTTGCTACTTCGCAGCCAATGACGGGAATCGAAATCACTGCTATTCACAACGTGGTGACCAGCGACCAAGTCTTGATGTTCGATCTGACTGTCAAGGCGCACAATCCTAATATCGTTGTCGTCACAATCGACCACGCGAATTTAGAGGTGTTTGCGAAATCGGAATATACAGGGACTGATTCGGACTGGTGGGCACGACCATTCCCACATGGTCCGGACGACATTCGTCTTTTGGACGATCCAGCAAACGACCCTCCTCTGGATGATCCCGATCCCGATGACGATCTTAGACCTAATGTTCTTCTCGGACGCATCACAGAGTTTGATAGCCCCTTGACATTTGAGGGTTCTCTCTTTCACCAAGGCACTTCCTCCTCGACAGGAGAAATGCAACTTCAATATCCCCTTAACGGAACAGCAGGAGGCGCGAGACGGTGGGAACGCATCTACCAGAACGAGTTTGACCTGATCGTTAAGGGTGTGGTCAAATATACTCTCCCGATGAGTGCCCGTGTTCGCAGCGCCACAGTATCGGGGCGGAAGGCTGTCAGTCCAAATTCTTCGAATGATCCGTCTACCGGACCGAACAACACCACTACCGATACTTCTAACTAGATTGGAGGCTGCCTCAAGATAGGCAGAAGTCCTTCCTTCTAGCCTTTCTTTTGTCAACTCACTGTTTGTCTTATGTATTTTGAGCGTGCATAGCATGACACATTAGGGAGCAGCAGGCGTTGGATGCAAATCTCCATCCACATTATGGCTGAACATTATAGGGACATGGAGCTACAAGATTTTGATTCATTGTTTGGTTTATTGGTTTATAGACAGGTATAACGCCCATGCTTCCTGTCGGGTGTTTCTTGGGTTGTTTTCACTTACGCTGGTTTCATTACTCCAAGATAACCTGGCAAGCACACGCTAGTTGTGCCATGTGGTACATGTCTGCTTGCCAGGAGCGGTCCTGGAACATGGTTATGGAGGGAGTTATTGCTTTGATTTCGTTTCACAAAACCAATAGAAGGAAAAGCGGCAACTATACGTTGTAATTGTAACGGCTTATGACAACACCAAGAAGAAAAAAGCAAGTCGAATGGACTTGAGGGGAAGATGTGGTTTGGAGCACATATCAAATACTCTAGTAGTTAGGGGAAGAAGAGAGGCACATTCTTGTTGAACTTCAGAAATTTCAACAGGAGGCCTGATATGTTCGTAAAAGAGGTATCCTCGCATAATCTACTTTAAAGATCCGCTGCTCAAGATGTAAACGCCCAAACGCCGTCACTTTTATGCCGTCCTGAGGCCTGACAGGTACTCATCCAATACTCATATCGACCTTAAATTCTTTGCTTAAGATCATGAGAAGTGAATACCCTCCTCGTTGAAAGCGAACAGAAGACGGAGGAAGTCGTTCTCATCACACTTTCCTGAACGCTTGTCGGCAAGCTCGGTGACATCCTCAAGAACCTTACGGATCTTTTCTCGCACGAGTGCGGCCACCTTTGTCTTCTTTCGCTTGCTCTTTGTCTTGGTGGTGTTTGCCATGGAACTTTGCATCTCCTTGAAAAAGTCGGGAGCTTCCTCATCCTCGTCAACGTCCATGCCATTGGCGTCCACCGCATCATCCTCCATTTCCATATCGTCCTGTCCATCCTCTATAACGGAGTCATCGACGGGGACACCGTTCATAGCGCACCACGTGCGATAGTTTCTCTCAACCATGGCGAGAACCTCCTTGGTGCCCAGCCAGCTTGCTCGCAGGGTCTTGTTCTTGCGGACAAAGCACACGCGCAGCAGTCCGTCCCACTCATCCCAACTAACGTTTGGTCGGTCCTTGCCAATCTTGGGCTCGATACGAACAACGGAAGACTCAACTTGAGGTGGGGGACGGAAGTTGTTCTTGCCCACCTTCATGATGTGTGTGATCTTTGCCCAGAACTGAGCGTTGACGGAAAGACGGCAGTAGAGAGCATCGCCGGGACGAGCGGTCAATCGAAGGGCGAACTCGCGCTGGAACATGAGGACTGAAGTTCGGGGAGGGTTGGGTAGAGAGAGGAGCTTGAAGACGAGAGGACTAGAAATCTGGAATGTTGTTAGTTCTTCGGTTCGTGGAGTTTGGAGTTGGGCTTGTGACGAACTTGATACTGTAATAGTTGTTAGCTCTTGGTTCATGATTCTTTGGACAAGGGCTTATGACGAACTGGAGTGTTGCTAATGCACACATCGAACGAAGGAAATTCAGTCTTGATTGCATCGCCCAATATGACATCGAGCTTCTTTTGCTCAGGCGTTCCTTGCACACGCTTACAGATTTCCGCTGCCATACGAGGATCATATTCGACGGCAATGACCTTCTTGGCGCGCTCCAAGATGCGAACCGTAAGGTTGCCAGTGCCTTCCTAAGTTAGATGATTATGGCCTCGAGTTATACGGCTCAAGAAGTATTGGCCTACCTGGTCCGATCTCCAAAACGGTATCGGTAGGCTTGAGGAAAGCCTTTTCGACAATAGCGTCCGCAACACCGGGGTTCTTGAGAATATGCTGGCCGAAATTCGTGTTGAACTTGAAGACGTTGTTCTTGGCGCTCGAGTCGCCTCCTTTCTTGCTGGGTCGCTCATACGGTGAGCCTGATGCGCTACTACGCTTCTCGTGCTTTGCCTTTGCCATGTTGGACTCGGTTTGTGGTGTTGTCGTGGGCTTGAATTGTAGTTTCGTCGTGAACTCGATTTGTGGTGTTATCGTGAACTTGGGTTAAAGCCTTTACCGATTTGAAATCGTGGGGCTCCTCGTAGTTGTGGTTTTGTCGTGGGCTTGAATTGAAGTCTTTGGCGATGCAAAATCGTGGGGTTTGTAGTTGTGGAGGGGTGTCGTTGAATCGAACTTTTTTCCTGGCTTATCTTATCAGTTAAAGTCAGTGCGCGTGCCAATGGGATGTCTACCTGGTGTCAGCCTCTGACGGAAAGTGGCGGGCTGAGTGGAGCTTAGCACTGATTTTGACCCGTATTTATGTTTTGGACTTCTCCAGCCTCAAAGCGTTCCATGATTGCCTGGTGTATTTCCTACTGGAGCTTCGCGCAACGTTAATCTTTCTTCTACACGCCCACCTGGGGACAAATTTAATCAACACATTCATTCATTTTCAACCGTGATAGAGAGCGCATAAGGGCTCGTCGTCATCATGTCGGGACGACGCGACTTCCTTAACCAGCCAGCGCCTGAAAACTACGTCGCTGGTCTCGGTCGAGGCGCAACAGGTTTCACGACACGATCCGATCTTGGTCCTGCTAGAGACGGGCCCAGTGAGGATCAGATCAAAGAGGCCCTCGCCAAGCGTGCTGCTCAACTCGGTCTCGCGCCAGACAAGAAGGGCAAGGATAAGGAAAAGGAGGAGGATAAAGGAGGCGACGAAGAACGATACCAAGATCCTGATAATGAAGTTGGACTCTTCGCAGGAGGCGTTTACGACAAAGATGACGAGGAGGCCGATAAGATCTGGGAATGGGTCGACGAGAGAATGGATCGAAGGAAAAGGCAGCGAGAAGCGCGAGAGCAAGCCGAAAAGGATGAGTACGAACGAAACAACCCCAAGATTCAGCAGCAGTTTTCCGATTTGAAGCGCGCCCTGGCGAGTGTTACGGACGACGAGTGGGCGAATCTTCCAGAGGTTGGCGATTTGACAGGAAAGAACCGACGCAGCAAGCAAGCACTGCGACAACGATTCTATGCTGTCCCCGACAGTGTGCTTGCGGCAGCACGTGACTCGAGCGAGATGGGTACAACTGTGGTGGACGAAGGTACAGCGTCGAGCGCTGGCGGCGACACTTCGGATGGTACCATGACCAACTTTGCAAAGATCGGAGCAGCTCGAGACAAGGTGCTCAAGTCCAGGCTAGAGCAAGCCGGTAGCGATTCCGTGGCTCCAGGTACCTCGACGACCATCGATCCCCAAGGATATCTTACCAGTCTCAACAAGATGCAAACGAACGAGGCGCAAGCCCAGGTTGGAGATATCAACCGTGTGCGCGAGCTCTTGCAATCGGTTGTCAAGACAAATCCTTCGAACGCCTTGGGTTGGATTGCAGCGGCGCGACTTGAGGAGCTGGCAGGCAAGAGTGTTACAGCACGGAAAACGATCGACAAAGGCTGCATACAATGTCCCAAGAGTGAGGACGCATGGCTGGAGAATATTCGACTCAACAACGACTCTCCGAACGCTAAGATTATTGCCCGAAGGGCTATCGAAGCCAACAACAGCTCGGTCAGACTATGGGTGGAAGCTATGAAGTTAGAGACAATTCCAAGCAACAAGAAGCGAGTTATTCGACAAGCCCTTGATCACATTCCCGAGTCGGAAGCTCTGTGGAAGGAGGCAGTCAGTTTGGAGGAGAACTCCGATGATGCGAAGCTGCTTCTGGCCAAGGCAACGGAGCTTATCCCTCTGTCTGTAGAGCTGTGGCTGGCATTGGCTCGTCTGGAGACACCTGAGAATGCCCAGAAGGTTCTGAACAGGGCCCGAAAGGCTTGCCCTACTTCACACGAAATCTGGATTGCTGCTGCACGGTTGCAGGAGCAGCTTGGACAGGGAACCAAAGTCAATGTTATCAAGCGTGGTGTCCAGGTGTTGGCAAAGGAGTCCGCTATGCCCAAGCGCGAAGAGTGGATTGCCGAAGCCGAACAATGTGAGGATGAAGGTGCTATCATCACCTGCCAGAACATCATCCGGGAGACGCTGGGCTGGAGTTTGGACGAGGACGACGATCGCAAGGACACATGGATGGAAGACGCAAGGGCCAGCATCAACCGAGGCAAATACGAGACTGCAAGGGCGATTTACGCCTACGCGTTGCGAATATTCGTCAACAGCAGAACGATGTGGATGGCAGCAGCAGACTTGGAAAGGAACCATGGCAACCGAGAATCGCTATGGCAGGTGTTGGAGAAGGCTGTCGAGGCATGCCCCAAGAGCGAAGATCTATGGATGCTGTTGGCCAAGGAGAAGTGGCAGGCTGGAGAGGTGGACAACGCTCGACTGGTTCTCAAGCGTGCTTTCAACCAGAATCCCAACAACGAAGATATTTGGCTTTCAGCTGTCAAGCTTGAGTCAGAGAACGGCAATGGAGAACAGGCACGGAAGCTTCTGGAGATCGCCCGTGAGAAGGCTCCTACAGACCGCGTCTGGATGAAGAGTGTGGTGTTCGAGCGAGTGCTGGGCAATACCGAGGCAGCGCTTGACCTGGTACTCCAAGCTCTTCAGCTGTTCCCCGCAGCAGCTAAACTTTGGATGCTTAAGGGTCAAATCTACGGTGATCTGGGTAAGACTGGTCAAGCTAGAGAGGCTTTCGCTACTGGCGTTAAGGCAGTGCCCAAGTCGGTACCTCTATGGCTTCTGTATGCCCGACTTGAGGAGCAGGCTGGTCTCACTGTCAAGGCCCGATCGGTGCTTGACCGTGCTCGACTGGCAGTACCGAAGAATGCGCAGCTGTGGTGCGAGTCGATTCGACTTGAGCGACGAGCAGGCAATACTGCTCAAGCCAAGTCAATGATGGCCAAGGCGCAGCAAGAAGTTCCCAAAAGTGGTCTCCTCTGGGCAGAGCAGATCTGGCACCTGGAGCCTCGGCCACAACGCAAGGCTCGCAGTCTCGAGGCCATCAAGAAGGTGGACAACGATCCTATCCTGTTCGTGGCTGTGGCGCGCATCTTTTGGGGCGACCGCAAGTTAGAGAAGGCGCAGAACTGGTTCGAGAAGGCTCTCGTGCTAGACAGCGACTGCGGTGACTCATGGGCCTGGTACTACCGATTCCTGTGCCAACATGGTACGGAGGAGAAGCGAGCGGATGTGGTAACCAAGTGCGTTCTCAACGAGCCTCGACATGGCGAGGTATGGCAGGCAGTGGCCAAGAAGCCTGAGAACGCGAGGAAGACCTGTGAGGAGATACTAAAGCTGGTTGCTGAAGAGTTGGAGCAATAGGAGTGTCAAGAATAGTGAGGTCAGCTATAGTACTGGGTGTTCAGGAGCTACACTGTTAGCACCAAGGGTCTTGGAGTTTTGGGAACTAGGTTACATGATACTAATGAGCTTAGACAATACTATAAAGTAGTGTTTCATAATGCGCAACACCTGTAGCATTTATTCGGATTGCATCACTGAAACGGCGACCCCTTTTGATCATTTTGACCGTGATTCATTGCTCTTATACTATTGAATTACATTGTATGCAGAGAGACCCAGAGCTTTGCGGACGGCCAGTCTCATGCTGCTGGGCCATGAACATTTGTCCGCTTAAACTCCAAAAACGGTACCGTAAGCTCCGACCTTAATTAAAATAATACATTTGCTTTCATCCTGTCGCATCGGCCAGTCGCTTATTTGCCGCCACCGAACCAGCTGGAGAGACCGCCCTTGGCCTTGGAGGCTTCCTGCTCAACGCGGTGGTCGAACTTGTCGACGACCCTTAGGGCCTCGGCCTTTGCGTCCTTGGCGACTGACTCAACGTTGCTCTTGATGACTCCGGCCTGGCGGTCGGCCTCGGAAAGCTATTGAGATTGGTCAGAACTTGGATAATTGATTACGTGAGGCAGAGGGGAGACGTACAACACCGTCGACCTTGGAACCCGCGGCGGCGCCAATTCCCTTCAGCTCACCCTCGGCGTTGGGAGAGCGGCCGGGGAGATGGCTCTTGATGTCGGCAGCAACACCGTGGGCATCGCCTGAGAGGTATGTTAGCATCGTGATAATTCGGTGAGCTGGAATGGGTTGCGCATACTCTCAGCCTTCTTCTCAGCAGCTCGGGGGCTACCACCAGCGGCGTAGAGGTAGTATCCAATACCAGCGGCGAGACCACCACCGAGGACGAGAGGAGTGCGAGACTTGGACATTTTGATTGTGGTTGTGGTTGTGTTTGTAGTTGCGAAAGCGTGTATGTGTTGTTTGTTGGGTTTGATTTGGATGGTGAGTATGGAGTGACGAGATGCAGATGACAGATGGGGAGATGATGGACGGTATTTATTGTAGACACATCTACCTCAGAGCTACCTCATAGGAGCTCCTGCCCCGGTTGGAAAGTAAGTAGCCTTGTTTTCCTTGGTTGCATCACGCCCCTCTCTCCAAATTTTCCATGTGCTCATGGTAACGGGTGATTCAGATACATGACGTAACGAGGCGGGGAGACGAATTGCTGGATCATGATGGGCGATGACTGAACGCGGATACGTACTGCAACTGTACTCGTATAGTTACTGTGGTTATATGAGTTGAATAGGAATAGGATGGATTTCAATTGGTGATTATGGATATCTGTATGTAAGTCATGGACGCAGTATCGTCGTTCTGCGGTTGAGTTATCATGACACTAGTCCATTGTGTCGATCTGCCAATTGACATAGACTCGGGATACCTTGATACATGTTGACCATCCAGATAAGGCCTGTATATAATCGCCTTTTTGTTCCCGTCCATGGCAATTCAAGAGCCTGATGTCGTAATTTGATTCAATCGGCCCTTGTTGATCTGGACTGGAGTTGATCGCTGTATGGATAAAGCTGATGAGCCGCTAGTTGCACATTGCTAGATGGCTTAACAAATAATCAGAGCATCTACTAAACTTTAGAGCATGCTACTATAATAAGTTGAGCATATATCCGTCGTTTTCCCAGCTAAAGTGTCCAATTTATTCCGTTCCCTTCCGAAGGTTAGGCAGGTGTCTTGATCATTTGTTGCCATCTGATTGCTCCAGGGAGCGGCCCCGCTGAGAACGCAAATACCCGCCGAAAAGCGGCATTACATCATCGAACTTGATATCCCTGGTTCAAGGTGCTACCCTATCGATGAAGATCATGAACCGACACGGCTCAAATCTTTTTTCCAATTGAGTGTAAGCTAACAATAATATCATACTCACTGCTTCACGCATATATCTTATACGATAATTGGGCTTTTAAAGGATCTTTACCCGTAATACCTCACTATCAGTCCATCATGAGGCTTCCCGTAAATTACAATAATCAAGATCGATGCGGAGGAAGCCTGCCTCAGCTGAAAGCCCCGCCACAATATCGCCCAAAGCAGGTTGGAGGCCCTAGTAGCGCCTCCCCCGAGTTCACGACGCCATATTGTCTCCCCTGACCTGCTTTTTTGACTCTTCGCTTTTTTTCTTTCTCTATCCCTTAGTTTCAGCGTCGTTCCAAGTCACACTATCGATCACGCAGTGTTCATCATCGTCTCCATAGATTCTTTGGACTCACAGCTAGCGAACCTCCCATTCGCCCTCCCTCGTTTCAATCTTTATACGTATCTTCGCGCCAACATTGACTATCCACCTAAATAAGCGATTGCTTATCTGTGACCGGGCAATCGGCCCTTGGGCATCCAGAGCCCGGCACGGCTGAAATGCTGAGAGTCAAAAGCTCACGTCGTCCCCAGGGACTCAAACCTACCGACTATGACCACGAAATCGCCCTAGTCGACCATGATGCCGCCGCGACGCCGACAGGGTCGGTTACACCTGAACCCAATACAATGGCAAGATACTCCACAACTTCGCGACTGCTGGGTCTAGACGAAGAAGAGGAAGGAGAGCAGGAACATGACCACACTGGGCACAATGGGGTTCAACAGGATCAGCAAAACAAGAGACCTGATGATGCTCAAGCCAACGGGCATGATGATTCGCATACTGAGGATGGTAACGAGATCCAGCCATCGTCGTCTCGCCTAGAGAATGGTCAAGAGCTACCGCATCCCAGCATGAGGCCTTCAATTGAGGTTCAAGGTCAGTACGAATTGCTATACTATGTTTCGAATATCTCTGACATATCTATAGAACCCACACCTGAAGCCTTCCATGGAGATCATCCCCAAGTGAAACCGAAGAAACCTCATATTGAGCGCGAGACTGCCATAGACATTCTTTATGAGAATGAGAGAGGAGGTTTTCTTTGCGGCGTCCCTTTATTTTCTGGGCAAGCCCTGGGTGGTCTTGATCCTCCTGCGTGGAGTAAGTTACTCACATAACAAACTCACTCTTGTGCTAGCCGAACAGACGCTGACCTTCTCGTCAACAGCCAATGGTTATCACAAAGCATCGCCAAGCAGCATACATAATGCTCAAGTTCCAGATCCTACTTGGGAATGGGCATGGTCTGAATGGCGCGTCAACCACCAAGATGGCGTCGATGAGGACGGCTGGGAATATTCATTTCACTTTTCCAAAAAGTTCTCTTGGCATAAGGGCAAATGGTGGAACTCGTTCGTTCGCCGGCGTGCTTGGACTCGCAAGAGAATAAGAAAGAGACCCGAGGACGTGCCGTCAGATCCACACATGCTCAACGCCGACTACTTTACCGTACAGCCTGCTTCGCACAAGTCGCACAAATCACACGCAAGCGTGATTAGCAGCCGTCTCAGCCGTTCGAGTATGAGCCAGATGTCTGCTGCTGACGCGGACGAGAAACCTTGCGACATCGATAACGTGCAAGACCTTATGGTTGCCCTTCGACAAGCCAGAATAGACCGGGAGAAGCTTGACGCTGTCGATAATTATATGGAGCATGCAACAGATCTCGCAAATCTGCAGCATGAGATGCATGAGATCATGTCGTTGTTTGTCTTCCAACAATCACGCCGCATATTGCTCAGCAGGCTGATGGAAATCCATGACGAAACGACAGCCCAAGTGAAGAAAACCAATACGACTGAGCTGCGGGAGCGAAACCAAGCCCTGAAAGATGCTATACACCATGCCGATGAAGAGGTTCGTAAATTGGCTTATTGGAGTGATGTCAAGCAAATGGCCGAGAGCGGCGAGGCCAAAGAGGCCGTTAAGGAGGACAAAGGATGGGATGAGAGCTGGGAGGGTGTAGATCAGAGCGGAGGCGCTCATCCATTACGGGACAAGGCGACAGTCAACGGGAAAAAAGCGACACCGGATTCATGAGCGAAATTGTTTCGAAATTGATTGTACTTGTACGACTCAGGAGGGAGTAGGATATTACTATGGGCAAGGAAACGTGGGCGTCTGATGGGAAAGGGGAGATGGGGCGCTATTGCATAGGTGCAACCGGCGTTTTGATGTCAGTAACTATCAGCGATTTACCGGTTCTTTCAATACTTTCATGGGCGCAATATATATATACTTTGTTGAAACTGCATTGAGGATATGATTCGGGGTCCACGTGACCCAATGGCCGACATCGCGGCCCCTCTATCCTTTATCGCGATAACACCCGCGCCAGTCTTTTTCCGCCGTACTAGACATCTAACCTCCAAGGACCCGTACTAAATAACGAACCACGGGCCTCACCATATCACGACGCCTTCGATGATGCGTGATTCATAATCAATGTCCCTGGGGATCAAGTCAATATGGAGGGCTCGGTCGCGATGCTCTGCCCTCGCAGCACCTTTCCTGATTTCCAGGGTCCCATTGCCCTCCAGGGTCATGAATCCCTACCGAGCGACTACCCGTTTCGAGTCGACGGCAACGCAATTAGAGACGACGAATTCGAACGAGTCCTCAGAGACGGCTCTTGTTACAATTCCAGATAATCACATGAGCATCGAAGCAAGTGAATACCACGATGAGGGGCAACCCGAGCAGGTCACTGCCAATCTGGTGACAGACGACACTCCCGAGTCTCGCAATCGAATTTTCAAGGATGCCTTTAGGATCGATGCATTGCGAGTGGCTGAAGACAAAGATGCCTTGAAAGCCTTCAAACCTGTCATTGGCAAACCACATCAATATCCGAATGCGGCGGCAACGAAAGCGAGCATGGAGGAGCATCAGCGAGACGCGCGACGACAAGTTGGCCTTGGTATCGTCTGGGGCCACTTCAACAAGAAAGTTCCTGAATGGATGGAGTGCTTCCATCTGATGAAGCGCATGACGCCGCAATGGAGCGAGAGGGCCAACATGTCGGCTGTGAGAATCGTATTACCAAAATCATGGGATATCGAAGTCAACAACCAGAACCTCGAATACGTCGACTCTGCGACGGGTGTGCTCCAGAAGCTACGAGCGGCGGTAGACAAAAATCCCTCTGCCATTGTGCTACGTGGACAAAGCAAGACCTTGGTCAAGGTGGCTGATGAGATTGTACGTTACTGTGAAGAAGCCGAAATCTACCAACTGGGAGAGGTGGCAACCTCGGATTACAAGACGAGACAGCTGTGGCCGACTATTGAGAATGCACCTAATGGAGGTGCCTCGCTGCCGGAAGATCACAACGATAATATTTGGGTGCACAAGGAGTATCAACCGCACCTTATCACAGTACCATACGAAAAGGTCCCACGACCCGCTGTGTGGACACGAGATAACTTTGAACATTATATCGCAACGTTATGCTATGGTAGAATACCCTCACATCTAGCGATCCCCTTCTACGGCGAGCGACGGATAAACGGAAGAAATATCGATACGGATGGCATCAGGATCAAGCTCATTGTCGATGCATTTGAAGACCCTGCAGCTCGACCATTTATTACGGCGCCGGTTATGAAGATGGCCATTTCCATGATGGCCTTTCGAGGTGGACATCGTGCCTCAGCGAACCGTCTTGTGCAGCTGGCTGAGGAATGGGGCACCCCCATGGATACGGATATTTACAACATCATGCTTGAAGGCTACGCTCACAAGCGCGATATTGGTTTTTTTTACGGGTTTCTTCGAAGAATGAAGGCGCGATATTACCAACCCAATATTCGGACGTGGCTCCTCTTCCTCCAGCTCATCAGGGGAGAGGACGAGAGAAGACAGGTTATTGTGGCCATGTACCAGCTTGGAATGTTCAACCATGCTGCTACACGTCGAGGTATTGCTGATGTCATGGCCTCACTCGATTCATACGCCGCTTTCAAAGCAGGTAGATCCTTGAAGGGCTTCATCTCTGACCAGAACGAGCGTTATGGCGAGGACTGGCTGGCAATCGATGGTGTCAACGGTATTATCACTGAGCTACTCCGCTTCCACCGTCCAGAAGACCCCCGAATCGAAGACTGCAAGGCATTGGTCGGAATTCATACCGACTCAGGCCACCGTATCGAGTCCAAGACAATTAACATCTTCCTAAGACATGCTGCTCTAACCCGAGACTGGGATACAGCCCTTTGGGCAATGTCACTCTTCAAGGATTCAGGCTGCGAGCCTGACCAAGAGACTTACGCTGCCCTCATGTCCCTCTCGATCAAAACTCGCTCGCCACACGCCCTTGGAACTGTCTACTTCTATGGTGTCCTCAACCGCAAGCTCAAGACGGCCTCACGACAGATGCTGAGCAAGATACTCCTCCGCACGCACAACGACGCCTTCTGGAGGAAATTTGACCATCAGCCGGGCATTTTCCCCAAAGAAGCCATTCCCAACCTCCAAAAAAACAAGATCCCTCGTTTCTGGGCCGTCATGTCCCGCGTCGAGCGCGTCATCCTCGACAAATGGGCGGAATACGTACCCCTCAAATCTCTCGAGCGTTCTCTAGAACTCGCCTACCGTTCCAATGACCAGCCCATGCACCGTCAGATCCGTGCCGGCAAAAAAATGCAGGTGCAGGACCTCGTCGTTAGGCTTCGCAGGGTAGACGGTCAAGAAGGGAACATCAATGTGCGTCTCAAGGGTCGCTTCGACCCGGAGAATATGATTGAGAACTGGACGCAGCCTGAGCCTGAGTCGAGGCGATATGCAGACGAGGAGGATACCTGGACTGATCCTGATGCACCAAAAAAAGGATTGGAGCGTAAGACGCTTCCCGAGCCTACAGATGCCAACGTTCAGGATAGTCCCCCAGGGGAGAGACATTTAGCACCTTTCTCCAAGGCTTTTCTGGGGAAATTTCAGTCAAAGCCCGAAAACTGAGGAGACAACGCGACCTTTGTTGAGGAGTTTTTATGGAGAACATGACAAATCACCACATTACCGCATCTCACCATATATCTAACATCATGTATCAACTCGTCCTGTATATCACCATTACTTCCGGATACCTACCTATTATCGCCTTAGACCTGTATCTTACAACCTTATACTATCACGACACGCAGTAGCAAATATACCATGTACAATAGCCAAGAAGCATCTTTAAAGGAAGGGGAAATGGGAGCTATGAGCGAGATGAAATAAAATCAACCATTCTAAGTCACTTGAAGCGAGGAAAAGCGTACTGCGAAGAAAGCACTCAAGTTCTGCTGTACTTACCCCTTACAATCAGGTATGTAATCACCCTCTGTTTACACACGAGGACCTCGTACCATGTAGTGTAACGGATTTCTGCACCAATGAAGTGAGTGGGTATAAAAGCATCAAAATACCTCTCCCCGATTTACTTGAACAAACCAGATCGACCGAATAAAGAACAACAATGAGCCGTCAGTTAGTCTCCTGTATATGCTATACTGCCTCTTAACCCTCTAAAGCGATCCAACCATACTCAAATGTATATTCCAGCCATGTAGGCAAAGAAAGCTGGGCATTTGCAACGGAGGATTTGAATGAGAGAGATGATCTCAGAAAAAAGGCGGGCGACGTGAAGAAAATGGGAATCCCATGCGTAAACATCAAAAAAGGTTTCTCTCGCTCTTCTTTCTTCCCCTTGTAATCCACTCCACTTCCGACATGACATCCTCTCCGACTCTCGCTCTGCTCGTGACGTGCCTGGAAAAAGGCCGATGAAGAGCGCACGATCCAGATTTGACACCAATACACCGACAAGTTGAGATGCAAGACCTAACATGAGAATATCAACACCCCGCCTTTCGTAATCGCCATCTTCCTCTTGCCCTTTCAACCTCCCGAGAAACCGGGATCCGAGAAACGTGACCGGAGGTGCAAGCGGGGGAGAGACGCCTGGGTTGAATTCAGATCCGGAACCCCTTATGCCAATCGGACCACCTATTCCTTCTTAATCTCCTGAGAAATAGCCTCCTTCTTTACCTGCTCTGCGGCGTCCTGGTCGGTAGGCTTCGTAACCGTTGCATCGGCGGGTTTCGTCTCGGGGGTAGCGTTATCGGCGGCGGCGGCGGCGCCAGGGGCGGTTACAGGAGCAGTGTCCTTCTCGGCGGATGTCGGGTTCTTGGAGACTTGACTCTCGAGGTCCTTGTCTTCGTCGGCGTTGTCAAACATCTCTGTATCATCTGAATCCGTAAGAACCTCAGTGCCATCGCCGAGGAAAATGATCCGGCCTCGGTACCCACCAACGCCAAAGCTTCGGCCCTTGTTTTCAGGATCCATCTCATAGCCACTATCGCTATCTTCAAAGTTGTGGTGGACTCCAGGTCCTCGGAATTCGGCTGCCAATTTCACATGTCAGTCTGTGTCTTGGCACCCAAGTTCGAGCTTGCGGAGATGGGATCGTTCGTACCGTACTCAGGAGGAGCACATGGGCCGTCGCCGTTAGCGACCCGGCGGGCAATCTCCTCGTACCACTCGTCCTTGGACTTTCCGTTGAGGAAGCCGATGATAACCATGGTCATGTTGTCACAACCAACGCCGCCTGTCTCGGAGTTAGAGGCCAGGCAGTTGTCCATCATGTTCTCGCAAATCTTGTCGAGGTCCTGCTTGGCAGCGATGCCTCGTCGAACGAACTCGACCACGGCTTGGGAGGATTGGCAATCCCAGATACCTACGCTAGTGAGTATTGTTATTTCTTCACCACTCGAGCTGACTTTGCTTACCATCGCAAGCAAGGACGAGGAACTCATCCTCATCGGTGAGATCGTGTTGCTCAACGTCGGGGTAGGCGGTAACGATTTGGTTCTCGGGGGACAACTCAGCACTCTTCTTGAACTCGAAATCACCGATAGCACGAGAGAGGGCAAGGTTGCCATTCACTCGGCCGAAATCGACGAAGCCACCGGCAGCTGTGATTCGGTTCTTCTCGTCTGGTAGGTGATGTCAGCATTTTAGCTCGTCTCGTGCTGGAGTATCAGCTTGCGCCAGGGATGCGACTAACTCTCGAGTTGGGGCTTGTGATCCTGAGACAAAGGCTTGGCACGGCCCTTGATACCAAGAACTCCTCTTGAATCACCAGCGTTGGCCTACACCATGAATTAGCCTTTCGTCGAGAAATAATATGCCCCTCCCTCGGTAAGATTTGCGGAGCGGGGCCAACGTGGGGGAAACGAGGCGGCGGGTGAACTGACAACATAGAGCTTGTTACCAGCGATCAAGCTGACACAGGCTGTGCAACCAGAGACTTCTTCTTCGTACTTGGGGTCTGACGTCAAGGAAGCATGATATGTTAGCATTTATAATTTTCGAAAGCAAGGCGTCAAGTTGGATAGCATCGAGCGCTTAGCGGGGAAGAAATAAGGCTAGAGAAGCTGGCGCATACCGTTAAGAATGGCGCGGTCGGTCGCAAGGAAACCATCCTTCAAACCCTGGGCGTAGTCACCCGACTTGAAGGTGTCCTGCTTGAAGATGATGTTGTGAACATTTTGACCGGTGAATAGTGCTACCTTGTCACCACCATGGCCGTCGAAAACACCGAAGAAGGACAGCTTGCTGGAGTGAGACTTGGCCGAGTCGAGGTCGAGTACTGCGGTGTGGGCATCTTCCATGCTGATGCGCCAGCCTTGCATGGCAGAAACACCGTAGATGAGGCGCTCATCCTCACCCTTCTCCGAAGTCTGCATGGGAGGAAAGAAAAGTTAGCGAAACGAGGTCTGACGACATGGGAGTGGGCGGAAACATCGGAGGAGTGGGGGGGGACAAGATAAGAGTGAAGGGAGGAACAAAAAGAGGCAAAAAGACTAAAGAATAAAGCTCGAATATTCCGTAACCCCTCAGTGTATTGGACAAGGCTGGCGATACAGGCGCGGCGGGCGGGCTTGGTGTTGCGTTGCGTTGGGTCAAGCACCGAGTGAGGGGCTCATGACTGAGCGAGCAATGCCCCTCTCGCGCGAGTTCGAGTACCAATCCCAATGGCCGAAAGCAAAAATAAAAAGCGAAACGACGATACAGAGATAATAGAGACGAGAGCGGGAAAAAAGGCACACACGTACCTTCTCGACAACGGGTTCTGACAGAGTCTGACCCATGGCTGGAGATTTTTTTTTCTTGGCCTGTTCGATCGAGAGAAAGCCTGGTGTTGCTGGGACGAAACGAGACGGAGACGAGCGAGCGGAGGAGAGGAGAGATGGATCGGCCGACGAGGGATTGGTGGGGGGAGGGTCGATAGAGGGGGAGTGGGAGTGACGAGATAAGATCTCGACAGGAGTGAGTAATGAAAATGAGGTACGAGTATGAGAATAGAGTAGAGTAGGGTAGGGTATGGAGGGAAGAGAATATTGCAAAGCAGAACGATGCCGGCTCCGGGAGCGTGGTCAAAGGTGGTGGATTCACGTTTCTGTTGTTGCGGAAGAGGGAATTCAGCGTGCGAGAAGATTGGTCTGGACGTGTGGATGTTGTCTGCCTACCTATTGCAATGGGGAGCTACTGTAGTTAGGCTACAAAGTAGGTAGCTGCCCGCTGCCCGCTGCCTGTAGAGGGTATATCCGCTAGGCTTCAGTGTGTTTTTGGAGCTCCTCTCAGCCCGGACCAGGCCAGCCCGCCGCCACCTACCTAACAATGGAGGCTCTCGAGGCACCTGAAAATTGAGATGAAGCGGGGTAATACAGGCATCGATTCATTCATTATGTGACCTCTTAACTGCCATTAATTATCCGTCTATCATTTACAATCTTGTGCGCATAAAACGACATCTATCAACAAGTGCCAATCAAGGTACACCATCAACTTACGAGTTCTCAACTATATTGGTCCTAGCACCATTCGGATCCAAGGCAGGGGCAAATATACCGTCCCTACATCATCAATCTGCTCTGCCTGCGTCTGCGTCTCTTGCTGCCCCCTGTTACTACGGGAATGGAGCCGCCACTGAGAACAACGGATTGTCTCATTAACTCAAGTTGAATTTTGAGGTGATACAATGACCTCACTTCCACATCTATGATGCACGTAATCACCAGGACGACAGCTTGTGATACTTACTCTACATGAACAAAATAGGCTGAGCCTAGTGGGAAAAAAGGCATCACCCACAAACCAATTGTTTAGAGAGAGATTAAAAACCTGCATACCGGCTATCCGTACATACCTAGGTAGTAGTAAGCCGCTGGCGCCTAAATAATGAGTCCCCTCTTGTTCGTTCCTTTTGTTGGATTTTGCTGTCACGCGTCAAAAATTTACATCTCGTCACTTGCCCGCCACCTCGAGGTAGGCGCCGCTTGCTGCTTGCTGTGCCACTGTCTGCCCCTTTCAGACTGTTGAGTGGCTGTTGAATTCTGCCTATTCAGATCCTGATTTGACCTTGGACTGAATACTACGTACTGTGTAAGGCTCCAGGTCGCGTGCCCTTCCTCTTTTTTCATTAGTTGATGACGGTCCGGTCCGGTTGAAAGGCTGCCGCCATCCGCATTTTGAGGCTGCCGCTGTCAAACGGTTGCCCTGGATATGATGCTATTCACAATACTACGCCAAGCTTATTCCTACATGCATATCATATCGTAGCGATGATTTATGGTCTTGATGCACCTATGGAATATTCGAAGCCGCCATTAATACACAAACCAAGAACAAAAATGTTTAATATAGAGGTAATCATTGGAATTTGTCATCAGGTGATTGTTGTTGTCAAATCCTCCTTCTCATGACCCAAATTTCTCCTCCAACTAAGAATGGTATCGTTTCAAACTGTCTATCAATCAAAGCAAATAATGAGCGCTCGGGTATATGATGCCAACTTATTCTCCTCCACTTCAACTGCCTGGCAACTCAGAGGAACGCATAACTGCCGCCATCTGACTTCCTCCCTGAATCATCTCGCTTCCAATCCATCGATGAGCTTCCTCCAGGCTTTGAGCCACGACTACCTGGTACACTGAGCGGATCTACACTCAGGCGAGACATCTTGCTCATCGAATGTCCTAAACCTTGCCGTAGTGAAGCCAATGAACCCTTGATACTGCTCTGCGCATCACCCCATTGACTTGGAGATATAAGCTCCGAGCTTGCCCGCTCTCCAGGTTGTGCTCCATCTCGATTTGAGCTCATTGCCGTGCTCGGGCGTAGTGGATGAAATGGCGATTCATCCACAAGCTGGTGATATGACATATATGTCGCATCCCTTTGTGCCTCAAATACTCGCCAGTTTTCCCCTGAACCAAATGACGGGTCACTGAAGAGTGCTCTTGGGGCCTCCATGTCATACCACGCTCTGCTATTGGGGCGACTACCTTCACCGAGGAGCTGCTGAGTGGATAGGCGTACCAGCTCCGGTCGTCTTAACACTGGCATACTCTGAGTACCTTCTATTATTGGACTCTCATCATCACCGGTTGTAGCCTGAGGGTTGGGTCTTGAAACCGTTCGTGTTGGGAATCCGGTCACAAGCCTTGGGCTAGATTGGTGAGAAGATTCAAAAGCTAATGAGCTTTCATTTCCGCTCGTATAAAAGCCAGAGCCTTGTTGAAGCTCCGCTCTTTGTGAATGGAAACTGGGTAAAGCATCGAGCGACGGGGTTGTAGGGTCGATTCCGCCCCTAAATGATACAGTCCTCGGATCTGGTAGAAACGCCGGGGGCAGTATTAGATGATGAGTTGACTCTGAGAAAGTTGTGTCCGATATATGGCTCCTCATTGACGCTCGACTTTGCCGCCCTGTTGCTGTCGCAGTTCCTTCGACCGTAATCCAGGATTGTCTTCCGTCCTCACTGTTAGACATGCTGTCGGACCGAGATAGACTCGTACTAGAGTCCTCCGCGATGAACCTTGACGGAACTTCTGGGGTTACCATAAATCCCAATGTTGGGGAGGTCATAATCAATGTTTCCGAGTCCACCTCAGAATACGGTGCCCTTGTTGTTCGGTGCGGTAGTTTTCCTGCGGCTCCTCCTATGTTTGCAACGTTGTCGGCCTCTCGCATGGCAGTTGAGCCCCCGTTGACCCGCAGGCTTTCAAGCACAGGACCTGAGATCTTGTTGCGGAATTTGGAAGAAAGGTAGGTTTGTCGTTTGCGTTGACGGCGGATAAGGCAGCAAATGAGCAGCATCAACAGGAATACGACAACCAAAAGGGGTAGTAGAATCGCGAGAAGGAGAGTCCCAGTAGTTAAACCGTCATTGGAATCCGCCAGCTGTACTTCAGGGTCTGAAGTAGTTTCCGTAGGCGCAACAGAGGTAGATGTTCCCGTGTGTGTGGATGAAGTACGAAATTGGGTCGTTGACGAAGATGTGTACCTAAATGGCAGTATGCTCACGTTCAGAACCTCGGTCTCTGTGTCATCCGAGGTTCTCGACGACGCTGTGACAGATATCTTGAGATCTCCTGAAGCAGACATTGGAGCTTTGCCAGTAATGTTGAACCCGTCAAGCTTTAGCCAATCCTTGTCTGGGTTTACTGATACGTCAAGGCTGATATCATCTGGGTCCCAAAAATATGGTTGCAAGTCAATATTGACATCTTTTCCAGCCTCAATCTCGGTGTCGTCAAAAGTTGACCGAAAGAGGTCAGTCTCCACATTGACAGTGGCGTATATGTTGAGTGTATCTTGGTATGAATCGCGCAATGTGATGGTAAAGTTGGTTGAATGGTCGCTTTTCTCCGGTGTACCCTCGATCTTCCATGTCTCCTTATCCAGGGATAACCAGTCAGGCATGCTGTCCGTCGAAACCTCAATGTTTTCAATTTTCACCGGTTTGTTATCGAGTTTGATGTTTTCTTCCAGTCCATGATAGACGAGCTTCTTTCCCCGCGTGGTGTTCATAGTAATGCTCGGGTTATCTGCGCTGAGCTTATGCCTCCCAACAATGACAGAGAACGAAATAGACACTGCCGAGAAGCCAACAACGTCCGAGGCAACAAGCTCAAAGCTAAAAGTTTGAGGAGGCTGTATAAGTGATTCAAAGGAGGGTGTCTTCCCGCTGAACGTCAGAGAATCGGCATCAAATCTCATCCAAGCAGGTAACGGACTACCATCACCAGAGGTTGCATAATAGTTGATCATATTGGGCTGGTACTCAAATGTCTCGGAGTCAAACGAGAAGCTGAGCTCAGTAGAAGGATAGGATATTAGGGATGACGGAGGCGAGTAGTCATTGAAATTTTTGAGCTGGTCTAGGAGGGGTGTTTTGACAGAAGGGCTTTTGTTTCTTGAGACGACAAGCGTCGATATGAGCGATGCTGAACCGCTGCCATCGTTGGCAACGACTTCTATTGTCTGTCCCACCACATCACCTTTCGGGACGCTGCTGTTGGTTGGTGTGCCATATAGGCGGTGTTCTTCGCTATCGATGGACAGCCATTCTGGCGCATCCCCGAGTGAGTATGAGATGTTGGAATCTGATCGAAACGTATATCTCGAAAAGGTGTAAGAGAAAGGCTCGTTCACTCGAGCAACTGGTGGTAGCTGGGAGTTAATCGGGAAGTTGACCGTGGGTTGACAATTTGTGAATTGAACGATGCCAAGAAGAAGGACAATGATCGTGAAGGAGAGCATTATGGCATGGCAATACACTGTTCAGTGCTAGATCATGAATACATACAAAATATGAAGCGCCATTCAGGTGAATAGAAACGCGTTGAACGGGGATGAAAGAATAGAGGAAAGAGGAACAAAAATCAAGAAGGCCGGAAGATGGGCACACCGCACGAAGGCATATTGCCAATGACATCGTGATGGCTGGTAACATGAGGACCTAGATTCTAGAGGAATACTACACCCTTCATTCCTGTATAGCTTCTCCACTGGGCTATTTTGGATAACGGGAGAAGATTGATAGATAGTGTTAATTGAACCAGGGATTCGTTTTTAGGGACCAGTTGTGCATTGCAGGAGGAGGCGGCATGTCTCAGCTTGAAGCAACCCGTGAACTCGCTAGGCATTGACATGTGGCGGGAGTGGTCAGAAAAGCATTGTTTAAGCTGGCAATGCCGTGGCCGCATTCCTTTGTGAGGTCTGGCAGTCGGATAAGTGGGTGAGACATAGAAGCCACTCGGCATGGTGATGAGACGCTCAATAGGGTAATCATCAGGATCACCAGGGTGAAATCTCCATCAGAACTACTATAAGCTATAAGGAGGGAGGGTCAATAATTGGAAATGGAGGTGCTATAAAAGCGCATATATTGTCTACGAAAGGATGAATGATCCCTTCTGTTCTGATTGAGCCAGCAAGGGCGTGGAGTGTCGACATGATCCCGGCCATGGCTCTAAAGAAACTGAAACCCAGCTTGAGACCTCCCTCTTTGTCTGCCTTTGCGCCAAATACACTCACTCGAGTAACAGGTAGCTGTGGATCAAGGATGACTTCACCTCTTTTGGTGGCTTTGAGACTGGCAGCGAACCAGGTTGTGAGCAGCCCTTATCGAAACAGTGTAAGACTTCGAGCAGTTTCGTCGTTATCGACAGTCCCGCAAAGCTTAACGAACCAATCGCTCGAGTTCCTGAATGACTCTAGGGCGGATGATTCGGCGCACTCTCAAATCGAGGGCGAAAATAAAAAAGGGTCGGGGTCCATTTGAGTCTGGAGCGCACACGCATGCAAAGCAAAGCAAGGAGTGAAAATGATAATCGGCCGAAGTTGAAGAGGAGCAAAAGAGGAGCAGCAGGAAGTGATGGCATTGATAGGCGGAAGATGGCAGGTGACACAGGCTAAATCGTGCCTTCCATCGGTAGATATTGAGAAGCCTATCTCGTTCTAGGTTAGCAAGCGGACAACAATGGCGGAAGGAGCGAAGGCGAAGTCGAAGTCAAAGTCATAGAAAGCCATTCCCACCTCCCGCCTCAGTTTTCACTTCACCGTTCAACCACCTCAACACATCCTCCTTCGTTCTCAAATTCAGGACAGTGTTTCTCACTCTCCGCTGCATCCCTCAAACACCGTCCCTTGAACTCTTGCGCTAGTTACGCCCAAAGTTGGGTTCGGCAGCGATAGACCCGAATATTGCACACCATCGATTTTTCTTTCTCAGACTCATCGCCACGAGAAGCGCGAATCGGAACAGAAATCGGTAGCCAGCACCACTACTCTCACAATGAGTAGCCCGCCATCGTCTCCCTTGATGGATCCAGTCACCATCAGTGAGGATCTTGCTCCGTTACCGTCCTTCAAAGCCAAAGGCGTTGCAGATGTTGATTTCGACGGCGTCCTTTCAAGGCCACTCAAAGTGCACGAAGATGTTCGATCTGGTTGTGGTGGCCAGACATGGCCAGCGGGTATGCTTCTCGGCAAGCACATGTTGCGTTACCACAAAGACCGACTCAGCGATGCTCGGATGTGAGTGTTTTCTTCTCTTTTCAATGGACCTATAATCGCATGCATGTGACTTGAATCAGGACTTTTGTTCCGGCTTCGCAAACAGTGTGAGTACAATCAATAACGGGGCAGACTTGCTGACCCGTGGGTCGCAGACTGGAACTTGGTGCTGGAGGCGGCCTCATCGGACTTGCCGTTGCTCTCGAATGCACGCTTCGAAATCCTTTGCTGGTAACAGACCAGATGGAGATGTATGAGCTGATGCAGCACAACATCGAGCTAAATGATTTACAAGACAAGGCAAAAGCCATGGTACTCAACTGGTGCGTGTCCTCGGATTTATGGTTATGCGTAACTTCCTATTTGATGGACTCGATCCTTGGATCAAGCCAACATGTCAGCGAGCCGCTTTGCTGACAATGGCCTGTCCATGTAGGGGTGAAGATTTGCCAGCAGCTGTGTTGGAACAAAAGCCAGATGTGATTTTGGCAGGTGAATGCGTCTACTTCGAACCAGCATTCCCCCTTCTCATGTCTACGCTCAAGGCGCTATTAGAGCTTAACCCTACAGCTGTCGTGTACTTTTGTTTCAAGAAGAGGAGAAGGGCTGACATGAACTTTGTCAAAATGGCCAAAAAGGCTTTCAAGGTTGAGGAGATCTTCGACGAGGACCGGCCCGTTTTCCAGCGCCAGGGCCTGTTCCTTTTCTCATTTACCAGCCGTACAAGTCAACCCAAAGCCACAAAAAGCCAAAGTGAACATCAGTTGACAAAATGACGATGTTATGTCAAAGAGTGTTTCGTCTTGACAACATCATCCTTTGTTGGCATGCATGTAGCTTACAAATCTGACTGCATCAACCATGAAAGAAGACAATGCTGCTGACAGGAACCTGAGTCTGACCAACCAGACTACAATGCAACGCTGCCGAATTCCCCCGATGTCTCTTCAACTGGTTCGATAGCCAGAGTACACACTGTCATAAAGTACTTTCAGCGTGAACATAATGGAGAATACGGGCTCACCACAACTGTTACTATTCGACCGAATTCGAGGGGCTGGAGGTTGTGTTAGAGAAGAATACAGAGCACCCGCCCAACCACGCAGGCCTTGCTAGTTCTTTGCGGGCCTTGCGTCTCTAGCTATTGTCTTTGTTGAAACAGATACACTGTACGGGCTTGACCGATGAAATTTCTGTCCAACAAAGCAAGCAAGCAAGCAAGCAATGCTTTCGCGAGGGCTAACGTAACGCTTGTGGAGGAGGGTTGGAAGGTTTTGAGCATTGGGAATTTTTCAAGCACACCGCACAGTTTAGATCACATCGCTTGAGCAGTGAAAGCGCATATTCACATACATGATACAGCGAAGCAAGAAGAATTGACGCCCGACTCGCGAAGTGTTAACGTCACGCATGCATTGGCGTCAAACATCTAAGCCGGAAGGATACAACGAGAGAAGCAGCAAAGAAGACTTTTTCCCTCACACCATTGTTCTTTCTTGGTTATTCTTTACTGCTCTTCTGCTGCAAGCCATGAGCCGTTGAGTTGTCTAGTGGGTGAAGTGGCACTCAAGGTTACCGTTGTTCTGAACCTGGCCACTGGTCTGGGAAGAAATGGGTCCCGTTTCAACTTGGCATATGGCTTCCTCCACACCTCCACGATGCACGTTGACTCGTTGAGTGCCTCCAAGCCTCTCAAGCCTCCGCGTTTCGGGCCAGGCACAGGGCGCCAGCGGACAACCGACAGCTCAAAGATCGATTCACCTTCCCTCCCTCCAAGTCGACACCACTCCTGTTTTTTTTTTCTTCGGGCGCAACCACTCCGCAGAAGTCACACCGTGGTCAGGCACCTTGAGATTGTCATTGGCTGCCTCTCAACCCTGACAAGATCTAACTCGGAAGCTGACGACAGGGCGGCCCCTTGCAGATTGACCAATCACGACAATATTGGTTGAGAAAACATGCCCTGAGTCGAACCACTGCGTAGAAGTCGCAAGTGATTGAAAACAACTTGCGCAAATATTGCCGACATGACTCTGATGCATCCGTCGACGGCCATACTGTACGCGCCGTACTGCAATGCGCTGACGTGGTTGCATACCACTTCTCCGAGCTGCTGTCATCCCCCCAAAAAGACATTCCCATATGCGGCGGCTGATTGAGAGGGATTTGCTGGAAGAGGCTGGTGGTGAACTTGCAGAACACGATGCCCCTGGATGGTGCCACGGCACCCCTGATGGTCGACATGGTTCAATTTTCTTGCTGCCCCTTGTTTCCTCCGCAGGCCTCCCTCTTGCTGGCTGTTGGCTGTGTACAGTAGCATCTAGCTTTTTGTTACGTAGCGGTTAGGGTGTTCTGTTGGCATGGTTCAGGGAAGCGGACTCTGGTAGTCTGGACGGGTCCGGCAGATCCCAATGGCTGGGTGGAATTTTCAAGACGGGCGAGATGGCAGCTTGCCACGTCCGTGCTGTGGCCCGTTTCGTCTCCACCCACCACCTCGAACCAGGCCAGGCACGAGAAAGACATGGACGGGGGCTATGGGCTGTGTGGGCTAAGTTAGTGGATTCCCTTGGAAAAAAACCACGCGTGGACAGGGCCCCCCTACAACACAAGCAGCGGAACTTTCTCAGCTGCTGCGACCGGTACCTCGGGGATGAATCCGGTACGACGCCGCCTGCGGTGCATTGCTTAGATTTTCGGTACCCCTTGACTCTTACTTGGTCGTTTGTGGATGCATGCAGCGATGTTCTGGGTTGCCACACCAAAGTTTTGGTACCTGGCTAGCATAGTCTAAAGCCAAGTCTTTTAAGAGCTAGCATGAAAAGCCGTCGCCGTCGTATACGGCGAGGCGTAATAAAAGAAGGCTCGTTTCCTCCCCTTGTTTTGTTTCCTCACCTACGATCTCTTCGAGTTCAAACACCACTCATTCCCACCTGAGCACTGAGCAGGACTCTCTCTCTCTCTCACGCACACATTCCCTCACACGACGTTAGCGTCCATTCATTCAATTCTTCTTTTTTGAGCAGATTCATTCCTGTGGAACAGAATCTCGCCTACCCTTCCTTACATTGAACCCATCGCGTTGAGATACCCTTTCGTCTCCATCACAACCGAGACGTATCACAGCTACAACCACTCTTGGTTGAAATCATAGAACTCGAAACAACAAACAAACTATCAGCATGAAGTCTTTCACTATCGCTTCTGCCTTCCTCGCCGCTGCGGCCGTCGCCCAGCCCCATGGCAACCCTCACGGAAACCACCATCGCCGTCACCACCAGAACGACAAGCGTGGTGTTGTTACCGAGGTCGCGTGGGTGACTGAGTACGAGTACGTGACCAAGCTCGTCGATGCTACCACCACCGTCTGGGTCACCCCCGAGGACAAGCCTACCACCGCTCCTGAGGCCGAGACCAAGGCTCCTGAGGCTCCCAAGGCTCCCAAGGCTCCCAAGAAGGAGAAGAAGCCTGCTGCCCCTACCACTACTCTGGTCACCAGCGTCTACACTCCCCCTCCTGCTCCTGAGTCTACCACTGAGGCCGAGGTTGAGGCCGCCCCCGAGCCTACCTCTGAGTACGTCGCTCCTGTTGAGCCTACTACACAGGCTCCCGCTCCCAAGCCCGTCACCACCCAGGCTCCCGCTCCTAAGGCTAAGCCTGCTGCCAAGCCCAAGCCTGTTGAGCAGCCTGAGCCCGAGACTGAGACTGAGACCGAGACCCCTGCCATCGCTCCTGTTCAGCAGGAGAAGGCCGCCTCCGGCGGCAGCTCTGGTGGAAGCTCCGCCGCCAAGAAGGGCGAGTTCACCTACTACGACATTGGTGTCGGTGCCTGCGGTGGTCCCAGCGCTGCCGGCCAGGATGATAGTGTCTCCATTGTTGCTCTCTCCCACCTTCTGATGGGTGAAAAGTCCAACGACAACCCCATGTGCGGCAAGACCATCACCATCAAGGCCAACGGCAAGACCACCACTGCTGTCGTCAAGGACAAGTGCATGGGCTGCGAGATCAACGACATTGATGTCAGCCGCAAGGTCTTCAAGGAGATCTGGGGCAGCACCGACAAGGGCCGTACTCCTGTTGAGTGGTGGTTCAACTAAGCGCCATGACAAGCATGTTTTCTTGAATCATGAAAACACTACGAGGATACCCTTTTCTTACGACTTGTTCTTTCACGATACGGGAATCTCTTCACCCCTCCAAGGCGCTGGGGCGTAAAACAAAAACGGGATCGGGTTACCTATCAAGGACCTAGACCTAGAGATTCTGGATTGGGGTGTTTTGGTTTCTTGGATGGATCAGCTACGGTTGGCTTTTGATTGACTTCTATGTACATAACTTTGGATCGGCTGGATAGACAAACAAACACAGAACCCTTCAAATGGGACTGAACCTTTTGATTACATTACGTGCTTGCCCCTCATTTTCTTCAGTGATCTCATCTGGCATTGTCTTTATTTACAATCTAGTCTTACGGTAGAATGAGCCAAGCGAGCTTGGCACCTGGTAATTTGAGAACCCTGTCCTGCTGGTCGTTATAATGGCCGCTTTAACAACACCCATGTCTGAGCACATGCACGATCAACAACTTAAATGAGCTCTCGTCTCAGCTGGAAGAAACCTTGACGATCGACAGCCAACCAACAGAAATGGGTCTGTGAATTGGAACCAACAGTGTAATGAATATCTCTCGGGCAATTGCAGTAAAACAAATTATCATCTCGGGCTGATCGATATGACAAACAAAATATGGTCTCGAGGGGTGAGAGAGGCGCTGTCTTGAAGCATGCTAACTCAGCCACTCCCTTTCTATTGTTGGCAAACAATTGATAGTACGGAGTAAGGGGCGGCGCGAATCAAGAGCTGAAAAAAGGTAGCGTAACACGAACGATTCTGATTTGCCCTTTTGAAAAAGGGAAAGTGAAGAAAAAGGTACACACGGTTATTCAATAATTCTACACCTGATGGGAGGCGTTTTGAATACGAACGACTACGGATACGGATACAAATATAGGCATTAAACAGACTCTCCAGACTCCCCGTCCTAACCGCGCACGATGCATTGTGTGTACATCTATTGTACCGTATTCAATGTCGCGCATTGTCCTGTTTCGGCCCAAGAAGAACGGCCCAAGCACATGTAGCTCAGCCTCCAATAGCAACTCCGGGTCGTAAGTCGTGAAATCAACAACATGCAGTGTAGTCGCTCCTTAAAGCAGGTTCAGCAGCTCCTCCACATAGCGGCGTGTGTCAACGCCAATACCTTGGGCGAGCTTGCCTGCGCCTTCGGTGGCATCTGTACGGAAGCCGACATGGTCACTTGCGCGGCGGACGAGGAAAATTTCCTTGGCAACGTCCGGCTGGCGTGAATCGGGGCGGGAATCTCTCCTCTCCTCGTCATCCGAGGGGGCATTCTGGTTTGTATCACCACCAGCTCCGGCCTCATGAATGGTAGAGAGGTTGTTCGAAGAAGCGTCTTCCTGACGATCGAGCAGACGCGTCCAGACAATCCACCATCCACGGTTGGACTTTTCAGTACGCTCAAGAGCAGTCGAACGGGAGCGAGTAGTAACATAGAGATTAACAAGATGAAGGTGAGTGTTGAAAGCATCGGCACGGGACCAAGCCTCCGAATCAACAAAGGTGTCGGGGATATTGGGTATAGACGAGTGGAGGGTCAAAGAGACCGGGTCCCAGACCAGATCGTAGATACTGTTCCCCGAGTTGCTACTGCTGGAGTCAGCGTCGGCGCCAGGTCGCTCAGGGCGGTACTTTGTTGAGAGGAGGAGAGGCTTGCGCAGAGGGGCAAGTTGATGATGCAGGGAGCGATATAGGGAGTCCATGGCGAGGGAGTCGGTGCGTAGGTTGAACAAGAAAGTGAACATGAATGGTCGGTTGACATATACAACGACACGCAACTTTTTGGCCTTGTTGAGGTCGTGTGAGTCGTATCCAGGTATCATGTTTCCAACCACCTGCGACTGTGTAAGAGCACTGGCAGGGTGCTCAAAATCACGCACAGTTATGGCCTCTGGTCTATCCAGAGCCTCACTCTCAAGCTCAATGTTCACAGTCCGCAAGACAGTACGAGAATTGTGTTCTCCATCACCAGCATCATCGGAGCTTCCACTGTCGGATCCGCTGTAATCCTCGTTGATCTCCCCTTTGAGGCCAATGAGATAGTGGCCAGCAGCCTCATACGAGGGTGTACGTTCCGTCAAGTTGGGCCGAGTGGGTTTCGAAGTATCCCGAGTAGGCTTCGAATCCTGCTCCGGAATTGGAGATTGGTTGGCAGAAGAGTCACTAGCAGCAGTACCGCCAGGTAAGGACCAGTATGTGCCATAGCCTAGCTTGAGGTAGCTAACCATCTTATCTAGCTTGCCATCTTCGGTCGTTTGTCCTTGCGACTGGTCCTTGCTAACGTTATCCGGGGTCTGCTGCTCCGTTGAAGGTTTTGAGGATTCGGTGGCTGCTGCTGTTTGTGGGTGGTCTTGAGCTGCTTGCTGCGCTGCTGCTCTTCTCCTTTTTGCGCGTCGAACAGATGTTGGACTCTCAATTATTCCATAAGCATGGTCTCCCCAGGTATATAGATCCTCCATCCAGTGCGTCACATCTCTCAGCGACTTTCTGGACAGAGCACCCGTGCCCAAAAAGATGGCACCGTCGTCAGGACCAGGCTCCTTTCCTGTTCCTAGCCATTGTTCAGGATCACCATAGGTGTCATTGGGAGGAGGTGATTCAGGGTCATAGTCGCCAAATTTGCAGACGACTAGATCAACGAGTCCTTCTATTCTCCCAACCAGACCCTCCAGCACGGCTCGCTCACCACTGCCGCGATCTTCTTCTCCTACACCGACTCCCAGTTCACCAGAGGAAGCGATGTTGATGCCACCAAAGATATCGCGAGCCGGATTTCCATGCATCGTAACATTCCAAGTGGAAAGGTAAAGGTCCCAGTAGCGGCTCAGTATAGTAACGAATTTGGTTCGCTTGTTTCGCACAAACAGGGCGCTCAATGAAGAGTCCTGATGCATAAGGAAGGTGCTATGGGCTCGTAATAGATCGCGCAATAACAAGCTCGCAGGCTTCATCTCGCGGCTGGAGTATTCATATCGATCTTCGGCGGGCTCGCTGTTCTTGGTAGCGAGTCGCGGCGGGAGAGGTAGCTTGGTTAGATCGATGCTCTAGAGATGCTGGTAAGTACAGTTCTGTATCGAAACAGAGTCAACAAGTCTTACTGCCAGAATCCACCATCCGGGCTCCAGCTCATGTAGAACGACTCTCGATTTCTCGGTGTCAATGGTATCTACAGCTGAGCCGCTCGCAAAGCCGCGACTGAAGCTAGCCATACCCTGGGCAAGGCCGATCTGTCGCAAGCGTTCATTGCGCTCCTCTGGCGAAACATCTTGCGTAGGCTGGCCACGAGTGCGCCGGCGCTTGTGCTGGGTAGCCTGTGTGGTCACAGAGGCATAGTAGACGATCTGGTCCTCGAGAGTCTCGTCGGTATTGCCAAGCATGGGGTTGAAGATGGAGAGGAAGCCCAGCTGAGCGGGCACAATGGTGCCAGGTAGTGCGGACCCTGAACGCGTAGCCATTATGGTGAGGTCGCGTGTATTCCCTCTTGAGATGGCTTCTATTTTTTTTCGGGTTTACGACTCGGGTATTGTTTTCCTTTTGTTTTTGCGCGGCGCTGATGTGACTAGCTCCTCAGTCCAACAATACTTTGACGTAGATCGGCGATCGCAATGGCTCGCCTCCAATGAAGCTTCCGAAGACCGTCAAAACGCCCAAATACAACGGGCGCCAGTAATAGAAACGGTTAAAAAGGAAAGTATGAAGAAAAGAATGAGGGGGGGAAGAAAAGAGAAAAGAAGAGAAGAGGATAGTTGCTGGCTTTACACGCAAAAGGCCTCGATCATGCGGGCGGATTTGTTTTGTTTGGTAGGTATCGGAGGACATAGCCCGACTCCGCAACGATTGGATATGTCAAATGCCCAATTGAGTTGTTGCGTCATGTGGGACAGGGAAAGCTGAGAGGAAGGTGAGATGGGATCGAGATTCGATTCGGCTGGGCCGACCCCGAGGAAATGGGAATGGGAATGGACATAACCACTTAATGCACGAGTGAGTCTCGATCCTTGGGACATTTGCCCCGCGAAATCTCGACCATCGGATCAACATGCAGAATTTCCCTTTTCCTTGTGTCTCTCATCCCGAAACCCATTTTGCCCATGCGCTTGTGCTACGTTTCCAAACAATGCCATGATTCTAGAACAATACCCATGGAAATAGACCATCGCTAGCTCCCCAGATTTATCTGAATACAACCAATCAACCAACTCCAATCTGTCTTTTTTCAGATACATGGTTTTGCAAATATTAGGTATCCTAAACACCTGATCTATCCATCCCCGTATGGTGTATCGACCCATTCTTTTCGCCCTCCCCAAAAACAGTCTGTCTCTTCTTGGCCATCGCATACGCCTCACTAACCCGCTCTCGTTGGTCCTTCAGCACCTGCATTGGCGACCGAGTTTGATCCTCAGCTTTCATGCTATCAGTCCTAACGAAGCCCCATCTTCTCCGCTCTCTTCTCTGGCTGCGTTCAAAGCTAGAAAACTCCGCCCACATAAAGTAGAGCGCAAACGTTATGAGTGTCAGCGGAACTGTGATGGCCCAGTATAGTCGGAACTGAGGTGTGGGTGGCACCCCGATATCTCCCTCCTTGGCATTATCCCAGTCGAAAAGGTCGGTCGAGAAGAGTGCTGAGATGAAACTGCCCGGTAAGTAGAACAATGTAACAAAGGCAAGCGTCTTCATAGAAGCGGCGTCGCGAACAGTAGATATTGAAATGATGTAGTTGGAGAGGCTGTAGTTTTCCGATATGAGGTTGTTCAGCTGTGATATTCGATTAGCTTTGTCATTCCGCCATTCGTTGAGATCAACGTACCGCTTCAATCTGAATATGCACCCTCTTCAATGTGTATTCTCTGTCCATGGCCTGCATAACCAATCGTTGCTGGAGAACCCTGACGTGGTTCTTCATAAGTGCATCTGCCTCGGGCGTTGGACTTTGGCCTATGCTCAATCTCTGCTGAACAAAGTCAAGGAGCTTCTCTAGTGTCTTGTATTTCCGCTCCGTGCTTGCCAATCTTGTTGAATATCCAGACATTTGTGCGCTGAGAGTCCCAAGCTCGCCCGCTGCGATATGCTTCCGCTCTGTCTTAAAGTCCGAGTACCCAGTTCGCGCTTCTATCTGCTGAATACCGGATTTCATAGTGCCCTGCGTTACCTCAATCTCTCCATGGAACATGAAAGCAAAAAGAAACGCAGGAAACATGGCATGGCTCGCCGTAGTAAGCTGCCATTTGCTCTTGCTTTTGAGGAGCTTCTTCAAGTCACGCTGCTCCCCATCTCCGGCCAGTATCATGCCATAGGTGACGCCCGGGCGCGAGGAAGGGGGCCTGAAGCGAGTGTGTGACCATATAGACGCGAGCTTTGGCGCATAGCAGAAATCAAAGGCTTGTTGGTCGGCTTCAGGTTTGGTGAACTCAGGAAAGGCATTTACACCAGCGACGCAGCTCGAGAAGTAATTGTACGCAAGCTCAAGCCCAAACTTGTCTAATATCTGTTCCTTGGCGTCTTCGGGGAGTTCAACACGCGCTTCGTCGAGACTGAACTTGGGCCATATGAGGCGTAGAATCAGGGACTCGGGTCCTGTCGCTTGTGAGATCCTCGTTTCCGTAGCCAGCCACGACGCAACATCAGGTATGGTGGTGTCGCCTTCATGGTAATCTACAATGCCAGTACCATCCCTGCACCAGAGCTCACTGTACTTGAATGATAGAACGTCGTGGGACTGTGTGAGGCGCCGTGGATTGAACTCGGCAATCTTTTGGTATATCTCATCCATTTGTATGGAGCGTTAGCGTCTTGGAAGGCAGATTGACGGCTAGGCGCATGGAATGAGGGTCTGCAAGGCGGATTGAAAGGTGTTATATATGGTCAAGGGTTCTCGAAAGGGGCGGCGTCAGGATTTATGAACAGGCGTGAAGGCATCTGCTTAGGAATCGAGGACTGGCGAACCATTGACGACGATCTGCCGCTTCAGCTGCTCATATCACCTGCATCGCCCAGCTTTCGAGGGAAACCCTTTTGGGTGCAGCCAATCGCCCAAGGGCAGTGAGACATGGGTTTTGGACCCTTGCTTTTGAGCACCCAGGTTGGGAATACGCCTGGCAACTTGAGTCAACTCGAAGGACAAATAGTAGGAATATCAGTTTCAACTGCTTCAGTATTCTCTACTTGCTTCCTTTGTTCCATTCTATTCTTGATGTTGTCCGCTGGTTGTGGCTACTACTAGGCAGACACTGGGTTTTGGGCTGGAGCTAGGTGAAGCGCCTCTCTGCATGCACTGCCCTGCCTACCTGCCACCAAATGGATGTTTGAGGCTGTACATACATAATGTCTCACTCTGAACCAGTTTTCATCCTTTTGCCTTGTCCATCTCTCATTCCAAAGCGCTGAATGTACCTACATAGTATTTATTGCTGCCACGGACTTTTCAGCCAAGAACCTTTTGCGGGAAGACGGGAGCCATCCACGATGGGCACCAAAATAGATCCAGCCCAGCCCTACAAAACCTATCGTTAGCTAGAGCTCCAGCTTCTGTGCCGCCGCTAGAGCAGCCTGAGCTACTTTACCTTAGGTACCTTACAGTACCCCACAGGTCCCCTCTTTAGCGGTCGTCTCCAACGTGCAAGCCGGCAGATGCGACAGTTGCGGAAAACGCTCTGGATCACATGCATCAATTAATAGAGTCAAAGTTTCGAATTGGGATGAAAAGGATCATAGTCGAGTCCATACTAAGTTGGGTCGTGCAGATATCCATGCTTCTCTCCAGAGCTCTCTGAGCTATATTTAACCAATACAAGACCCCATGTAAACAAACACATACCTGTCTACGTCATCCCCGTCATTATCATTCACCTCACAGTATCTTACCTCGTACTTTATCGTAAGCTTCCCCGCCGCTGACCGGACTTGGACCTTTCATTCCCTCCTCCTACATCATCACGACCATTTACACTTCACCTCACTGCACCTATAACCTCAATTAGGAACCAATTTTGCTCACAGTCAAGCTAGGCCCTCTGGCCCAACCAACATCATGGAGTCTTTCTCGCAGCTCAAGCGTCGTACCACCGACATCCTCCACAATGTTCAGCAGAACCTCCCTTCTATGCCTTCCGTCCCTTCCGTCCCCTCGGTCACTTCTCAGAAGAAGGATTCTATCAAAGGCACGTGGGAGCGTATCGATGCTCCCGACGTCCCCCGCTCTTCTCACTCCCTTAACATCGTCCACGGAACAGCCTACATCTTTGGCGGCGAGGTCAAACCCCGGAAACCCGTCGACAATGATATGCACGTAGTTACCCTTCCTTGGAGCAGCGCTGGCGCCGATTATTTCAAGATCAAGGCAGTCGCTGCCAAGCCAGATGAGGAGCCGAAAAAGGTCGAGGCTCAGCCGCCCGCTGAGCCACCCGCTCAGACAGAGGCCGAGGAATCAGACGAATCCGCTGAAGACTCAGCTGAGGAGGAGAACGAAAAGAACCTTGACGAGGTCTCACTCGCCGAATCAGACCAGCAAGCTGAGGAAGCCGAGAGCCAGTCTAAGGGTAAGGAGCCCGCTGGTCCTGAACGACCGGAATTGGGCAACGTCCCAGCCCCGCGAGTCGGCCATGCCACTGCCGTCATCGGAGCCCGTATCTTCATTTTCGGCGGTCGTGGTGGTCCCGACATGCAACCTCTTGATGAGGCTGGCCGTGTCTGGGTCTTTGACACTCGCTCCAACACATGGTCATACCTTGACCCAGCGCCTGCTGTTCCAGGTGGTAACATTATCCCCCAGCCCGCCCCACGAAGCTACCACTCAGCCACCTCCATCGACCGTCCCCGAGATTTTGCCCCTACCCGACCCAAGGAACCCGAGACCTGGGGACAATGGGCTCTAGGAGACACTTCCAAGACAGGCATTCCTCAGGCCCCCATTGTTGGCAATGTCGCTGAGGATGCTACGGATGAGGAGTCGGACGGCTATGGCACCTTCTTCATCCATGCTGGATGCCTTGCCAATGGCGAGCGTACCAACGATATCTGGGCCTTCAATGTCCACGACCGTACTTGGAGTGAGCTTCCTGCTGCACCTGGACCTGCTCGAGGTGGCACTGCCATTTGTGTGAGCAAGACCCGCCTGTTCCGCTTTGGCGGTTATGATGGCGAGAAAGAAATCGGAGGACAGCTTGACTTCCTTCATCTTGAGGTTGAGACATTCGACGACAAGGGCACAAAGGGTGAGGTCGCAGTTCGTGCCCGTGGCGGTTGGCAAATCGTTCTCGAAAGCGATCCTAGCGCCGAGTCCACTGAAATCCACGCCGAGCCAGCCCAGGTCTGGCCTGAGCCTCGAAGTGTCGCATCTTTGGAGGCCATTACTTCAGGCGCTGGCTATGAATACCTCGTCCTGACCATGGGCGAGCGTGACGCCAGCTCAGAGGGCCATGAAGGCGCAGGAAAGTTCTTCAATGATGTTTGGACGTTCCAGGTACCCCCTCTGGGCATGACTGCTGCCAGCGTTACTGCTGCTATGTGGCAAGCTGTCGGTCGTAAGACGGGTGAGGGCAAGTGGAGAAAGGTTGACCTGGAGCCCTACGACGACGATAACAGTGATGAGATGCCCGAGTCAAGAGGCTGGCTTGCCAGCGCGCCCATGGGCGAACTTGAGGAGAGCGGCATCCTGATCTGGGGCGGTCTTGCTGAGGACAACGAGAGACTCGGAGATGGTTGGATCTTGCGGGTGGGTGATGTCTAGATAAAAGACTGATCAAATTATCGGCTTGGATACTTATTTTGGCGCAACTTGTTTTTATGGCGATACTTTCAATTGTACGAATGAAAGAACGGAAAATAAAGAAACCTCGTACGAACTCAATACCTCACATAGTATAGTATATTGCTCTTGATGAGAATCCACGCATTCTATACCAGGGATAGCATTCAACATGGTGTTATGTACAATCGTGGCCTCCTCCCGCTCGGCACTTTTTGCATCGTCCACCCCAAAGCATTCCTTGCCTTTAAACTAAAAAAGAGAGATAATAATGTTATAATTCTACAGGTCCGCCCTTGTGGTCTCGGTTCCCCAGGGCTCCGAGGTGAGGTTTGTCTGACCCGCGCTGTTCTCGCATGTGTCTCGGCTGCTGAGGGGGCCGGGCTTGGGGACATTGACGGTGGAGGGATCGGTGGAAGTAGCCTTGGCCTTGAGAGCTGTGAGGAGTTCGACGACGGACTTGGGGGTAAGGTCCTCGTAGTAGTCGTCGTTGATCTGAATCATAGGAGCGTTGACGCAGGCACCAAGGCACTCAACCTCGAGGATGGTGAAGAGGCCGTCGGCGGTGGTCTCGCCCTGCTTAATTCCGAGGTGCTCCTTGATAGCCTTAACGATAACATCAGAGCCACAGCCTCCGAGTTGGCAAGGGGTCTGTTGAAGCAATTGTTAGTCAATTTTTGTCCTGTTGGTGCTGGGAGTCTTCAATGACGTCTATTCGCCATTACCACAGACTACCACGAAGCAATTGCCGTCGGGAAATGCGTGCTCTGAGCAGCAGGAGAACATACCGTAGTGCAGATCTGGACAAAGTACTTGCCCACGGGAGTTCGGTTGTACATGGTGTAGAAAGAGGCAACCTCGTACACTCGCATGGGGGGCATCTCGAGAAGACGGGCGACCTCGTTCATGACGCTAATGCTGGTGAAGCCGTGTTGGCGCTGGCCGAGGTCGAGCAGAGGCATGACAGCAGCCTTCTTGTACTGGGGAGGGTAGCGCTTAAGGATCTCGGCAATGACGGTCTGGTTCTCTTCGTTGAACTTGAAAGGGATACTGGGGTTGTTGTCCTCGGTGTTTCGATGCTGTCACACACACACGAAATGTCAGACAGGTTCTCCTTCACTTGGGATGCAATTGAGCCCTCCAGAAGAACGGTAGATGAACTGTCGATCCAGAGGCGCAATTGACAACGCCAATTGGACTACTTACCACCATGAGAGAATCGCTTCGTCGGCTGGCTGTGAGGGAGAATGCGGCGCGAGACTGGGGGCGGGCGGCCCGGCACGCCGGCCGGATGGCGGAGCGGAGGAGAGGACTGAGCTTGCTCGCCATTGTGAATTGTGAGATGGTGATTGTAGATGAGCGAGCGGAGCGGGTTCGTTCGGGGGCGGGAGGGCTTGTGAGGCGATCGTGAGGTCGTCGGTTCCGGGTCTTGCCAAAATGTCGCCGTCGTAGCGAGCATTGCAATTCGAGTTGGAGCTGCTTGCAAAATCAACATCGATGATTGGTGCACTTGGCCCTAGGTTTAGCCGGGCCCGGGGTGGGCCGAAGGAAAGGTACGTATCGAATTGCCTGCGGGAGGTGGAGTTGGAGCTTCACCTCCCTCACTTGCCATCAAGCTACCTGCCTACATATGCTCTGCTGTTATCATTATGATCTTTGATAATTCTCATTCGAACTTCCTGGTTTCGCCTTAAATACTGCTTGAATCATTCTCCGAATTGTCAATTCACTTCCCGGATAACTTTGCAACAGTCCACTATTCTTAGCAGAGCAGCTAACTAGTCAAGCCATGTATTGCAGACTAACCACCAACATGAGCAAACAATATTTTGCTCGCTTACTGTAAACTTATCAATCAAAGGTCGTCTATCACGGTAGGAATGGTCTCGTAAGAGCCTGTCTGCCTTGACAGCCTTGAGTAACAGCAACTCTGCAGTCCTCCTTAGTAACCCAGCATATCTTGCCAACACATAAAATGCCGTCTTTTACACCAACAAAACGACACGCTACGGAGACGAATTTCGCGAATTTGGTAGCACTGCATTCTGCTCTGTCCTTGTGCGCAATCTCTCATGCCTTTTGGTGCGCCTAACTAGGATCCATGTCGTGGCTCGCCATGCAGTTTCAACTGGATGCAAGGTGAGGGAGGCCGTTGGGCGGTGATCAGCATGCGTCTTGGAGATATTGGCAAACATTGTAGACCCAATTGGATTCATTCCGTTCAATTGCACAAGCGGTATCCAACACGCTGATCTCTTTTCAGCCCAAAAATAACGACAGCAAAAACAGATATTGCGGAGTTTGTCTTTACACATGAGTCTTTTCATGTAAGACAGCCGAGAAAATGCATCGTGCTTGACAATATTGCTCAGGTGTTGCTTTACACTCGCTTCCTCACGTGCAAGAGCTAGACGACAGCGTACACGGTTAATATAAGCTTAAAGGGTCTTGGTGTTGAGCCCCGTCCGTCCCGTCCGTCGACCACAATACAAATCTGAGTCAAGGTAACTCTGCAACCTCAGGCTGTGAAAAGCCCGTTTGACCCCTGGGGCAGCACAATTGTATAGCTCGGCTAGAGGGTTGCCTCCTCTCCTGCTATGAGACATGGACAATGGATTGGGTGCCGCCCGGGTGGCACAGCGGCTCATGTTGTGGTTCTCAAGGCTTATAACACGGGACTGCCGATGAGACTTGGTCCTGCGGTTGATAACTCACAAGATCGGGCGCATACGGTTAGTTCGACCAACGAATGATTTGATAGACCCTTGTGAGTGACTCTCATCTTGTTGGTTTGAGGTCGTGATGTGGAGGCGGGGCCAGAGTAGGGAGCCGGCGTTGTGATGGCTGAACTACCTAATTTTAGTTAGTGGTAGGATATGGAAGGGCTGAAATGTACAAACAGTTCGTGTATATATAATATCGAGCCGGTCGCGTCAATAAATCAGCCACGGGTGTAATTATTGATTGAACCCCGTCATTCAATTGATCTGATTTGATCTGGTGCTATACTCCATCGTGAGTTGACGGCCCTTACTATCCCAAGTTGAGTGATCACCTCTAAAATAGACCCTTGCTAATATCATTCAGCTCATACCTTAAGTTAGCCACTTAAGAAAAGTGCCAGATCTTAAATGAACTACGGAAGGTAGATGGCGCACCTCCTTCTCGAGGTTTTCAGCTCAGCTTGGCTTGGCTTGGTCTGATAGGCAACCGCATCTGCGACTCCTCCTTTGACTTGACTTCCACTTTCTTAACAAAGGAAATCTTCAATTACATGGGGTCCAATCCTTCCTCTCCCCTTGATTTAATCTCTTCTAAACAACTACGCTTTGCCTTTTGGCTACTATCACATCATGCCAATTGAATCGCGATTCTCTGTCTCGGTTCCTAATTGCTCAATACAGCAATGGGTCTTTGGCTCGCCTTCTGGCCCCTTACCAAATAAGAAGGCCTTCATCGATGCTGATCAACCTCAAGAGCGTTATTTCACCTATAACGAAGCCCGACTTCTTTCAAAGCGCATCGCCGTCGGTTTAATCGACAATGGCCTCAAACCGGGTGGTCGTGTTCTACTCTTTGCGAGTAACAGCATCTTCTTCCCAACTATTGTGATGGGAGTATGGATGGCAGGGGGAATCTTCACCGGAGCAAACCCTGGATATGTCACTCGAGAGTTGGTTCATCAACTCAAGGATAGTGAGGCGTCGTTCATGATTGCTGCCGATAGCGTCATCAAGGTTGCATTGGATGCTGCCACACAAGTTGATATGGATGATTCACAGGTCTTTTTGTTGGATTCAACATGGCCAGACTCATCTGTTCTTGAGACACAACCTCATGAGGGAAGCAGACATTGGACAGAACTCATTGCAGCCAGGTCAGAAGGCGAGAGATTTGAATGGATTGAGCCAACGGATTCCAAAAATTCAGTTTGCACTCTCAATTACAGCTCGGGTACTGTATGTTACAATCCTGTATTTACTGTTCTAACAGACAGACGGATCAGCTAACAACTATAGACCGGAATACCCAAAGGCGTCGAGATATCACATTACAATCATGTTTCCAATAGCTGCGGCGTTACAACTTTTCACAAACTCGATCCCGACTTCGAAGCTCGACGTCGACGTGCCGCTGCTCTATGTTTCCTCCCGATGTATCATGCCTTTAGTCAAGGCTACTTCATCACCAGTTTCCCTTACGAGCGAGTCCCTGTCTACATCATGCCTTCTTTTGACTTCCCCAAAATGCTTGCTCATATCCAGACCTTTCGCATCACAAAGCTCCTGGCTGTCCCGCCTATTCTAGTTCTCATGTCGAAACATCCGCTTGCACGCCATGCCGACCTCAGCAGCATCGATATGATTGCATCAGGCGCTGCGCCACTAGCGAAGGATACGCAGCGTGAGATAGCCGGGATGATACCCATGGGTGAATCGGTCGTACGGCAAGGTTGGGGAATGACCGAAGCGACTTGTACTGCACTTTCGTGGGACCCTAATAAGGCTCCGAGCTCTGCGGCTGGCGAGCTGACCCCTGATTCTCAAGCCAGGTTGGTCGACATCGAAACTGGAGATGAAATTACAGTCGCAAACACTCCTGGGGAACTTTGGATCACCGGTCCTACTGTAATGCGCGGCTACTGGCGTAATCCTACTGCGACACGAGACGCTTTTGTCACTGATTCGGATGGTACTCAATGGCTTCGGACTGGAGATGTTGCTTATGTGGAAGAGTATGCGAAGGGAACACTATTTCATATTGTGGATCGCGTCAAGGAATTGATCAAGGTCAAGGGTATGCAAGTTGCTCCGGCTGAACTTGAATCTCTGCTCCTTGAACGGGAGGATATTGCCGATGCTGCTGTTGTCGGGGTTATCATCGATGGCGAGGAGTTCCCCCGTGCCTATGTCGTCAAAACACCAAACGGAAAAGACACAACCCAAGAAGACATTGCCAACTGGATAGCAAATCGTGTTGTTAAGTACAAGCAACTTAGGGGTGGTGTAGTCTTTGTTGACACTATCCCTAAAGTTCCTGTAAGTTATTGACTCCTCCTCTGCACAGCAACATTCCTCAAGTCCCAAAGCTTACATGTTGCAATCACTAGTCAGGCAAAATTTTACGAAAGACACTTCGTAAGCGAGCAAAACGCGAAGTTAGCAACGGCCTAGAGGTGCGCGCCAAGCTGTAGGTCAGCGGCGGCGACGGGCGCGCATGCTAATTTTCTGTATTGTCTTCGCAGGCCGTGACTCTTGTTACGTCTACGAAGATCGATGCAGTACAGCAAGTGAGGAAAGAGTTCAGGTCACAGTTGGTGACATTTATGAGATCTTAGATCTTCAGTACATAAACCCTACGATATGCTATGCTATGCTTTTTAGGGGTTGATTGCAGCTATATCATAACGGACACCTCGCCGTTATCGGTCATGACCAGTGCACCTTCAGATCTCTGTCTACGCCAGAAGTTGGTGGCTCGCAAAACTGCATCATCAATCAAAAACCACCATTTTTTCGCAAACGTTTCAGATACTTCCCACCCAGCCTCATCCCACGCAGCATTGCCCCAGACTCGGAACGGATCTTGAACCAGATCTTCGGACAGCTTGTCTTGATCGATGACTTGCAGGGAACGGAGGAGCCGGTCGCGAACGCCAGGGAATGGAATAATGTCGACGTATGAAGGATGAGGGATAGTTCTTTGCAGGTGCGTGGGCGCAAAAGAAGAAGGTATGGTAAATCCGGAAGACTCAAAGATGCGTAAGTGGGTGATAGCTGTGCAGGAGAGCTGGAGAGTGGCAGCATTAAAGGTGTATGCGGCGACTGTGGCAAGCGGCGTCAAGATGATAAAATGGGAGTCGAGATCTGGGGGAGGCATATCAGAACTCCCATAGGGTGGCGATGCGTCCAAGCCCGACGTACTTGGGGCTTCAGGCGTGCTTTCGCTTATGGCCGAGTCATTGTCGGACACTCGCTGTATAGTTCTGCCAGCTTCGTCAGAGGTAGAGGCAAGGCTGCCTCTGTTGGTATGAGAGCTGGCTGCTGGTTTACGCCGGATGGTATTTGGCTTCGTCCTAAGGCTGGCTCCTACTCACAAGGGCTAATCAACTCTCTGTCAATAAGCTAAAATATAAATTCAACACTGGGTATATAAATCGCCTTTACTTTACTTACTGCGGGCTCTTTGGGCGAGTCTGTTTTGGATTCTTTTGTGATCGTCAGTATCTGTGACCGCTGACCAGTCGTCCTCTGGTCGAAGAAGATAAGGGGTCCATCTGTCACGCATCTTTAGAGTGTGCGGTGGGGGATGTGATGGGTTGTTATAGTGAAAGTGATGTGAGTTATGGACGGGTGAGGTTGAATGACTACTATTTAGTAGACTATCTACGTATAGCAACTCTGACTGTCGGTTTTCTCATTTGTAAGCCGCCGTGACGCTAACTTGAATACTACAACCACCAACCACAAGGATACAACACAAGACAGTACCTAACTTGACCTGGGCTGCTATCTTACTGTAATTTACCATCACAGATGATCTGGAGCTCATCTCCAACTGAGATCTTGACACTACTGACATCGGCAAACTCGGCGACGTCGGCGTTGAGCGCCTCCTCATGAGCCGGGTCCATAAAGAATCCTGCCATGTCCTTCACGGTAGGAAATATGAGGGTGGTGATCCCGTCCACGTCAGAAAACATGAATTGCTGCGCAATTTCTGGGCCAAGGTGTTCCTTGAGCGATGCTGCATGAGATTCGAACAGATGGTGCTGATGAAGTGCCCAGAGAGTCAGTATAGAACAGGTAGAACCCCTGGCTCTTTGATGAGCGTACGTGGACGTAGGATATGCAGTTGTGTTTCATTATCACCGGCCCGGCCAGCTTTCCGTGGAGGGCGAAGCGACGAGAGAACTCGTCCTTTGATACACCCTCACGGTAGCTCTGAAGATGTCTTTGAATGGGGCAGTGGCGGTTTTATCGGTAGTAGACATGTTAAAAGTAGGTATTGGATTTTTAGAATGTGAGTAGGAAGTTTGTTTAGATAGTTGAAAGGGGCTGGAGTCTTATATAGGTTTCCAAGTACTATGCTTTTCCTGAGTTGGTCATTGAAGCGCCGAGGGCATTGGCGTCAGCTTTGACTTGTTGGTAAGGCGGCATGTCAGAATTCCACTGCAAAGGCTTTCATTGTGTTTGTATCCTTGTCTACGGGTTACAAATCCATGTGTCGTGGTTGTCAGAAACCAAGTGTCAGAAAATCACCATGAATGTCAGAAAGCAACATGGTGACTTTCTGACACTTGGTCAAGCCATGGCTCTCTGAGAATTATAGGGTCCTGATCTAACTCTGATATCTTCTTGATGGTTCCTTCATACATGCCATGATTCTGTTAGAAATTGGTCCAGGAAGTGGGCTGTATCAGTTGAGATTACCAGGTTCGCCAACAAACATGTCTGGTCAGATTGAAAGCATATAGGAAATGTGGTAATTGATTTATCGGCTTCATGAATCGAAATGTCTGGTTATAAACTCATCCTCGTGCTCCCTGCAAAGGATTCACGGGCTTGAGATAGTACAAGTGGATGACTACCTATCGGTTCTGGTACAGCATCTATCAGGTCGTCGTATATTCAGTCTACTACTTCCCCTCCGCAACAAGATACTCATCTCAGATCTCATCTCCAATCATCATCCTAACCTCTTCTACTAGCGTCGAGGGAATCACCATATCCTTCGCCCTATCAGCTCTACCTCCATCAATTTTATACTCAGCCGGCAGCTTCACGCCCTCTTTAACTCCTAATATCTCCTGGGCAACCGCAATCCCACACCTCGCCGCTACCGGCATTCCATGACCCGTATATCCAGCACTAACCCACAGGCCACTATCTTCACCGCCCAGTGCTGCGGGTAGTTGGCCAACCCAAGGATAGCTATCCTTTGAATAGCCCATGATGCCCGTCCACTCATATGTAGCTTTAAGAGTAGCGTCTTCCGCTTCTTCTGGTGCCTTTAGCTTGAGTGTTTCGTGAAGTGAGGCGCGCAAGCGTTGGGCTATCACCGGATCGATCGTGTCGTCGCGCGAGACCCCAACTTGACCGTCCGATACGCCCAATCTCTCACCGCCAGTAATGAGTTCTCCTGAAGGTTGTTGAACTAGATAATCGTCTCCTCCAGTTGGTGTCCACCATACGTGGCTGTGCTCGAGTGGCGAGCTACCGCTTGAGGGAGTGAGGGCAGCAACTTGTCCACGAACGGGGACGATGAAGCCGGATAGTTTTGGGAGAAGATGTGAAGTATAAGCGTTTGTCGCGAGTATAACGTTCTTGGCAGCTATCTGGCCGCGAGGTGTATGCAGAGCCCACGAGTCGCCTATACGCTGAAGATGGTCCACGGGTGTCTTTGTCTGGAGGTTGAAAACACTGGAGTCATTCTCGTCGATGAGATGCTCAAGGACCCAGCTGACGAGCTTGTACGGCCATAGCTTAGCCGCGTTAGGCTGGTAAATGGCAGCAAATGCCCCTGGGACGCGCAGCTTCTGCAGCTCCTCTTTATCCGTCACAACCTTTACCTTATCAGCCAGCTCGGGGTGGGCCTTTTTGAGACGCTCAAGATGCTTGGTTATGAGATCGAGAAGTTCCTGCGAGGGAATGCGATGGACACCTCCCACAGTCTCCCAGTCACAAGGAATCTCATGCTCAGATACAAGGTTCTTGAGGAAGTTGAAAGTGTCCAGCTCAAAGCGAGCTACTCCTGGCTTGGCAGCATAAATTAGAGGTTGACAATGTCCACCATTCTGACCATAATCAGTAAGCTTGCAAACAAGAGACTATTATCAAACTCACCCTTCCCGTAGCTCCCCAGCACGCCTCCCTCGCTTCAAGGAGTACCACGCTCTTGCATCCACCTTTGGCAAGTTCCCTCGCTGCAAAAGCACCCGTGATACCGCTGCCCACAATCACAACATCAGCCGTCGCCGGAAGCTCTGCCGTGGTGCGATGTCCGAGGAGCTTCTCCGAGGGCTGGTGGTGCCAGTATGACTTTGTGCTCTCGACGCTGGGCAACTCGGCCTGTTCTTTGAGCAGCGTGGGGACCGCCATTATCTTTGTCCGATGGCTGAGTTGCGTGTGTGAGACTAGGAGGAGTTGTGGTGATGGTAGTATGTAGTTGTTGTATTGCGTGTACTTAGTAAACCCCGCCTTGAACGGCAGTCATCGAAGGACGTTGGATGTATTACGTAGATCTCCAGCTTTATCATATGCAACAACATGAACCCGATAAACTGATAGAACGCTGTAACGTTATAGGCTTGATAGACTATCACGACATACATGTACCCACATACAAACACAAACACAAACACAAACACAGTAGCCAAGTCGATTGTTTTGATGTGAATTGATCATATCATATTCATGCCATTTCGTCGTCAGAATCATCAGCAACTATCAGATCAACCTCCTCCATCCAGGGGCCCTTTTAATCCTTCCGGCCTTTCTTAGGCTAATGGGCTTCTCAAGTATCCTTCCTCCATGCATGCTCAAAGAGCCATTACTATAATTTACAATATTCCATCTTCCACTTAGCAAAGTCCTGCCCTTCCAATGACTCGATACAATCAATTCTCGGAGACAACTGTCTCGTCTCTTTTCGCTCTTCCATATGCTGTTCTGTGCTGTTTCCCCTCTCTGCTGAATCCTGCAGAGGTTTGCCGAAACTTTTGATTATTACTCCCGCTCAATATGCGCTGCAATCGCAGCATGTCTAATTCCTTCCAGGGTATTTCGTACACGCAATCTCGTTCTTGAGACGCAAAATATTCCAGCCACCCTCCTGGGAGGGACACATTGTTTACTTGTGCCTTTACTCCGGGTGGCGTACATAGAAAACTCGAATAGATAAAATAAGTCGGCTCGGTGTTATGTCGTCGTTGTGCCTAAAAGCAGCGGGTTCCGATCCGAATGTTGAATAGCCGACTCAACAAAACGCCCAGGTGAACAACTCTCTCGCTATCGGCTTCCGTTCTTCGTGGTATTCATATCGTGTCGTAGTAGTAAATGATCGAGGGGCATCAAAGCGCAAAATTCCTCCAGGCCGCTCCATGATCCTAGCTCAGATCAGGCTCTCCAATGTGGTCGACCTGACATATCCGCCCATGAAAGTTTTCGACAAAAATTCCCAGCTCCAAGGTCCAGCATGCCCGCAGAACTCCAGTGTTATCCAGAGTCGAATGTAATAATAGGGTCATCGCTTTGGGGTCCTTGTGCTCTCGTATATTTCTCCTTAGACATCAGTCATCTCTGTGTCACTGTCCCCCTCTGCGATGGAGACGGGAAACATCTCGGCTGGTCCCCAGTTTCCTTCATATACGGTCGCCGGCGCGGCTCGATGGTGTCCGACCCACTGCATGCCCTCAAGTTCGAGAACATGCTGCACAGATGGTCGCTCGCTGGGCTCTTGTGCCGTCATCCATCGTACAATTGAGTCGAGGGAGCTGCTGTGCATGGCGTTGACCATAAACTCGGGAGGCTGCTGTAGTTCCGATCGCTTAAACGAGCCAAACAAGTTGCTTGGATCGTGGGTCTTTCCACTTTCGAACTCATCACTGTGAATAGCCTCGGTGGGGTTGCCAGTGGCATCTCGCTGGACCTCGCTGGAGGGCGTCCATGTAAGACTGGGTACTTCGGAAAGATCGCCGGAGCGCAGGGCAATCCAGGTAGGGCCGTTGTCAGGTAGCACAACGTTGGCTGCAGTTTCTAGGATGATTAGTCCGAGCGAGAAGACATCGGCAGATTGGCAGGATTTGCCCTTGAGCATCTCGGGAGCCATGTACTCGCGGTCGCCCTCGACATCTACACCTTCGGCAGATGAGCACGATTGGGCGAGGCCAAAGTCTCCAATCTTGAGAACGCCTTCAAAGGTGACGAGAATGTTGGCTGGCTTAAGGTCGAGATGCATAAAGCCCGCGTCATGAATGTCCTTGAGACCCTATACTGATGTTAGCTGGATGAAGATGGGCGTATATCGGGTACAACTTACCAAGCAAAGGTCTTGCAAGATCTTGAAGATGCGGAAGTCATCCAATCGGCCACCTCGTCCCACATTGCCCAGGAACTTGTCAAGGGTACCTTCCTCGCAATACTCTGTTTGAATGTACAGATGATAGTTGTGCTCCCAATGATCAAAGTACTGCACTACATGCTCAGAGTGCGTCAAAGCCTGCAGGATCTTTGCCTCACGGGATTTGGTATCCCGATCCTTGGGTCCTTGGAGAGGGTGCTTGCTCTTCTTCACAGCGAATACCTTACCCTTCGCAGGGCTCTTCGATCGATCGCTGGGAGTTGCGACAAGGTTATCAAAAGCCATTTGTCGATGATCCACCTGGGTCACACGATAGACAACTGAGAACTCGCCCTTTCCGATTTGTTCAACCTTGTCGAATCGAGAAGACAGGCTTGCGTCAATGTCAACGTTGCTCGTGCGAACATTGACAGGAGTGACAAGAAGGCTAGTAGATGATCGTAAATCTCTTCCTGCTGTTGGTGTAACTGGAGGCGGCATATTATCCGAGAAGGCTTCACCAGCCTGCGAGATAGATAATCGGCTAGTGTCGAGAGGAAGAAGGCTCTCCCGTGGGGTTTGTGGTGTTCGTCGTCCATCAAGAGGACTCGCTGAATCAGAAAGTTTCGTTTTAGTAAATGCTTCATCAGGGGAGCTCAAGGATTTACGCAAAGAAACTGTGCTTAGTGGAGAAGGAGCGTGAAGTCCACGTTGAGCCCTGGAGCGGCTGAACGAAGACAGAGGGGGATGTGAAGATGGGAAATGCCAGCGCCCAGCAGCGATAAGTCGACTTGAATTGTCGATTGATCCAGCTGGAGCGTCCGGCACTGCGAGGTCCGACTTACAAGTTGCTTCTCGGGGTATAGAAGAACCGAGAATTGGCGTAGGGGCGTGTAAGATTCGATTGGCGGTTGGGCTGTTGTTGGCATGAGGGCTTTCAAATGAGTGCTCGCTGACCTTGCTAAGGCTAGGAGTCAGGGTGTTCTTAGTCGGAGTTGGAGGAGCGTCGCCATCCATAGGATTCGAGAAGTCAATCGTGTCGCCAAAGAGCTTGTGCTCGTCGCCATCTAGACTCAAGACGCTACCGCGGCGTGCGCTCCTAGAGGCACTGCCGCGTTGAAAGATCGACATTCCTTTACCCGGTCTACTAAAACTGCCAGGGCCCTGAGAACTGCCAGGATTAAACGGTGTAGAAGGGAGACCGCCAAAAGAATTCCGGTTGTTACCCCTCTTCTTCATGGCACTCCCGGCTGGTGGAGGGAAAGTAGCGAAAGGGTTCGAGTGCTTTTTGCACGGTGTGTCGGGGGGCGCCATCTTCTTGTCCGCATCCTCTTCAGGATGTCGGTTCACCTTGGATATCAGTCCGGTAGAGTTAAAGGCGCCTACCCACAATTGCGAGTTGCTAGGCGTAGCCATCGCCCTCGAGAGGTCGTTCGAGCGAGTTGGTCGTGTTGCATTGAGAGGTAGTGATCGTGAGAAGAGGTGTGGTCTAGGACGGTCTGGCATCCGTGCCACAGGGGCATATGTAGATGATTCCTCGGTCAGACTGTTTCCTGAAGACGAGGTCGTCAGGGTCTTTGATAGAGGGTGTGGCTGGTAGCCCTTATCGCCAATGAAACTTGGTGGTTTCGATGTCGGTGTGGTAGAGGTAAAGGGACTTTCTTGGGGTACAGTAGGAGGAACAAACTGATCTTGAGAAAGGCGTGGTCGACTTCGGACAGGTGAGTAATCCGAGCTGAGCTGAGCCAGCTGTCTTTCACCCGTTCGCCTTCCCCAGGATCCCCGCTCCCCGTACCTTTGTTGCAGAGTCGACTTTCGTAGGGACGACGACCTCTTGGGAACCGTCGTCGCAGGCGTCGGAGAAGGGAGCGGGTCGCGGAGCGGTGCCCCGCCAGTGCCCGCGATTTCATACTCGGTAGATGAGTCTTCATGAATATAGAAACTCTGCGAAGATGTCGTATTGGAGCCAAATATGTTTTGGTCCTCGTTCTGGCCCACCCCCGAAATTCCATGCAAGCTCCGTCGCTTAGCCACCGGGCTTCCCTGACTCGGTTGGTCCAGATTCATAGTCGCATCGCTGCGCTTCAACGACCCGTTGTTTGGAACCATGGAGTTGTCGCTGTTCGTATCAAGGGACTTAAGAAATGCTGTCTGTGAGGATCCAGAGACGTCGAGGTGAAGACTGTGTCGCTTTTCGGGACTCGTAGTGAGGGGACTCGTCGCTCCAAGCGCGTTGTTCTCTTGCCCTGAAGCGTCGATAACGGAGGGTGCAGGCACTGCAGGTACGGAATTGCCGCTATCAGGCGCGGTGTTGAGGGCTCTCTTTAGAGGGCTCTTGGGGGACGCGCGGGCTCGGGTCAACGGTCTCGACGGAGATGTCTTTGCTGCCCTTGCGGACCGCAGCGAAAGTCTAACGTTGGGGCGGAAAGGAGTGAAGAGGGATGGATGCGGGGCAATTCCGTGGGCGTGAGGAGGTGCTGAGCGAGTGTGGGACGGTAGAGGTTGTTGGTTTTGCGGCGTTGCGCCAAATCGACGACTGGGTGATTGAGGTGAGGTTTGGTGGGGGCTCTCGGAGCTCTGTGAGTTTTGGGAGTTGGAACGCGTTAGGAACTTCGAGGGAGATCGTGAGATAGATCGTCGCAGAGTGCGAACTGCCGACGTGACGTCGATGTGGTGGGCGTGTGTCGGTGATGGTAAGGCGAGTGTGCCACCACTGCTGTTCGAGAAGGACATTGTGAGGCTGTGAAATGCTGCGCGCTCGGATCTATCACGAGCAGTTGGTGAAGTAGAAAGGCCGTTTTTAACAGTAAAATGAACCAGACGTTGTCAATAATGTTGCTGGTACGAAATAAAGTAACCGGTGAAGAATGCAGTAGGGAGAAATAAAAGTTCAGGCCCGTTGGTAGAACAAATGTGGACGAAACGGCAATGCGTCAAACGGCGAAATCGAAGACGTGAGAGAAGCAGCTCGAGGCGATACCCTACAAATCGCAAAAAGCTATGCCAGTCTCACTCGGACGTCAGAGGTCATATCATGACTCGACAATGAAGATAAATCAGGCGCTAGAGTGAGGTAGGCAGAAACGCTGCGATGCCAGGCTGCAGTTTAAAGTTCCGAATAGTGATCGAGCCGATTAGGCAACCAGGAAAAGGTGGTCCGGGATGAGATCGAATCGAAAATGGAGTAAAGATAAGTGTTTGCGAGAGAGTGAGGGAAGAGAAGGGAGGTTGAAGTTGGAACTACTAGGCAGTTGTAGGAGTAGTCGTGGTGCAGCGGTGTCGTGTTTCGTAGAAGACGGGATCGTTTTGGTTGGGGGTGGGCGGGTTCAAGAGACGGAGACAAGAAAGTTAGTGTGTGGCAGTTGGACCATGGCGCTCGTGGGCATGGGCTATCCTGACACAAACTAAGAAGCCGTAAAAGACTAAAAAGTAAAGTAAATCGTCTTGTCTAGGTAGTCTTTTGTTTGTGGTTTGGTTTGAACCGAACTCGCAAGCGAAACGCAATACATAGACCAAGACCCCTCGTGTGGCTGCGTTGAAACCAGAGAACCCTTTCTCAGGGCATAACGTGGATCCTCCAACGGGGTCTGGTGACTCAGATAATCAGGTCGAAAGGACAACGAGTGGTAGTGGCGATTCGGGCTGGTATGCACTCACGCTCGTCTGGGTTTTGTGCTTGTGCTGTCTTGTCTGAGGTGGGAAAGTTGGTACAGAATTGAACTTGAAAGACCCAGAGGGTGTGGGATATGATGGGATGGGAGGGAAGGGCGAGAAGAAGATGGACAAGACAAGGAAGGACTGGACTTGGTTGGAAGAGAGGGTCCCAGGGATGCGCGTGTTGGCGCTCGCTGGCAGTTGGCGGTTGGCTTTTGGTTAGGTTAGCTAGGCCGGGGCGGGTTGTTTTTGGGGGACCACATGCACGCCTAGCTTAGCCCCGTAAAAATAGTTCTAAGCGTGTTAGTGGGGAGTTTTGTCGTCGAACCCTCCTGTATTCACCCTTCGATATATCTAATAATTGAGAGCTATTGAGCGCGAGAATATGCAAAACAAGAACTATATGACAGGGGAGCAACCCGTGTACCTTGAAGGCAAACTCAGTTCGTACTCCCTACAATTTCAACCCCTTCCATCACCTTGCAAAAGCGGGAAAATAACAGGCTGGGTCAGCGGCGCGCGACAAGTGACGCATTTGTTTACAAGATTGCCTAGAAAGGAAACGCGCGACACGAGAAGACGCGTTTCTTCAAACAAGGGGGCGTGGCAAAACAGACTCACACTCCCTGTAGCCCCCTTGTCAGTGGAGGTCATCTTTCAAGGATAGCGCCGGGAGCTGGTCCCCGTAACCCAGCCCGTCCATGGCCCGTCCTTGTCCATCTCAAGCCTCTGCGACTCTACCGTACCTTTGCCTTTGCCTGTAGGTAGCTCTGATCTCTCCGTCCCATCGATGATGGCGCGTTCATCGAGACAATTACATTCCATTCGTCATATGTAGAGATTTATTGTCTCTGTCTCTATACATCCTCCTCGTCATACGTAGTTAGAACAACGGATCTTCTCCAATAACGACGATCGTTGTGATCGTCAGGGAAAAGCACGTTGTCCATGACGGGATATTCCCGTGCATGTGAGTTGGGTTACGCTAGGACTCTTGTAAGTGAGGTCTGAAGTGGTTCCCGGAGCCGACCTCAAACTTGCCAAAGCCTCAGTTTGCAACAGATATCGGACATGACAAGGAGATGCCCTCCACTGCTATGAAAGGTTGGGCATTGCTCACTTCACAAGTTCTTTATCAGGATGATCGTGGTCTTTGTCAAGTCAATATTGACTTTGAAATTTGACTGAAAATCTTATCAGAAGGAGACTGACATGTAAGTTGGGACGCCCAACGCCCTGGTCGTCGATACTCCACTGGGCGCATCGCAGCGCCAGTGCTCAGGGGTACTCCCGTCTTGGAGGCGGCCCTGATTATCGCCGTCTTTCAGGCTCTCTCACGCGGTCCAAGAAAAACTTGAAATACAGAAGGAGATCATATTAAGACTTTAAACGTGGGTAAAATAGAAGAGAGAAAAAACAATCTTATCTCAAGAACAGGATCACTCTCTAATATTTTATTAATACTTCATATAAGTTTAGACGAAGACTTATAAAAATCTTATAATATCTAAAGTAGAATACGAATACCTGTCTCAAGGTTTTGCTGGGCCACTAGAGGCTCTCTCAAGCCATCCCAAGCCACCCTTCTGACCTTCGCTTCTCCCAAGCCAGGCACAGGGACGGGACCTGGTCTCTTTTTGCCAGCCAGGGGGCTCCCAGGGCTCTGGCAGTTGGCGTGGGTTTCCACCTTGCTTGGGCTGGCGCCCGTTGTAGATCGCCCATGACATGGAATTCGGACGAGATGGGATAAGATCGTGATGAGATGGCATGAGGTTTATCTCGACACAGCACAGAGTCGAGCGCTTCTGCTGGTCGATCATGTGGTCGCAGGTTACAGTACAGTATGAACTTAGACGCTGGAGCCGCCAGCCCAGATCGCAGTTCGGGTGCTGGCAGGTTGCAGCAAGTCGCAGCCAGATGCGATGGAGATGGGGGCCGTGTCTAATGCTAATGCTAATGCCAATGCCCACCCGTTCGCTGGTTCCCGTCCTTCAGACCATTCAGCGTCATGATCGTCGCCGTCACTTGTTGATGAGCATGCCTCATCCCGGGCCCCGTCGCTCGCCTCGTACCTGGGACCTCGAGAGAGTGTACACGCTGTACAACAGAGACAACGTCAGCCTGGCTACTGAATGGATGCGATAAGCCTTGACTTTTAGCCTTGGCCAGCGAATTCCTCGTGCCAGTGATTGTCTTGCATCCATTCTTCAGACAGCCGCTCAGTGGCCCTCGGCTTCAGGTCTCTCCCTCCTCCTCATCCTCCCAACAGACCACGACCCAGGCCAGGCCACCTCATCGGGCACACACACACACACCCAGCAGCATCCCGTCCCACCCATGGCCCATGGCATCAGCCATGCCCTTCCATCCCGATACGCCGGGCCTCCCATGACGCGCAGCAAATCTCCTCGATCAAAACAAACAAACGGCTTCCCCTATTGTGCTGTGCACTCCCCACTGTCAGCCGAACTAGCTGGCGGTGGTAATTTGGGCTTTAAATTGTGCTCTTTATGCCAGCTCGCCAATGTCATTTCGCTTCTTTTGAAAGAGTCCGGGGTGGCCCCGCCATATTCGAGAGGGCAATTGCGCTAATAATACATTCTTTGTGCGCTCGTGAGTTGTCGAGCTGCATGTGGACAAGAGGAACCAAGCCCTGCTCGTGAGCCCCAGGCAAAGGGACCACCCGGCGCATCATATCACAGTTACATATCGCATCGTGCTTTGGAGATTTGGAAGCCCCCTAGCACTTCTTCCATCTAATCGGCCACCAATCAGGGTCAATATTCGGCATATGGCGGATGCTATTGCTTCTCTTGGTGCTGCTCCGTGCTTCTTGATTGAAGGTCTATGACAACTTATCAACTTACACGGATCATCTTCACTTACACACACATCGTAGAAGCTGCTGCCAGCATCCAAACTCGCCAGACGAACGCACATGCATCCCCCGCGCTCGCATAACTTGCACTAGAGCATCCGAGTGCAGGGGATGCATTGGCTGTGCACAACATTAGAGCGTCCAGCTTGTTGACCGCCTGACTGGTTGCATATTTTATGGGACATCCGCTGCAACTAGCTGGCCGTTGAAGCACACCGCACAAGTCTGCGGCTCTGTGAAATGAACCCCTATGCAGTTCATATTACAAGGGCTGTGTAAGTGACCTCGAACTATGGCGGTCTGCATCTATAGGACAATTTTGAGGTTCTCCTGAGCCCCTATTCACAGTCAGTTGCTGCGGACGGAAAGCGTTGTCTAGTTGTTGCGATGGAGGTTGGTGATGGTGTTGAGCGCGATTATACCACAACACCAGCAACACGAGAACTGGGGATCGCTTGCGCCTCCACGATGGATGCACAATTTTACATGCATCTAAGATTAGGCGCTAGGATGCAGCCATCGGATGTATTTATGTGCAGTAGCTGTCGGTCTTGCATAAGAGACCATCCAGAACGAGCCTGCAATCAAGCGCGCCGTTTTCCAAAATGGAAAACACGTCCAAACCCATGACGCAAAGTGGCTTCATACTCGTCTGACCATTACTGCAGCCAAGTGGACACTGATAGTATGGAGTGCCTACGAGCTCAGCTACCCTATACCTTCCTGCGGTTCGGCGTCATTTGTATTCAGAAACCTGCTGGCCTCAATAACTGGCCACGCTGGCAATGCAAATGCATCTGGACGGCCCGCATATCTGCTTCCGCTGCGACATATTGGGGTCACAATACTTCAAGTGGATTCGGCACATAACAGGCACTGCATAATCATAGCATAAGGTGTTTGATTGGGCAATTGGACATCACATTCGCAAGGGAGATGGCGAGGGGTAACTTGGACATCAACTCCAAGTCCTGGTCTCTTCCTCAAGTGAGGTCTCACATACACCTCCTCACTCACAAGGGAGGATCGAGATGAGCGATATTTTGCATACCAATTCAGTGTGTGATCTTCAGCCGTATATTGTATTGGAGTCTCTTGCATCACGTCCAGCTTCAACAAGCCACATCCTGGGCAAAACCGGCTTATCTGCTCAGGATTCCCCGCAAAGGTATGACAGGGAACGAAAGTGAGACGGTCGAGATACCGGCGATCTAGTAGAGCTCCATCTTCTCGAGGTGAATCAGGCCATTGGGCGGCTAGATCTGAATCAGTACCAAAATCTCCAAAGCACTAGTGACCGATAATATCTCGTCCAGATCTGGACCTAAAGGGGGTTCTTGTACTTACTGGTATGAACTGTCTCAGCTTCACGCCTGCCTCCCTAAACACCCGGGCTGTGTCATTGTCCATGCTGTATCCGTGAGCGTAAACGACCTCGCTGATGCCGACCTGGCAGATTTTGATGCTGCAGGTAAGGCAGGGACACGTGTCGCAGTACAGGATAGACCCCTCTCTTATTCTTTCCCTTCCTGCCTCCAGAAGGGCATTCTCTTCGGCATGGATGCATAAACAAGTAGATAGTCCCACGCCCGAGCTGTTGCCCTCGTTACACCTCGGGCATCCTCCTTCGGCGCAGTTCTGCAGTCCTCTTGGAGTTCCATTATAGCCGGTGCTGATAACCCTGCGCTCTTTGCCTACAAGTACACAACCAACCCTGCGCTTCATGCAATTGGAGCGTTGCGCAGCCAGGGATGCCAGCTCCATAAAGTAGGTATCCCAGCATGGGCGTAAACGATCCGGGTTTGGAATATCCAACTTTCCAAGTGTCGCATAGAGGTGCGCGAGAGACGAGGATGTGTTGAGTAGTCTCACAACAGCACGCGAGATGAGAGGAGATAGGCCTGTCTGAGGATGGTACAAGTGTGTGTCGCTATGTTCGACGAAGTCTTCTAGACTCATGTCCGGAGTTCCCGCATGCCTCTGTCTGGCCCGGTCCTGGAACCGGTGCCAGCGGACCGTCAATGGTGCGTCGACAGATATGAGGAGGAAGAAGGGCCGGCGAACAAAGACGTCGAGAACGGCCTCTGTGGGGATGTCAGTGGTAACAAAGCGGCTGCGCCAGCGTCTCGTCACGAAGTCGAGAAGGTCCTCGGCTGAAGAGAAGACATGCTGCGGCCCAGCCCGGAGGGTCAGCGTGGTTTCAGAGGACGACAGGTGGCCATTTTTGGTGGTGAGCGCAGTTGAGGTCAGAGCGCCTTTGAATGCCGCTGTGTCCGTTGATTGCGACTGCAACGGCGACTCCGTGTCGTGATCCTCGGCGGAGGCCGATTCAGTGTCCTGAGAGGAATTGGATGGCGCCGGAGGTGATGGAGGCTGCAGATAGAGGTATTTGAAGCCATGGTGCTCAACCAGATATTGAGCCACCGTCTTTTTGCCGGAGCAGATACCTGAGTGAATGTGAGCTTATGAACTGACGGAACTGGTTTGTGTGAGAATGATCTTACTGCCGCAGACTCCAATGAGCATTTTGTGAGTTTATACGATGAGTTGTCCTAGGTTTTGTAGATGAAAGGTCTGGTAGCAAATCTTAGTCGATATATCTCGCCTGAAGTTGAGATTTTTGCATAGTCATTTAACGCGTACAGCGACTATCCTAAGCGCGTCGCAGAGTGTGGGGTTCGCCGTTTGCGGCCGTTGGGTTGGCTGTTCTAGAAGGCCGACGGAACAATTCGAAGAGTGTCCCGTCTGATGTGAATAAAGGTGCTTTGAAGGCGGCCGACGGGTTGACTTGACTGTTTCTCCATCTTACGATACCGAACTGGGCGATCTCGATCTTGCGAGACAATTATATATATACCTTATGTTATATAACTTATAGCTAAGGTGTGCATTCCGGTGTCTGTGTTCCTTAGTATGGCAGTCTCCTCGGTTGTTCTAGACACAAATCTCAGATATTAATGAGATGGCGCTCCCAAGAAAAGTGTCACATTCTTTCAGTAAATGGTGGAAATAAATCCAACCGGGTGTAGGTATTAGTGTGTTCACTGCTTACCGAGTCTCTGGTTTAGGAGAAGGGGTATCGTATGTAACCCTGGGTGATAGTAAATGAGCCATGAAGGGTCTTTGTTTAGTATGTTGCGATAATCGGAATTACAATATCGATCCTCTTTTCTCTGTATTTTGAGAAACATGGATAGCTATATTTTCAGCTGGTTCATGTTGTGTGTCAAGATCCGATAGCAGGTCAGGATCCAGCAGTACGCTGGAACGGCTCGCATTTGGGCCTTCCCTGACAGTAGAATAAGAAGTCAGTGGCATAATAAGATCAAGATTCTAAGTAGTTTGCAACAAGATTGCATCTGTATTTGTTGGATGTAATAATAGTGAAAGACTGGTACAATACTACCTAGATAGCCTACCCTACATTAAAGTGCAAGGGGCGGGCAGGCACAGCTGCCCGATCCGATAAGGCAACCGATAAGTTAGGCTGTATCCGTACCCCGCCGTGGGGTGCACCTGCCTGCTTCTTTGATCGATAATCACTACATACATCATCGTCTTGTGATGAGTGACCTGGTCATCAAGTGACAGCCTCATCGTGACAGCCTCTCAAGTGCTCGTAGCCTCGACTATCTCTTACAGTCCATACTCTTCTACCGCTGATAAACATCAGTCATCACCTCTGAGTTTTTGTCTGCGTCTGCAGTATTAAACCTTGCCCACTCCCTCGGACCCCGCCTCAGCCCTACTTTGCATCTGCATTGTATACGTTACCCATTTTGTCAGCATCGAGAAAAACACCAGACGTTTGAACCTACACATACGAGAACCTCGTCGAAATGGCGGCGCCTCTGCAGTTTGCCCCATTTACTTCCGAGATTGAGTTGCCTTTCTACTCGGCACTCTTTGGCTCAAAGCTCGAACACGACAAGCTCGACGACTCGGCACGCAGCGTTCTGGGTCTTTATGAGCCGAGATTAGAAGATCCCGAGTCTAGCTGTCGTATGCAAATACTAGGAAATGCCCTCACGAGTAGCAGGTAAGTTCTCTGTTTGATTTTGCGCATTCCTTCTCTGACCATCGCAGAACTAATGCACCCAGTCCGCCTCTTGGGACGATGAGGGCCGAGGGTATCATTAGGAATGTGAATACACTCGAGGACTTCAAGAATACAGACAAGCCTGCTATGCTACAGACTGCTGGCCGACAGGTATTTCGGGCTCGATCAAGTGTGGGGGTATTGCTAACATTGCTAGGTATGGGATGCGATCAAAGACGGTAGTATCTACTCTGTTCCCTCCCTACTTTCATCATTTGTCATTCTCTCATATGCCGATCTCAAAAAGTACAAGTTTACGTACTGGTTCGCGTTCCCTGCCCTGCACTCTGACCCCTCGTGGAAGCGTTCCGGTCCAGCCGAACGTCTAAATGCAGAAGAAAGCACAGCCCTTGTCGACCGAGTTGGGACCTGGAGATACAGCGTTGACGCTCGCGAGCATGGGTTCTTTCTGGCGAAGAAAGTCCGAGGGGAAGAGCAGGAGACTGAGGATACCGATGCTTCGCAAGGACTCCCCTTTCGATGGGATGTGGGCTCATTGCGAGATTTTGAGACCGGCTTCTTTGACAATGTTGCCCAGGACGACCGTTATGTCGCATTTGTTGACCCTTCAACATATCCAGAGGGACCTGGATGGCCACTGCGAAACTTTCTGGTTCTTATTCGACAGCGATTCCGTCTGACAAAGACCAAGGTCATCTGCTATCGAGATACTTGGGCGAAGAGACATGAGGCGCGGAGCGTGATCCTCCCAATAGAGATGGACCCAGTCGACAACTTGGAGATTTCCGAAATGCCCAAAGTTACTGGCTGGGCTCGGGCGAGAAATGGCAAGCTCCAAGCGCAGCAGGTCAACTTGGGCGAGTACATGGATCCTGCACGACTGGCCGACAGCTCCGTTGATTTGAACTTGAAGCTCATGAAATGGAGAATCGCTCCTAATCTGGATCTTGAAACAATCAAGAACACAAAATGTCTGCTTCTAGGTGCCGGTACACTGGGAAGCTATGTATCGAGAAACCTTATGGGCTGGGGCGTCCGAAAGATTACCTTTGTGGATTATGGTCGAGTATCATTTTCTAATCCTGTTCGACAGCCGCTGTTCGATTTTAACGACTGCCTTGAAGGTGGAAAGCCAAAAGCTCCCCGAGCGGCTGAGGCTCTGAAGGAAATCTACCCTGGTGTGGACAGCGAGGGACATGCTTTATCCGTTCCTATGCTCGGCCACCCTTTCACAGACGAGGCAAAGACAAAGGGAGACTATGAGAAGCTAGAGAAGCTCATTGATGAACACGATGCTATCTTTCTGCTTATGGACTCGAGAGAATCACGGTGGCTGCCGACTGTCATGGGAAAGGCTGCGGGCAAGATTGTGATGAATGCCGCGCTAGGCTTCGATTCATATGTCGTTATGCGACACGGCTCTGAAAACAATGTCGAGGGTCAGACACCACTCGGCTGCTATTTCTGCAACGATGTAGTTGCCCCAGCAGACGTAAGTTCTAAATCCCCTTTGGACTTCTGTATCTAACTCGCGTTCAGTCACAAAAGGACCAGACGCTTGATCAGCAATGTACTGTTACTCGACCGGGAGTTGCTGCAATTGCTTCCGCTCTTCTAGTGGAACTCTTGACAAGTTTGTTGCAACATCCCCTAGGAAAGGATGCTCCGGCACCACAGCCAACTCCGGGAGTGATTCCAGAGAGAGACCCTCCTGACCATGCCCTGGGTTTGGTACCTCATCAGGTTAGAGGTTATGTATCAACGTTTCAAAACATTGTTATTCGCGGCCAGTCTTATGACTGCTGCAGTGCATGCAGCCCCAAGATCCTTAAAGCCTACCGCAGCGACGGCTGGGGATTCGTCAAGAAGGCGCTGCAAGAGAAGGATTATGTGGCAGAGCTTTCAGGCCTAGCTGAGGTTCAGCGAAGAGCCGAGGAGATGGCGGCGCAGGTTGACTGGGAAGAAGATGACGACCTGATTGAGGATGGTGAAGGAGAATTGATTTAACGGCATGTGGGAGATAGCAGATGATATGATGTTGATGTGCGTACGTAGACTTGGATTGCCTCAATGGTCTTGTGGGGGTTTTAGAACTGGCGTTATTTGGCATATGCTTCATTGCATCCTATGTCATAATGGAGTTTCGGCGAGAATGTCTTGTCACAAATTGATTAAGTTTTTAAATGTACCAACGATGGATTTGCACTTCATGTTTGAGCGTTTCATGTGTATCCTCAACGTATGTTAAAGACATAATTCATTGAGAAAGCGTTGCACCAAAACTGAAGTACGAATTGAAAGCATCAAGATAACATGTATCAAAACAGAAGAAGTGTTAAATTTAGCTTTCTAGCCCTATCTGTTCAGAAAACGTGTTGATCTGTATAAATACGTTGATGTTTTCGGCTCTCTGACTTCCGCAGCGAAGGATGAGGACCGAGTGAATTTATCTATTCATGATCACGTTATTCTCTTCTATCTATGCAGGAATAAAGAGAAGTTGACTATACGACTTGGATCTCGTATAGCGGGATTTGTTTACTTACTACATTCCCTTTTGGGCAGTCGTCCGCAAACAGAGTTGGATTAAAAGCTAGCATCGGTGGGTCAACACCACATTGGTCTTTCGAGTGATGGTGCCGGATACGTCTATAGGCGCTATACCGACCTAGGTTGTTTTGATCGTCTGTTTTGGTCGTTTATTGATTGTGTTGGAACCTTTTTATAGCTTGACTGAATCCTTCTGTGATGTCCTATAGCCGACACCATTCAATTGTGACTTGGACGACTAGCTGATACCCATACAATAACAAGCTCAACTCAAATGGTTAACAAACTTCTCATCGCAGCCGCTGCGGCGGGCATGATGCATTCTACAAGTGCTTTCGATCCTTCAACAGACCGATGGCTATGCCAACAAGACGACGCTATCTGCCTCACCTCGTTTGTATGGTGCTCTACCATCAAAGAAGATACCTCAAAAGGCTGCTCGTATCCTGAAAACACCTGGCCACACAATAGTAGCACCGAGGGTAAAAACCCTGCCATGGTTCTCTGGGATCAAGAATACATCCTCACTTGGAAGGGAACCGATGACAAATATCCTACCCTCATTGAGTGGCACTTTGTGAGAGACACAGATCGACCAAGCAACTCGAGCAGTTTGACGTGGAGCAAGGGTAAGTCCTACAACAAGAGAATATGTATAACAGTCGAAGATGCTAATGCTCAAGAGCAGAGTTGAAGAACAAGGAGGACTCGTACACATTCAAGTTCAAGGACCTCGCCGATGACTTCCCCAACAAGGACCACAAGGACATCGACGCCGAACAAGTAAAAGCCGCTGCCAGCAACCTGATGAACGTCTGGGCCGTCTCACAACCCGATAGACCCTATGAAGGCAAGGGTCGAGTTCATGGCAACCCGATGATGGACAAGTCTCAGCACTTTATCGTCATGGACGACGATGTGGTACCGTATCTCGAAGCACAGCGCAAGTTGGCAAAAGACGAAGAGGAGTGGAAGTGGAAAATGGGTGTTTTTATCGGAGTCGGTATTGGTGCGCCGGTCCTATTAGTCGCCGCTTTTATCCTGGGGAGATTGACGGGTGGGAAGAGGGTGCAGAAGCGGTCGGGGTATAAATCTGTGGAGTCGTATCATTCGGGGTATAATGAAGCGTATCTCGGCGGGAAGTAAAAGGTATCGCCGAGGAGTTGTTTGATGTATGAGATAAAATTCTCAAGGATTTTAATTGAACTCCAGTGTTCATGCAAGCTGTGACAGATATAGGCGATGCAATGCTACTGCATAAGATAGCAAGCAAGGTGCAGGTAACTGAACAAACAAATGAACGAAAAGTGAAAAGACTTCACAATGCAAGTAGGCCAGGCAGTTGTTGAACATATGGAATTATGTATCTCTAGAAATTTATCATAGTCGTAGTCTGGATGCTTTAAGCATCATTCCGTTGCCAATGCACCTCAACGCCTTTCAATGCTATATACAAGTGACTGTGCATCGTCACAATTGGTCCCAGTATCCAAGCAAGTATTCATGCGTGCATGTCTATCGAGTGGTACCGTCGAGTCTTGCTCGTTCGAAGTTGATCCAAATGATCGGGGGATGTTGCCCGGTTTGTTATTTACAGTCGGCCGTCGAAGGCGTACTGAGCAGCGAGGGGCCAGCCAAGGATGACAGCAAATCCAGGGAAGAAGCTGAAAAGAAACAGTTAGTTCTTGATTTTGATAAAGTTGTAGATGCAATTGGTAACTTACAAGAGAGCTTGGCTGCCAACTCGCTTGAACATCTTGGCGTAGTCGGGCTTAGCGGGCTGCTGGCTGATGGGAAGTCGCTCGAAGGGGTGAGACTCCATAGCTCGGCCAGCGTTTCGCATAGAGTTAAGGAGAGAGAACTGGCGACGCTGAACAGCGCGGGCAGCAGATCGAACAACGATGGGAGACATGTTGATTGAGTGGTGTGGGGTTGGTTTTGGTGTAAGTGGTTGAGTTGAGTTGAGTTGTCGAGATGAATCAATGAAAACCGAGAGTAATATACTCGAATAGATGAATTGAGTGGCGAGTTGGTTGTTTTATAAAGATGAGAGTGGAGAGGTTGTTATTGTATTGCTTTGTTGATCCTGTTGGTGGTGATGAGAGAGAAGACCATTTTGGAAGAGGTAGATTACATCGATTCTTATACAGAAGCAATATGCCGATCTCTTTGGTAAGGATCACAAATTTAGCCAAGGATTCCTTCAAGCGGCGAGCTCCCAGTGCCCGCTGAGCCGGATACATCCATTGTGGTCAGATTTCATCTGGTTTGGAGAGTATCATACCACTGTAGAGACCCGAATCCTGGGGTATTGAAGGGTGTTTAGCCAACCGACCAATCAGGTGTGCTCCTATACCATCAGTCAGCAGCACAGCCAGTGGTGCGTGGCACGATTTCGAGGGCGACGAGGGCGGTTGTGGTGCGATTCTGATTTGGTCGGCGGGGACCGGCGAGTCAGATGATTGGCCAATTGGTACATCCTGACAACCACCCTGTTTCTCCCGTAAACATCACATCTGGCCATGGGCTCATCGACTGATGTTGATGACTGCCCGAAAAGAAATTCTGGATCCCAAGGGAGCAAAGACCTGCGACTCTCCGGGGAACGGCGAAGAGCAAAAGGTTGCATTCGTAAGGCTCGGTCTTGAATATCACTAGGGTCTGCCATGATCTGACAGCTGCTCGGCCACTCATGAGGCTCTCCTGCATACCCCAAAGTCGCCTGCCCTGTTTCTTCTAGTCACGTTCTAGGCGTACACCATGCTTGTTCCTGATTGCATGACCGGGAAGCTCTAGATTGACAGCCCAGATTCATTGCATGAGATCCAGATGGCCAGACCATGACTGCCGTGGCCCTCGCCGATGCCGAAGAACTTAGGGCTCCACGATGTTGTGACTCTTTATTCTTAGTCCGTTAAGTCCCGCGCCGATGGTATGGTACTCTTCGGAGAATTTTATGTCTGAAAATGGTGACACGATCGGTTGTTCGAGCCGGTCTAAGCCCGTGAACGCCGGAGGAGACGGCACGGAGGAGTGGATTCGGAGCCGACGCGTCCGGTCCAGCCAGCTCTTTGTCATGTGACTAACAACGTGATATCTGACAGACCCAGCCATCGGTAGCTGTCAAGTCTTCAAGCTAAGGGTACCTTGTTGGAGATTACCCCGAAGCAATTGGTGATTGCGACGAGACAAACACGAGCTCTTGCTCAAGACACTCCTTTATTTCTCCGTCAATGCCTCTTATTGACCCTGTCACAATGTCGACGACTATTGTTAAAAGCGCGCCCGTTCAGCAGCCTGCGCCCAAGGCCGCTGTGCCCGCAATTCCGCTCGTCAACTCACCCGCCGCTTTGCCCGCATCAGTCGCCCATCAGCTGTTGCTCGCGGGTTTATTTTACTGGCGTTTCGATGCCCTGGTGGCCGATCCCGTCTCGACCCTTCAGACCGCTCTTCCTGTGGTTGCTGCTATTCAGGCGGCCTACCTTATGCTGTGTCTTCCTCCCGCGGGATCTTCGGCGACAAACAAGAAGCCGCGTCCTGGCGAGAAGAAGAAGTCGGATACACGGGAAGCAAAGGCTTTTCCTGTAAGTAATTGACCTTCAGCATAAACGTTTCAGATCTAACAGAATTTGTGCAGACTGCCGTTATCTCTCTTCTCCTCGCCCTTATCCTAACGCCCGTCCTCCACGTTCTCCTCGTCCTCTTCGGCGCTCCGTTCCTTACCCACGCCTCTCATACATTCCTATGCTGCGCGCACATTGCCGTCCTCGCCATTTACCCTATTTTCTACGTCCGCGGTTCCGATCCCGCTCCCCTCCAGGCCATCATTGGTGTCTCGGCTCCCTTTGACCAGACTTTTGGTGGTTTCGTGGGCACGGTGGTTGGAGCTTGGCTTGGAGCTGTTCCTATTCCTCTCGACTGGGACCGCGAGTGGCAGAAGTGGCCTGTCACCATTGTTGTCGGTGCTTACCTTGGATACTTCGTTGGCTCTAAGCTTTTGGGTACTGTCTTTTATGGCAAGCGCTGGGCCATTACTCCTGAGTTGAAGGAGGAATAGGACGTTGGTTCATAGGGACTGCGAGTGTCCTGATGACTTATGTCTGTGCAATCCCAGACATGAGTTTACACAAACATCCCTGTCTACAAGTTCTGACTGTAAGTGTACCATGATGTACCACAGATGTAAAAAGTATGAAATAATAACATGGCCTATTGCCATGGTAATGAAGATACATGATGTCAGCACCCGTGACTGGACTGCACATCTTTTTTTTTTTAATTCAGTTTATAAAACTACATGTGAGATGAGGGGCCCATCTTGATATGTTGAAACTGTCTCGATTTGTTTATTCGAACTCCCTTCATGACCCAGATCATACCTAACCTCAGCTGCCTACCTTGGTAGCCTCTTGTTGTGGCCGATGTTAAGGATGCACTGTACCAGAGGGGTCGCGCCCTCGCTTTGGCATTTGGACAAAGACCTTCGGGTCCCTGCCGGGCTTCTCCTTCCTTGTGTCGATCATTGGATGAATAGCCGCGTGAGAAATTAAAGTGGCTTAAAGAACGAGCAGTCCAATACCCTATACATAGGTCTGCATGATATTTTAATACGAGCTGCCATGGTCTTATATTACTATTATGTTCGTGGTGGTGAAAGTAATATTGCAGTACAATTGTTTCTCTCAGTATTAATGTTATACAGCATTCAATGGTGCCCGTAAGTCTCGATGTTTGTCGCAGCTTCTTATGTACCTTGTCTGTTTATGTCTGCCCGAATGCTGTACGAACCCATTAATAAAACCACCAAGTATCACTACCATATACATCTGATTTCAACTCAACCTCGGACTTCTCGACCTCCAGACTTGTCTACCCGTCGCAAGTGTCGGCTAATTAGGTTTCGAATCAAATGTTGCAAGTGAACAAGAGTCAAACCAAGGGTAGGTAAGCTTGTCGAGATCCAGCAGTGGAAAGCAGGGCATTGCATTGTTCCCAATAAAAGGCTGCTAGTCAAAGTCAATTCACTGACCAAAACTCTGTAATAACTGTCGTATTCGCTTTCATCTTGACGCAAACTATGATATCAGGCCGAGTTTTGTCTATCAGATCGAAAATGTCCTAGGACAGATCGTTATTGGGCGAATAGCAATCCTCCACCACCCTGCATGTTCGGCAGAGATGGACCCAAACTTTATGACCCCGGATTTCCAGTGTGTTAAGACTGATATCATCGTATCATCTACTGAGATCATCATGTAAAGTTAGACTTTGAGACGGGTTTCTTCCACCATGACGTTTTTCTCGGACAGTTCGTACAGAAGAGTCGTGGAGGATAAATTAGGCTTGCCAAAATGGAGCTGCCGATACGTTCTCTCTTGACTCTTGGCCCTCCACCGAGAGTGCCGGTGAGGCCGTGATACAAGGGCTTAGGACCTGCCATGGAGCTTGGCACTGACGCGTGCCCTGGAGTCTTCTGAAACATGAAATGACTGAGCATTAATCAAGCCAAGAGCCAAGCCTAATTAGCGAGAAACTTACCAAGCCACACCAAAATCAGGTAAATCTTTCAGTCCCTGGCGCTTATTCCCAGGGCATGACCAAAGAAATTTTTAGCAACAATCATGTTTCCCCTTTGGGTAGAGGCATGTCGACCTTGCCTTGCCGGGCTTGGGAACCGGTAGAGTCGGCATCTCTGGTGGGACTCAAGCCATTTTAACGTTTTGATTACGACAAGAATGTGTCAGGGAGGGAATATTGCTTGACAGGCATATACTGACACTGCATATCTTAGAATATTCTGTGACAGTGTAATGCTTGGTTTGCGCAACTATGAGGCTCAGAGTGGCCAACCACCTGAAAGATCGATATCGAGATTTGAGGTTCAAAGTAGCATCGAAAACAATGGATTTCGATAGCTCAGCCACAAAGAATAACGAATATCTTCGTCAATCAGTACTGCTCGCCACGAACCTGGGGCCACTTTTCATGATGTTTCCTCATTATCGCGGCTCGGATGTGGCGCACCCTAGCCACAACTGCGCCTCATGACGTAGTCCTAGTAACCCCTGCACGTCTTGTGGTTTGCGACTCGTCCGGGGCCAACCTCTTTCAAGCTTGTTATTTGTTTGGTCAGGCGGGACAAGACAAAGCAGGGCAGAGTTCGCTTGGCCCACGATTTTGTCTCCTTCCTGCAGACGTCGTGCCTGTGGCTTGCCCCATCCTTGCAAGTCGATGACGCAGTGCCTAGCGCTGGGTGTTGCGCGGACGCATCTTGCTTGGCCAGGGAAAGTTGGAACGAACGAAATTGGTAGGCAGTGATTACCTTACCATTCTAAAGTGAACGGTGTGTGTGTGATGTGATGTGATGCCTGTAGGCTTGGTCCGTGGATGACGGAGCCTGTATAAAAGACAATTCGTTTCCCTCCAACCTACCAACCTTCTTCTGCCATCTCATAACAACTCTCTAACAAAGCTGTTTAACAACACCTTCAACTACCATCAACTTATACACATCCTTCGAGTAATACCTCGTCTTCACAACCAACAACATGCCTTTCACTGCTAGGTAAGCTCGACCTTTCAGTATTATCGACTTCGCAACGACGTCATCCCGAGAGATCCGCAGTTAGGGCTGTCGCAAAGATTTGACTGCGATGAGAACTTTGGAGTCGTTGCGAACAAGATAAACAACAAAGAAAACATATACTAACATTCACAACAGCGACATCTGCAAGATTCTCCTTGCCATCATCCTCCCTCCTGTGGGTGTTTTCCTTGAGCGTGGTTGCGGCGCCGACTTCTTCATCAACATCCTGCTCACCATCCTGGGTAAGTTTCCCTTCTCTCTTCAACCTGCATCCGACCCCTCCCTCCGCGGCTCGGGCTTACCCATTACCTTTCCTTGTCTCCGACCATTTCTCAGCAGTTGACTAACCCTCCACTTCAGGTTACATTCCCGGTATCATCCACGCTCTGTACATCATTCTGAAGTACTAAGCTCTCGCACCTCGCTTTCAGGGCTACGGCGCTTCCGGGATGGCTTCAATGAGCTCTGCCCCACTCCAACCACCGACGACTAGTCAGCCACCAGTTGTCATGGGCCATGCGACGTCTTGTCCAACGGCCAAGACACCAATGACTGCCGAGTAAGCCGGCCACATGCTGGGCGCACGTTGTCTGCCGAATGCGCTGTGACGAGTTGCAGATTTTTTCTTCGCTTTGATACCTTACGCCGGTGATCCGCGCTTGGCGCTGGATGCCGATTTCATGACAGGCATGGATGCGATTCAACTTTTTCTTTTCCTTTGTTTATTTGCGACATGATGGAGGCGCATGCTGGATTGGCTCTCAAGGCAATGATGCATTGGGCTTTTTAGTAATTAATTCGATACCCGTCAATCCAACAATTCCTTAGCAAGTCAACAAGTTGTTACGGTTACATTTTGCATTGTGACAATAAGAAAGTGAAGCAATGATACCCAAGTCGTCTCCAGTTGAACAATCGACGGCAGATGTGAGCAACACGGGGCCCGGGGTGATGCTAGCATCCGTAGACAACGTTGCTATTGACATGACATCCCTGTTGACGATTTAATCGGTAAACTGGCGGTGATACGAAGGATCAAATCGGATCTCCTTTCTCCAAATGCTAAATCTCATCAATTTGAGCTTTGTGAGGTTATTCGTGCTCCTCATCCATAGTCTGGTGGCACTTTGCACGTATCAAGACTGATACAAGGCTCTGACATCACCAAAGTTCCGACTGCCGGTTCTGGATCATTCACGAGCGGGTTCTTGGTCGATCGGTGTGGCTGTGCAGCTGTCATTTGGGCCTGAGCTAAAGGTGAATGTGGAGCTAATCTTTCAGCTTCAAGTTCCAACTGGATGAGCCGTAAAAGAGAATACACAGTCAAGCAATAGGCGTATTAATTCATGAAAGGCCCTGAATCACTGGCCGAATACGGATACTTTCGCAGTGATTCACAACATGACCGACCCATGAATAGGTAAGATGTATTCATGTAAGTATAGTCACGTGCTTTCGCTCCTTCATGACGTTGTAACGCGTCGCCACGCGTGAAGCAACACCTTGTAATTTCAACTCATCAATACTCTTCGACATGCCTCGTGATCAGCCAGATGTAATAGAAATACTTGACAGCGGAGGCACAGAATTAGAGTCTGAAGATGACATCTCTCTCGTTTCCAAATCGGCGCAAAAACGGAAACATGAAACCGAGATCGAGGAGAAAGTCGAGTGGACAGGCGACGAAGACGATTTGCCAGCGAAACCCAAGAAGCGCCGAGGTAGGCGGAAATCCACTCGCAAGAAGAGAGGTGATGATGTGCATGGGGAAAATGAGGTTCCCAAAGATGATTTTGAACTGGCAGACTTACCCGAGTATCTGATTGACCGAAGGCGGGAGTTCGACACTAAGAGAAAACTCCACCATGATGCCGCTCTTATGGTGCCCCCAGACTACTCGGGAATACATTTTGAAGAAACGAGGAGGCTCAAAGAACTGGAAGAACGCCCAAAGTTCAGTGAGAAGAGTGGAATCAAACCTTCTCGGCCATACAAGGACATCGAGTTACCCCAATCGGCGGGTCTCATACCGGCATCAATTGCGCAATATCTTCGAGATTATCAAGTTGCTGGCGTATCTTTTCTTCATAGAAAGTTTGTCTATCAAGAAGGTGGTATACTGGGAGACGACATGGGCCTTGGAAAAACGGTCCAAGTGGCTGCCTTTCTGACTGTGGCATTTGGAAAGACTGGCGATGAGCGTGACGCCAAAAGACTACGGCAAATCCGCCAATATCCTGAACGATGGTATCCAAGAATATTAATCATATGTCCTGGGTCTTTGATCATGAACTGGAAGAACGAATTGGATCGCTGGGGCTGGTGGCATACTGATCTGTTCCACGGAACTCACAAAGAAGATGCTCTCAGTACTGCTCGCGCAGGTCGACTTGAGATCATGATCACCACATACGACACATACAAGAACAGTCGAAGTTCTATCAATATGGTTCAATGGGACGCTGTGGTTGCCGATGAATGTCACCGGCTAAAAGACAGGTACTCCGAAACCACCAAGGCTCTCAACGAGATCAACGCACTTTGTCGCATTGGTCTTACAGGCACGGCTATTCAAAACCGGTACGAAGAGCTTTGGACGTTACTAGACTGGACCAACCCCGGACACTTCGGGACACTTCCGGAATGGACGCAAAGGGTTACCAAGCCGTTGACTGTTGGCCAGTCTCACGACGCAACCGTGGCTCAGCTCAGCCTAGCGAGAACAACGGCCGACAAATTGGTCCACAATCTTTTACCACAATACTTTTTACGGCGAATGAAGACAATAATAGCGAAACAACTGCCCAAGAAGACCGATCGAGTTGTCTTTTGCCCCCTTACAGACCTTCAAAGGGATGCGTATGAAAATTTCCTGGACAGCGCAGATATCGACACTCTTCGCAGTCTTTCCGAACCATGCTGTGGGGACAAGAAGAGAGGATGGTGCTGTGATCGCCTTCTATCCGGCGGTATACGGTGGCAGAACATTGTCTTCCCCAGCATGATGGTGCTGCAAAAGCTGGCAAACCACCTCACTCTGCTTGTACCTCAGACAACCGACCTGGAAGCCAAGCACGAAAACGATCTTACGACTCTTCGAACCTGTTTGCCTGATACTTGGAAATATGTCTACGATAACCGGGACCGGATTAAGAATCTGGTCAACCCTGAATTCTGTGGAAAATGGAAAGTATTGAAGAAACTGCTCAAGTTTTGGCATTCGAATGGAGATAAGGTGTTGGTCTTCTCCCATAGTGTACGACTCCTTCGAATACTGCAACATCTGTTTACAAACACAAGCTACACTGTTAGCTATCTGGACGGCTCATTGAGTTACGAACAGCGTCAGGAGGTTGTTGATACGTTCAACTCCGACCCGACGCAGTTCGTCTTTCTCATCTCGACCAAAGCCGGAGGTGTAGGGCTCAACATTACCTCCGCGAACAAGGTTGTGATCGTTGACCCTCACTGGAACCCGTCTTATGACCTTCAAGCCCAGGATCGAGCGTACCGTATCGGCCAGACTCGTGACGTTGAAGTGTTCCGTCTCATTTCACTAGGAACAGTTGAGGAGATTGTCTATGCGCGTCAGATATACAAGCAGCAACAAGCAAACATTGGTTACACGGCGTCATCTGAACGCCGTTACTTCAAAGGTGTTCAACAGGATACAGATCGAAAGGGTGAAATCTTTGGTCTTGCGAATATCTTCACGTACCACAACGACAGTGGTTTGCTACAAGACATTGTCAACAAGACCAACATTGCTGAGGCCAAGGCGGGCGTGCATCTCGCGGATGTCGACATGGAGAAGGCGGCCAAGGACGAAGAGGACCTGGGTCTGGTCAAGACCGAAGAATCGGACGCTGAAGACGGTGGAATGAGCCAGTTAGCCACGCTGCTTACATCCGAGAACCAGCAGCGGACACTGGAGTCTAAAAAGGCCAAGAAGCCAAAAAGTGACGCTGTTCAAGCCATTCTTACTTCTGCCGGTGTTGAGTACACCCACGACAACTCCGAAGTAATTGGCACGTCTAAAGTGGAGGAACAACTTTCGCGCCGGGCAGCGATGATTTCGTACTCTGCAGGCGACGTTGAGGGCCAGAGTGCTCTCTTCGCGGAAAGCGGTGACGAAGGTGGTGATGGCCTACATGGCATGTATAACCCCCCTGAAGAGGTCATGTTGCGGCACTTTTGCGAAATGGCTAGGGAGTTTGGTTTTGCAAACGCAACAGACTTTGCACTCGTTGTGGAGAGCTGGACGCAAGAGGCAAGGAGGAATTGTTTGGACTCATTTTACAAGAGAAGAGAAGCCAAGCTCATCCGTGAAGGGGTAATCAAAGAAGAGGATGTGAAGGACTCAGCGAAAACTGATATCAACTCTAAGGGTGGAGTCAAGGATGAGGTCAAAGATGAGGCGAAAGATGAGGTGAAAGACGAAGTAAAGCCAACTTTCAAGGATGAGGATGTCAAAAAGGACGACATCAAAGATGTCACGTTGAAGACGGAGATTACCAAAACTGAAACCGTCGAAGCTAAGAACGAGGAAGAGAAGAAGGTCAAAATGGAGGCTGAGGGGTCGAGTATAAGGACCTCGATATTTCTTTCGGACGATGACGATGATGACGAGTTATAATAGGTGTCGGCGTTTTGTACTTGATACCCTCATTTATGCATCATTCATGTCTTGATTTGTAGCCGCTGGGAGATTCTGAATGCTTGTGAAAGTCTTGAATGGGAACCTCCATCTAGCCCCCGCAATTCCTACACCTATTTACTTGGTCAATGTTCCAAGAACATGGGGAAGCATCGCGAATCTCGCCTCCGCTGCTGGCTGGACCAGATCGATCTTCTCCCATGGACCAGCTTCTCTTAATGTCTTACCCGTAGATCGGCAAATTCGACATGATCCCATAACTTGCGACCACACAAGCCCGGTAAGCCCTGGCATCGTCAGCTACTGTTTGTGTTGAGGAATACAACTGACTCACGTTGATAGGCACGCAAAAAGAACCCCCTGTTCTCGTCAATGCGTACATGCTCGTAGGCATACCACCGACCGCCCTTCTTGAGACTCTCGTATAGTAGTTTGATGTTCTTCTCAGGCTCGGGAATGCTGCAAAGACACAGGATGGTGACGATACAGTCGACGCTTCCAGGCTCGATGCGGCCATCCCAGGCCTTCGGGTCGTTGAGGGATTCAATGCCCACTGGGACAACCTCGTAAACGCCGTCAAGACCGATCTCCTTTACCCGTCGTCGGAGAGTTGCTGCAGACTTGGGATTCGGTTCAATGCCGTACACGCGGGTCAAGCCATTGCCACCCTTTCTCCGTCTCACTTCACCCTCAGCATCACCTTCATCGCTCACACCACCGTTGACCTTAGCGAACACATCCGCCCACATGCCGGTTCCAGCACCAATCTCAAGGACAACGCCATTGATGGGCTCCCCAACGACCTCCTCGCCCATTTGGCCATTATGCACACGGCCCTCGAGTAAAGGAATGACGCGGTTTTCGGCAGTGGCCTTTACCTGCGGACCGACAAAGGCCCAGAAGTTGCCAAACCAAACGTCTTTGAAGCGGGAGGGAGAGAGTAGGGTACGGAAGTCCCTGTTGCCGATGACCTCGAGAATTGTGCCAGGGAGGAAGCGCATAGCTATGCCCATGAAGAGGTAAGGGCCGGTGAGTGCCTCAAAGAGCTCTTTAAGGGTTGCAAAGATTGCCATGATGGGCGGCAGTTTGGAGATGTGCCCTGGGAATATGCCAATTCAGGTGGTGTGCACCAAAGAAACCTACCCTGAACGATCATACGTGGGTGTGGGAGGGAGTCACTTTATATACTGTACCTGTAATAAGATAGCGGGCTTTTGACTTAGACGCCTTCGGATCTCGGACCATTTCGTAAATCTTCCGCAGCCGCCGAGGGGCGGACCGTTTTATAAGTTTTCCGGGAGACGGGGCCGAAGGCACATAAATACAACAATAGTAACTAATCAATTTTCTCTGTCAAGCAAGAGTAGAGACGATCATTTATATATTCTCGAGAGAGCTGTCTGGTATTACTTGAAGAGGTCTTAATGTGGTGCCCAAAGGACCACAGTCACAGCATGTTCCATGGCGCCATTCGAGTGTGATATTAGTTAACCAGTGATATGGATTCGACTGATAAGGCTCTCATTATTGCCGTTTTGTAGTTGAGGAATCCATCTTAGATTCGTAGCATCTTGTGGCTTTAAAGGTTCTCTGATACTTGAATTGCTTGAATTTGTTGGTTGTGTTGGAAGACGACCGAGATCGGCTTATATCGACTGCTTTCGGGTGAAAGCGAGAATTAAGACGTGATATGCGAGCAAGGATTAGTTGAAGCGGAAAGACAGGGCTAGAACAATTACGGTTGAGCTTGCATGATTCTTGTTTACCACCGAGTATGTTAAGTACCTTAGGTAAGGATGAACGCAACGGCATTTCTTGGCCGAGGAAGAAAAGAAACTGCTCATTCATCTACTATGTTGATATTGTGTCTAGACCCAGCTCACAACGTATCCTCGAAGCGTCCATTGGACATGAGACCATCGCTTTAACTGTTGAATCTCATCCAGTCCCCTCATCGTAGCAATTACCAGTTGAAAATAACATACTGAGACGCCCAAACTCCTATCGTCCAATGCATTTTCCTCCACATTCTTCCCACCATCCCAAAATGATCCGATCATAGCAGCTCGAAATCATCGAGCTGGTCACGGTACTTCATAATGTTCCTCTTGATCTTGCTGCCCACAGTCCAGGTCACAAAGTCCTCCATGCCTCTCGTGACAAGGTACGCAGGATCCGTCACCGTCTCTGTACCAACGCGCACGTGGCCCTGCTCAATCATCTTTGTCGCAGCCTGCACAGTCTCAGCCATTCGCAGCCTCGTCATAAGCACGGGAAGTCGGCGGCGCGCAAAGGCGCTGACGGTGACGCTGTTCTCGACGGCGGAGAGCTTGGAGGCGGAAGATAGAACACCCATGTCGTAGAGCTTGTTGAGAAGAAGCTCCTCGTGCTTGCGGCGGGTTGGGTTCTCGGGAGGGAGGAGGGATAGACGGTGGGCGAGTTGGCGCAGAGACTGCGATGGAGTTAGCATGTGTTGTATTGCGCCTGACATGAAATTGACATACTCCACAAAGACGGTTATACTTGTGATAATCCTCGGGCTTCTGGATCATGTACCGTCGCATGACGGCCTTGTCGCGGTGGCCATTGTCGGATTTGTATGTGATGAAGTCGGTCTTTCGGAGGAGCTTTTGCTCGTGGTGCTTGAGTTTTCGGACCATGGTTGTGGTGTAGTCTTGTCGTCGCAGTGATTAAGACTCAGAGATAGGTAGACTTTTAACTGTCGTCTCTTTATTGTCGCCGTTGTTGGCAGAGTAAATAGTCGTTCAAGATGTTCTATGTCCCGCTATACAAAATCAAAGGTTGGATTTGAAAACGATAAAATCTGAGTGGAGACGCGGAATAGCTCCGCCGCATTCCGCCCACGTCGAAAAACCTCCAACGACAGAACATCACCAAAATCAGCTCGCATCAGCCCCCATATCAACCGCCGGCCTCAATTCAACCGCCCAAGATGCCTCCCCGACTACCAACCACCTCGATACCCTCAGCCATTGCGCGCACCATCATCCGTCCCTTTTCCACCACTACACCCGCCGCCCTCCCCCCTCGCGAGCACGATTCCGCCGCAGGAGCTCCTAACAGCCGCCTCGCCAACATCAACAGCAACCGCAATCATCAACACCAAGGCCACCAGAAGCGCGGAGATGTAGCGTCGAGACTTTTGGCGCGGTACAAGAACCGTTCGAACGAGTACTCGCGAGAGAAGGCGGCTCAAATGGACTTTCTGAAGAACCAGAAGATGTCAAACGATTTCCTGAAGCAGATGCCTCGACGATGGGAGGCTGGTGATGTTTACTCGCCGCATGATCTGAGCCCCGTTGAGATGCAGAAGTGGAGGAAGAGGTCGGTGCGGAACAACGACGTTGTTGATGCGCTCGGCATCAGCCCTCTTGATATGTACAAGGTACATTCACATCTACCATTGTATTTGATATCATGAACTAACTCAATTTATAGAACTTCTCTCTTATTGAACACTTCACATCCCCCTCTGGCATGATCAACCACTCCAATCTCACCCGCCTTCGACCTGTCAACCAGCGCAAGGTAGCCAAGATGGTCCGCCGAGTTCAGGGCATGGGTATCTACCCCAGCGTACACGCTCACCCAGAGATGCTCCGCGAACAATTCTTCCAGCGCCGGAACTAGAACAGTCATGTATAAAGAAAGGCAAAAAGAATTGCCTATGTGCTGGCGTTCTGTTGTATGGGATGATGTCATGGTCATTATTTTGTGGTCATATGTATAACAGCCTCAACCTCTATGTAACATATTGATACAATTGTCTACATCGAAAACATCACTTTTTTCTGTAACATAATTTTGGTACATTTCAAGCTCTCAATACCCTCTTGAGCTTGTATTGGCAAAGCGAATCCTTGTTGAGTCGCTTGCCTTTTGATTCCAGTTTGGCCCATGCATCTGGGTAACGCACCATAGCCCATCCCTTGAAATTGGCCTGTAGTTTCTGTCCTGCCAAAGCGTTGAACGCCACACCGAGCCTGTTTACGTCAGTAATTTTGTATCTCAATAAAGGCTGAGTTGGACTCACGTCATTGCATCTGGTTCACTCTCAGTCACCACAGCCATTCGTGTGATCAAATCCTGAACCTTCTCTTCCTCCCCACTAGCAGCAACAGCACCGATGTAAGCGTTGTATACTGCCGGAGGAACGTCAATGTCCATCCTTTCTATCCGCTTCCAGATTTTGTGAGCATCTTTCGAACCCCTAGGTGTGCGCTCAAGAGACCAAAACACCGCTTCCAGACTGGTGTAGGATGGTCCCTCTCGTGAGGCTGTGATTGCTTGCCAAAAGTCCATTGACTGAGAGGGCTTCTCGCAAGCCGTATAAGCTAGTATGAGAGAGGTGTAAAGCTTCGTGTTTGGCTCTACTGTAGTGTCCATCTTGAGCATGTTGTGAACCATCTCCAGAGACTCTTCATCAGGGCTTCGTGAAAGACCCTCGAAGCATGAGATGTATGTCTCACGCTTGGGGTGATAGTCGTTATTTCGATGTTGTCGCATATGACCAAAAACATGGGTGGCCATGTCTGGGCGATTTCGGTTAAAGAAAGCCTCCATCAGCTTCACGCGATGGTCAAAGCTAAGATCCTGGAAGAACTGTCGCAGAATCTGATATCCCGTCCACGATCGTGAAGTGCTCGTCAAGGGGTCTATGCAGAACTTGACAAAAGCATCCTGAATAACCTCTCGCTCTGTAGCGCTGAACTGGAACGAGTGAACGGATAATATGTCCATCACGTCGAAATGCTGTTCATTCTCCAAAAACCGGATGCAGAGTGAAGCAACCGTTTCCGGCTCGAGCAGTACCTGGTCCTCTTCACACTGCTCAATTATCTCGCTAATGAGTTTGAAGTTTGGCGTCGACTGAGAGCTGAGGACTGCCAGATACTCATTCACCAGTTGACTGAACTCCCACCAGAGATCAGCTTTATTGTGCCACGGCGTGCGTTCCACCACTTTCTTGTATGAAGCATGGACTCCTGGCAGGTAGCCTGCTTCAAGCCGCACCTGCATGAGGTAAACGTGAGTTTCGCCGTCGGGTTGGATACCCATCTCTGCGGCAAGCGCAAGAATGTCTTCAACCAAGACTGGGTCCTTGATGCCAACGGCAACGCGAATGAGGCCGTTGATGGTGCCGATAGTCGCCTTGATACCAGGCTTATCAGAGATTTCGTATGTGAATAACCATTTTTGCACTTCTGCCAGGCCCTTGCCAAGGATGAGAATTCCCTGCACCAGGGCATCCCAGTAGAACCTCTCTCCCTTCTCCTCATTTTCCAGTTGGGCGCCCAGTTCGAGAAAATAAGGCACCGCCCATTCTTTCAAATTGTTGCGCACGGCAAAAGTAGCAATCAGGGGGTAAGTCTTGACGGCGTATCTAGGATTTTTTATCGGCTGATCGATCCAGTACTTTGTCTCGGGAATTAGGTTCCTTTGCGCATAGAAATTGACCATTATGAACTGGAGATGTTTGTCGTAAGGGTAGCCGGAATCAAGGACATCCTTGAGCAGGCGGACAAGATCGTCCTCGCACCCTTCCCGGGCCAACCCCTCCATCAAGGACAATATTGGGTTCTCATTCTTCTTGGAGCAGAGCTTCAAAACGTCTTCCCAATTTGCGTAGACCATTTTCAGGGCGTCCCTTGATCCATTAAAAGTGCATAGCACCTTGAGAAATGGTGACCACAATGAACCCTTGGCTACGAAACCCGGTCTTGTGATTTTGATATCGTCGATAGCGGACCAGATACTTTTGGCCAGATCAAGGTGTTGTGGGGTCCTCTCGCGAGGTCTGAGCCGTGCGAGGGTGAGGAGGGCGTTTTTGAGATCGGTGACCCGGAGCTTGGCTTCGGACTTGGGAAATTCTTCGCCTTGTTTCACGAGATAATCGAGGAGTCGGAGGCACTGCATTGCTTGAGTGCCGTTCAATGGCACTTTGCTATTTAGCTTCCCCTCAAAGAAAGTCTTCCACGCTTGGATGAGCTCTTCTGTCGGCGGAGGGCGCAAGCTGTCGAGCATGCGACTCCTCCAGACCATGATGGTCTGCCATCCTGGCTCGAATTCGGGTTGACGAACCTCTCGGGGTGCTTTCGAGAATAGACCATCGAAGAAAGTTCGTCGTGAGTAGCCATTATCAATCGTTCTTGGTAAGTATCGTCGGCGGAGGGGAGCTGAGTATACAGCGCAAGACGGATTTCGGGCATGCTGGATGAGGACCCGTCGAGCATGGCGGGCCAATTGCGCCCTCATGATGGATTAATCTATGAGAAGGAGAATCTGATGGAATTAGCCATTGGCCAGGATAGTATGAAGCGCAGTCCATACTCACAAAAGCATGTTTGAAATGGCGCATTAAGAAATGTCGGGATGGCAGCTTGAACGGCAATTCGGGAGCTCAAAATCCAATTGCGACACTCTGATTTTGGAGTTTATGGAATATTGAAGAGGCCGGCATTTAGCCGATCGGGCTTGATCCGCCATTTTACTGTACTCCGTACCAATATCAATATCCACCCTAGGTACCCTCAATAACTACAATCACTTTGACAACCGTAGCTCCGCGACGCTTACTCGAATTTATGAACTTGGTATCTGGGACAGAATGCCTAAAAGTAAATAATCATCAAATTCAGCTTTGCCAGGATCTGTTGTTGTATGCTTGGGACCCTGATGGTCCCGTTGCAGCCCACCCAAGGCCACCCATAGGTTACCTACCTGCGACATTCTTGTCTTATTATTTCAGATGTTATTCATCCAGTCTGCTACTATGACTCAAGCTGAATTGCAATACGTGACTGTTCTGGTTGACATGAATACAGCTATGACCAGGTTTATAGTGTTATAGCTATCCGTAGATAAGCTAGGTAAGGTGCTTTAAATATCCGTTTTTGGAACTACGTCATGAAGCTAACCCACAGAACATAGAACAGGCAGCTTTCAGCTTTCCATGCTCTCAAGTTCTCACAGCAGCTTAATTGATTACTAATTCTCGGATATTATAAATCACCAACACTCTGATAATGTCCAGTAGACGCTCGTTTCGGGTCCCTGAGCCGTTCTGACCGTCATGGCGCTCATTTGACTGTAACCGATAGATACCCCGCCCGAAGCCGCAGGTGTTGGTGGGGTGCAATGAGGTTGCGGACAGGCACGATGATGAAGAGCTGGAGTTTAGAGTCACCATCTCCGATGCTTATCCTCTTTCTGGCAACTATTAAAGGACTCGACGTCCCCCGTTAATTCGTAGTATCCCATCGCCATTCTTCACCATAGCACTAATAACAACAATGCCTCTCGTCACTCAGAACCTCAAGCCTCGCGTTATCCTGGGTCTAATGACCTTCGGACCCCCTGGCAGTGAGAAGCTGGACGCGCGTATTTTTGACTCGGAAACATTCAACAAGGCCCTCGATGTCTTCCAGAGTAAAGGATATAGCGAGATTGACACCGCCCGTGTCTACGTTGGAGGCAAACAAGAGGGCTGGACTGGCAAGGAAACCAACTGGAAAGAGAGGGGACTTACTCTGGATACAAAGGTCAAGTATCCTGCAAACCCCGGTGACAATACCGCCGAGAAGGTCATTGAGTCGGTTGAGACCAGTCTGAAGGAGCTGGGAACTGACTGCATCGATGTAAGTGCGAATGTGAGTAGTAAACGCTGGCATTGACTAACACAACCATTAGCTACTCTACCTCCATCGCCCTGACCGCGGTGTTCCTTTCCACGAGACTCTCGAGGCCATTAACAAGCTGCATAAGGAGGGGAAGTTTGTAAAGTTTGGAATTAGCAACTTTACCGCATACGAAGTTGCAGAGGTTGTCATGACCTGCAAGTACAACAACTGGGTTCGGCCCACAGTCTACCAGGGCATGTACAACTGTCTCACCCGTTCCATCGAGTCGGAACTCTTTGTAGCCTGCAAGAGATATGGCCTCGATATCGTGGTATACAACCCAATTGCTGGTGGTCTCTTGTCTGGCAAGATCAAGTCAATGGATATTGCGCCTGAGAGCGGCCGTTTCTCGGACGAGTCCAAGATTGGCGCCATGTACCGCAAGCGCTACTTCAGAGAGAGCACATTCAAGGCGCTGAGTGTTATTGAGCAGGCCGTGGAGAAGAACGGACTGACCATGCTCGAGACGGCTCTGCGATGGATGGTACACCACTCTCAGCTGCGCATCAAGGATGGCAACGATGGAATCATTCTGGGAATGTCCAAGGTGGAGCAGCTCGAGGCCAACCTGGAAATCCTAGAAAAGGGCCCGCTGCCCGACGAGGTGGTACAGGCACTTGACCAGGCCTGGCTGTATTCCAAGCCAGACACGACCAACTACTGGCACGGGGATTTGGAGTACACTTATGATGTCCACGAGGCTCTCTTTGGCGCTTCATCCAAGTAAACCAGGAACAGGCAGAAACATACAGAAATAGGCATATAACTCACAAACTCACGTGCTATCATTTGTGACTACAAAATCCCAACTACGACGTACCTGAGTCATCTTACTTGGTGGTGTGGTGATACCGCTCATGAACATGTCTTGGGTTGGGGGCGCGTGGGGAGAGCGTGGTGGGCACATGACCGAAGGCGTCATCTTGTTTGCGGAACGACCTTGGCATGATTTTGAGGGTTGGCTCATGATAGCTCAGAGATAGTGTAGCACGCAATCAGATCTTGCCGAGATCCATGAGAGATAAGTCAGAATTTGATGGTGTTTGAGTACGTACTTTTGTAATACGAATAAGTCTAAGCCCCTGTAGAGGTAGCAGGAGGGGAATAACTGGTCAGTACATTCGACGGTTCATATTGAATTTACTCCTACGAGACCTCAATATTCTACCCGCGATAACCTCTCTAGCGACATGCTTCAGCGCGTAAAACCATGGAACTTTAGAACCAAGAAACCGCCGTATGCACCGATGAACCGGGCGATGACGGCACCCGTCCACCCCCCTAACCCCCGTGGCCATGAGCTCCCCGCGCTGTTGGTCCCCTGCCGTTCCCTCCTGCGGAACAGCGGAGTCGCCCCCTGCAAAATCGGGGTCTCGAGACCCGCCCGCCTCCGCGCCGGACCACTCCCTGCGCGCGAGCCGTATCCATGGCCGTTTTTCAACACCACCTCTACATCCCACGGATCCAATACCACGCCTTGTTTTCCAAACCCGGTGCAGCCCCAACGTAGCTAACCCGTTTCATTCCTTTATACACCCCTCGTCTAGTTTCTCTCTCCCCTTCTTTTATATACTCAGACCCTCCCCTGCCGCCTGTATGCCTCGACGTGATAATCGTGACCAGGAGGTCCATCTTCTTCAAGGTCACAATCGACTGTCCATAGAGTCAGACTCTGCTTCCTCATCTAGCGACAACACCACATGCGAACCAGAGCCGTCGTCAAACGCCAGATCAAACATTGTTGGCGCCCGTGGCACCGCCGACCATCCGAGCGACGCTTCCGATCCTGAAGGCTCGAGACGCCACGACCGCAATCGCAATACCAACAGCGGCATAGAATTGGACGAGATGGACCCTAACGCCCTTCGCCGTCCTCACTACCATCGTCATGGCGATGGGAAATCTGGAACACCCCTTCTTTACAAGGAGGACGATCCAGAGCGCGGTCGCGCTGGCTACTCACCTCCCAACGACAACGAACGAAGATTCAGCCGGGGATCAAGGGGTTCTAGCGAAGATGATTCCCCCTATCATCCACGAGAGATGACGGAGCGACCTGGACTCAGTCGACGATCCACGATGCGCAGCCGAAGCCCTCAAACCGCCGCCGCCGTTGCCGAAGACTCGACCAAGAAGAGGTACACGTACGCAGCATTTTTCCTTATCGTGAGCCTGGTCGCATTCTGCATCCAGACAGAGTTGAGCGCATATATCCAGCACGATCTCGGCTGGGATAAAGCTTATTGCATGATGTACTTTACACACGGTTCTTGGATTGTGCTGTGGCCAGTCCAACTCCTTATCCTGCGGCTCCAGAAGCGCGACGTACCGTGGCCGGTATTCTGGAAACGTCATAAGCAACAATTGCGCACCACAGCCATCATGATTGAGAAACAAACACTGGATGTGTTCCACATATCGATTCAACATCGCGCGCGACCTGTTCGATATTTCGTTCGTTTCACTGCCATCATCACTTGCGCCCTGACCGTCGCTGGATTGAGTTGGTATATTGCTGTCAGCTTGACGACGCCTTCGGATCTGACGGCCATCTACAACTGCTCCGCCTTCTTCGCATACGTCTTCTCCGTTCCGCTTCTACACGAGCCTCTGCGCCTTGACAAGTCAATTGCCGTTCTTATCGCCATCGGTGGTGTTCTCGTTGTCGCATATGGAGATACGAAGGAGGGAGGAGAAACTGAGAGCGTCGAGGCAGGAAACCGATTCCTTGGTAATCTCGTTATTGGAATCGGCTCTGTTCTGTACGGCCTCTATGAGGTCTTGTACAAGCGATACGCTTGCCCGCCTGAGGGATGCTCTCCTGGCCGAGGCATGGTCTTTGCCAACACATTTGGCTCTCTGATCGGTCTTTTCACACTCACCGTCCTTTGGATTCCTCTACCCATCATTGACTTCCTGGGCATCGAAAAATTCGAAATACCCGAGGCTTCGACCTGCTGGCTCATTCTCCTCGCGGTGCTCTCTAACGCCACCTTCAGCGGCTCATTCCTCGTTCTAATCTCCCTGACCTCACCTGTCCTTTCGTCGGTGGCTGCGCTGTTGACCATCTTTATCGTCGCCATTGTTGACTGGATGATCACCGGAGAGCCCTTGAGTTTCGCGGCCATTGCTGGAGGCGCAATGATCATTGTTGCCTTTTTAGGTCTGACTTGGAGCACGTATCGCGAGATGAAGGAGCATGCAGCTATGGAGCCTATTGCAGATTTCTCAGACAGCGACAAGGATGGAGACATTGACAGTGATGAAGACTAAATCTTTGTATTTATAAGGCGTTGTAGGTCGGGCAGACGGATGAGGCAGAGGTCTTGGTGGGTTCATGTCATTTCACATACTGTCTGTCAACTGCTTCAAATATGCATGTAGAGGCGTTAGGTTTTGGGTTCATAGGTACATACACAGCCTCGGGAAGGCTGAAGGCTTATCAAGGGTTTATTATTTGGATTGGCACAGTCGTATAAGTCATATAAGTCAAGTGATAGACTTCACATTCAACATAGAACATCATACAAACACATGATGACTGCCCTTTTTCAGTATCCACTCACCATCCCTCTGGGACCTTTGAATTTTTTCTTTTTTTTCTTTTTTTTTTGTCAATCTTGGAGCCTTAAATTTGCAACGTCTCCATCGCTGCATGCTCTTGGTCATTACCTTCATAACCATCTTCCTTGACAAAGACACCCTCGCTCTCCTCGCTCCACCCGTTCACACCATTAATATGGGCATCGTATGTATTCATTCTCCAGACACCTTCAGCAGGCGCATCACCAGTCTCAAACACTTTCAGCTTCTGCCAGCCGTGCTGCGGAACAGGCTCCAGCATTTGACGCACAAGAAGGGAGTAGGACGTGTCGCACTCAAGCCACAAGTCGGAGAGATTCACCCGTGAGAGGCTGTCGCTCTCCCAGAAGTCGCGACTCTTGGGCATGAGCTGCACGTAGAGGTGCTCAACGGGCGGGCAGTGGGGGATGAGGAAGTCGGAGATGTGATGTGAGAGGGGGAATGTGGCGACGTAGGATAGAGAGTTGAGGTTTGCGCAGATGGTATTAAAAGAGGGGTCTGTGGCATCGAAGATGACAGGGAGGAGAGTTGCTGCTGAATAGTGGAAGAATTCATAGGTAGAGTAGACTGAAGCGAAGGATCCTTCGTTGATGAGGAGTGAGGTCCAATCTCTGATGTGGAACAAATCGCATGGGATCCGGGACCCTGTTCCGCTCAGTTGTGACGGTAGGAGATGGGCTCTTCTTTTTTGTCCGATACTACGAGATGGACGAGATAATGATACGATGTAGTAAGTGCTGTTGAAAGCCCAATTGCTCGACGAATCCACGGTCCGACTTAGAAGAGCAGCGAGAACATCTGTTGAACTAACCAATGTGATGCGCAAAGGGTCGATAATGTCAAAGATGGTATGCCAAAGCCAGTTGTTGTCCCAATGGCTTCGTGCCCGGTCTTCCTCGGCTCTGGTGTCTACATGTCCATTATCGCGCTGATCATCCAAAGAGAGGACAGAAAACAGGAGATTCCAGGACATGGGATTGTCAGGTTGTCGAGACCGGGGAGGTAAGAGGCCCCAAAACTGGCCATCGGCATATCGATTCTGGCCAGATCCCCGAGGGAGATCAATTAGGATAGCGAAGCTCTCGACAATGGGCGATAAGTTATTGCGCCGTATAAAATCTAGAACCTCGATTTCTGATGCGATATCGTGTACCACTGGCTTATAGAAACGCGAGAAGGACCAGACGACATGGCGGAAGAGAGAGCTCAGCACGGAGCGTCTCCAGAGGCGACACACTAAAGAAGCGTTCTTTAAGGGTGTATTTGGCCCGGATTTTAGAGGCCGCGAGAGTTTTGCTGGGTCTTGATACATGCGGCTTTGCAGATTGGACTCGGAGTCGAGGAAGCTGAGGATGTGAGAGACGAGCTCGTTAGGAAGATTCTGCATTGTTGACGACGCCATGGTTCATTCTCACAGCCATTCAATTGATTCTTTATTAGGGTTGAATGAAGTTAAGTTAAGATTCAGAGCAGAGAAGGATTCTGTTTGTGCCATGCCACAGTGACTACGATCTGATGACGAACTAGGATTACCCCACGTCACTAACTCGGACTCGCTTCGCTATCCGGCCGGGAGGGGACGACGAGACTTGTCTGGGCGTGTTTATTAGAATTCATTGGATCAATTTCCAACATGAGATTGGTCGCAGGGGTGACCTGTCTATGGATGCATATGCCATTTTATGGGTAAGCACTCTGAATGGATGTCGACGGCGATATCAGATCTCGCGTTTACATCCGCTTCAATGCTCGTACGGACTTATCGATACATCAAACGGACTTGTTTGGTACTCCTCATAAGCCTGCCTCGGGCTGGTCGGAAACAAACGGATTACTTTTGTGAAACCATACTCCTTGCCAAGACAAAGACCTATGCGAGTTGTTAAATTATTATTACACTTACGTTGGCGGGTGATGTTGATGGCACGTACCCGCGTCACTCTTAACTTATAATACTAATACATCACACCGAAGTCTGGTATATGTCTGTTTGGATTTAACATCGGGTGTTTGAGAAGCACGGCGTCCACGTTCCTGTGCGCCATTCCCCAGACATCAATAGCCGAATCTTTATAACCCTCTGGGAGAAACGACAAACGAGTCATCACTCGCAAACGATCTCTTCCATGAGTTTTTGTCTTCCTGCCCAGGAAGTACCGAACTTGGCACTCGAAAGAAAGCATAAGAATTCAAGGACCAGATAATAAAATATAATACTTGGTTAAATCTAAGTCCTCTAATTTTCTTCTCTCAGTTTGTCCCAAGGCTCGCTTGAATAGTAGCTACAGACATCTTGTTATATTTGACATGTTTTCCTCGAACCACCTGCTTCGGACAAGTGTTGATGTCGCCTATCATGGATCTCACGGCCATAAACCACTACTTATTATGATAATGAGAGTGCGTCCCTACAACTAATAGCCCAGCAAACGGAAGCTTCAGTGCTCCAGGCCAATTCACCGCGTTTGTTTGGTTTAGCTTGGGGCACCTCTGCTGCCAGCCGCCGGCAGGTACCTGACAGTTGCCGTTGCTGCCTCGATGTTAATGCCCCCTAAGAAAGGATCTTTTAGATGAGTTCAATCTTCAGACTCTCTCCCTGGGCATCTCTGGTTTTTCGCATATATATTTCGCGCTTCCCGTCCAGTCACCAGCCTGGATCCCTTCAATAACATCATCATGCCCGCCGCGTTCGAGGACCAGCTTGACCCCTCGACCTCAGCAAAAGAACGAGAGTTCATAGAGTCTCGAGCTGCAGTGCTTGAGCCTGCATACGACGAATACCTTATTTCGGACAATCTGCACGACGCCTCACTCCCTGCACCCTCCATACAACTTCTCCCATCATCCGACATCGCCATCACTCTCAATCGCTCCAAGATTACAGCAGGCTTGAGCATCACAAAAATATCAGACCCCAGTGCCGATAACTTCATGGGCTACTCTCAGAAAGAGGAGTGTATAGTGTTTAAGGGCGAGAGAGGCCTGATGGAAGTCTTCGTCGACTTTGCGGAAGGGCTTAGACAGGGGAAACCAGTCTCCGTTGCTTTGAAAGCGCAAGACAAAGTCCGAATACCTCGCGAAGGCCTGGAGCTCGGCCTTAGCTACGAGGAATTTGCAAACCGGGTTGAAGTGCTGGAGTGCGCTATGTGGATTAGAACTTCACCGCACGGTATGGTATGGTACCTTTCCACTGATCACACATTTGCTAACATCTATAAAGATCAAGATGAACGAGACGAGTCTAATGACCTCCGTACATCACAAATTTCTCAGCTCAATGCATCCGAGTGCATACCCACTTCCAATGATAATGGCGACGACGATCTCGGTCAAGACGAGTTCCTTGACGAAGGCGCGGCTAATGTTGGGAGCTCTTCGAATACCGTCTACTCATTCTCCCTATCTCTCCCCCCTCATGAGACAAGCGGCTCTAGCTCACCGCTCTCCCCTCCTCCCGAGAGGATTGTCACTCCTCCGTGGCTTAAGCACTCGGAATCATGATCGAACCGATGCAGTTAGAAGTCCGCCAAGATGAGCGAAAGAGTCTGGACTAGTGTATGAAAAAGGATGAGACGAGGATAAAAACTTGTATCAGTACGAGCAGCAAAACGAGGATGGGTTATCTGGGCAGTGGCTATTCAAAGGAATGTTAGCTAGCTCGCAGTAATAAAAAAGTCCAGACGCAAAAACAATCAGCTTCACCAAGGACCTTTGGTAAATGTATCATAAGATGATCATAATATCATATAAAATCGACATGAGATCGTCAAAGACGTAATATACTAAGGGGAATTACTGTCACTAGCTTACACATAAAACATTATGATACTAGGTAAAGTTATAAGCTTATGCTGGGACCCAGGGGTTGGTAGCTCTCCCTTTGTAGCAGCAGAGATGAGAAACAATCACTAGGTTTAAACATCATAGATCACGTGTTGGAATCGCAAGTGTAGGCAATTAAGCTCTATGTTCATTTATGTGTAAGTATCTAGGTAGATTATGTGTGATAAATCGTAGTCTAAACGCCAGACAATGCCAAGTATTAAACCCATAGTTCTAAGGAGAGAAAGAAGAAGATGGTCCGCTATCCAAAAGCCCCGTAATGCATCTCATAATATCATGGTAGAGTTGCGCCGTTTACTTCTTGAGGCCACAAGCAGAGGGGTCGGCGTGGTAGACCTGGGCGTTGATGCGGCCAAGCTTGGCACCCTGACCGTTTGTGAGGGCGTTCATGGCGTCGAGGCCGATGTTGAAGCCAGCAGCGGCGTGGTCGATGGCGAGGACGTTGATCTTCTTGCCCTTGTACTCGAGGCGGTAGCAGCCACCGCAGTTGGGAGAGTTCCAGCCGGCAATGACGTTGACACCACCGACGTAGGACTTGGCGTTGCCCTGGGTCTTCCAGCCGTACTTGGTGATGAGACCGTTCTTGCCGTCGGAGCAAGAGACAGCAGTCAGAGAGCGGGACTTGTCATCGTAGCCAGTGTCGTAGGAGACTGAAGAGGGTTAGTTGAGTGAACTCAAGGTGTAGTAGAGATGAAGAAACTCACCAGTGGTGGCCGAGACGGCGGAGGTAAGAGCGAGAGCAGAGAGGATACCGGAGAACTTCATGTTGACGGTTGTGGTTTGGTGATTGGTGTGTAAGCGAAAAGGTAGGTTGTGGTGGTGAAGGTGAAGATTGTTTGGCTGGAACCTCGAGAAGATGAGAGTGGTTGATTGTTGATGAGAGTGATGATACAAGAAAAGAAGAGCTATCTGGAGGAGATCAAAGGCTCTTCTTATACCTGAGTTTCTCAATACATTCTCTGAGCTTCAAGCAGGCATCTAGCTGTCCATCACGAGCCTCGGGTGATCGTCTCTCTCCACATCCAAATCGAGAAAACGGCCGGGAGGTTGGACATCGTTAGCTTTCTCCATACAGCGTCATAGCTGGCATTGAACGTATGGATGCTAGGAAGATCGTAGCACACTATCCCAGCCCAGACTCTATTTGCTCCATCGTATCTCATCCTCCTCGTGTCTACCGTCTACTCCGGGTGCCGTATCGGAAGCCCCCTACCCAAAAAAGGGTTCAGCGACGATAGTTTGGCATACCAGAGCGAGGCTAGGGCTTGCCGTGATGCTATTTCGAGGTGCGGATACAAAAGCCTAATGCCGTGGCGTCCGCGCTTTACAGTGACATGGTCGGGTCTGGATCGGGGTCCAGAATATTTCCGTGGTACAAGGGGGGTCATGTCTGCCGGTGATGGCCCCCAATTGAGGCATTGTGGGGTAACGTTAGGTAGCTTTTGGTCGAGGAATATCTCGTATTTTTTTGCTCTTGGTCAGTCCAGCTTCAAGCTAGCGTCGTCCTGCGAACGACCGACGTAACGTAGCCCCAGCCAGCGCCTTTTTGCAGCCTTGTAAAGGTTCTCTTTCTATTGTGGTACAGGGCTGTATCTACATTTCCCCGTACTAGAAGCTTACAATTGCAGCGCGGAGTGGCCGGTCATTATTCTAACTACACATTGACTAGATCATAGGATATCTCGGACATGTTAGGGTTAGGCCAAGAAGCCTCAATGCAAATACGTATTCGAATACTGGCTCGTTCGATCAAGGTGCTAGAGCTGGTGATCTCATGACTTCACCGCCGACAAGCTGCATGCCCGTTTACGTCTAGTCACACTCTTGAAGATGCATGATGGATCTAAAGGGTCCTGCTTGTCTTAGAATGAGACTAGTTAATCCTCCTCGTATTCCTCCTTGCGTTATCGATGCTGCGATGAACCGTCAAAGTTGGACCCAAACAGGAAATAGTTGACATTTTGAGAGCAGTGGTCTGAGTTTTGACGTCGTATTGCGTCTAATCATACGCACAATAACCAAAACACCAAGACTGGCTTCTCGTACAAGAATCCACAGCTAAATGCAGACGACGACAACAACAACAACAACAGTCGACGAATGTCTTGGATGTATCAGTGATCGACAAAACTCCGCAAATGGGATTTTTCCGACATGGATGATCCCGCTTCTAAAGTCAACAACACGAACCAACGGACGTCATGGGCTCAACGATCTTCCTTGACAAAAAGACCTCAAGGATTCTGCTGATGGAGTTCCTCTCAAGTGCCGGAAATTCCGGCAATGGATTTGGGTACTGCCGCAGTATACGAGCTGCAACGGCACGGAGCCTGGATCAAGGACTGGCCATGGGTATCTCTGCCAAAATGAATCCTACGTGGAAACCCGTGATGCACTACAGGCATTGACATCATGGTGGTGAGATGATAGTTGCTATTTCGGGACATGGAGCTTCTGGAAGCCTCTTATCGGGACCGCCGGCTGGGGTTGCACGGGCATTTCGTGAAGCTGCCCACGGAAAAACTATCGCGACGACAAACCTAGTTGTTGAGTTAATAATTGTCAACGCAGATCTGCAGATACGAATTATAGTCATGCATAACCCTGAGGGTCAGATCATGATGAAGTGAATCGCCAAATCAGACTACTCTCAGAACAAACATTGCACAACATTATTGTCTTGCATATCTTGCAATACCATTCAATATTCAACTTCTTCGAGCATAATAATTGCAGCATGGCTTCCCAAATTACAAAGCGGCTGAGCTGAGATACTACTATAACAAACACCAGTCATTGCTTATGGTGACACCATAAATCAACAGGTCATCTAAAAACTACAGAGACATTCATTTCAAATTATGCAGAGGCCGTTATACAGCGCCTCACCCGTCAAGGCCAGCCACGTCGCGCTGTCGGAGCCAGGTCTAGATCGTTAATTAAGGATCAAAACTGAGCCTTGTATAGTTCCATGTAAATGAAGACAAGGATTCGAAAAGAGTGGTTCTGCTCGTATTGATACCTACGTCAAAGAATGACCTATATTAACATCACATATGTCTCATTCGTTCATACTCATACGCATGAAGCTCCTATCCCAGCTTTTCAGAGTTCTTGCTTCATCAAGGTCCTTGTTCATGTGCTTATAAAGTTCTTATGCCAATGGCCCATGAACGGCCCAAGCTCTGCCGGCATTGCCAAGTGCAATTTCTGTTGCCGAATTTAGCTCTCAGAAATCCATCATTTCAGCTTGACTCTTCTCCTTATCGGTCCAATAGATAAACTCTCTACCCCGCCGCAAGAAGTCTGGACTGAGTGTGAACAATTATTTTTACCCCGCCAACTGCTCATACCCAAGCAAATTTTCAAAAATGCGTGGGAAACCGAATGTTTTGAAGCTCCGTCATCGGGGGCATTCTGACTGTCTCGTCAGGCACTGCAGTAATAAGCAATTCCACTCTCGGCGTGACTTGTAAACTTTGAATTCTTTTGTTGTGAGAATAATTTACAGCAAAATAGAGAAAAGGTCTTGGATCGACTAGCCCCGATTCACATTGCGCCATTGGACCCTCTCTTCGCTGTCTTGTCTCAAACTCTCCTCCTCTACCTCTACAGTAGACACGTTCCGAACTTCGGCACAACAAGCAGCAGCCATGGAATCATTCATCATCAAGACCCCCTGCTCCAGCGCAAACATTGGCCCTGGTTTCGATGTCATCGGCCTGGCGCTGTCCGTCTACCTCGAGCTTCACGTCACCATCGATCGATCCAAGACAAAGTCCGAGCACCCGCTCAACTGCAAGATCACATACGAGGGCGAGGGTGAGGATGAGATCAGCCTCGATCCTCAGGTCAACCTCTTGACTCGTGTCGCTCTCTACGTTCTGCGTTGCCACGACCAAAGGTCGTTCCCTGTTGAGACCCATGTGCATATCAAGAACCCTATTCCTCTCGGTCGAGGCTTGGGTAGTTCCGGTGCCGCTGTCGTTGCTGGTGTTGCTCTGGGCAAGGAGGTTGGAGGTCTGAAGCACCTTGATAATGACCGACTATTCGACTACTGTCTCATGATTGGTGAGGACCACCCCCAAGACCTATTATCAATTCGACAACTAACCCTTCCAACAGAGAGACATCCTGACAATGTTGGAGCTGCCCTATACGGAGGTTTTGTCGGAACCTACCTCAAGCCCTTGACCCCCGAGGACGTTGCCCGAACAGAAATCCCCCTCAGTGAGGTCCTCCCCGCGCCGGCCGGAGGTGAAGATACGGGCAAGAAGCCCCCGAACCCTCCTCATGGCATCGGTCACCACATCAAGTTCCCTTGGGCCAAGGAGATCAAGGCCGTAGCTATCATCCCCGATTTCCAGGTCGCTACACACGCTGCGCGAGGAGTGCTACCTGCGAACTACACCCGTCCTGATGTGGTATGTTGAAGTCACCAATCGCTGATCCGGGGGAAGCTAACATGGCCCTAGGTCTTCAACTTGCAACGAATTGCCCTTCTGCCCGTCGCCCTGGGCCAGTCACCTCCCGATCCCGAGCTCATCCACCTCGCCATGCAAGACAAGATCCACCAGCCCTACCGACAGACTCTCATCCCCGGCCTCACCGAGATCGTCGAGACAATGTCCCCCAAGACCGAGGACGGTTTCCTTGGTGTGTGCCTGTCCGGCGCCGGTCCTACCATTCTGGCTCTGGCCACACATAACTTCGAGGTGATCGCCAACAAGATCATTGCCAAGCTTCGAGAACACAACGAGAAGAAGGACCTGCCTTGTCAATGGAAGGTGCTCGAGCCTGCTGAGGGTACCCATGTTGTCCGATCATGAAGGAGGGTGATACCATGAAGTAGGGAACCAGATACCAAGCCAAGGGTAGAGTCAAGGAATTGGATCACATTAACTTGTAGATTACTTTTCCAGGAAAATCTCGCCTGGATAGATGAACCATGGGTAGAACAACGGGCATAAAGAATCGGACTGGGGAACGGAGTATATGAGAACGAATCAACGAAAATAACGGAATAAAAGTCAATGTCATAATTTCGAGCGCCAAATAAATACATTAAATAACAAGTGCTTCATTGTTTGAATGAGGTGACAGTTCAGACCAGGACATGTATTAAGATATGTACCTAGGTATGTCAGTATGAGTTACCCAGCATCCCACTGGTTAGCAACCCTCGGAAGAATTTCCTACTACATGGCCAATAGAACTGTGAGTTGTCACAGGAATACCACCTAAATTTTACTTTGATTGCGGCTCTTGCTTGAGTCTGGTTATGTCGTTCCCAAGGCAGTTGAGAATGCAAATTATCGCGTGTCTAGGTTAGTTCCAAGTTTTCTGTACTTGTGTCGAATTTCATGGCCCCAAATAGCCAGGAGACTAAGATAAATATTGACAGCTTGACTGGGATTAGAAGAGCAATGCAATAAACTAAGATTATTTACTTTTGTGAAATAAAGTATAGAATTTGGTGATGGCTGGGGTGGTTGAGGCTATCTTTGAAAAGGGCCCAGCTATGTTGATGACTTGGTTCCCGTGTACAACCATTGGCTGTAGCATTTGCAACGATTTCGTCTTACCGGCAATTCAATTGCACGAATTTCAGTCCCGTCGGCTTTCAGATTGAGGGGAAGGGTTCCACCGACTTTGGGGGGTATTGCGATTTACAACTCTCGATAGGTCAAATGATTCCCTTTCCCCAATTACAACATAATAGTGTCGCTTTGAGCTACCCCGAAGAACCGAGGGTTGGCTTGCATGACGGGAAAGATGCGTGCTTATAATACATGATGTCCTCAGCGAACCCCTCACGCGTCTTTGCAAACCCTCTATTCCTCAATTCACTCGTGAAACAGAATCTCTAAAGCAAAGATGGCTGCTCCTCCGCCCAAGGGTATCTACGTACCCGTCCCCACGTTCTTCGCCTCTAAGAAGACCTCCAACTACAACGCCATCACCCCGCCTGTCGATATCGAAACTCAGGTTGCTCATTCTGTTTACCTGGCTAAGAATGGAATCAAGGGCCTAGTTGTCCTCGGTAGCACAGGCGAGGCCGTGCACATTCATCCCAAGGACCGCCATGCGATTCTCAGCGGTATCAAGGCTGGTCTTGAGAAGGAGGGCTTCAAGGACTACCCTATCATTGCGGGCACAGCGACAAACAGCGTCGAGGAGACTGTTGAGCAGCTCAAGGATGCTCACAAGTCGGGTGCTCAATGGGGATTGGTTCTTGTGCCTGGTTACAACGCTGGTGCAGTGACACAGGAGGGTATCATCCAATGGTTCACTGCTGTTGCTGACCAGAGTCCCATTCCCGTCATGATGTAAGTCGTCTTGATCCAACTCCACAATGACTACAAACTGACTCTATCATTTAGCTACCATTACCCCGGCGTTTCCAACAATGTCAAGGTCACACCCTCAACCTACGTTACTCTCGCCAAGCACCCCAACATTGTCGGCTGCAAACTCTCTCACGGCGACGTCTCAGTGCACGCTCAGATTGGATCCAACCCATCCATCGACTACAACCACTTCCACCCTTTCACAGGCCTCGGCCAGCAGCTTCTCCCCGTAGTATCAGTGGGCTTTGCCGGTGCCATCGACGGCTCAGCCGGCTTCTTCCCCAAGACTCTGGTGCGCCTGTACGAGCTGTCGATTAAGTCGCAGCCGACGGATGCTGAGCTCCAGGAGCGAAGACTGCTGCAGTTCAAGGTGAGCTCAATGGAGGAGCTTGTGGTCAAGTTTGGCACAGTGGGTATCAAGGAGGCGATCAGCCGGCTGCGTGGCTTTGGAGATACGGATGGTACAAGACTACCGCTGCTTGGAGGTATTCCTGGTGGTGATGCTGAGTGGGCCAACTGGAAGGGAGTGGCTGATGCAGTTGATGAGGTTGAGAAGTCGCTATAGTTTGATCAAGTCAAAAACAAAATTGAATAAAGCGTTATATCGAGTACCAATTGAATGACAGCCTGTGCAATAAACAGACTTGTCCATGGCATGTCTGTACTGTTTTGCATATGATATTATTGATGAAGAGGGACATGGAGGTCCTCATTCTATCGGTTGTTCTCCAAATGGTGGCGGGCTTCAATTGACAAAATATGCGGCCAGACATCCATCAAAAACCGGGCGAATGGTTTAGTGGTATAATACTCCCTTAGCATAATTCGACCGAATAATCTGGGAGTGGTCCAGGGTTCGATTCCCTGTTCGTCCATCAGAGGTGGTTAGAGTCCACTGTATACCCCCTTTTTGCATCTCAACACAATTCTGTGCCTTTTTGTCCTACCCATCCCATACACCATCTTCTCCCCCATGCTCCCTGGCCACGGCCGCCGGACGATGTTACTTTATTCGATATACAAACACTCTTCACCCACGGACCTACGGTGCTTACGTGTGATGCGCGGCTAAATCAAAGGTCAGATTCCATCTCGCAAGAATCTGAAGCCCGATTGCATTGTCCTTCGGTCTCTATACCAAGCAAGGTAAGGTACGGGCGTAAGCAGATGGGTTGAGTAAAAGACATAAATCTGACAGGAACCCCTTTTTGCCGTCATTCTTTTTGTTCCTTTGTTCTCGCTAATCGAACAACAGTACCGTAGAAGTCCGTCTTGTCATTCGTTTATAGACTGCCCCAACGCTTTCGTCGCTTAACCTCGATATCTCGGCCGAGTCTCCACCAAAGCTCCGTGCCTCGGCTCGATAGATAGTGGCATTGAGCGCAAAGACCTTGAACTTTTTCAAGGGGTACGCGAACGCTGGGACGCGCTATTACGGGATCTTCGGCGTCTGTTATCGAAGGAGGGGCTTTTTAGACCAAAAGATTTCCTGTCGTACGAACTTGTGCCCGTTTGTATCATCCACAGTGGGTTGATATAAATACTTGTGGAGGACCCCCTGTTACTCGTCCCAACGAGCGTCGCAAACACCAAAACCATACATCATGGCTTCTGCAAACAAGAAGGTCTTCGGACTTTCGCACGTGGTGTCTATCGCTGCGCCTCTGGCGCTCGGTTCTGCTGGATATGCTGCCTACCGGGTCAACTGGGTCCCCTTGATCAAGGCCTTCCTCACAGGACCTGGTCGGACGTCGCGCATTCTTCTCCTGCTGTTTGTCCTGTTCAACTGGAAGAGCATGCCCTTTGCTTGGACTGTAAGTGCCAATGTCTTCTCCGAGTGTATAGGACGCATTCTAACGCCATATAGTACCGCGTATTCTACACCATCTTCTACCACAGTATCTTGCGCAAATCGCCAGCTCTTGGACCTGATGCTCTCTTCAAGCCCATTATCTCGACCACGCATGCGCCCATGCTCGAGATAGACTACAACTTCCACAAGTCAAATTCGACATACTTTGCCGACCTCGATGTCTCGCGATCGCACCTTGTCACATATCTCTGCCGCGCCTCCTATGCCTCCCTCGCCCGCAACACCAAGACCAAGATCGTCCTGGACCCCAAGACGGATCAGCCTATCAAGGGCCAGATGGGTGTCATGCTCGGCGCTGTTGAGTGCAGCTTCAAGCGCGAGATCCCCGCCTACAAGAGCTTCGAGATGTGGAGTCGTGTTCTAAGCTGGGATCGCAAGTGGTTGTACATTGTCACGCATTACGTCCCCAAGGGAACTGCTAAGCCGACTTCGTGGCTCGACCCTGGATTCTACAAGACTTCTGCGCGTGGCCCTCAGGATGCTGCTGGCGGATGGGAGAAGAAGATCTATGCGACAGCAATCAGCAAGTACGTCTTCAAGCTAGGCCGCTTCACCGTGCACCCTGCTATTGTCCTCGGCGGCGACTCTGCTCTCCTCCCTCAACGACCTGGAGGCTGGACTACTGGCGAGGAGCAGCTTGGTGACCTGTCTGCCGATCTCTCGGACGTGGACCTTGATGTTCCAGGAGAATGGGACTGGCGACGTGTCGAGGCGCAGCGACGTAAGGGCATGGAACTCGCAAGTCACTTCCATGAGCTTGACAAGCTTCAGGATATGTTTGATGGTGGTAACCAGGGCGCTCTAGGCAAGTTCACACCTTAAGAAGTCACACATGATAAAACATGATAAACAAGACAAAGACGAGTAGACTTAGATATATATAGATAGGTAGCCATGAGTGCGAGTATCGACTCGTCTTTGGGACCGGCGTTTTACAGACGGACTGTTGGAGTGGGTGTTGTCTGAACACAATCTTATTGTCTTGATGTTACCAAGAACTTTCGATAATGCATATACGATCTTCAACGTAGAGTATAACGGAAGGAAGGGATTGCGAAGGATATGAACTAATTCATGATATGGATCAAAGCAATGTTTCAGGAAAGTGACGTAACGTGGAGAGCGAAGCTTGAACGCAAACAACTGGCTCGTGATAAAGGAAGTCAATCCTTGCTTTGTATGTTCCGAGACAAACTTTTCAAACTCTGATCGCAGGACAAGTTTTTGCAAAAGCAGGATGGCCACTGGACGGACACCGAGGGGTCTTTGGTTTCATGAAAGGAAAGCTTATGCTCATGAGTTGTGATGGCCGATGTCGATGACCTGAGATAACCTCGACTCTTGCCTCTTGAGCCCATGTGTGGAACAAGTTGTTTATGTCTGGCCCAAGAGTCGACGAGCATGCTATTGCGACAGTGCATATTCAATATCACAAAGAAACAATTACGATCCAAGCCTAACAGCTACTGTCTAGCTAAACATCCGTACCCAAAGACAAGAGGTTGAAGTTTTTCAGTTGACATAGTTTGGTGGTCCACAATGCCAGGTTTTTCCTGACTCAGTGCTTGACTCTAATATTGGTCATCATCATAAAAACTTCAACCCATCTCGTCCTAGGTTCAGGTCTCTTTCCCATGGGGAGAACTTCCAGCGAAGTTTAGAGTGTAAAAAAAGGGTAAAAGGCCGTCACCCAAGGGTCAACGGGATGCCGCCCCCTCGCATCAAGAATGAGCCCCATTGAGTAACCCAGCTTTCGCCGGGCAATCGCATACCTATCAACCTCGACAACAAATCCTCTGCGACCCGATGCCACACCCGCGAGCACCGAAGCGTCTACCCACCATCCACCTGCCAGACACCCGTCATCCCAAGAGTCCCTCCACAACTCGGCAGCGGACTCATATCTTCATCCAAGGGGACCGAGAGCGTTGAGAAGCGTGAGAATCAAAGCGCTGAACAAGCAGATGTAGCGGAGGGCAGGGCCGGCGCAGGGAGAGGGCCTGGGTGCAGAGGTCAGCCGCTGTGCTTCTATGGCGGCGCGTTTCCGCAAGCTTCGTCGAAACGAAGACGTCCGGGGACTTTCTCCCAAAGCCATAAAGAAGGAATGAGACGCTGCCAAAAGCAGCGTCTCTGTTTGTGAGCTTCGAATGGCGATTTATTGAGCGAGGGGCGCGGATGAGAAAGAAAGAAGAAAGAAAAAGTTGAATCCAAGCTCGGTTTGAATTTTTATGCTTGGATGGGGCTGAGGTGTGGCGCTAGAAAAAAACAAAGCTTCAAGGTGTGGCTGTAGCTTGTATTTTTTCCCAGGCGCGGTTTGGCCAATCCGAACCTCGCGTTGAGAAGGCTGGGTCGTTGCCTTCGTGCCTATTCATCCATCTCATCAATACAAAGCTCGCGGCGCATCCCAGTTTTGACGGCGCAAACAAACGACTATTCACTGTTTCTTTGTCTCGACTCTGACTCGACGCAATCAATTCCTCAACTCGAGAATTGCCGTGCACTCGCTGCTTCTGAGTTAGATCAGTCGTCACCTAAACGTTACAAAAGCCAAAAAGGGCCACCGATTGGTTTTCGACCTTTCTCTCATCTCTCACTGCAATCATGTCGACACTCTTCGGTGGCGCTTCGAGCTCAGCGACGGCGAGCAATACTGTTGGCGACCTCAAGAACGATGTTGCGCTTTCCGATCCCCCTACCGATACCATCTCCGACCTTTCCTTCTCGCCGGCACCAAACGGCCCCGACTTTCTCGCCATCGCCAGTTGGGATAACAAGGTCCGCATCTACGAGATTGCTGGTAACGGCCAGAGTCAAGGCCGACATGCCTACGAGCACAGCCAACCTGTGCTGAACTGCGACTTTTCCAAGGTACGGAATAAATAGACCGAGAACGGTCAGTGAACAGTAGCTAACTCCAGCTTTTCAGGATGGAACAAAGGTCGCCTCTGCAGGCGCCGACAAGAACGTCAAGGTCTGCGATCTCGCCTCGCAGCAGGACATTGTCGTAGGAACGCACGACCAGCCCGTACGAACAGTTCGATTCTTCGACAGCGGCAACGGCCCCATGGTTGTCTCGGGCTCTTGGGACAAGACAGTCAAGTACTGGGATCTTCGACAGCAGGGACCTGCGGCTACTGTATCATGCCAGGAGCGAGTCTATACGATGGATGTCCGCGACAACCTCTGCGTGGTTGGTACCGCCGACCGCTACATCAATGTCATCGACCTCAAGAACCCGACCAAATTCTACAAGACGCTGCAGAGCCCGCTTAAGTGGCAGACCAGGGTAGTTAGCTGCTTTACCGACTCTGCTGGTTTTGCTATTGGCAGCATCGAGGGTCGGTGTGCTATCCAGTACGTCGAGGACAAGGACTCAAGGTAAGCAAGCTTCTAGCAACACGCAACTTCTGGTTGGCCTAAACTAACATATCGCAGCTCCAACTTCTCCTTCAAGTGCCACCGCGACCCGCCCGCCAACAGTGTCACCAATGTGTACGCTGTCAACGATATCTCATTCCACCCCGTTCACGGCACATTCAGCACGGCCGGTTCCGACGGAACGTTCCACTTCTGGGACAAGGATGCCAAGCACCGTCTCAAGGGTTACCCCAACGTTGGTGGCAGCATCACTGCCACTACCTTCAACAAGACTGGTAGCATCTTTGCGTATGCTGTTGGTTACGACTGGGCCAAGGGTTACCAGCACAACACACAAAACTACCCCATCAAGGTGATGCTGCACCCAGTCAACAACGACGAATGCAAGCCCAGGCCATCCATGAAGAAGCGGTAGAGGAAGTCCGCGATAATAGGAGGGTTTGATAGTCCTGTGGACTATAAGGCGGAAGGGATTTAGTTGATTGGTTAATAGTTAGCTGCGTTTTCTGCGATTATGTACTGTACGACAACTGGTGAAGACTCAGAAGATTGATAGGGGGAGACCAAAAAAGCAAAGGACGCTGAGTCTGTGAGCCAAAGGGGACAAATGCAGGTAGTGGTGTTTTACGAGAGATGATACCATAGATACAACACAACTTCAAGAAACCCGACACAATTTGGCAAACAATCGTGCGGTTCACGTTCTTATCTCTCTAGGTAGTTTATCTTTTAATCCGGCGAAAATGGAATCGTTTAGGTTAGGTAGATTGATGACTGTTGTTTGATCCATGTGATATAAACGCTGAAAACATGACAATGAAAGTAGACATCACAGATGCATAAGAAAACATAAAAAAATGAATGCGAAAACAAAGGAATTGTATTGTTTCCTGCCGCCTTGGGCTTTCGTTTGATCATAACATGTATCGTAGTTAAATAGTCGATAGCTTCCACCCATGCGCGGCCTCTGATAACGGGCTATTAGTTGATGCAATGGCACCATGTTCTGCAAAACCAAATTACAACGCTTAATAAATCTTCAGCTCTTTGTTGAGAAGCTGGCACCCAATCATGCTCCTGATCTTTCTTCCCGTCTCATGCCTCAATTCTTTTTAATTCCATCAGTTTTTCTTCAGCTGGAATTTCGGGCCCAACAAATCTTCGCCCATGCTGCGAATCATATCCCTGAGAAACGTGCTTCGTTCAGGGTTGTATTCCTCCACCTCAGGAGCGGCAGCGGGTTGCTCATGAACGAACTTGACGTCAATGCCATCGATATTTACGGCGTCCATGGTAGCCATGGGAGCACCGGGAACAACGACGTCAGGGTCGACGGCCAGAATGATGGGCCTGCTGGACAAGTCGGCGGCATCGGAAAGAGAGTGGTGGTGGGCACCATAGTTGTCGGGAAGGAGAGGCATCCGGGGAAGGGGTTCGCTGAAGTTGGGAATGGGGTGAATCTTGGGCAAGACTGTGGTGTCGACATGGCTGACGGGAGCGCGAGAAGGCGAAGAAGAGTGGAAGGTCTGCATCAGAGGCCTTGTGCGGCCGGTGATGGATGGCTGGGGAGTAGGACGGTGGGTAGTCTTGAGACCGCGAGACTTTAACAATTGTTAGCATCAAAGTGGAATTGGTTAGGAAAAGATCTATGAAACTCACCTCGGAGTGCTGGGACTGCTGGGGAGCTCCGAGAAGCTCGGCATACTTGGGTGTAAGAACGGCACCAGCGGAGCGCTGAGACTCAGCCAGAGTGCGAGCGAGCTTGGTGGCGGGGGCGGTGATTCTCGACATTGCGACAGATGTTGTGGATGTGATTGATATGTGGTGGTAAGGTAAAGTGTTGGCGGTGTCCAACTACTTATACGCTTGGTACAGCAAGGATCAGATGGGGTAGTGTAGCGGTGTCAAGTTCCCAGCAGTCAGGCGATAGTGGGACAAGGTGGACGAAGTTTACAGGTGCAGGTGTAAGTGGGAGTGGAAGGGCTCAATTGAAGGAGGGAAGGAGGGTTTATGTATTGGGCTTGGGAATTGAGGTGAGGCCACTGTCAAGATAAGAGTGATGGGGTGGAGCTAGAGAGACTGGAGGGGGAAGGCGGGAGCTTTACATAGGTAGATAGGTAGCTGTAGGTGAGGTGAGGTAGGTACGGATACTCGTCCGGGAGTCCGCCCTGCCCGTGTGATCTGGGGATGGAATGAGCAACGGGATTGAGGAGGAAGGAGTCACACCCTTCCCCTCCACACCTCATCAAGCTACCTACCAAGGTACAGTACCTACAGCTTCCCGCCCTGTTAGTTTACCTTGTTTAGTTTCGACAGCGTTGATCCCGCTAGCGTGGAAGGTACAGTACATTGCGTCTGTGAAGCTGAGCAATGCTTCTGATAGAACCAAATAGAGAAGAAGCTGGTGTGAACGCAACCTTCCCCACCGTCTTCTTTCAACAGCTGCCTGCATTCTGTTCAAACCAATGCTTTGTATGCAAAACATCTTGTTACTAGGAAAAGTGTATTGCTGGTCTCTTTGCTACGGATAGACAAGCAATCAGCAAACAAGCAGCAGCAACAACAGGGATGGAAAGCAATGACCATGGGAGTTCCCGACTCGGCGACGAAATACCAAATGCCGCCCGGTGTACAGTTACAAGGTACTTCATGCGGGTGGAACACCATTAAACACACCCTTGGTTGCTAATTGATACATGTTGAGATCCAATCAAAGGCCTTGTCTGGAGGCCCAGCTACAGTATTGTGCTGTACTGTACCAAACGCGCCAGCTCCCAGGCCAAGATATCAGTAGTTGCTGCTTCGGTCTCTCATCCATTTCCTCTGATTTCTTCTCCAGCTTTCATTCTGCTGTGAACTTGGGGTTCAACCCCGAGCTGGAAAAGGGGACATTTATGGGGCTTCTCCAAGTCACTAAACTAGTCACCTTGAGCTTGCTCACTCTCTATCTCGAACCACAGTTGCTTGAGCCGTCAATGTCCGAAAACATGAGGTTAAGGAAGTGATGTGAGGTGAGGCGACGGAGGGGGGACGGGCTTGGATGTGCCAATGCCGAACTTACTCTGTGCCGGGCTTAGAATGTTTCACTGACACAACAGATCTGGACCGTGGCATTTCAAAGATACCGATATCAGACCAGAGCAACAGTGGCGTCAACTGACGACAACCCAGGTACTGTACCTATGCGGAGAGCGTCGCAACGCGCCGCCGGTAGAAATGATATGGCACCATCCTTACAGTTTTCATGCGCCTACCGTTGCAAAACCACAACCATGAACACGATCAAATGGAATTAATTGGGGGTGGGAACTCGTTGAGAACGATTAACATGGGGCTTAGGTGGTTGGAAGTCCAAAACTACTTTACCGTAGCTTGAGCAAACCAGGGACCTGCACACAGAGCACCGCCGCTTTAGTGTCCCAGGGCGTCCCCATGTCTCACTCGAACTTTTGCTTGCCACCAACAAGAGGTCATAGCAGTCCGCTGTTGCTGACGAGTCTCGGCAGGGGAACACTGATCTGGCACACGTGGAGTGTGCCTGTCGCTCACTCGAAGATCGCCAATGTCTGGTCCAATTGCTGGCTGAGTATTGGCAGGGCGGGCAGGGCGGTCAGAGGCCAACCATACCAACAACACAGTTCCAAATCGGTCGGAGGACAGTTACCATACTTACGCGTCAGTTGTCATGCTGTACAGTGCACAATTCAATTACGCAAGAAATCCATCCTACGATGTTGTGGCAGAACTCTCCAAGAACAAGGTGAGCCGTTGGATTTCCTTAATTCGGCATTTCTTAGGACAAGATCATGCTCATCGCACACCTTAAAGCGGCGTGATACCTTGCAGTTGGTGCTAGCACGGCACTGAATAGGATGCAGCGCTTGAGGACGGGAGGGGACCCGTGACACCTCCAAGGCTAGGATAGCCAGGGCCAGGGAATCGAACGTCTCCTGGTCCACTTCTAGAAACCCGCCAACTTGGTTGCTTGGAAGTCCCCTTTGGGCCGGGGAGACAGAGCAGACTCCGTACGTAGATCGTCTATGGGTTTGACACCGTGATTGGGCTTCCCACCGGCAATTGCTTAATCCCTTTCTTGCGAACAGGTACTCTGAATTGCCTCGGCTCACTGATCGGAGAACCTCCGACGTCAGAGGCTCGGCATTCATTGTTATCAGATGAAAGATCTCCAAGTCACGGGATCGGAATCGGGGCTTGGAGAGCAGCAACAGGAAAGCATCTGGCTACTGGGTCCTGGGCTGACCCGTGCATAGCCTGAACTTGTTGGAGGCCGTGCGAATGTCAGATTGTTGAGTTGCCCTCGCGCCTAGGATTTCAGTTGGACAGTCCAGATTCCAGAAGGAAATCTTGAGCCAAGCCCAGGTGAGACAGGGGAGTTTTGGCACTGGTGGTAGCGGCACGACTAACCCCCGGACGGTTGCTATTGTTGGAATTACGGCGGCGCCGGTCAACTAAAATTGTTGAACGGGGCCTTCTTCCAGAGCTTCGTCCTTCACCCCTTCACCTTGGCCTCACCGTAAGAATACTGGAGCCTCTACAACGGGAAGAGATCCGATCGCCTCTGGTTTCGGTCAAGTCCACGGTGACATTGACGGTGTCACAGCAATAGCAAACAAAAGATTAACGATTACGAGTTCGTTCAGGGGGCTGATATCTGGACGACATGACGACGCTCAACAAAAATAGACACAATATCTCGAACACAGACATGATCTACCAATCAACATGGGGCTACATGTCTATCATGATCTAGTTTTGCATTATCTTGAAACTTCTGAATTGCGCTGTTAACCTCAGAAATGCTACATCAATACTTAAGATAACATTGGGTTGCTGAGACGCGATATCAGCCCTTTCGACGTCGAACATCCTCCACTGGGGTACATCAGAGCCGATTTCATGATGAAGCAAGCAACCCAACCCATCACTCTGGACTGTTATCGCACACCTGGCTGGGCTTATCATACATACAGCTTATAGTGGCTTTTCTTGTGTCTATCTAGTGGAAGTTTTGTTGCTGCAGCCACCCACAGATTGCATATCGCGAGATAACTTCAACACCAACAAACACTGTCTCCACCGGCGGGCTCGCTCGCGACAACAAAACTGTCACGGCACCGAACGACGTGATAGACTCATCGGTCGTATGGCAGCCTCCCCAGGTTTCGGTATGAACCCCCGGCGTTCAGGACCTCGGACTTTCTCCGAATACCTTGGTAAGCTTAAGCTTAGACCGATGACATGACGGACAAGATATCCGAATCGGAGGATAGATCAGCTTGGTGCTACTGAAGCGCCATATCTGGAGCTCATGTGACGTGATATGATGAAGAAATAGCCGAGGATTAAGTGAAGAAAGATATTTTGCGTCGTTCATGATGCAACTCTTGGCTTCGCTCCAATTCTGGCGTCTCGCATATCATGCTCAGATTACAGGGATTTTGTCTCATTCGCTTTGATTTCCTTGGTTGACCAGTGATTTCTAAACTTTAGAAACGAAATAATAAGATAAAAATGTCTTGTTCTTGCTATTCCCCTTCTCGACCCTACTCAACATCAGGAACTCCGACTCCAGCTTTTGAAGTCACACAGGATCTGTAAATGTCCATTTCCGCCCCTAATCGGACCTTAAGGGACAAGATCGTTAATGGCGTCATTTGGGACCTCGAAAATGCCCCGCCATCGCGAGGAACTACAGCCAATTCTGGACATCGACGACTCATGATATGTGATTTTATGTGTACACAAGCGTGTCAATGTAGCTTCTAAGCAGAAGCAATATCTAACAATCTCTCTTTCTATCTGATTTATTTCTTACAAACCGTCTACTTGCTGAATGTCCTATTACGGACATATTTCTGTTGCTTATCAACTTTCCGTCTACCCCTCCCGCTAGAACTAACTAATACAGCATCTGGCGATATCGCTCCAACTACCTCGTCAACTGCAGTCTTTCGCAATCATCAACACCAAATTACGCAAAAATGACAACCTCGGAACCTCGGAAACGGGCTGTTGACTCTCCCAAAGGTAGATGACCTCTTCACAACTCCTGAAACTGAACATTGCTAACATACATCTCTCTTAGTCTGGACAACTCTCATCACCAACCTCAGCTACCTCCCTGGCCTCCTCACGCTCGACCACTCTCTCCGCGCCGTTAACTCTCGCTACCCTCTCGTAGCTCTCTATACCGACTCGTTTCCTCCCGAAGGCCATGCCGCCCTCCGCGCTCGCGGCATCCCAACCCAGCATATACCCTACCTTCTCCCGACTAATGGCAAGGACTACTCCAATGACCCGCGCTTCTACGACTGTTGGAGCAAGCTGACTCCCTTCTCCTTGACCGAGTATGAACGTGTTGTCCAACTCGACTCGGATATGCTCGTTCTGCGTAATATGGACGAGCTGATGGATCTTGAGCTGGACCCTCCTTCAGTCGCTGAGACGGGTGACAAGGCCACCAGCCAGCGCGTCTTTGCAGCGGGCCATGCTTGCGTCTGCAATCCTCTCAAGAAGCCTCACTACCCAAAGAACTGGGTTCCTGGGAATTGCGCCTTCACATCACAGCACTCGACGCCCGAAGCAGCGCAGACCGAAGCCGCGGACCCTTCTGTTGGTCCCCTCGGCTTCATGAATGGTGGCCTGCAGGTCGTCAACCCTTCTCAGGGCCTGTACGCGCAAATCATTGCTCACATGGAGGCCGATGCAGTCAACATGGACTTTGCTGACCAGTCACTTCTGTCTGATTTGTACCACGAGCGGTGGGTTGCGCTGCCGTATATCTACAATGCTCTCAAGACATTGCGCTGGGAGGGCGTACACAACGCTATCTGGAGAGATGAGAGCGTCAAGAACATTCACTACATCTTGAGTCCTAAGCCATGGGATGAGATCAATGATAAGGGTGAGTGGACGGGTAAGGATGAGAGTCACAAGTGGTGGGTTGACGCCAGCCGCGCGAGAAAGGCGTCGGAAAAGGAAAAGGGCATCCCGGATGATGGGTTTTGAGAACATCATAGACAAGTGAAAAGTCATTTGTGAATGAGCGTGGCGTTGGTGGCCAAGTGAGACAATCAAAGCGGTAACATAGATCGTTGATATCAATTAGAAAACATACCATCAAGTTTGATCAGTCCCTCATTCATTCTGTGACAGGTATCTATATCAACAAAAACTACCTCCAATGCAATCAATGGTCGAAATAACAATAACAGCAAGTGGCCCCCCTTCAGAATCCAACTCCAAACTTGACCGAAATAATTCACCACCCAACGCATGTCTGCCTTCTCCAAGATCTATGTTGTGCATCTACATGCATGTCCCGTTTTTGCCGATCTATCATAGATGAGTACATGAACAAATGGATGCATGCCTCAATCTCAAAAACAACAAAGTATATCCCCGTCCTGAGCACCGCTATATGCTTGCTTGACAAATAAAAACACTGAGATGAGAGTAAAAAGACATGTGAAAGCAGAGACACCAGCGATGCTTCGAAAGCGATTAGTATCTCAATATCAGTACGCCATGATATGTTCTCTTTGACTTCGCCTATCCGTTCAGAACTTTCCCCCAAGTCGAACGATCTACTTAATATTTTTTGTATTTCTAACAACGTGTTAGTAAGAGTCGTGAAATAGAGAGAACATCGACTTACCTCCTCAATTCTGCGCCTGTTGTTTGGATCAATCGAGTTCGTTGCTCCCATCAGGGTCTGTCCGATTGCTCTCGTAACACCGACAGCTGGTCGGAAGATAATGGTTGGTGCTCGTTTCAGAACAGCCCTTGCGGCGCCGGTAGCTGAAGAGCTCTCCATCACCTCGCCTGGTACAGCAATGATGGCGTCGCGTACAAGATTCACATCTCTCGCCAGAGATCGGTATCCACCTCGAATGCCGGAAATTACACCCGTAGGTTGATCTGCGTACAGAGAGATCTGTCTCTGTTCTTCAGGGTCAATGTCATCCTCATCCCAGCCTTCGTATGCCGGTTGTGGATCTGAGAGCATGCCCTCAGCACCTTGTAACGCGTACTGAGTACCAACAGCCAGCTTGGCACCCAATTTCACCAACTCGGTACCTGTCGTTCGAGCAAAGGCAGTGGCACCCTTGGATATGCTACGAATAACGCGCCCATCTTTCTTGTACTCGCGAATAGGCACCTCAACAAGATCCTTGAAACCACTGCCCACATTGACGATTGAGCGGACGGGTGCGAGACCAGCCAGGATACCGGGAAGTTGGTTCGCCTTGACATCAGGCATCCAAATGTCATTGAGGGTCTTGCCCAGCTTTTCAAATCCAGAGATGCCATAGATAATGACATGACGCAGAACCATTCTCGCCTCCTCGAGTACGATAAAGTTCATGAACTCGGTGGTATGCCCTGATCGGAGACCAGCATAGTCCACTCGCTTGGGTTTGAAGTCGAGTTTTACCGCCACATTGTTGACCTCGGCTCTCTGAAGGAACGGAACATCGCTCTTGGAGGTATGAACAGGCACTTGGTCGTCTTTGAACTCGAAGAACCGTGTGATAAAGTCAAGGGCGTCCTGGTCAACGTGTAGCCTCAAGGGTAGAAGAGTCGCCCGCAGCACGATTTCAGACACCTCAAGCGATGGCTGCGGCTTAACGTTGAGCAACTCAAGATGAACCATACTGGTGCCCATCTCTCGCTCTCCCATGTCTTGATCGTAAGTGGCAAACTTTTTCCATGTTGAAGTCGGAACATGATCAAATATGTCGAGGTTCTTTACGCGAACGTCGATGCTGTTGAGTGTTTCGCCTGAATTGGGTGGGAAAACGAACAGGTCCGCATCAACGCCCTGCAATTCAAAAGTGATCTTGTGGTGCTTGCTGCGCTTGAGCTTAAGCCGTTTCGATCTCGGTTGACGGGCGCGTGCTGTCCTGTTGGTAGCTGAAGTAAAGGCCGTGGTCGCAACAGATTCAGTCTCTGTCGCATTGTCGTTCAACCCTTCATTGATGGCTCGAGATAGCTCCTGAGGATCGCGGTTCGCCGGGATGCCAATGTAAATCGAGTTGAAGAGAAAATCTCCGATAGCCTCCTCATCCTCCAATTCCTCCTCGTACACATGGACTTGACCAGCACGGGCTTGTCGTTCATACGCTTTGGCTTCAACGTCCTGAACTGCCTTTGTGATCACATCTCGCGTGTGAATCCAATCGTAGCCATCAAAAAGATTCCATATGACATGTACGTCTCGTACAGATACCTTCAAAGGACTGCGCTTGACAAAATCGCTGGGGGCTCTGTCATAGCTGTTCTTTTTCGAATTCCAGACCTTGGCTTTGCTGTCCTTTGAGGCACCACGGCCATAGTAATCTTCATGGATGACTAGATCGTCCGAATCCTCCGAGTGTTGACTCGGGGGTTCAAAACCAGTCAGTAACACACCCTCATTGGTGTCTTGCATCTTAGGGCCGCTAGACCGATGAGATTCATGTGAAATGATAGAGCTGCTCGTTGCGTCGAACAACTCCTCGGCAACTGGCTCCTCGTCATAGAATTGGGACTCAACCTGCAGTGGACTGTCTGTGTTGAAGTCGGCATCAGAGCCACTGCCTGCCATTTCTTGAGCGCCAGCAAAATCCTGATCGAAATCGTACTCGCCCTCAGGTCTACCAAAGGCTTCAGCAGAGATAGAAGCGAGCAGGTCCTGCATAGGAACCACATCTGTTAGATACTTGTTCTCCTTGCTTGGCGGCGTTGGAGGCTTCAGGGCATTCGCCAATGCAATGAGAGTCTGGGTCGAGTCCGCGCATGTTTCTAGAACAAGGAGGTCGTCTTTGAGCTCAACGTTGACCTGCTTCTCTCCATCATCAAGTTCCTTGACATCGATCACAACCTTGGCAGATGAAATATAGCAAATATCGACGTATCCGCGTGCACACATATCGGCTACCTGACGAGATGTTGAAGATGAAGCCCGAGGTCTTTGAGTGGCAGGTAGTTCGTTGGTTGAGACTTCGGCGACATCGTTAATGAGCAAGATAGATGACTTGTTGATGGTAAAAACGGCATTGGTCTCCACGTCCTTGGGCAGCACAGCAACGAGGTGAGCATCTGTGAGTGCAATCACCATCTTGGAAGGCTGTCCCAGCGGATTGAGTCCCAGTAGACAATCTCGGAATCCGATGTCTAAGGTCATTGGCTTTCCGCTCTTGGTCTTTTCAGCCGGAGAACCAGGCTGTCCAGCCAAGGCATGATGTGCTTGGTCACCCAAATTTGCTACCGAGGCAGCAAGGCTGGCTTCGAAGTCCTGTGGTGTTGCGTCGTCTCCCAGCTCAAGGATATCCATAATTGTAGGTACCCGATACTCAATGCACAGGTCTTGCATCTTCAATTTGATCACTGGCTCGATCTCATCGCCAATCATCCGTGCCATCAAAACCGGACTTCGGAGTGAAATCTCCTCAGTACCGTATGTCGATGTGCTAATTAGTTCTTCTGACCTGTTTCTTTTGAGTGAGATATCGTGCACAGCTATAGCAACAAGTGAGGGGATGGTTATGTGCCCAACATGGAGATCTTTGATGTCTGCACCAAGATGACCCAGCTTACCACCGAAATCCAGGCTCAAAGCCACCTTTTTGATCTTGCCTAGGGTTAACAAACCAGGACGATCATCCTCGGGCAGATACTTGGCAACGGTGGAGAGTTTGGCTATTTCTTCACCAAGATTCGGTGAGACGGATAGTTGGGTCATGTTTTGAACGCGAACGTTCACTGCATCGACGGAAAGCCTCAGAACGGATCCCTTTCTACGTTGGCGGAGCAATGTGTCAACCATGATCTCGTCGTTGCCACCATCGAATTGATGCTTTGATGGGATGATGAGCTCAAGAAGTTTCTCAAGGTCAGAATTCTGAGGGGCTGTCAAGAAATCGACTCGAACACCATTGATCTCGGTGTTGATGGCGGGATCAGCTGTTGAGTTCTTCAAGTAAGGACCCGATACTCGCATCATGCTGCACGCCATGCCGATGCCTTCATCTCGGCTCACAACCTTGATGGCACTCGTTTCAGCAGCCATACTGCAGTCCTTCCCAACGAGTTCCACCCAAGATCCCCCAATGCGCAGGTTGATCTTATTCTCCGATGCCACGGACTTGTCGGTTGGGTCAATTGGAGTATCGAATCGAACACCCCTAGGCTTCTGCTGTGCAGCAGCCGGCTTGGGCGTTGGCGCAGGGCTTGACGCGATCGAGGCACTCATATTAAGGAAGCTACTAAGACCACCAAACCAACTAAAGGTTTCGTCGAGTCTTCGTAGATCGAGCTGGAAAACAAGAGGTAATGTTTCGACCTCTGTTTTGATATTGCCGTTCGATTGGAGAATCTTGATCCCAACATCAGAGCCAGTGGACAAGAATGTATCCCTGACAGATGTGCTCATTGGCTTGCCGCTGTCAAAAGATATGATATCACCATTCGTATACCCGAATCGGAACTTTTGCAGGTCTATCTTGGTCAAGATAGCTGACTGCGTCGCCAGTTTGCCCCGAATGACAGGCTTTGTTGCTATATCGGTCTGTGAAATGGATATGCTGAGGTTTTGCAAAGTGGTATTGAGCAGTACTTCTTGGTCGAAGATGAATGCGGATGGATCCAAATAACGTTCAGGAGTATCTGAAACCCCACCTAAGCGATTAACAAAGTCGAGTTTGATCTCCTCAATGGTTATCTTGACATTAGGTGCTTTCTTTGGATCCGTCTCAGGTTTACTCTCTTGAGCTGGAGGCGCTTTCTTGTCGTTGACAGCGTCCAGTAGCTTCCCAACTACCATAGCAAGCAGAAAGCCCAGAGAGGCATCGAATCGAAGACTGATGGGAGAAAGGTTAACTTCTAGACTGTCATCGATATTTGAGGATCCAGGCGAGATATTTTGTTGGTGCGTAGACGCAGCCCCGTGCATTGAGAAAGCACCCGGCGCTTGAGGATATGTTGATCGTCCCAAGGACTGCGATAGTTGGGCTACAGATTCGGGCGACGCAGGCTGAACATGCAGATGTTGGTGTTGAGATGGTATGTATATTGAGATAGTTTTGAGATTGAGAATCTCCTTAACTAGGCGGGTAGGGCCCTTAGGAGTAGAAACATCGTCTTGCTGTTTGGTAGGCGTCCTCGGACTCCCGGGTTCAGCGTCAGTAAGATTAGCTCTGGAGAAGGCAGGCTCCGAAGATTCGCTATCTGATGCGTCCGACGATACAGCTGGATCCTCGCGATAAGTCGAACGCCTCAAAGATGTTGATGGCGCCAAAAGCTTTTCTGGAAGTGATTCATCAGAGTCATCATCCCAAGCCCCTGGCATGAACGTCTTTGGTTTTTGTTCTTCTTCCACGGAGGTCGGTACATTATGTTGAGGAGGGCTCGGGGGACTGGCGTCGGAAGTTTGAGATTTAGCAAGCTCTTGACCATCGATTTCTGCGTCTGGTGTGGGTTGCTCGATTGGCTGTTCTACTTCCTTGATTGACTCGTCTTGCAACTTTGGTGATGGAGAGCTGCCATGAGACACTGGGGGTGACAAAACCGCCGCAGATTGAGCGTTGGTTTGTGAGAAAGCACTCATATACATGCTCTCAGCTTCCTCATGTGTGTACATATGAGATTGGGCCAGATCATCGGTCGACTTAGCGCCGAAACTCTCACTTGATGAGGAGCGTCTGAACTGCTCGTCTGATATACTTGAGCTGGAAGCTTCTAGGTTGACCTGTGTCGTCGGGGTTTCGAGACTAGGCGCAGATCTGGCTTCTCGTTCAGCGCTTGCCCACTGAGGCCGCTCGTTTTCGAGGGCAGTCGAGTGAGACCCATGCTCAGCAGGAAGCAGGGTCGAGTGAAACAAAGGTTCATCATTAGATCCGTTATTGAAGTCATGATACATCGAGGCTCGTGGTGTGGCCGGACTGTCTTCTGCATCATCGTCCTGGGGGCTTGAGAATTCGTAAGGAATCCCGAGGGCATCCTCACTGTCGCCAAGGGGATAATCATGCTCCAGGGATTCATGGTCGGCGAAGTAGTCTTTTTGAAGACTTTGACGTGAAGCCACCAGGGAGTCTCCGGCACGGAGACTCTGACGTGATGAGTCCATAAATTGTTGGTCGATACTATGTTGAGAAGAAGCAATGTGCTCCTCTTGCTCAAGACTTTGTTGTAATGAAGCTCCCCGTTCGTTAGATCGAATGCTTTCTTGTGATGATGCCGGTGATTCCTCATGAAGACTACTCAACGAGAGTGTGGTGGCTTGGCGCGACGGTGGGTTTCGTGTCATAGCTGGTGAGGAGGCCAGAGATGGCGATGTCACCGAAGGAGACCTGACCAGAGCGGAAAAGACATTCGCTTCGGATATGAGATATGCCCGTACATTCGACAATGAAATATGTCGCTTGCCCTCCTTAGGCACGATGGTAGGGGAGCCGTCAGCATCAAATGAGCGAGTGGTAACACCCTCAACATCGATACCCTCAAGAGCAACTTGAAATGAGACCATCTCAGTCGTAGTGGAGTTCGGTTCGACAGGCACCTCGACGTCCAGTTGGAAATTGACACCTTTTATCCTAACCTGCATGCGGTCGACGATTCCTTGTAAGAAATCGGCCAAAAAGGCTGGGAGAGAAAGGGCCTGACCCGTCCCATACGCTAGATCTTCCTCGCTACCATCATCACTCATAGACACTGAAGCGCCTAGATCCTGGGTTTCGGCCGCCAAAGCATCCTCGAGCTTTCGACGCTCTGACTTCGGTTGTGTTTCGAGGAATGACTGAGCTAAATCGACGGTATTCGGAACAGCGGCGGCCTCCTCTGGTGTTCTGGTACCTGTTGAACGGCTCGGCTTAGGTTCCGTGCCTAAGACTTGTAATGCAATATCGACGCCATCGACCTCGACTATTATGGGACTTGTATAAAAGTCCATCGGGATAGTTACTCGTAGAAGCAAAACCTTTGCCTTTTGCAACTTGAATGTTTCGGGCAGCTGTAGCAGCTTGTTGAGTTTCTATGATAAGACGTCAGCCACCAAGGTCCTCCAACTCATGATGCGGTTGTTGAAACATACCTTCAGCTTAATACCGACATCACGGAACTCGAGAACAGTATTTCTTCCTAGTGCCAAGTCTAGATTATCCATATCGAGAGCTTCGGCGTCGAGGAGTTCCAGCCGGGACAAGGCATACCGGAGCAGCCTCTTAGGCATGGAGGAGCTCCGGAATGACTGGAAGAGGGTCGCCATGATGTCGTCGTCGTCCGGTGCGATCGAGTCGAGTCGAGTAGCGGCGCGGCGATGGCTGCCCGCGCAGCCCAAAGGGTGGGATGATAGAGGACAGGTAGAAATCAACGATCGATAAGTCGTCAAGTCGACAAGTATCGTGGCCGTCTAGGCAGAGGCCGGCGTCGGCGTCTGTCGGTCGGTAGCTTGAGGACCCCGGCCAGATGCGGGGCCGTAGGGCATGTTTAGAGGAAACGGGATGCCATGAGATGGATGCGGGGGCAAATCGATATTCGAAGAGGACAACTCGGCAAGGTTAGGGGATGAGGAAAATTAAGTTGAGGTTTGAAAGATGAATTCGTGGCCCGTAAGGCAGCAGGCTGAAAGCTAAGGCAAGGTAAGGTAAAGAAGAAGTTAGAGTTGGCAAAGGCGTCGAGGCACGCTTCCCAAAGAGTCGGGTCACCGTCACAGCGTCACACAGTCACGACATGGGCTGGCATGGGCATGAATGATGGCTGAGGCGGCAACGCGCGGGCAAGTGGGGGAAATGATAGAGGGAAGTGGAGCCTGTACTTCCGAATCCAGCGAAGCTACAGGCGGTAGATGGCCTATAATGACTCCCGTTGGACCCTGTTATCGCTCCCCAGGCGGACAACCGACGCTAGAGCCACTAGAATGATGAGGCTCGTGACTCAAGTTCAAGGATCGTTTCGAGCGGCCGGGAGGAGGGTGATGTGAGCCTGTGAGGGGGTTGATGATGGCATCTGCCGCCGTTTCCAAGGGGATCCTAGGGCGTCATTTGACCCGCGAATTGCGCTGTTAGTGGGTGATACGAGTCGCGCAACCCCTAACTCAATCGATAACGTCGACTCATCTTGTCAACACCATCATATTGTATTGCCATGTGGTGGGCGCGTCATGGATACTACGGTACATGTCTTTTGTCGACGGCGTTGGTTTGTTCTGGCGTTGGGTATTCTTTGGCTGTTGTGGGTTAGGTTTGCTCCTTTGAGGAGATCTGGTGAGCTAGAGCGGCTGCAACTCCAAACGACAACATCGTCGATCCCTTTCATCAATGCCTTGATGGACTGAGACAGCTACACACTCACAAACTGATCACGCGAGCAAATATTCTCAAATCCTGTTAGCAGCTCTATTAAGCCTGTGGCCTATTGTGATCCTTTGCATGGAGGCAAACAGAAAGAATTACTATTGCCCACAAGGCTGTAAGATACCTAGATGACAGTATCTTACCTCTCGTCTTTAGTATAGGTAGGTAGCGCCAAGTCCTTGAAGATATGTCCAAACCCAACTCCTTACTTGGCCCGTCCATAAACCTCCGCTATTCTCCTACCAACCGACTCACCGCTCCAGTATGCCCCGGTCGCCGTGCCTAGACCCACAAACGGCGCCGTATGCTCGCCTGCCAGCCACAGACCGTGGTCCGGCAGACCCTCTCGCATCGTTCGAATATCTGTATCACCCTCTTCCAGGCCAACCTGGAAGTTACTATAACTTCCATGACCAGAAAGCTCGTCGTGGAGCCAGTCTGTGGCCATGAAGCCGGAGGGTTTGCAGTTGGGATCGCTCTCCGAATAGTGCGGCAGTCGTGAGTAGTAGGGTTGGAAGAAGTCGTTCAGAAACTCGTCCTTCTTCTGTTGATCTGAGATCTTGGATAATTCGCCGGTAATGAACTGTGATTGCTCGCCATAGGTGTAGAATAGAAGCGTAGGATGCGACACTTCTGGGCCGAGGCTAGCAAGTTCCACGACTTCTTGATTCCACCTCTTTGGATTCAAATCAGGGACGTAGTTCGGTGAGAGCCACTGCACAAAGCCCTCAGCCTTGCGGTTGTCACCTTCGCGTCCAAGCCAGTAGGCCTTGGGGAAGTTGATGTAAACCTTCTCGAGGCATCCGTAGCCGATTGCGTCGATTGCCTTGGTCATTCGAGCTGGCAATGCAGGCTCGAAAGCATCAAGATTCCGTTTTAGCCATCCGAGAGGTGCAGTAACAACGACCTCGTCAAACTCGAGTGTTTGGCCTCTTGCTGTTCGGATTTTGGCCTTCTCTTCAGGATCCGTTCGATACGATATTCTGTCCACCTTGGTTTGGAACTTGATCTCAGCACCCTCAAGCGCCGGTTTCGCGACCTCATCCAGAACCTTCTTGTAAGTGCCAGCGCAGAACAAATTCTCTGTTTAGTGTCAGCCAGGTTCTTCTTTCACTTGAAGCAATACGTTTCCACATACCTCCTTCAATGCATTCCTCCAACCAAAAGAACTTCAAACTTTGTTTGTAAATGGGACTTCCAACAAATGCACCCCACATCTCAGATATTTGCATGACAATGCTTCGTTTCCTCTCATGGTCGGCCTCAGTACTGGGTACCTTCTCAGCAACCTTTTGCACAAAGAAGTCATGGAGACTTTCCTTGGGATCAATGTCCTGCGACAGGTTGTTGGAATGTTTGAAGGCATCTTGAACAATCTCCCACGTGATATTGGAGTACTTCTCACCGTCCTTGAGTGACAAAAGCTCGCCAGATTCGGTGAAGACGCAAGAAGTTGACTCCCAATCACCAATGGCAGTATTTGTCTGCTTGGCCAGGTCTAGCATGGGGTTGTCATTGGTGCCATGTATCCAATTAGGCCCAACATCGGCCAGATGTCCATTGGGGAGTACTTCTTGGTGTAAGCGACCGCCGACTCGATTACGGGCCTCAATGATCGTAACCTTGAAGCCATTCTGGAGGAGAATGTCTGCACATCGGAGACCAGCGAGGCCGGCACCAACCACAGCAATATGTGGTTTTGAGGTGAGGTCACCCTTTCGACGCTGTGAGTTTGTATATCAGCATCGCTTACAAGACACGAGAGATTAAGAATGGGATAGACTGCCGAAAGTGGCGCCGATAAAGTCAGACAGCATAACAAATACTGAAACTTCCAAAGTGTAGCAATTTTGCATACCTGTTTTAAGCTGTCCATGGTGACAAATTTTCTTGAGAGCTTATCTTGATCAAACCCAACCCGAGTATGTGGACGGGTAGACCAAAGATCCTGGTAGATCTTGGAAGTATTTCTAGCGGCAGGACTAGTGCAACATATCGAGTAAGCATCCATGCCGAAAAGCTGAGGCGTATTGGTCGAAAAATGTACGTGTAGTTATGGGTGCTGAAGGGTTGCAATGGAGAATGAACTGGACTCCCAGTAGTAGGAGACGATTGAGATATTTAGAGCTTCAACAAGGTATGATAGGACGGGGGCTACAAGGGCAACTATGCGCTTGGTTGGAAACGGGGAGATATAAGCCTCAAGATTTGACAAGGAGGTCACCAGGTGTCAAAGTCATGTAAGGCAAGGTTGGCATTTGGCTACCAAAGTTCCCGGAGAATAATGACAACTCGAAACGGGCTAGATACCGTGACGATGACGATCACGAGGGAAGTTATCCACCACTTAATGGAGGGAGGAAATGAGCGTGTGGTGTCTCGGGAGTGTTAGCTCCTATGTTGTTTGGATAGAGGCAACTTCCAGCCAATTATCCATGCCAAAGACGGTGCGGCGACTTGAGTGATATAAAACACCCAGTAGAGATAAAGATGCAAAGACCAACGTAGGACTAGCAACCAATATTCAGGCATGGCAACCGGCAAAGGCCCGTTGCTGGCGGGCGCAGGGGCAGACGCCGCCATGTACGCCTTCGTGCTTTAGCATGAGCTTTAACTCAACCTAGCAGGCTCTTTATTGGAGCAATCTCATCGATAAGGAGGCTCGGTAAGAAGCAGAGGAGCAAGTGAGGCGAGCGACGGCATGGCAACCATTGAGATGCAGATTTGGGGGTTTCGAAATGAGCAAAATTGAGAAAAGAAAAGATAAAACCGCCAATAAACAAGCCAATGACGGCTCTGAACCGATGCTCATGGCAGCACGGGGACAATGCAAGACCCGTCGTTTGTTAGACAACCAGGCTGCCCCTCAAAAGGCCGGTGCAGATCCAGAACCAAAAGACGGATTCTACCGCTTATCAAACCATGAATGGCTTTGAAAGGACGACTCAGAGCTTATGAGTCGGACCCCAAGCCAGGGCTATGTAAGCTCGAAGCAAATTGATAAGAGGGGGAGAGGGGTTAGAAGAGAACGAAACAAACCAAGGCTTACCTTACTAGGAACCGAGGTTGCAGATAAGATGCAGCGGAACAGAATAAAGAATGTCGCATACCTCTTGCGAATATCACTGAAGATCTTCGAGCCGAGCACGAAAACTTCTATCATCAAGGCTGTTATCGGCTTCTAGCGGCGTGGAGTCGTATGACTAAGGTAAGGTGGGTTCTAGGCTGCACAGCTTCGATCTAGACAACACTGAAAGTGAGCAACGTATTACGATTTCCAAGTTTTGTTTTATTTTGGTATACTTCACTGCAATTTTAACACCCTCTAAGGCCTGCGCGGCAGATGCCAAGGAGTCAATTACAGCGCGTTTCAGGGTACTTCACTGGAATCTTAACCCTCTCTGAAGCCTGAGTGAGAGATGCCCATAAGTATTCTGCTCGAAATGTCGTTATCTGAACCCAGATACACATTACTAGGCTTGGTAGAAATCGAGATCCCAAATCGACCCGCTTCGTTTCATACACGCGCAGGTCGAGCTATGATCTTCTGGATGTAGGATTCTAGAAACCATCCGAGAAAAACTTGTCTCATAACTTTTCGGCTATGGTGAGCACATGAGTAAGTCGTTCGAAGTTCAACGTGTTTCCAAATTGACTTGACCAAGTCAAAACTGAGAGCGTGGTTTGATGCAGCAGCGATCTTAAAGTAAGTTGATGTAAGGGTCGAGTACGATCCTCCTCGAACCGCAACGGGAGCCCAAAACCGGGAGATAACCTCGTCAGGTACGAAGGTCCGTGATTATTACATCGAGGAAAAATATAAACCCAACTGAGATTGACGTCCTGCTCCAGTCTTTCCTGTCTGTTCGTCTCATCATGTGCAAATCCGTCGGCCCCGCCCCCACAAAATGGAAGGGAAACCGCTGAAACCAATGAGAGTCGTTGTATTTGATACCAAGAGGCCCACTTAGTCGGCGCCGAGGTTCAAGCCAGCGACATCCGGGGTAGCAATGATCTGGGGTGAAAACGGGTAAAGTCAAAGCCAGATCCCATTCAACTTTGTTTCCTCATTCCTCCCTTCTTTTGTCTGATACCAGTAGCGCCCTGTCTTTCTTCAGTGAACGTCCTGTAAAAATACCAGAAAATCATGAGTTCTCCTACAGACACATTCTCCCGCGAGGAGGTCCGCTCGCATACGTCTGACGAGTCCCTCTGGTGCATCATCGATAGCACAGTCTACGACCTAACAGACTTTGTTGATGCTCACCCCGGCGGTGAAACTGTGCTGCGACAAATCGCCGGCCAAGATGCCACAACCGCCTTTTACAACCTCCACCGTCACGAGGTCCTCACGAAATACAAGGACCTCGTCATTGGCACCGTCGAGGGCGAGAAACCCCAAGTCATTACTCCACAGCCCGGCGACCTCAGCCAGGTCCCTTATGCCGAACCTCTATGGCTCGCGGAGCCTTTCCGCTCGCCGTATTACAACGACAGCCACAAGCGCCTGCAGCGCAAGCTCAGGGAGTTCGTCGATAGCGAGCTGTACGCGGAGGCGCAGGAATGTGAAGCGACCGGGCGCTACATCAGCCAGAAGATGATTGATCGCATGAGCGAGCTGGGTATTCTGCATATGCGCATCGGACCTGGAAAGCATCTACACGGAGTTGAACTTATGGGAGGCGCGGTCAAGGGTGAGGAATTTGACTATTTCCACGACTTGATCGTCGCGCAAGAGCTTTCGAGAGCCATGGCCCGTGGCTTCGCAGATGGAAACATGGCGGGCATGACTATTGGCTTGACTGCCGTCCTCAATTTCGCTCGCGATGAGGCATGGAAGAAGAAGATTGCCGACGAGGTCTTTAGCGGAAAGAAGAAGATCTGCCTTGCTATTACCGAAGCATTCGCTGGCTCAGATGTCGCTGGACTGCGAACCACTGCCGAGTTGACACCCGATGGCAAGCACTACGTAAGTCGAACACGACTCTACGACGAAGTATGGAGACTAACACAAGCTAGATCATCAACGGAACTAAGAAGTGGATCACCAACGGTGTGTGGTCAGATTACTTTGTAACCGGCGCGCGAACAGACAAGGGCTTGAGTGTCTTCCTTATTGAGCGCGGCGAGGGTGTCGAGACCAAGCAGATCAAGACGTCTTACTCTACCACTGCTGGTACAGCTTACGTGACATTTGATAATGTCAAGGTACCAGCCGAGAACTTGTTGGGCCAGAAGAACAAGGGTATCCAGGTCATTCTTAGCAACTTTAACCACGAGCGATGGACCATGGTTTGTAAGTCTTGCATCTTCCAGATCTTTGACAAAGAGATCAGAGCTAATGTTTAATCACAGGCGGAAGTCTTCGTTTGTCAAGATGCATTGTCGAAGAGTGTCTTAAGTGGAGTAACCAGCGTCAAGTCTTTGGCAAGTCGCTGATTGACCAGCCTGTCATCCGCCAAAAGTGAGTTTCCCCCATACTTTGATGTGAAGCTCGACCCTAACATCTCTTCAGACTCGCCAAGATGATCGCACTTGTCGAGGCCAACCAGTCCTGGCTTGAGACAGTCACATACCAAATGTGCCACATGCCCTATAAGCAACAGGCACAGCACCTCGCAGGCCCCATCGGTCTGCTAAAGATGAGCGCGACTCGCGCCGCCCACGAGATTGCAGACGAATCCGTGCAGATCTGGGGTGGTCGCGGTATCACCCAAACGGGTATGGGCAAGTTTATCGAGATGTTCCACCGAACATACAAGTTCGATGCGATTCTCGGTGGTGCCGAAGAGGTGTTGGGAGATCTCGGCGTGAGGCAGGCCATGAGGAACTTCCCCAAGGCCATGTTGTAGGATCCACGATGGAACTATTGAGGCACTTACCTCGAATCTATCCCTATATTATATATCTATGTATTAATTGGAAATCTTTGGCAATCCAGAGCAATATTTCTGGTATTCTATGGCTATTTGAGTGTGCGATCCTTCTGGTATGGTCCCAGTGTCGTTACAGGCGACGAGCTCTACCCATATTGGCAACTCTAACATTGTACACCGAATTGAGCATATTCCAACCAATATCCGATACCAAGGTATAAACCGAAGGATTTCTATCTATTGTAGTGTATCTGCTGGAATGTATGGGGCCCTGAACCTGCTTCTGCCTTGACCCTATGATCCGCTTCCTGTTCTTCTTGATCATCAGACAAAAGGAGTCGAACTACTTCAACAATTATCCGAATGGTTGAGGGGAGTCTGCATTGAATACACTCTAATATGAGCAACAGCCATATATGCTATTGTGCGAATGATAAGGGCGGTGCATGCGTTGTGATACGACAATATGACTGGCTAGTTACTGAAAACTAGGAGCTGCTGCGCAAAGTAATGGCGTAAAGAACATATTGATGTTCGTGTTGGTATATGAATCTCTAGTGGAGTGTACCTCCAGAGAGAATTTGATTGGAAAAAGTTATGAACCGGTCATCAATCTCATCGGGCGTATCTCCTTCCTTCTCATGCCCAGCCAGCCGTTTGGTCAGCAAAAGAGAGGGCTTCTGTCCTGGACCGACAAAGTATCTCAGGCGATTAGGCTTGTCATCGGTACTTGCTTCAAAAATACGACTGGCAACCTCAACGGCCTCCATATTGGTCGCACTCATACTGGCAAAGTTCTCAAATACGCTGGTCATGTAAGCTTTATACGTAGTCTTGACAACGTCGGTCATATCCAATGCTGTGCCTAGATCAGGCAGCATGCTGCCGGATGTGGCCATGAAGTTGGTCTGCGAGATTCCACCATCAGGAACAACTACTTTGACCTGGACAGGGGGGTCGAAAGCGGCCAGCTCGAATCGGAGAGACTCGCTCAGCAACTCAAGAGCTCCCTTTGAGGCTGTGTAGGCAGATGCTAATGGAAAGCCACTCCAGCCAGCCCCTGAGCTGAGATTGATAATGCGAGCAGGACGGGACTTTGGTGCGGTGTGGAAATGGGGAAGGATGCCCTTGATCAGTCTCATTGGCCCTACTCTTAATGAGCTGGTCATTTCCAAGAGAATACTGACAAGATCATGTAACTTACCAAATACATTTGCCTCGAATTGCTTCTGAACCATGTCCATTCCCAGAAGCTCCAAGGGAACGAACAATCCAAACCCAGCGTTGTTGACCAGTACATCCACTCTACCAAATTTGGAAAGAGCCCCTTCAACTGCAGCAGGGATACTTTCATAGTTGTCGAGGTTCAACATTTGGATGGAAAGTTGGTCTGGAAACTGCTTTTGCAATTTCTGCAAGTCGACGGCCGTGTCCGGGTCGCGAGCTGTGGCAGAGACGTTCCATCCATTGGATAGGAAGAGCTTGGTGGCAGCAATGCCCACGCCAACGTTGGCTCCTGTGATGAGCACTGTTCCAGACATTGTTTTCGTAGATAAGACAGGGGAACTCTTTTAAAGCTGGAGTGGTGGTTGTAGGAGGTAGTGCGCTGTATGGTTTCGATAGATTCGCATTTTCAAAATGAATAACCGGTTCTTCACTTATATACCTACGTGACGATGGACGAAATGATGATCGAGGTAGCTCAATAATTGTCAGCTCGGCTATCGGAGATTTCCATTGGTCTAATCATCTGGTTGGGGTTTTCGACCAAGAGAAATTGTTTAAGGATGCCTCATAATTCTTCATCTGCCTTGATACCTTCAGTCACGCTTGTTCGTCTGCTCGGTGAGCGTGGCATTTTATTGGTCAGATCCCGCGTTCAAGAACCGTGGCTCGGTGGGTCGCAACTTTATAAGCAACCTCGAGCCATCAATTTCTAGGTCAGTGGGATTCACCAGCACTGGCGATACAACGACTTCGGCTCAATGTGATAGACTGACGAGAATGCCACTCTAGTTTGATATTCGAAGCAATCGGAAAATATGGCAAAAAAACACGGAAGCACCATCGAAACCTCGCGACGTAGAACAAGGAGTGGATGCATAACATGCAGGTAAGCTACTTCAGCACCCTTATCTAGGTACTTGAGGATGGTTAATGACTGTGATTCGGAGTTTAGGAAGCGGCGTGTAAAGTGTGATGAGGCTAAGCCAGAATGCAAAAGATGTCTATCTACTGGTCGCAGCTGTGAGGGTTATGGGATCTGGGGCGGCGGCCAAACGAACGCTGTGTCGGGTTATCAGCCATCCTTGTTTCCAGCCATGTCAAGTCAACAGCAAAACGAAGCTCTCGGCCACTTTCAGCAATACCTGACAAGCAAAATCCCAGGAGTCTTTGAGTCTGGCTTTTGGAAAAAACTGGTATTGCAAGCTGGTGCACAGGAGCCAGCAGTGTTGCACTCGGTTATCGCACTCGCTGCTTGTCAAATGGGCAATAATCGTCTCACTTTAAAAGCTTACAACCAAGCCATCTGCGAATTAAACCAGCATACCAAATGCGATACGAAATATGCTCTTCGTGTTACTCTCATCACATGCATGATTTTCGTTTGCTTGGAGCTACTGAGAGGCTCGCGGAATACTAGTTTTCTTCATCTGCAAAACGGATTGCGGCTTCTCAGGGATCTGCAAACTCGGACTGGAGACCTGCCTGTGGCCTCGAATAAACGCAAAAACATCATCACTCTCCCACAGCGTGCCGAGACTTCGGACGATTGCATTATCGAAGCCTTTACACGATTGAACGTTCAGTCTGCGCTGTTTGGACAAGGCTCGAATTACCTCTATGAGTTGGGTGGTGATGCTCGAAAGGAAGGACTCAGGTACTCCAGTGGCTCAAGTTTCAGCTCAGTCCATGAATCCCGACAGCATCTTGACTTGTTAATCAACCGAGTACTGCGGCTGTCCTCTCAAGCAGATTCACTTACCATGGAGGGGAAGAAAATCACCGATAGTCTGCGCAGGAAGAGGAAAAGTCTTGAGTTAGCACTTCATGAGTGGATGGACGCATTCCAAACAAGCAATTTCATGAAGAGCTCTACACCTAGTGAGAACATTCAAGTCAGACTTGGAAAGGCGGTGTTACAGATTTATCATACCATGATCAAGATCATGGCGGCGACCTGTCTACGGGGCAAAGACGAGATGGTTTACGAGAGGTATAACTTCGATTTTGCCGCTCTACTGCAACAAGTTTGGAAACTCTGGACTATGGCAACGACCGAGTTTGGACAAATTCATCACAAATTCAGCTTTACCGCTGACATGGGCTACATCCCACCGCTATACTATACGGCGCTGAGATGCCGTGATCCCAACCTACGCCGAATAGCCATCGACCTGCTGGCGAAGGCGCCCCATGTAGAAGGAGCTTGGGATGGTCGACTGGCATCACATATTGGAAAACGAGTAATGGATCTCGAGGAACGTGATGTCTATGAGGGATGCGAACTAGTGGCTGGTGTTATCAATCCATTGGAGGTGAGCGGCTCGTCATTACCAACTATTCCAGCCGTCGCACGAGTCAACAAAGTCACTGTGATTCCAGATCCTAGGGTATGTTACAAAACAAGGGTTGAAGTTACCAAGTATTTACCTAGTGGTCCAGTTGAAAGCTTGAAATGTGATGTAGCTAGTTATGATATTGAGGTCATACTGAGTTGCTAAAACTGATGAACATATCACAAACGTTCGATTATACCATTTGATCCGATAAAATAATAACTTTCATACATATACTCTGCTATAATACGACTATTGCTTACTCCAGTTCGCCAACTCGGAGGGTAATACTCCATAGTTTCAGTAATATATCTATGATATATCTGATCTAGAAGAGCCCCAGGACAAAAAGATCCTATCACAATAATATCGACCTTGTCGAGTTATTTGATTTATTGATTTTGTATGGTTTGTTTATCGAATACGTGTCTTCACCCTATCTACTTGGTGATATTCGTCCACATACGAGATTGGTTATATGTATCAGTACTTTCACATACCAAGACAAATTTTGATATCTGGATTAATGTTATAATGTGGTTAGACAGAAAACACTCACCGACATAGTAATCATCCCAGATCTGAGGTTAGTATTGGCACAGCTCTTTGGACTATGCCGGTCCTGTAAACTCTTGAATGCTCCAATCAGTAAAACCAAAAGAGAAACTGTGAGGAGCCATAGGTGTTCGCCCCTTCACGAGCTCTCTTTCCAGTACTGAGCAAGCCATTTGAATAATTCTGTGCCTCAATTTCAGACTTGGGGATCTGTAACCAGAGCCAGAAACAGCCCAAGAGTGACAAACTGTTTCCCAATCCGATCCGCTTCAGCTTTATGTGATGCAGACCCAGTTTTCAGAGCTCAAGGCTCCAGCAATCCAAGACCTCTGAAGCGGAATGCCGGTTGCTCATACATCCTCCTTGTTATAGTGATTCGTCGTTGACCAAGCACTCATAACGAGAGCCATGTTAAGCCAATGTTCGCCCCAGCGGTTCATTGCCAAACAATATCATGGCCCGTGGGTAACAGGCCAACCCTGTTCAAGCTGCCCGAGCGTTCGTCTTGTGAACCTTGGTCTTCAGCCTTAACCTACACGCCTCTTCCACTGCCATTAACGCAGAGCAGTGGTCGGCAAAATCGAAACACACACAGTCACACCAGGTTAAACTTCCACAGCGTCGGGATCAACACATTTCATCTCGACTTGACTACCAAAGGAGCACACCCAGCTCTCTTAGCCTGGGCTCTCCACCAGCAGCAAGTAATCAGAACACCGGAGGCGCCGAGAAACATTGCTTGCAAACCACCAATTTTTTTCTTGATCTCGTCACTCCCCACCCGTCACCATCCGTCTCTCTCCTCAAAGTCGAGCCGTATGTATGGTCGTAGTCGTTCGTTCGCTGCGTGACGAAATCCAATGCTGATATGTTCCAATAAAGGCTGGGCACCGCCAGCCGAGGTCGAGATTCGCGCACGTTTTATTTTTGTGAGCCGCCATTCTGCCGTGATGATCATTAAAGTCGTGCGAGAGGATGAACTTTTGTCAAAGATGCCGTAAAAGAACTAGGAAATAAATCGTCCGTGGGTATCAACGAGTCGCCACGTGAACCTCGTCTCAGTCATGATGCTGAGAAAACGAGTCGCCATTTTAGTTGTTGGGGCACTGAGCCTGGACGTGTCCAGCCTGCTGGCACTTGTAGCAGATCTTCTCACCACCAGCCGACTCCTTGGGGCAGTCACGGGAGTAGTGGCCAGACTCGCCGCAGTTGTAGCACTTCATGCCGTTGACACACTCGCCTACGTTTTGGTCAGCAAAATCTCGGTGCTTCGAAGTGAGTTAGACTTACGAGACATGTGGCCATAGCCACCGCAAGAGTAGCAGGTCTTGCCAGCACCACCACCGAAGCCACCGCCATAGTTGTTACCGCCGAAGGAGGACTTGGTGCAGTTGCGGGCAATGTGGCCAATCTCGCCACACTGAAATCTTGTTAGATGAGAATCGCAACTGAAAGAAGGTAAGAACTTGCCTTGTAGCACTCGGTAGCCTGACCGCTGCCGCCGCTCATGGGGCAGTCGCGGGAGATGTGACCGGGCTGGCCGCACTTGTAGCAGGACTTGTTGTCCTTCATGGGCTCAGTGCAGTCACGGCCTGTACAATGAATTAGCGCGTATTATGAGAGGAGATCAAGGGAAACCTACTCATGTGGCCCTCGCCTATGAGTGAGACATGTTAGTCTGCAGAACACTAAAACATGAACATGAATGATTATGGCTTACCACCACAGTTGTAGCTGGAGTCTCAGTTAGCCAAATAAACTCGCATGAAACTCTGAAGAGAGCTTACCACTTAGCAGGTCCCTTGGTAGGGCAGTCGCGGGCCTAAACGCAACAGTGAGTAAATTGAACAGTAAGACACGAAAACACTCATCGTACCTGGTGGCCGGTAGAACCGCCTAAGAGTCATATTAGCGTATATTCAAAGCCATGAAAATGAGACGAGCGAGAATGAAACATCACATGAGCGCCATGTCCTATGCTGAGTGAGGTCAAAGAGCCCTTGCCAAGCCGGCACTGCGGTGAGCATATGGCACGAGACCATTTCAGACATGGCAGAAACACGCCAATGAGTAAGCCACAGCACCCATCTCACAGTCTAAGCAACCAGCGCACTACTTTGGATCGCTTTCAAAGCGGAACCAGGTGCGGAAGCTTGTGTTGAACTGTAAAGACAGTTTGGTGGGTGATGCAGGGATAAGGTAAAAGCAGCGAAGCTGGGATAAGAGAGGAGACTTACAAGAGTAGCAAGCACCGCGGGGCTGCTGAGGCTGCTGGGAGTAATCCATTTTGAAGAGTTGAGGAGTGTTGTGAAGAGGTTTCTGAGATTTTCAAGTCAGTTGACGAAGCAAAGTTGAGTGATGTTTTTGTGATGTTTTGAAAGTGCAAGACAAGCTAGCGCGGTCACCCGCCCCCGAGATCCGATAGAGGCAAGAGATTGGCGAGGGGCTGATGAGTGGTGACGGAGGAGGGGGAGGGGGAAATGAGAGAGCTTTGCTGTGAAGGCAAAACACAAACTTTCTTGACCAAGAAGGCGGAAAGTCGTGAAAAGGTCATCTCAAAGGATCCAAAAAGTACTGAAGCTCGCAATTGGCGCTGCAAGGACGTTGAGGCACTGAATAACGGTCGATAACAGTAGGTTTTGAACCCACTCTTGCTTCTGAAAGTGGTAGGCGGGGGCGGGGTGCAGAGATTTCCCAGGTAATTTTTCCTCCAGCTTTTTTCAAGCAGCCGTTGAGAGTAACGAATGCAACGGTCAAGAGAGGAAAGTTGCAGAAGGGGGGAAAGGAAATTTGAAGGTTTTCGTGATAACAAGGGGGAGCTTACCGTGAAAGTGAATTGCCTGCGGATGCAAGGAAAGACGATTGACAGAGGATATTGGAAGAAGGTCGTGGTGATGTGCGAAAGAGAGAATCAAAGTCGAGTTGAGAGTTTTGACGCGCTTTGACGGGTTGAGCTTTTGCAGGTGCGGGTCTAGCTGGAGTTGATGTACAGTACCTGAGGAGTGGTCCAGCCCAGTGCATTTCTCAACCCGCAGTGGAGGTCTAAGCTCGCTTACAGGGCACAAATCGTTGGCCCTTCCGCTGCAGCTCGTCCCTTGCAGCGCCTGCCTCCACTATAAAATTGAGCATCGTGATGTGGGATCTGACACTGTGCGATCACCCGATCATATTTTTTGCTAATTTTACTCGCATTCTCAGAGTCAATGGACCTGGGCCTGTCTCTACCCGTGCAAACGATTCAAATAGATTGGTTTGTCATTGGGAGTGACCAGGATTGCGCTGTTTGCTGTCGTCCTCGATGACCTCGAGCCAAACGGAAAGATACAGTGTTAGTTTGACAAGGGGTTTATCATCAACGTCGTCTGAGTTGGCGGTTACACTGCATTCACTTCTGTTTGCTTGGGTAGCTCAAGCCCTGTTGAAGTTGTACAAAGATGATGCAACAGTCTATAATCGGTGTCGAGATACGACTGATTAGGCTATCGCTCACTTGTGTTCCCTGAAGCTGTACCTCGGTATCTTTGTAAAGCTGTTGAAGCTACCACATTCGCCGAGAAAATCAGGGCTCAGACAACCATTGCTTGAACCTGGGTATTTCCAGAGCTAAGACGAAACAATACACTTTAGCTTGGGAGCTTCTCGTAGCAAATTGCCTACTGTAAGTATATGCTGCAAGCTTGGTATGTCAAAGAATCTTCATGTCGTCAAAGCTGCACTTCGCGCTGTAACGTGATAAAATGCAGTTGCCCTAACCATGCACAATCAGGCGAGATCGCCAAACAAGCGGCGCGACCGCACAGATGGGGCAGAGCGGGGACACTAGCTACTTCAAGATTAGTCAGATAAACTAGCTGAACCATGGAATTTTCCTAGGTCAGATTGGCTAGCAACCGAACATAACAAATGACAGTCAAGATGAGGAGTCTGCCCACTGATGCATAATGATTGCCATTGAATCCGGATATGGTATCCCGAAGATAGGGCTAAACTGTATCTCCAAGACCCTATTGAAGCTTTGCTGCAAAGACGCTTTTCCAGTGCATACGTCTCGTGACAGGCTGATGGCCCCTCACGGTTTCGCTGAATGATGCTTTTATTCAAATCACAGAGCAGGGATATTAAGTGGAACGCATAGTATTCGCAAACTTGAACTTAAAACACTATCCAAACTCTCACTGCACAAGCCCAAGAGCCTCCCGGCGCGACTTGGAAGCAGGGTCATAGAACGGTTTCTCTCCCAATGAGACAACTCGGTTTCCCTGACGCTTCCCAACGTAGTCACTTGTGTCCAGAATCAGCATGCTGTGCACTTGGAAAATCGGAGAATTGTACTTACTTGGTAGCAGTGTGGAACACAGAACGGCTGTGCGACACCCTCGGTTAGCTTCTTGATAAAGGCATGAAGATCGGTCAGGCTTTGCGCTTACTTGTCCCAGATGGCAAGATCATTCTTTCCCCAGCGAAATCGGACTTGGAGGTCGTGGTTTTCTGTGATAAGTTGACGGACTTGGTCGTTAGCATCGAGAGGAAATCAAACAAGGATGTATCCTTACAGTAAGTCTTGAGAATCTCGCTCTCGGTCTCAGTCACGCCGTTGATGTGTCCAGCCGTGAGCTGGTGGCCAACAGCAAAGAGACTCTTCCAGCCGGTCACTGGGTTAGTACGAACAACAGGGCTTCTCTGTCAGTTTTCGCTTCTCGTACAAGCTGAGACGGTACACTTACTGCTCAGCCTTGAAATCCAGCCCAGTGTTCTCTGGAGCACCGCGGTAATCATCGATTAAATCTTGACCAAAAGCCTCCTTGACACGTACAAAGTTGGGCTGGTGATGAGTCGCTGTCAGACCTTCGGCAAGTTTCTTAATAGGCGGCGAGAGACGGTCGTATAGCTCGTAGCCAGAGGCCCACAGAGTATCGCCACCGACATCCTCCGGCGGCTGAATGATCTTGAGGATGGCATAGTCGGAAGGGATATGCTCGAATGTGATGCTATACCGTTCGTTAGAATATCGTCCTTTTGTTGGTAAAATGGTTTTGTAAACTTACTCGGCGTGCCACCCTTCTCCAGCAAGGTTCTTTGAGAGAGAGCTCCATCTATTGCTGTAGAATTTACGGTTCTGCTCAGAGGAGATGACCGAAACTTCATCGTCAAGCTTTCCATTCTCGTCGACTGCAATACCGCGCTTGCTATTTGAAAGGGCATGTCTGTGTAACTGAGAAACAGTAAGCTTCATACTGGGACAGAAGTATTTGATGAAAGAACTAACCTTTGATGTATCTGGCTTGCCTGTAAGTTCTCCAAGCTTCTGTCCAAGGTATTTCTGGTCATCAATGTTGATTTCCTGGTTGCGGAAGAACACAACGCCTCTCTGAGAAACTGGATAAAAGTTAGCAAAAATCTCTTCCGGACGATCTTAACAGTCACGGGGGAGTACATACCAAGCACTGCAAGATCCCTGAGCTTGTTGTCATCCTTCAAAATCTCGGTGAGTTGCAACTTAGGAAACTCCCGTCCGATAACGGCGGTGACATCAAACTGTTCCTCTCTATCAAGGCTACCAGTGTTTGACAACGGGCCATCAAGACGTGAAGCACTGCTGCTCTTCACGCCTTCGACAGTCTTGGTCACAGGCTGGACTGCCGGAGCAGTGCTTTGGGTGTCAATTTCAGCCGCTGGAGGAGACATTTTTCAAGCAGGCTCTCCGAAGAATATGGAAGTAATTTAATGAGGCTTTGGTGTAGGGCTACTGGATATTCAAAGATGGTTTCAGTACAGCTTATGTGTCCCTGTACGATCGTCAGTAGGATAGACACCGCATCTTTATAGATAAACCGAATCCATATGTAGGATGAAGACCGAAGCGAGTTGGTCATCAATCAGTTTAACCCCGCACGAATCCTATTGTTGTTCTCACATGAGGGAGTCTTCGAAATGAGGTGCGATTCTTCTTCCTTTGCGCGAAACAATCTAACGGATGCTGTGTGACACCATGAGCATTTGGCTGCTCTACAAGCCGCGTTTCCTGACTATATCCGGTATCAAGCTGCAGGCGAGAGTAGGATATGATTGCATGCTTTGAACTAGTGTCTCCGGGTTGTAGCATGCGCTTCCTGTTATCAATATGCATCACATCATCTTGCGCAATCTTCTCCGCGTATCTCCTCAAGAGCTGGACACCACTTCAAGAACTTGAGGATCAAAATCATACCTAGAGATAAAGGGCAAAGTCTAGAATAGAAGGTAGGGCATACTTTATGATGAGCTTTGGCAAACTCACGATAATGTAGAAAGCTATCATCAAATAGCTGATGATTCTAGTCTATATGTCGTAAAAGCTGCAACTGAATTTGGCTTCAAACGTTATGACTAATTAGGATCAAGGTGTTACGGTACCTACAATATAATTACGCACATTGATATCCTAAGGGTGATATGGTTCTCAAGTGCTCTACATACACATTCCCAGTTGCCCCGGCTCATGCACAAGCAATCTCCACATCGGTACTAGCATCCTCGATGGGGTGTAGGCACCATGGAAGCCTATATGGTAACATCTTGAAGCTGTGCCTCGCTTGCAAGCATTATGGTTCATGCCAAGCTTCAAAGCCGCTAACATGACACCGGGAACCCGTTTCCCCATGCCCACTCAACTTTATCTCGAGGATACCCTTGTTCTCGGAGCTTAGACAATATTCAGCCAATACAAACTGTAACTTATCAACATCTGCATGCTAGTTTAGCGAAAGCGTGATTGGCGGCTTAGTGATATCGCAAGATTTCAGAAAACGCACGACGCGATGCCGATCACTTGCGCCATCGCTTCTTATTCTGCGACATGTGTAAACCCGAAGGTGATTCGTGATCATTGATACTCAGCCCAAGTATCAGAACGAGCTCAAATCCGAACAACAGAGCATCTCGCTTCTATTACTCCAGCATACTGCCAATGCAAGTCGAAATACGAGTCGATAAGCCACGACAAGACTAGTGGGTAGTTTGGGCTCTTCTGGGCATCAGAAATAATGCGAAAAGAGGTTATACCAGTATCAAGTTGCGCCATCGTGGCCCATACTTGAGAACTGACATGGGGTCAGTCACTGGGTTACATCTAAGATCATTTCTTCTTGAAGATTTGGTAGCATGAATTGAATAGATAGCTTCTGAACTTGATTGTTTCTGTTGCATCAAGAAATCTGGAACTTTTCTTTATATCGAATTATTAAAGTATTTTCTCGATACTCAGAACTAGAGTTGACAGCCGGAAACCCCCCATGTAGTATGAATAAGCTTGTTCGCTAGCGTCCCCATAGCTTCATCCCTATTGCCGGGGCAGATATGAAGCCATACCCGACTGCACAGTGGTCGAGTGCTAATTCATATCCTGTTTGCGTGGCTGGTCTTGGGTTGCTGGTAATAGGATTCTTCAAGCCAATCGAGAGCCGTTCGTTTATCCTTACACTCCAATAAAAAGTATCTCCCCTCTTTCTTTGTAGACCTTGCTTTCACTAAACCAAGATCCTTGACGGAAAGATGACCGGATGCAAGCATTGAGATGAGCACTTGAGCGTATTTCAGCTGTATATGCCGTCATATCGCTATATATCGCATGATTCGGTAACTTGCATCACGCCTTGATTCTGAGGAGGTATTGATAGATTGCGTTATTCTTGGCGCTTTCTGAGCCATCATCTCGACCTCCACCAACGTCCGATCTTCACACGCCTTCGATTAGCCTCTACCATCCTGCTTTGAGGGATGTGAGATAACAAGATTGCTAACGAGTCTCCGCAATGTTGCTACTCTAGGAACATGGGTCTAGCAGATGACGGGGAGGTAGCGACATCCACTAAGGTCTGGTACCAGTCTGCTGGGTCTCATATATAATGCCTCTTCGTCTGTCCTGTCGATCACTTGCATCCGTGGAGTTCCAACATCTTCCTTGAAAAGACAAAACAGAAATGGCGATCACAGAGAAAAGTGAGGAGTTCTCCTCAGCGAACCCTAAGGCCACTGTGATTTACGACAAGACACCAGACAACTCTCAATCTGATGAGGATATCCAGGCCGTCAGAGCCCGTATTCTTGAGCAGCAAGAGCTTCAAAAGACAGAGCCTCCCGTCCTTCCCTTGACGACTCTATTCAGACGCAAGAAAGATCATGCTGGTCTTGATCAAATCGCCACACAACCTTCGGTCTACGATGATCCCTCACTTGCTAAGTACTTCCAGCCTACTGAAAAGTATGAGAATCTGCATCGATTTGATCCAGGTGCACGATGGACTTGGGCAGAGGAACTGGTAAGTAAACTAACTTGTATGCACCCGCATTGGCGTTGACCTTATACAGCCTCTCATCAATAAACTTGATTGGAAGATCACGAGCTGGGCATGCATAGCGTTCTTTGCTCTGGATCTAGATAGAGGAAACCTTAGCCAAGCAAACACGGACAACTTTCTGGAAGACTTAGGCTTAAACACCAATGGTAAGAGAACTGCAAGGAATCTTACCAGAGATTAAGTAACTGACGAGGATAGACTTCAACCTGGGTAACACAGTATTCCGAGTTGCTTTCTTGAGTGCTGAATTGCCATCACAACTTGTCAGTAAGAAGCTAGGACCTGACCGATGGGTACTTACTACATATCCTGCGATTACCTTACTAGAACATGGCTAAATGAACATCCAGATTCCCACGATCATGTGCCTGTGGAGTATTGTTGCTATGTCACAGTTTTGGCTAAGCGGTAGGAGCAGCTTCTTGGCTACCCGTGCTCTCCTTGGACTTCTTCAGGGTGGCTTTATTCCAGATGTGATTCTATACCTGGTATGCCCGAATCCATCTCTAATACTGGCTGCTTGGATACTGATACATATGTTTTAGTCTTACTTCTTCAAGGGAACAGAATTGCCTTTCCGACTCGCCATATTCTGGACAAGCCTTCGTGTTACCGATATTGTGGCCCCGATTCTGGCCTTTGGGCTGCTGCGACTTCGCGGCCACCATGGATACGAGGGCTGGAGATGGCTCTTCCTAATTGAAGGTGCTCTTACTCTAACAGTGGGTATCTGGTCATGGTTCACTATGGTTGCGTCACCAACCCAAACAAAGTCATGGTGGAACAAGAAAGGCTGGTTCAACGAACGCGAAGAGATCATTATGGTGAACCGCATTTTGCGAGACGATCCCTCCAAGGGCGACATGCACAATCGACAGGCTGTGGACTTCAAGTTGCTCTGGAAGTCCTTATGCGATTACGACTTGTGGCCCATGTATATCATCGCCCTCACTTTTTTGATCCCAGCGGCGCCCCCGGATCTTTACCTTACTCTTACGCTTCGTAACCTTGGCTTTGGGACTTTCGACTCTAATCTTTTGACTATCCCGGCTCAAGTGCTGGGCGCTATTACAGTAAGACTTGCGAGATCGACTGGAGTTCGGTCCAAGCTAATTCATATTCTTAGATGCTGAGTTTGACGTATTTATCGGGCATCTGGAATCAAAGGGCTCTAATGGGACTGTTTGCTCAAGTCTGGGTTCTCGCCACGCTCATTGCCCTTGTAGCCCTGCCAGACTCAGCTCCCTCATGGTCTAAATATGCAGTGTTGACCATCTTGCTATCTTGGCCATCAGGTACACCCAGTTTTTCCTTTCATAGACGACCCGGTCTAATCTTCATGCAGCACATGCTATTCAGGTCGGCTGGTGTAGCCGAAACTCCAACACCGTTCGTACAAGGACTGTATCAGCTGCCGTGTATAAGTAAGAAACAACCCCAAAAGCTCCATAAGGATATTGATACTGACAATGTCAAAGCATGATCTGTCAAGTTGGCGGAATTGCCAGTGCAAACATATATCGTGCAGACGACAGACCTCATTGTAAGCCTGGGTTTCGCCTTGGAGTCCGAAGTCGGTTTGCTGATTTTTCTTGCTAGATCGCCGTGGTAACAAGCAGCTAACGGCCATCTGTTCTGCAAACATCATTATATATATACTCGCGAAAGGGTACTATGTCTGGCGCAACAAGCAGCGAGACCGGGAATGGAATACACTGAGCAAGGAGGTAATTTCCATATTACACTCCATACCACTCCATGATGCTGACCGTTATATAGGAGCAGGTTCGCTACCTTGAAACCACAACTGATTCCGGAAGCAAACGCAAGGATTTCCGCTTCGCTCATTAAAGCTAGATGACTTCCAGGTTGATCGCTGGGAACGGCAAGCAACTGTGTGATACTGGTGGGAGAACTGAATACATGGAATTGCCTACATGACAGAGTTGCCGAGAGATGAATCCCAGTACGACCACCTTTGATATTATTTCGCCACAAAGAAACGAGCTATCATGGGTATCATTAGGATTTCCAAGATTGCACGTAGAGTCATCTAACTTTATACACTGCGATCTAGAACTTCTTATATTTGTAGCAGGGAATGCATGTCTGTACAAATACCTTTGCACTCCATGCCATATGTTTTGATTTCCGCGATTGCCTTTGTATCTCCTAAGCCACAGTTTGATGAATGCAACAAATACACAATTTGGGTCTTAAATTGAGTTTGTATATCGTATACGCTCGTACTACTTATCATGGGTCGACAGCCGACAAAAAGGGTTTCTCAGATGGACTAGGTCCCCCCTTGTCTGTCCTGAACCCAGCTAACTCGTAGATGAGAATGGCTCTTGCAAAAAGGGCACTAGCCATCAGCCGAATCACTATAATGGCCGAGTCTCTGACGCTGATAAAAACCAGACTCGAAAGCACAAGAGTCCCGAAGAACGCCTGTAGCGCATCCCCCACGTAAAGGGCAGACACAAGCACTAGAAACCAACCATTATGTCTGTCATTTCCCTTGACGTCAAGTCTACTCTGCCAAGGCGTAGGTGTAAGTTCAGCCCATAGCCCATGCCATAGAACTCCTTGACGATTACCTGTGCCCCTTCCACCTTTCTGCTCTACAGTGATTTTCAATCTCGCAGCCAAGTATCCGACTAGGTGTATAGCGAGAGCTGCGGCAGTCCACACTGCAGGGAGAAAATCTTCGGCTGGCGCAAATGTGCAAACCGCCCAAGTGCTAAGTTGATAGGCAAGATGGACATTGTTTGCAACAGATGCGGCAGCAATTACATACTCCAACAAAGACACAGCAGCGGGTGCCCAGACCGACTGTGAATTTCCAAAGTTGGTATGAAAAGGATCAGTGCCCATCGTGGTTATAAAGTCGTCATACTCCGTCGCAGTAAGAGGGCGCACTCCCGAGCTAGACATTGCAAGCAGAAGCGAAAGTCCAGGGCGGCGGAAGGCCAACATAGCAGTATCGAGATATGAAGCGCTCAGTAGCTGAAGCATCGAAGGGGCGAGACCGAGAATGACAGCGGCCGAAGCAAGTTCGGCCTTGCGGAACTCAGGCATAGTGTCCAAGATGCAGTCTATCACGAAGTAGCCGCGTTGTGGCTTTGGATCAGACCGATTTTGATAGGCACTGAGGGCCTCGGTGCAGTTCTTTTTGAGCTGATCTTTGATTATGCCGTCCCAGGCTGGGAAGAAGTGCTGAAATTGCGTATACGAGCGCTCGCGTGCAGCTGCGGGGGTGACATGGCAACAAAGAATGATGGCAGCTAAGAGAAGGAAGCCCAGGCAGCCGGGCTTCATTACACGTATCACCATCTTGGGTTATAATCAAAGGCTTTGGTGAACCAGATTTCATGTGAAAGCTTTGAATGTGCAGTTGAAGTGGCTGGCAGCCTGACTTGCTCAGAAGTGGAAGATAGCCGCAATTTATGCTTGATTCCTCCTGTCGAGAGGCCAGCCCCCAACCGCCCTACTTGCTCTGCTTAAGATCCATGGCTTCGGTTTTGAGCACCTCGAATCCTCTAACCCCTGTCGAAGTGACGCAAGGTGCCTTGAGGCAACCCTAGGATTCTTTGAGCTGACGCTAAGGCTTGCCACGGAATAGAGTACATAAGACACCAATGAACAAGCCAATAACAACTCTAGAATACAGATCATTAAGCCAAATTGATTGTTAAGCCGGGCTAATTAATGATTTTATCCATGTATTTGATTGGCTCGATACCGAATGGTTGGGTATGCTCTGCCCTACGGTCCCTACCACGGCACGGGGCGCTTCGCTTTAGCCTTGGTCTCACCCTCCATGACCTTGCAGGTGGAGTCCGGGAATCAGTTGATTCGATTAGGATTTGGGGGCCAAAGCCTCGAGTCGGCCGACGGTGCATCTACCGTTCGTTCCATGACCTTACACCGGTAGTTGATACTAAGTGAACTTGGCAACCTAAAAGGGTAATAGATTCCACCTTAAGCTTATCAGATCCAATAAATGCGGCAGCTAAGTTCAATGAGTACCTAGGTTTCACTGCCATGGAATCAACATCAAGTATTGTGGCGCGGTCACTCAATGATCACTCCTACAAACTCGTAGTATTCCTAGACTCCGTAAAGACCCATGCGCGTGAAACTTGATTGTAGCCTGTAGGAGCGGAGTTTGTTCACCAATCAAAAGATATACTCTCATCCGCTCATCCAGATGTTTCTCCAAACATCCAGGGCTGTTTCCCGTCAGAATAATCATGACCCCCTTGAAAGGCCAGGTTTCCCTTGATTTCCGTAAGCATTATTTCACATAAATATAAGGATCTTAGCTTCCAGCAATTGTATCTTCACCTGGCTGAATTGATCTTGACTACAATGAGAAGTGTGATTGGTCGGTCATAATCCCCGTTTCCATACCATGCGGAGTCATATCCAATCCGCAAGGTACCAATGATGGATCAGTCTGTATTTGCAAGAGCGGCAAGAACTCTGGCGGAGAGATCCCATCGAGTCATTTCATAGGCTGACGATGGAGTGTTGTTCGGTGGTTGATAATGACTTGCCTAAATGCCACTGACAATATTTTACCGGCGAACTAATGCTTCTGCCGTGCTTGGCTACTTGTCTTAGATAAGTAGAACGTATTGGCAACGACAAATGATCTTGTCTGTCTGGGAGTAGTTGAAAATGTGGGTGTTGAATAGAATGCGTTTTAACAATAGAGACGACAGGTCCAGGCTATGAGATTGAGATTAAAGGTTCTTCTGATTAATTGTGTAAAACAGCATGAGTCACTCTATAACAAATCAACTCCCCCCAATTTCAACGACTCCCGTAGTCGAACAACAGCAAGAGCTCTATCTTCACCACGTGTACAAGATGCCCTAGGCACCGAGAGTTAAAGCCCTCAATGCGAGGTGCAGCCAACCTTATCACGCGAGGGGAAAGGTGTCCTCCTGAATGAATACAAGAAAGGCTTTCCCTCCTACACGGAGAGTGGAAGATGGCTTCACCTGGATCAAATGTATTCCATACCTTCGGGGCGTCTTTTGACGTTTGTTCTATCGCTTTACCCTCTCTATGGCACGTCCCTCCCCCAGAAACAGCCCACAAACTCGTCCTCCTCGCACGTCGAATGCTATTATGGCGTCAATGGAGAAACGCATTTGAAAGAGAGCAAGAACCTCGAAGGGTGTGGATATCGGCCAATTTCACTAAGCTCGTATGGTTCCCCTGATGATGCCCGCTACGCCGCCACATGGGTGCATGGTAAGAAAGGACCTTCGTTCAAGATGATCCATGGCGTAAACAAGACTGTGTTTGGCAGCTGGGTCGAGAAGTGGAGAGGCGCAGGCTTCGTGCCAACTCATGTCTCCGCCACTGGGTCTGCTGACGATGCAGTCTACGCCGGCGTAATGGAACACATCAACGTCACCAACTGGTCTCAATCTTGCGGTATCAAGGGTATTAGCACATCCCTCAAGCCACAGGCGAAAGCAGATCCTCCAATGGTCGGCCGATGACATCGCATTCGAATTCAGAAAGATTGCACGGCTGGGGCCAACGAAAGGGGAAAAGCCCGCCACGGTTCGTGATATGGTTGATTAGATGGTCAGGCAACCTTTTGACTTTAAACCAGGTGACCGCAAGGTCTACTATAACTATGGCTCTATGCTTCTGGGCCATGCAGTGACCAACGTTACCAAAAAGCCCTACCTCAAGTTCTTAGAGGAGGAGATCCTCGAAGGTCTTGATGTGCAGCTTTATGAAACTGAGGTAATAAAGCACCAAAATGATCGTATCATTCAGGAGAGTTTAGAAATAGGCCCAGATCCGATGAATCCGCTTCCTGACGCCCAGGTTTCTGGGGTACATGGAGGAGGCGGTGCCATCAAGGAAGAGTGTGCCGCGGCCTTTGCTCCCGCCGCAAGCGCTAGCACCATTGCCAAGTTCGTCTCAAAATACGGTAAGTGCCTTTTGTAATTTTTCAAGCCAACGCTGCAGAGCTAAGTCGTGTCCAGCCGCTGGGGGAACTGGAAGACGTTCACCGAGCTACCGTACAGGAAATGTAGAGGGCGCTCGCGTTTATGTCCAGAGTCGTAAAGACTTCGATTGGGCCGTGACCCTAAACACGAGGGATCTTTTCGCGGATGAGGAGTACCGTGAATTGATCAATGTCAAGACCCCAAAGTTCCTGGATACTTACAAGACGCCACCATCGTCCCACGATGGGCAATGGGGGGTAACGTTGACATGTAATCCTGATCAGAGTATATTGTATGATAAGTGTCCAGGGGTGCCATTTAAAGGTATTGAGTATCTGCCTATGCACCCAGATACTAACAGAGAGTGATTTTTGTTTGAGGAATTTCTGGGGATCTTTGTGCTAGTTAAACTCGTCTGGCGGACGTACAAGTCAATTTTACTTGTATTTTTTTACTCTTTTATTGACTATTAATCTTACGTACTACCGATATACATCGTGGTATACCATCTACAATGCTTGGGAGTACGAGTTCTACTGGAGTTTCGCGTGATGGTTGAAGTCTACAGGGTAGGGGCGTGTAGTGTAGGACCAGCTTCATTACCTGCATTTGTAGTCCGCAAACTAAGTATACCACATTATTTAAGACTGTATCGAAGGTGCTTATATTGCTCAGCTATTATTCACTCATTTTTCACAGTTGATTTAAACATTATACGTGAAATGCGAGTAGCTAGAGGATATGTGTGTCATGGCCTTACGTCGTTAAACGAGCACGTAAAAAAGTGGTGCGACTTTGGAGGTAAACAACAAGCTATCTGCTCAGGATTATAGTCAACGAAGCGTCATTGAACCGTCTTTAAACAAAAATCGCATCCGTCATCAGCTTCACTAGACTCTCCAAAATAGTCCCCATAAAACAGAGCCTCAAATTTTAGCTTTTCTGGAATACTCCAAGATATGGGTCCTGGTTGGCTGCCATAGCTGACCCATCTCAAACCCACGCACCCACGTTATCGTCAACGACCTTGCTCTGCCTTGGCCAAACAGTGGACCATACTTAAAGATATGACCTCAACCTGTTTCTCGAGCAAGCCTCGAAGAAACCTTCACTTTTTGTGATTCTTTTCCTTCTATTCCGAGTCCCAAAATGTCTTTCTCGGCTCACGAAAATGGACAACTCGACTTCAAAGAACGCATCCAAAACATGGACAATGATAACTGGAAAGAAGGCCACACGCGAGTCGCAGGTCAGAAGCGCTTCAAATCTACTGCAAAAGTCCATATTTTAGAGCGCGTCAAGCATTTAACATGGGCTTGGTTCACCTTTGTCATGAGCACAGGCGGTATTGCGCTCGTGCTGCATTCTACGCCTCACCAGTTCCGTGGTCTTGAGGTTATTGGCAAGATCTTCTTTATCCTCACGATAGTGCTCTTCGTCGCAATTGTATCAGGTCTTGTCCTTCGTTTTACTACGACACCGAATGCCCTCAAAAAGAGTTTGATGCACCCGACCGAGAGCCTCTTCTTCCCATGCTCTCTTCTCAGTGTCGCGACTCTCATTTCCAACGCAACCGTGTATGGGATTCCTTCTGCAGGACCTTGGCTAGCCACGGCTTTGCGAGTGTGTTTCTGGATCTATGCAGCTCTCTCGATTCTGTCCGCTATAACCCAGTTCTTCGTCCTCTTCACCGGAGCCCATCTTCCCATTCATTCCATGACTCCGGCCTGGATTCTACCCATCTTCCCGGCAATGCTCACCGGCACACTTGCCTCTGCTCTCATGTCGTCTCAAAGTCCGGAGCACCGCATGTCAATGCTTGTAGCCGGTACAACTTGCCAGGGCCTTGGATGGACTGTCGCAACGCTCATGTACCCGTTGTATCTTGGCAGGTTGATGCAAGATGGTCTACCAGCACCAGCGATGCGTCCTGGTATGTTTGTTGCTGTTGGCCCAGCAGGATTTACTTCTGTGGCCATCATCGGAATGGCGAGAGCATTTCCAGAAGGCTATGGCTACTTTGCGACTTACCCGATGGCGCAGCAAGTCTTGCAAGTGCTAGCTCTTTGGGTTGGCATATGGATCTGGTGCGTCGGATTCTGGTTCTTCGCCTTTGCTCTCCTCGCGGTGTTATTCTCGGCGTTTAGGTGGAAACTGCAATTTAGCATGACTTGGTGGGCTTTTGTTTTCCCCAACGTTGGCTTTACACTCGCCACGGCGTACATCGGCCAAGAATTAGAGAGTGAAGGCATACAATGGGTATCGAGTGCCATGACGATTATTCTCGTTGTTATCTGGTTCGTCGTTCTGTATGCAATGATTTCTGCAGTTGTTCGCAAGAAGCTTCTGTGGCCTGGACGAGATGGGGATGAGTCCTAGATGTGATTGTTCCTAGCTAGTAGGCTATACGACTCGATAATTATAGAAGCCAGGTTTATCTGCAACACTGAGATACTCGTCATCGTCTTTGAGAGCATCAAAGGCACCAAAGTCCCTATCTTCTTTCCAGGGAATCATAGTATCCTCTGTCATAGTGACATACCCAATTCTGCGAAACTCTCCCTTTCCGAGGCCTTTCACAAGAGCCAACGCATGGCCAAGGGATTCTCCTCCAATACCCTTGCGACAATAAAGAACAGCTAGATAGATGGTGATTACCTCTTCAGGCAGTGAAGTTGGGAAAACATTATCCATATGAGCCTCGGTTAACAGCAAACCACCTACTGGTGGCCTCGCCATGTTTGGCAGTGTTATATAATTGTGCACATATCGCAATCTCCCGCCCGGCACAAACTCTGCGGCTTGCTCCGCCGTGAGGCGGCCCGTGAGGTCTACCATCGACATGAAAAGGCGAGCCTCGATCAACGGTCCCTGGAGAACCACGTAGCCATCCGAAGCAGAACCAAACTCGGATCCGGTTGTTGTTACTGATGCATCAAGCACCGTTGCTGTAGGAACCCAAGGCTCTTCGCGCTCGTCCAGCTCTTCATTGAGATCTCTGTTTCCTATCAGGAATTTCCCAGTCTGTGCTGGCTCAACTGAAGCCCATGACCATGACGGAGCACGGTATTGTTGTGGGGGAATGACTTTCCTCCCATCCGTGATAGCCCAAAGTAAGTCCTGAAGTAGAGCCTGGCGCCAGATTCCAGCTAGATATGTGTTTGAAGGGATATCTGCATAACTTTGGTACAAAGCCGCAATTCCAGCAAAGGCTACTAGGCGGTCGGACTCAAAAGTGAGAGCGCGTGACATATAGTCTTGCAGCAAAGTATGCCATACTTGTCTTAGAGTCCGATCACCCCGGCCTTTAATTGAGTATAGAGTTCTGGGGGCCATTGTGTGTTGAAATTCCCGATTAGCCTCAAATTCATATCCTTCGCAAGTCTCATTTGAGGCAAAGCTTCCAGACTTCATACTCGAAGCTGATGTCCACCAGAGCTGATCTCGAGCGACGTGGATGGTCCTTGGTGAGAGAATCCACTCCTGAAAAACCCACCCTCGGCGAAATAGAGGCTGTGAGAGAACTTCATCACAGAAAGCGCCTTTATTTATAATTCTCACGGCGTCTGGTGGTATCTCTTCTCTGCTGAAACCCGACCATGATGGTATGATCTCACAAGGATGCTTTAGCATCGAGTTCTGATCCCTAAGACCAGCTGCGGAGTCTTGTGCAGCAGTAGCTGATATGGTGACATATGCCTGAGAATAGACAGACGCCATGTGTGCAGCCTCAGCATGCCAATCATCCTTGGAATCTTGGATGATGCAGAGTGAATCGATCCAGATATACTCGATTCCTAGTGTGTTTGATAATCTGATAGCGTCTTGAAATGTAGCCGGGATCGAATCAAAGACGATATTATCGTAGAAAACACCTTCTAGAGCCTGCAGCAACATGAGCGGTCGCACCGCGCCCCAGCGATGGCTGAGGGCAGCATATCGAGTGGATATATCAAGGCTGTGGGTGTTGACAAGTCTGACTGTAGGGTTGTCTTTTGGATTTGTAGAACGTCGACAGTGGAGTAGCCTCGTTGGTAGTCGGGGGGCCAGCCTTGAAGTTATCGCGAAGGAATCAAGCCAGCTTCTTATTCGTGACAACGACTGTTCTCGGTCAAACCTAGGCCTCCATATCATCCTGTTATCCGGCTGTGAAATATCTTAAGTCGTTAGAAGGGACAATATAGCCATAAAAGCTATTCACAAAACATACTGATTGCCTTGAACAGATGAAATGTACGAAAGGCACGGCCATATAACTTTGGACCTTTGAAGATGGCGTAGAGAAACCCCAAGGTGAACATGCCACAGAGAGGTCCCGCTTTCGGGCGAATTATAGGGATGCCGATGAGGCTCTCCTTCTTCTCTTCCATTTCTTTCAGACTTTCAGGTCTAGCCGCGGGCTGTTTTTCGTGCCTCAACTCTTCCCAGATCATGGCGCAAAGAACGCAGTTGTTCGCAGACTCTGCTAGGCCGTGGAGTGTATGATGAAGATAAGGAGCTGGGGAGAGACCATTTTCTGTAGCATCATCCAGCCTGGCTTTCCACTCAGTCTTGTCTGTTTCGAAATCGATGATTTTAAAATCAGCATCCTCAATGTCGACTAGATCTTTCTCAACCAGTAGATTCGTGGGAACGTATTGTCCCTGGAAGATGCCGGAACACGACGAACAAAGAGTTGACGAAGACATCACAGGAGGGGAATTTTGAGGTATGTTGAGGCGTTCTTTTTGAGTTCAAATCGCACTGAGACGGAATGAGGCAGAAAAGAAAGAAGTCTAGTCTTGGTTAATGACAGTGGAGGTTGACGATGTTGCCTTAAGCGCTGGAGGCCTGTAGCTGCAGGTCAGGGATGGCCTGAAACTGAGGTGGCATCCTGGATACTTAAGCGGTAAATAATCATGACAAGACTGGAGATAGTCTGGTAGAAAAAATACATACGATTCATTATACAGTCATTCTAAAAGGATTGGATTAATAAATCATTATCTTCTATACTTTCGCCTTAGATTGGGTTTCCCGCTTGTACTTTCTATGTAACTTTTTACCTGCTTAGGTCTGGCAACTTCATATCTTTGCCCCACCTTATTACGGATGTCGAGCATGTACATATCGAGACGATCATAGTCATTAGATGGGAATTCCCTGGTATTCATCATATCCGAGAGCGAGGTTCATATTTTCTGGTTACCAGTTAGCCAAAACACATCTCTCGTTGGTTACCCCTAGTCAAAACTTACGCAAGCATTGAGTCGCAGCACCCTTGAGAAGGTTGTGAATCGTTGCGCAAACTACGACGCGCTTGCCGGTGCTATCAACAGCAAACCCGCCAATCTCAACATGATGTTTGTCCTGAATGGACTTCACGACACTTCATAACAGTTAGTTGATGAGGTTGTCATAACACACTGGGGATACATACGGGGATTCGCCGACAACCTTGACAAGCTTCTCGCCGGCATATCGGTCCTGGTAAATTTGACGGATATCTCGAGATGTCATCTCTTTGTTCAAGGGGATGTTGACTGTGAGATGAATGCCGCTAAACCAGGATGCGCTGGATCTTGTCAGTTTTTGGATACATAGAATATGGAAGCAACTTACACATGGGGCATGAAAGCGATAGGCGTACCGAGGTGATGGCTAATCTCCCTCTCGTGAATATGTCCTGTGAGCGAGTCTTATGCAAGTTAGTCCCCTCTTTCCTCACAGCCTCTTTTTTCACACTTACAAGGCAACAAGTTATCCTTGAGAACATTGACGTCGTTCTTGGGAGAAGGCTTTGTTCCTGTTTCAGCGTTAGCTACTTCGAACCCCAAGTGTTTAACTTTCTGTTGCGTGCAAGACATGACGTCTTTCCCACAACATGTGAGCCCGTACCTGCTCCGCTGTAACCGCTGACACCAAAAACACTAGGAATACCGCCCAGATGCTCAACGATAGGAGCCAAGGCAAGCTGCGAACCAGTAGCATAACAGCCAGGATTTGAGATCCTTTGCGCTGTAGCCAGTTTGTTTCTGGGCTGAAGCTCGCAGAGACCGTATTTCCATGTATTCTGGTCCTGGTCGAAGCGATAGTCGGCGGAAAGATCAATGATCAAGCTCTTGGTATCGCCGAGAGCGTCGACGAAGGGTGCACAGGTACTGTTTGGGAGCGCGAAGACCCAAGCATCGACCTTGCCGTCCTTATCCAGCTGTGTGACGTCCTCAGGAGATAGGCTTTCATAGATGATCTTGCGTTTGCTGTAGCCCTGTAGTTCCTGACCCTGGAGCTCACGAGAGGACACATGTCGAAGATCCATCAAAGGATGCTTATTTAGAAGATCGATAAGGGCCTGACCAGTATAGCCACGTGCTCCAATGAGGGCAATCCGCGAAGGGGTATCGTTCGAGGCATTTTTGATGCCTAGGGGAGGGTTCGGGTTGGTTTGAATAGCGTAGGATAGACGGCCGGTAGAAGAGAGGTAGCGAGCCTGTGTGACACTGATGCTCTGTTTAAGGGAGATCTTCGACATGGGCGCGGCGCGGGGGACAACGCGGCGGGCGCTGATGCGCAGGGCAGAAGAGGTAGCGGATAGCATGATTGCAATAGCAGCAGAGCCCAATTGACCGCTAGGAGGGATGATAATTACGTTTGAAGGGCGTGGTAAATTGCTATATGATATTATGTAGGTGGGCTACCCCAAGTACCTAATCATTGATGAGGGCGCATGTACCTATTATTTTGGATGAGGATGGAGTCTTGTTGGCCGAGATCGGGATCTGCAAGTTGAATCACGTGGACTTCGTGTAACAACTTAGAAAGGCACATCGCTACGTACTAGTCAGTGACTTACCTCTAGTAAGTAGGTAGGTAGGTACTGACTGCTAGATGCCTGATTGTCCTAAGGAACCTTAACTATTACCTTGAGGTCTAATTGCTGAAGGCGGTTATTTGTGGAGTTTCCGTGCCCTTTCTACTTAGGTAGACAAAATACCGGGGTACGTCAGGATACAACTTTGCGGCTTAGCCTTAAACGACCATTCAATCCCTCTCATCGTGATTGTCTTTTAAGAAAGGCGTTGCGACACAAATAATATTCCAAATGACTTGAACCGTGTATAATGACCTTTGTTAATATGGTATCTTGTTAGCCGTTATCTCGCTTCTCAGCTCTTCTTTCACCACCAAAGTTGTCAAGCAATCGTCAACAAAATACTTCAAATGGCACCCACACGCGCAACGCGTTCGAGTGCAGCCAACGCCTCACGGAAGTTTTCATCTCAGTTGGAGCCCGATGATGAGCAGACTTATATAGTCAAAACCCGCCCAGCTAAACGCCCCTCTGCTCGACCAGATGAAGACTTTGACGCGTCTGAAAGGGACGCGACTCCAGAGAATGATATCAAACAACCTGTACCAAAACGACGAAAAACGCAACCTTCAAGAAGCAAAAATGCCAACGCCAAAATCCATGAGAGTCTGTTCTCCTCTGAGGGAGAAACAAGCCGAGTGGCATGTATCCCACCAACAAGACGACACCATATTTCCTATCACCGACCACTATTACTCAAAGAGTCCTCTTCCCGTCAAGCGCTGCTTACCTGGTTTGACGGTGTCAGCACCAAGCGTTCGATGCCATGGCGCAAGGCTTGGATAGACCCAAAGGACCATGGACAAGATGAACTTCACAGTCTTCTAGAAAGACGGGCATATGAAGTTTGGATCAGCGAAATTATGCTACAGCAGACAAGGGTTGCTGTAGTTATCGACTACTGGAACAGGTGGATGGAAAAGTGGCCTACAATCCATGACCTCGCGGCTGCAAGCGCGGACGATGTTCTTAGCGCTTGGCGTGGCCTAGGCTATTACAGCAGAGCGACAAGGATTCACGAAGCAGCAAAGCTGGTGGTGAATGACTCAACTATGAAGGGATTATTGCCGTCTTGCACTCAAGAACTTGAGGCCAAAGTTCCTGGTGTTGGGAGATACACGGCTGGTGCCATTACAGCCATTGTCTTTGGTCGAGCTGCGCCCATGGTTGACGGAAACGTTCTGCGTGTGTTGAGTCGACAGCTTGGGCTGTTTGGCAATGTCAAGGCAAACAAAGTTGTGATCGACACACTATGGTCTGCTGCTGATGCGCTTGTGAAAGCTATTGCGCGCGATGGGACTGATGCCCAAGGTGATGATGAAGTTGAAACAAGCGATCGACCTGGTAGATGGGGCCAAGCACTCATGGAACTCGGAAGCACAGTTTGTGTTCCCAAGCCGAACTGCTCTGAGTGTCCTATCACATCGACATGTCGCGCCTACGCAGAAGGGAAAATGTTAACCTCAAGCCTAGGCCGAGATACAAAGCTTGGAGACATCGAGGACATGTGTGATCTCTGTGAGCCTTTCGAGGAAGCAACTGCCTCAGACGAAATGGAGGTCAAGGCTAAAGATGTCAAGACCGCAAAGAAGACCAAAACGAATGGAGGGCAAGGCAAGCAGTTGACACTATCAGCGTTTGCTTTCAAAGGGCCAACCGAGAGCAAACCATCTACGGACAAGGCAAAAACGGCTCCAAATGCCCGCGACATGGAAGTCATTGTCGATCACGCTCGCAAGTTCCCACTCAAAGTGATCAAAAAGGCCGTTAGGGAGGAAGAAACCTTGGTCTGTGTGATTCGCCGCGGCGATGGCCAATACCTGGTTCAGAAACGCCCAGAGAAGGGACTTTTGGCTGGTTTGTGGGAGTTTCCTAGTTATATACTGCAGGATTCGAAAGAGGGCAACACACCAGCTAAGCGACGATCGAAAGCTCTGGCTCACGTCTCTAAACTAGTCAGCGAACACGAAGATGAGGCCTCACAGCCCAAGCATGTGGGCGAGCTGGGCAACGTGCCTTGGCTCTTTTCTCACCTGAAGCTCACAATGCATGTTCACTTCTTTACCATTGAAGATGGCGCTCTGGCGAACGACGCGTCGCTTGCTTCAAGTCGGCTCAAGTGGGCCACAAGCGAAGCAGTTGACGAAGAGTCGATGGGTACTGGAATGCGCAAATGCTGGACACTCGCCAAAAATGAGGACTGATGTACAATATAAGTTGTATAATTATAGCGGGTTTGTTATTTAGATGTATTATAATGGTCAACAGGTAGAGATGGCAGTAGATGGCATGAGGTTCGGGCTAATTTTTATGATGCTGTTCCAAGACAGCAACGAACCTCGAATACCCAAAATCGCGGACTTAGTACAAATACCAATAAGCGATTATCACGAGCATTATTCCCTTTTCTTTCATAAATCCACCAAGATGTCAGTGCAAAAGATTTCATAGTCTTGAGTTGTCTGTTGGTTGTCACGTGGGCCGAAGTCGCCGAGTATCACATCCCTGTTCTGGAAATCGCCGCGTCGGTAAAATGTGGAGACGCGTTGAAGTTGCATCACGTCCAACGCCGATTGTTCAACCGTTACACGCATCCTCCAAGTCAAATAAATAAACGGAAATGTCAATTGATTTTTATATAGAACAATGACAAGTTGGTTTGCTACTGGTCGCCCGGCTCTTCTAGATGCCCTCGCCAGCGCCTGCGACTTAGTTGATCAACAGATTGCATCAGGTACGTCATTACTTGACTGACACGAGCGTGAAGGAGATCGCTAACACGCTTTAGACCTCGAATTAGTCAAGCAGGAACTTGATGAAGCTCTAAAACAACGAGATGATCACGCGTTTCGAGTCTCTGAGCTGGTGGATGAAAATGCCAAGCTAAAGGAGCAACTGCAGCAAACTACCGCCAAGGCAGCTGGAAGCGCGCAGGCCCCAGAAGCAACTGCTCAACGCAAATCACCTGGAAGCAACCCTTCAGAAAATGAACCAGATTGGAAGCACGAGTGTGCCAAAGTCAGTATCAAGTTCAAAGCACTCTCAGCCAATTTCAAAAAGGCCAAGGATGCGCTGCGGAAGAGGAAGGAGGAACGTGACCGATGGATAGACCATGCAACCCTCTTGGAGAAGAAGATCAAGGCAGCCGAGGAGGAGCATGGAATCAGTATCACAGGTCAAAACAGAAGCGCCCGAGGGACTACTCTTCCAGTGACAAGGACAGAGGAGGCCGTTCCCAGCCCGAGCACCAGCTTTACCTCCGAGGCCGGTCTCGAACAAGCCGATTTGGATCTCCCACCACTGGCTGCTGCGTCACTCCAGGCTGAGAACAACCAGCCCCTTCCAGACACCACGGCTGCCAATCCCAGCTCGGATTCGACGCAAAGCGATGAAGAGTCAAGACAAGGTGACGAGCTACCGGAGTTACCGCCTCAGGACAATACCAGCCAAGTGAAGATCAAAGAAGAGCCATCATCTGACACTCCGGTCGTCGTTTCTGAGAGGGAGGTGCGAAAGAGGAAGCGCGATGACGCGGATCCTAATGAATCGCCTCTCCAAAAAGTCAAGGTAGAGGCAAACGACGGCTCGTCAAGTCCTCTGCAGCCCTTTGGGCCTGCTAACCTTGTTCCGCAAGAGAGCTTAGATTTGGGAGACGTTGCACAAAGACTGTTGACTCCCAGAAAACGACGGGAGTTGGAAGAGTCACAACGGCGGGAGCAAATACAGAGCGAAGCTTTTGCCACAGCGACAACTCCGAGAACTCTGTTTGTCCGGCCGGATCCTCCACAACAGACAGCCCGACCGTTGGAACGGACTTCGGCCCTTACCCCGTTGAGTGTCAATCGAAGGATAATTCAGTCAACTAGAGAGAAGCCAATCACACCCCTTAGAAAGGGGCTGGATCGTGGCATTTCAACCTTGGCTGAGGACGGCGAAGCCTACAGAAAGGACGGCAATAGTGCAAATGCAGCCCCTAAAGGTAGGCTGGATACACTCTTGAACAGTCCCGCTGCTCAGGATAATACGCCTACCAGTCGACTGACTCCTCGAGCGCCAGCAAGACCGAGCACCACCGCAGAGGATCTTGCTATTCCAGGACGACGAGTACTTCCCTTTGAACTAGGTGCAAGGTCTAGGGATAGAAGTCCCGCTCAGCAGACAAATACACCAAATCGGGCACTTGGAGTTGATGCCGGATCCAAGTTTACGCCGCAGAACACACGGTCTCCGTTGGCTTCTAAGGAAGGCCCAGCTTCCGTGTTGCGGACTAAACCAGTATCGCAACTCCGTCCAGATGACTTCAAGATCAATCCTCGGGCCAACGACGGACACGACTTTGCCTTTTCAGACGTAATTCGCGATAGAGATGAGAGGTCTCGCATGCAAGGCTGCACCGACATGCACTGTTGCGGAAAGCACTTTCGAGCACTCGCCCTCTCTCAACGTCCCGATCCTCCTCTCACAGCTGCCCAGCGACAAGAAGAGCAGAAACTACTGGAAGAGTATTTGGGCGATTTTGCATATCGGCTGGGAACTATGGATAAAAAGGAACGGGATGGGTTGTGGATTGAAGCCAAGACTCAGGAGCTTGCCAATAAGTATGGTAAGCATCGATACCACTACTCAAGGATGCAAAGTCCTCCAGGATTCTGGAACGCAGACTTTCCCAACACGCAAGAGATAGAGGCGGAGAGATCAGAGGCTGCGAGACGAGAGAAGCAGACGGTCAGGGATAGACATCGAGAGGCTATGCGCCCCGGTGGCCGATGGCTGTTCCGGGATGAGTAGATTGAAAAGGGTTATTGCAAGGATATTATATGGCAGTGTTAATTGTGCTTTTAGGAGTTGAAGTGTTAAGGGTTATAGGATGGGATCGGCAGCATAGGGTATAAGGAGTAAATTGAATGTCGAGATTTGTATATTTGATCACTTACAACTGGTCTGTCACATTGATTCCATCGTGATATTAGCTAATGGATATTTATTCACTTACACTGACGTTGGGGCTCAAAGAACAGGGGAGGGGATCCATTGATGAGCGATGCCGGCGCTTGGCCTTGGATGAGTGGAGCACGGATCATTATTTGATCTTCGCCTCCTCTCTCACCTCTCGCTTTGGAATCAATTTCTGCCTCAGACACCAACATTTGCCTCAAATTCAAAGGCAAAGGTAAAGGCAACGGTCTTGGGGGCTTGGGCTTTGTCTGGTGAACCTTGTACCGGTACCATTGGCTGTTGGCTCGTGCCCTCTGCAGTGCTGTTGCTTGCGGCTTGACTTGACTCTCAGTGCTCATAGGTCATATTGTACTGTATAGTCAGTGGGAGGTTGATAATTTTATTTCAACGCTACGCTCCGCTACGCAACCATCGCAACGCAACGTCAAACGTCAAGCGTCCCCGTTTTGCCTGACGCAACTCGGCATCCCGTTCTCTCTCTCAGTGCGTCTACTCTTCGGCTTCGTCTGCGCTCCTTGATATCTTTTAATCCGGATTCTTTGTTGCGTTTCACCTTTGTTGTGCGGCTTTATCGGCTTCTTCCCTGAATTAGCTCGGCCGTCTGTCTTTGTTTCTCCGGTCTCGATAACCCTTCTTACCTACTTGTGCGGTCAAATCAGGCCGCTCCCCGGTGTCGCGTCGCAACATCAATCTTCCCCGTCGCTCTCGAAAGTTTCGACAACCTGAAGCCCGTTGAACTCGACACTTGCACCGTCCGCAAGAGTAGGCTACGACGCTGTCAACGCGGGTGTCGCACCAACTGGGCGGCTCCCGTCCTCACTCAATCCCCAAGCCGGCACGATGAGTAACCGCCATCTGCCGGCTGGGCAGAATATACAGGGAGGAGCTGGAGGAGTTCACGGCGCCGATATGGTCGGCGGTCCGGGAGGGCCTCGTCGGAGGCAGCCTCCTCCCTTTGTTCCCCAGTACCAGCAGCAGCAACATCATCACCACCAGCCTATGAATCCCATGTATGCCAACTACAACCCATACGCCCCCCAGCAGTACTATGGAATGCCGCCGCAGTACCCGAACGCACACTATCAGAACGGCCAGTATCCCAATGCGCAGTACCAGAACGGACAGTATCAGGGTGGACAGTACCAGAGTGGGCAATATCAGAACGCACAGTATCAGAATGGTGGAATGCCCTCGCCCGGCTATGTGCCTTACCAGAACTACGCACGATCACCGCCCGCTATGCACCAATATGTTCCCATGGTTGGCGTGAGCGTGCCCCCGAGCTACACTCCTCGCCCAGCTCAGCAACAATCCCCTGCGCTGTCGACTCCCTACCAGCCTCCACCTGTCTCGGCTCCGATTCTGCCCCAGACTCCTACCTCTACCCACTCGTCGCAGATGATTCCGCCTCCGACTCCCCCGGTCCCTCAAGAGCCCGAGCCTGCTCCTCCCGCTCCCCCTGCCCCCGTTGTCCCTGCGCGGGAGCCTACGCCCCCTCCCGCGACCAAGGAGCCTTTCCGTGCGCCTGTAAGTTGTGCAATTCATGATATATCTTGCTTAAACTAATTTTTCTCAGCTACCTTGGCTATCTCACCCTGACTCAGAGTTTCCCGCCAGGACCTCGAAATCAAGGCGATGGAGGAGGCATCTCAATGCTGATAGCCAGGCTGTTTCTCTGCCCGTTGGACAGCAGCAAGCGGCTGTAGAGCAGGCCAACGCCCCTGAGGCTAGCTCTACAGAGCCTTCTGTCTCAGCTCTCACCCCTGCGACATCAACAGCTCCGTCGGAAACAGCCGCAACTCCTCGCCAGTCTGCCGAAATCCCCGCTGCTCCCGTCCAGCAGCGGTCGCGTGCCAACACCACGACCAGCGCTACTTCTACTGCGACGAACCGACCTGCCACACGCTCCTCTGCTGCTCCCGCTCCAGCCCTCCCGTCTCTTCCCAAGGCCAGCGCTAAAGACGCCAAGCCTGCGCGTGCTGAAAAGCCAGCCAACGGCGATGTAGCTACCGAAAGGGCCCCTCAGGAAGCGACAGCTGAGGTTTCTGAGAAACCTGCCGAGCCCGAGTCCGCCGCCGCCGAACCTGCTCCTGCTGCCAAGGTTACCCCGTCGAGCTGGGCGAATCTCTTTGCGAAGACCGCTGCTGCGGCTGCCGCAAAGCCTGATGCTGTCAATGGTACTGCCCCTGCGGGTACTGCTGTTAATGGTCACGGTACTGATGGTATTGTTGGAGCCCCGAACGGCTCTACCTCCAGCTTCTCGAAGGCCAACGCAAGCTCTGTTGCGGAGGCTATTCAATCGTTCCATGTTGGTCTCGCCGAACAAATTTCATTCCTCGAGCCTCGCGGTTTGATCAACACCGGTAACATGTGTTACATGAACTCTGTATGTAATAACCTCGCCTGCTCTGGGCTCCAGCTAATCATGTGCAGGTATTGCAAGTTTTGATGTTTTGTCTTCCATTCTATGATTTCCTGAGCCAGATCAGCAAGCGAGCTGTTCACAGCTTCAAGAGCGATACTCCTCTTATCGATGCTATGTAAGTAGTGTATTTGTCTACATTGACGCATGAAGCTAATAGTAGTGCAGGATTATGTTTATGCATGAGTTCAAATCCATCAAGTCCGCCGCAGGCGTCGATCCTTTACGGATTATCCTGAAGAACGAGGAACTGGAGCGCTATGGTGAGCCTTTCACTCCCGAATTCGTATACGAGGCTATAAGGCAGCTTCCGCGTTTCGCAAGTATGAGGGTATGTTCTTTCTTTGCTCAAAGAGCAGGTTCTCTGCTAACCAGTCACAGCGAGGTCACCAGCAGGATGCCGAGGAATTCCTAGGTTTCCTCTTGCAGTCTCTTGATGACGAGTGCACCGCAGTTCTCAAGAACTCCACCTTGCCCGATCAAGGAGAGCGAAGAGCCAGTGCCGCTTCGGGTGCAGGTGGTGCCGGTGATGACTGGCTTGAAGTTGGCAGAAAACAAAAGGCGGCCGTTTCTCGTTCTTCGGGCTCCAACTCATCCAGTCCTATCTCCAGGATCTTTGGTGGTTTGTTGCGATCTGAGTTCCGTGTTCCCGGTTTGAAGGACTCTATCACCACTGAACCCTACCAGCCGCTCCAGTTGGATATCGGATCCCCAGACGTGCGTAATGTTGTAGATGCTCTCCGGGGTCTAACCCGCCCCGAGCGTCTCCAGGGAGATTTCAACTCGCCCCGTGGCAAGGATGTTACAGCCACCAAGCAGGTTTTCATTGAGTCTCTCCCTCCTGTGCTCATTCTGCACCTCAAGCGCTTCCAGTTTGATGCAGAAGGTAATGGAACTGTCAAAATTTGGAAGAAGATTGGATACCCCTTGGAGCTTGAAATTCCTCGCGAAGCCTTGTCTCGGCAGAAACGCCAGACGTACGGTGAGGAGGGAATGCCCAAGTACAGGCTGATCAGCGTGGTATATCATCATGGAAAGAACGCCAGTGGTGGACATTACACTGTTGATGTGCGTCGCCAAGAGGGGCGTGAATGGATTCGTATCGATGATACGGTCATTCGCAGAGTCCGAAGTGAGGATGTTGCTGAGGGTGGCGAAGAGGAGGAAGTCAAGGACACTCGCAAGGAGGGTCCTGCATCCGGTGCTTCTGGTAACCGTTTCGGTGCCGTTCTTGATGAGGATGCTGGAGATGATGACGGATGGAACAAGGTGACAGGCCCTGCAGGAGGGGCGAAGAAATGGAGTAGTATCGCCAATGGTACTGGCAATGGCAGCACCAAGGCCAAGCAGGTCAAGGACAACATCAAGGACAACAAGGTTGCCTACCTGCTATTCTACCAGCGGGTGTAAGGAATTCGTCATTACCTTGCCTCCAAACTATCAATCACACTCACTCAGACCCCTCAGACCGACCGTTGGTCATAGAGAGGGAGACACGATTTAACACGAGCTTAACGGCCATACTTGGATGGGGAAAAGCACCATTATTAAGACGGAGTCGCATGTTGGGAGGTGACGGATTAGGGAAAAGCTGGATGTCGGTCGATATCCAATGTCTAGCTTGATGCTCGGCGTATGGCGTCGAGGAAAGGGTTCCTACGGATTGGGACTCGGAAAGAGGGGCGCTGGTGAGATGATGCCTTGGAAAGGCTGATCAGCCAGTGAATTACAGGACCCATGTAAGAAAGATTCAGGACCTCTAGATGAAGAGGCATTACGAACTTCTTCAGCTAGAGTTCCTCGGACAGCGACACAAGAGCTGCCTGGAGATGGACTTCTCACGAGGTTATTCCCGGATAGTACATTGTAAATTAAAAAATTATGCATGAGACAGTTTTAAAATAAATTCACATGCGTTCGAATTCTGGATATCATGGCGATATGTGCAAAATGAGTCAAGTTAGACGACGTCTATACATAGGATACACGGGAACTGTCTAGTCCGTTGAGGGGTTGCCACCATTCTTCTAGGAGGCGACGTTCCGCTCTGTCAACCACCGTCCTGCTGCTGCTAATTCAACTTCCTTCTTCTGTCCTCCCAACCCGAGGCCCATAACCGTTTAGTGCTTGCGGACAACGGCAATGGAGTCGAGGTCGGCCTTCTCAGCCTTCTCGTTGACGACCTCCTCCATGAGGGGCTGGAGGTAGGTCTTATCCTGTAGTGGCGTGGCGAGTTAGTCGATACTCTATATATTCGTGATATCTCGGGATCGTGTCTCTCTCAATTGCCGAGGAGGGGCCGGCAGAGAGAACTAATCGATGGGTTCTTCATACCGTGGCAGTGGTGGTCCACTGGTCCTTGGGGAGGAGCTTGTGTTGGTAACTGCACTGGACAGCACGTCGGATGCGGTAGATGCGCTCGTAAGACTCGACATTGGAGAGGCGCTTGAGGGCCTTCTGGGCGACATCGTTCTCCTCCTCGAGGAGGTCATCGTATCTGTTTCAACCAATTGAAGGCCACAGTCAGCCAAAAATGTCCCCTCGCAATCGATATCCATCATTTCGAGCCCAATTGGCGTTGTAGGCGGTCGAATTCGCTGACGAAGATCAAGGGGAAGAAATTCGCGTACCTCAGGCCCATCTGGCGGTAGCCGGCGGCGTTGACGTACCATGTGGCAGCAGGCTTGAAGAGCTTGGCGAGCCACGGCCGGCGGAGGATGAAGGGGGCGAGCGAGTACTTCATTGTTGTGGAAGAGCAATTGACACGCGGGTTGGTAGGGTCGTCGTCGTCGTTCGGAAATGGCGCGAAATGGGGATGGGCTGAGCGAGCAATTGCAAAACTTCTGGGAGAGCTCGGGACGTCACGTGGTCTTGATGACCATTCCTTGGTATTTCGCTGGCTGACTTCCGATCGGTCAGAAGGACCCAAGAATGGATGACTAAGGCCGGGCAGCCTGAGGCGTTTGGAGATGGGCTGTGGCGTTTATTGTGGCTGTGATGCACATGGCATCTGTGGAGATGAGCATGTGGGGGTTTATCTTTATGTCCCGTAGGAAGCCGGCCAGTCGGAATGAAACGGCCAAGAAACGACGACAACAGAGATGTAAGTCAAAGAGATTATTATGTTAAAGGCCCAGAAGCTGTGAAGTTTCTGGCAAGCCTAAGGCTAAATCTCATGAAGTGCAAAACATAGTCGCACACCATCTTCTACCTCGGACCAGATCCTCACTGTACCGCGAAACTCGGGACACAACCGTCGTCATCCCACGCCGAGCAAGGGTTCAAGATCGGTATCGGAGCTTGTACGCGAGAAGAGATACCGGACCGGACCTTGCAGATGTGCCAACGCTCGTGCTCTGATACCATATGCAGTATCCCTTCCCAATTATATATCTCACTTGGTGCAGATAACCTGGGCTTGCTATTTTTCTTCCCTAGTGTCTGTTAGTCCACGCTGCGTCATTTTGAACACTGAACTATTGTCTCCGCTAAGATCGGCTTGCAACGGTGCAAAAGATGACAAGGCTTGTTAGACGACAAATTCAGCAAGATAAATGGAGTAAAGGGATAATTAAGTGTTCTCTGCCCTGGAATAATAGTTCGGGCTTTTGTTAGACAAGCCTTCAGCAGACCCAGATCATTACAAAACCGCTGGACAAAACCCTGCAGGTGCTGTTGTAGTGCATATCGTAGTGGGTTGTAGTGCATTTAGGGCCTCCTCCCAGTTGATCGCCCGCCCCGTCCTTCCCTCCAGCTCCGCCGCCGCTTTCCCCATCCATCCTCCGCTCCGTTTCGCCATCGGGAAACTTGATTCTTCTTCCCTCTACTTCCTCTTTCTTAGTCTTCTTACTACTACATTTCCTCTCTGTCTTCCCATACTCTTCTTCGTCCTTTGCTGTCCTCATCTTCAGCGTCAGCCTCCAACTCTCACCGGTTATTCCGGTCCCCAGGCTATCGCTTTTTTCGACTCCCCAAGTCAATGGCCGGCGCCATTCGCTGAAGCGGGAAGCGGTCGGTCACGGCGCGTGGGAGCGTTCCCCCGCAGTACCTTCGTACCGGCTGCGAGGCTCCAACAGCGGCAGACGTCAGACCTTTTTTTGACGGACGGGACGGTCTTATTTTTTGGGGGCTGAATCGCATTGGACAGCGGAGATCACGGAGCGACGATATCGATATCTTTGTTGCGGACAATCATCGGCATCCAGGACTGCATTGTTGCTGGTCCTCTTGGCTCGGTACCGGTTTCCGAAGTATATCAACTTGACGCTTGTGACGGATCTCGAGACGGCAAGGGACCGACGAACTCTTGAAGACGGGTACCGCGGGGATAGTGTAGCGATTGAGTGATAACGAGAGATATAACTCCATCGCCGAATTTCATCCTCGAGTGTCGACGGCGAGCGAACGATAAAAAACGGCGCAACGAAGAATCTTGACAAAAGACGACTGGGATGTCGTCAACTGACCAGGTCCCTCCCGAAGCTGCCCGGTCGCCGTCTTCAGACTATGCTGCATCATCTTATAGTTACGCATCCTCCGACGCTCCAATGTACTCCGCGACGGTAACCCCGATACATCGATGGGCACTCAACGCCTCCGACTCCCAGTTCAACGCCGTCGCCGGTGCGATTGGTGGCTTCACCTCAGGCGTCGTAACATGCCCCCTCGACGTCATCAAGACCAAGTTGCAGGCGCAGGGTGGCTACGCTGCTCTTAATAAGGGGCGACATGTCGGCCATCCGAAATTGTACAACGGCCTTATTGGCTCAGGAAAGGTCATATGGCGAGAGGAGGGTATTCGAGGTCTCTATCGTGGTCTAGGGCCGATCATCATGGGTTATTTGCCTACATGGGCTGTATGGTTCACTGTTTACAACAAGAGCAAGGGATATATATCACAATATTATGGTACGTTGGCAAGTTTATGGGCGAGTACGGCATGCTAATCTCATTCTTCCCTCCGGACAGACAACAGCCACATAGTCAACTTTTGGTCTTCCATCATAGCAGGTGCCAGCAGCACAATTGTTACCAACCCAATATGGGTTATTAAGACTCGGCTCATGTCACAGAGCAACATCCGTCATAATACTCAAGACCATCACTCCTCGTACTATCCGAAGGCGACAAGCACACCAACAACACGACCGACTCTACATGATTGGCATTACAAATCAACACTCGATGCTGCCCGCAAGATGTATACCTCGGAAGGCATCATTTCCTTTTACTCCGGCCTAACACCTGCTCTTCTCGGCTTGACACATGTCGCTGTGCAATTTCCAACTTACGAGTACCTCAAGACCAGGTTCACAGGCCAAGGAATGGGTGAATCCAATGAAGCCGATAAAAAGTCTCATGTTTTTGGAATATTGGGGGCCTCGATTCTGTCCAAAATCCTCGCCAGCACCGCAACATACCCTCACGAAGTCATCCGAACCCGACTGCAAACCCAACGGCGTCCACTCGCTGGCGAGGAGTTTGTTCAAGGCATGGGCGTAACAAGCACGGGTCCGAGGGGTTCCCGTGCTCCTGTTGAGAAACCCAAGTATCAAGGTGTTGTTCACACTTTCCGAACTATCCTAGCTGAGGAAGGTTGGCGGGCATTCTATGCTGGGCTGGGCACTAACATGATGCGGGCTGTCCCGGCAGCAACAGTCACCATGCTGACGTACGAATATGTCATGAGACAACTGTATCACACCAAGGCTGAGGCACGGCATCTTTTGCTGGAATCGGCAGAGTCATAGATGTCCAATAGCTGTTCTGGTTTGGAGCAAAAGCGGAAGTCACAGGAGTTACAAGGCATTGGAGAAGGACTGTACACACGGTATGGGAGATGGAGCAAGGCTGAGATACCCTTAGTCGGCAGTAGGCTTAGACAAATTTCTGGTTCACAATGGGTCAAACGGGCGAACGTTGACGGCGACTCGGTTCCTATCGTTGACATTTTCATACACACAGCGGAATGTATACAGCAGGCGCACATGGCTGCACACACCCTTCCTATCTTTTTTGGGAGACAGAAATATCAATGGTATTGCGTTGCATGAATGGGCTGACGAGTTGAGGCATGGCGAATTTGGTGCAGCGCTGGCATGAGAGGAGTTTGTTTCATGATGTATGCTTGAGAAACTAGATAACAAATCATAAAAATACGATATGCCCTTTTAGGTTACAGATGTTTTGATACTGAATGACTAAGGTACAACTCCGTTGTCGCGATTAGGAGTACTCGATTCGCTTCCCATGCGCCAATATATGCAACAAGTAATTTTTCTCCATGCCATCCATCTTATGATGATGAACCGCCTCTTGGAGCATGCTCTCCGTTTCCTGGTAATTTAGATGACCTCTATAGAACGATATGTTAGTGGGAAGAATGAGAAACGTTGATGGAGAGGCGTACTGCTTGTTCTCGGGCGGAGTGAATGGATGAACGGGTATATCTGTAAAGGAGTATTAGCTTCTTGATCCATTTGAGTCCGTGTCGGGTTTGTCTATGAAGTCAAGTTATCGCAGCATCCTTTTCCTAAAAGCTCAGCCTACAAACGACTTCCTGTCTTCGCTTTGTGCACGAGTTGACAACCTAGAGCAACCCATGTCTTCTGGCTCCGGGTTCTTTTGTGACACAATTGATACAGACAATTCAAGACGAAGACACAAAAAATCGGCATTTCATGATGTCTATCAGATAAACATCCTGGTGAATTTTCATCAAACCACAACAGCCTGGGAAGGAAAAGTTGCGATAATTCGACTTCGAGAACACGCCACTTTTGTTTACTCACACGAGCAGTACGCAGGCCATGGTAAAGGCAGCCCCTGGAGCCATGAAATTCTAAAACGAAATCAATGCATTAGTATGAGTTTAACGTTAACAAAAGGCTAGCGATAAATGAATACTTACTCGAGGATTCATGTTGAATGTCTTGATCTTACTAAACCAAGTATTGTAAGTCGTTGGTGAGCATCTCATCTCACATAAAGTATCTAAACGGATGATTTCGGCAGGTAACTCATAGGCTTGCACTAAATACATAACTTCAATTGATGCATCACCTCTACCGGCTCAAGCTCCGCAATCGCGCAATCTTCTCCACTTTGGAAAGGCCTGGCCCGTGCGCCATCCGCTGCCGAAGAGCTATGGTCCAAGCTCCCGGAAGCTTGAGTTGCCCTGGAACCGCCTCTATTGGTCCCCAGGAGAGACATCCATTTGGGGGAGGGAGGCGCTTCCTCATCTGCCAAATGCGACAGCGACGGGCAGTCTTCCCCCATTTCGTTTTCCCCCAAGCGCCCAACCTCATCTTTGTTTTTATCTCATTCATCCCGTTTTTATTCACGCGTTTCTTAATACCTACGCGGTAGTTTTTGTCCGTAATTCATCTGCGAGTTTTGCAAGATATCACATTGTCCTCGTCCTGTCGCATAAAGCGCAGCGCATCGCATTATCGCAAGTCGCATAAACTGCTCTTTCCCCTCAACTATCACCATGCCCGTCGAGCTTCGCAAGCGCAAGGCGCCTGCTGCCCCTCCCCCTGCTCCTGCAAAGAGAAAGTCGACTTCCAAGACTGGTAAAGCTGCTGCCAAGGTGAAGGAGGCCGCTGCGAAGGTCACCAAGGAGGACAAGCCTGAGAAGGTTGAGGAGGTCAAAGAGGATACTAAGGAAGAGCCCGCCAAGGAAGTAGAGAAGCCCGTGGAGGAGCCCAAGGCTGAGGAACCCAAGGCACAGGAGGCCAAAAAGACAGGCGGCAAGCTCGAGGTTGGCGATGTCGTGGACCTTGATGGCTTTGGCGGCGAGATCGAGACCAACGATGGTGAGAAGACCACACTGAAGAAGCTTGTCGACGAGAGCAAGTCTGGTGTCGTCCTCTTCACTTATCCCAAGGCCTCCACCCCTGGCTGTAAGTTTCGATGCCATTCTATGTTATGTGACGAACCTCCTCTGACTTTTTCATAGGCACAAAGCAGGTCTGCTTCTTCCGCGACGCGTATGAGCCACTCACCAAGGACGGTTTGGCCATCTACGGTCTCAGCACCGACTCTCCCAAGGCCAACACAACCTTCAAGGAGAAGCAGAAGCTTCCTTACCCGCTGCTGTGCGACCCCAAGGCGACGCTGATCGGCGCCATCGGCCTCAAGAAGGCTCCCAAGGGAACAACGCGCGGTGTTTTCGTCATTGACAAGGAGGGTAAGGTTCTGGTCGCTGAGCAAGGAAGCCCCCAGGGCACTCTTGACCGGGTGCAGGCGCTCGTCGATGAGCTGGCTAGCAAATAGTGACGGGGTGTTGGACTACTCTCACATATATCACATACACGGATATGGCAGGATAACAGAAGGAACCAGGATAACGGGGCTGGCGGGTTTTGGGTTTGTCTGCGATTTCATTATGTAGTCGAGGAAGGGTTCATAGATCATAATAGTACATGAGTGATAACGAAGTCTGATCATTGTCAATGTGCTATTGCATAACTATGCTTATTTCACTGAAGATATTCTATCAAGACACCAACAGGCCATGTCGCCCTAACTAGAAGTCTTACATCTAAGATGGAAGACTCTCAATTTGTGATCTCATTTGGATACTAAAGGATGCTTCATTATTGACGGCATATTTTTTAGTAACGTTGAACTCAAGGAATTGTGCGATTGTCGAGCATCTCGCAACTATTATGCTTGGAGAAACGTGGCATTTTCTGGAACTTTCAATCAATGGAACAATAGTTTACAATAATCTACATAGATCTTTGCATTTGATCTGAGGTTAGTGGTGACGATTCATTTGGAGAGTCTAAGCATCCACCACAAGGAACCAGGGGTCGATCGTTCCGAACATATCTCCGCCAGGACATGAAAGGGGACTTTTTCACCATCCAACACAGCAACACATAAAGCAAATTGTAGTAGGAAATAAAGATTTCGGTTGAATCAGTTATAGAATGAAAGAACAGTTTGAGCAAGTTTACCCATATTGATATCGGGATATAGGGTAACCAGCTTGGTCTCGGTGGAGCCTCGGCTAAACCAAGCCGGTCAACCAATAATCACGACGGCATTTCAACTTGGAAACGATTCCATCACCCGAACCTCAACGACAGCCTTCACCAGCCTACCCGCCGCCATCATGTCGTCTCAAGCGGCCAAAGCCGCCAGCAACGTGGTCAGCATCGCCAAGGTACGACAAAGCAACCTCTATCCAAACCCAATGCCTCCCAATGGCCCCCCGACAGCAGCCCTTGCACCCGAATTACCTCACAGATCATGATGCCCATACGTACAACGGCTAATAGAACTTCTGTCGTGTAGAAGCAAACCCTCCAGTCGACGGGTCTCTGGGAGGCCTTCCGCCGCTTCGTGGCCATCGACCCTGAGCGCTCCAACGGTGTCCCTCTGAACCCTCACTTCCGAAACCCTCCCCCCGGCGCCAACCCTCCCCTCGAATACGACGACCCCGTTACGCTGCCCGCGGGCGACATCGCCGACAACCCTTACTGGAAGCGTGACAGCCGTCGCAGCTATCCCCAGCTTAGCGTCGTCGACCAGTCGCAGTTCGCCCAGCTACTCACCGTTGGCAGCGCCGAGGCTCCCAAGGTTGAGCTTATTGGCGAGGCCGGCGAGAAGCAGCTCGTTGCTGTTAAGCAGGAGGCCGAGACTGGTCTGGCCAAGGCTCTCGACAAGGCTACCGACGCGACTAAGGATGTCTTTGTAAATGGCATGCCTCCTCTGCCCAGTGGCCAGACCCTGGCGACTGGAAAGTGGGATGTGCACAAGTACGAGGTGACAGAGACGTCTTATGGTGAAGGGTATGTTATCGAATGGATGCGAGATGATTCAAAAGTGCGTGTGCTAACTATTTTGCAGATACCCTTGCAGATCATTCAAATAAACTAGAGCAGGGGAAGATGCTGTGTATACAAATTATGAGGTAGTGAGGGTATAGAATTTCCATTGACAATGCAGATGACTTTCATTTTTCACACATATACAAGTCTTCAAACCCGAGTTTTCTTTCTTTTCCGGCTCTCGTTATACACCAGTCCGAATTCCGACTTCAGTGCCTCTGATGCTTTAGGGGGTTGGTGATGCTCCTGATGTCTCTTTTCCACCACCACCTGCCATTCTCTCAACGATCTTGGCCTTTCCTTGTGCCCTCTTGATCCGGTCATCAAAATCTTGAACCGCTTCATCCGAGTTCTCTGTCGAAAGTGTATCTGGCTCCACGAGAGCGTATAGAGTGTTGATATTCTTCTCCAGTCTTGCGTTCCTCGGTAGTGGTGGCAATGTGCAGGTCTCTCTTGAGGATGAAGCTCCGTCTTTAGGGGGTATGCGGTTCGCCCAGACGATAGCTTTGCTGGCAAGACGGCCGCTCTCAAGGAACTTTTCAAAGCCTTTCTGCATGCCAAAGGATCTACCCTCGATTCGCCCCGCCTGAACGCCATCTTTGATGCCAAGTTGGTAGCCTTCTGAGTAGAAGCGCTCTTCAAGGTTGAGAACGTCCTCGAAGGGGTCGGACGAGGCTTCTTGTCTTGTTTCCATGGTATCGAAGTACTGTTATTTGAGGTTGCGTCTTGACTCACTATGGATTTGTAAGTGAGTTTAGGCTTGACTCTGCAATGAGTTTGGCAGAATTTGCGTCACCGCCCACTAATAATGCGGGGCACGAACTTCCATGGTAGAGGAACTACAGTATCTTCCATACATTGAAGTTTACCAACGATGAAGCCGAGAGCAGGAACTTTTCATGAGAGCCAATGATTCGCAAGCAGATCAAATACTGACATTCGATAAAAATGTGTCTAAGGTAGGTAGTATTTACTACAAAAGATGCCTTCTAATAACCGATCCGTGACCAAACACCCTTCCCTTTTCTATTTCCTTTCATGATGAACTTGTCTATTGCATGCCAAAGATCATACCGCCGTTGGCGCAGATAACCTGGCCGGTGCACCATGCGCTGTCAGGGCTAGCAAGCATAGCGACGATGCCAGCAATCTCATCAGCCTCACCAGCGCGACCACCAGCGGTCTTGGCCTCCTCCACGACCTCAGGGTCGTCAATGCCAGCGCGGGCAACCATGAGAGGCGCATTCTGGATAAAGGGCTTGATGAGACGCTTGAACTCATCCGAGTTGGCCGAGTACATCTCAGAACGAACAGGACCGGGGTTGATGGCGTTGACGGTGGCATTCTCGCTCAACTCGCGGGCCCAAGTGCGTGTCATGGCCTCGAGAGCAGCCTTTGTGCCACCGTAAACACTCTGTCCGACAAAGCCAAGACTGGCGCTCACACTGCTGAGGTTGATGATGCGGCCAGAGCGGTCGGTAGGCAGGTAGGGTTGAGCAGCCTGGACAAGTAGGAGAGGACCCAGGACGTTGACATTGTAACTGGTAGTGAAGTGATCGGCCTTGATGTCGGGAATCTTGTCATTGAGGGCAACACCGGCGTTGTTGACGAGGATGTCGATACGCAGCGGGTGGAAGGCCTTAGCGGCCTGAGAGATGAGCGAAGCAGGACCCGACACGCTGCCGAGGTCAGCTTGCACAGGAACCACCTTGATGGAGTGCTTGGAGGACAGTTCCGAGGCGAGTGTAGCTGTTGAGTCGGCAGAGCTGGCTGATGTGTAGGCGAGGATGAGGTTTGCGCCGCGAGCAGCGAGGGCTTTGGAGATGGACAGACCAATACCTTTTGGAGTCAGTAAGTTTCAATTGACCGAAGAGTATATCATAACATACCTCGAGAGGCACCAGTGACAATAGCAAGTTTTCCAGTGAGAGGGAGAGCCATGATGATAAGATGGTTGGTGATGAGATAAGAGAAGACGAGCCGGGTATCAAGACAAAAGAACAAACAGACAGAGACTGAATGGAAATGTAAAGTAAAAAAGAACACCTTGTCTATGAAAAACACAAACGACGACAACCTCTTTATATATATTTTATATCCTCTTCCTCTACCCCCAATGCCCCGCGATCCTCTTACATCTTAGTTAGAAAAGTGACACAAGTCTAGCCCGCTGCAATTGACGCACCAATGGAGGCACAGCACCAACTAATTGTTCCACCCTCTATGGAAGTCCCGTGGCGGCCATTGCTGGCTTTGACAGGTGCGCTTCCACGAGAGACAGTTTTTCGCGCTATGAGGGTGGGATTCATGGAGTTTACAGTGGAGGGGCGGACTAGTTGGTGCCTGGGTTAGCGTTTCTCCTGCACTGAGCTTCAGTGCATCTCAGCGGAGTTCGTTTCTACGGGCGCGGGGCAGTTGACTGCCGACTCACCGACCTCACCTCAACTCGCAAAATTTAGGACCCGCGTAATGAGGGGCGGGGCCGATCCCGCTTGGGTGCAGGTGGGTTGAAGCTATCTCTACTCTCTTGAGCCTCATCCACGACCAACCCAACACACAACCCCTCCAATACGGACCCTCCCACATACAACCGCAGCCATGGATATCCGTGTCCTCACATCCGCAGACCTGCCCCTCATTCAACATGCAAACCTTGAGAACCTCCCTGAGAACTACTTTCTCAAGTACTACCTCTACCATGCCCTCTCGTGGCCCCAGCTGAGCTACGTCGCCGTCGATGTCTCACGACCCAAGAAGGACCCCTACGAGTACCCTAAGATTGTCGGTTATGTCCTCGCCAAGATGGAGGAGGAGCCCTCAGACGGCATTCCCCATGGCCACATCACCAGTCTGAGCGTCATGCGCACACACCGAAGACTGGGTATTGCCGAGAAGCTTATGCGCCAGAGCCGTACGTATATACATACCACAGAGTAAAAAGTCACAAGCTAACATGCGCAGAACTCGCCATGGTAGAGACCTTCCAAGCAAAATATGTCTCCCTCCACGTCCGTGTCTCCAACGCCGCCGCTCGCCATCTCTACGAAAACACCCTTGGCTTCACCAACGAGAAGACAGAGTCCAAATACTACGCCGACGGAGAGGACGCCTTTTGCATGCGCCTTAACCTCGACGACATCAAGAAGCAGGTCGACGCCGCCGCCGCAGAGGATGAGGACGAAGCTGAGGATGAGGGTGACGCCGTGGGTGAGGTGGGCCGTGATCCTGAGGCGGACAAGGACAAGGACAAGAAGAAGGGAGACCGAAAAGTCAAGGTAGCCGTGGGGAGGGGATTGGGAGTAGGATCATTGGTGGAAAAGGATGAGTCGAAGCACTGATGGAGAGGAAGATTAACGAAAAGAAGGGAATTATGCTGTACGTATAGACGGGATAGATAAAAAATATGTGCGGACATGGTGAGGCATATCACGAATGATTGGAACAGATTTATGATATTCATGAATCATTATGCTCAAGAGCTTGTTATACAATTACAGGGATAAGCTGACTCAAAAGCTTAGTCAATTTGGTGACGCTTCAACGCTCAGTTATTGATACAAATAATCCAAAGAACATATTCCTTGTCAGTTCAAAGGAAATTTGGCCTGATTACTGCCCATAGAGTTGATTAGCCAACTCACGAGCATACGCCTCATCTGCTTCCAGCCTCGTTCGCTCAAGTGTCTCGGTGAGAGCTTCAATTTCCTTTCCTAGCGCCTGACGCTCACCTATCGTCACATCCTTAACCTCAAGATCCTTCTGCTTTGCTGCAATCTCCGTTTCTAGTCCAGAAACAGTGTCGTACTTTGCAGCAGAGACAGCGCTTGGCGGTGGAATATCGGCATCTTGGTTTCTGTCTTCTGGCCATGAGCCTGGGCATGGGCCTGACGGATCTCCTCTAGATCTGGTGGACCGAGGTTCGCCGCCACCACAGAAACCACCACGTCCTGGAGGCCCAAATGAACACGGGTTTTGCCAGCCTCCTTGAGGTTGTCCTCGAGCTCTACCCCAAGGACCTTGGCCGCCCCGGCCCCAACCGCGACCCCAACCCCGGCCTCCGCAGCCCCTATCTCCATGACCACCTCTCCCTGGCCCTGCCCATCCACCGGAAAACATCGGCGGAACATGGACTGCTGGAACATTTACGGGAGGGACATTAACATGAACTGGGGGAACTTGGAAGGGAGGGACTAGAGGAGCTGCAGGAACCGGAGGCGGATCGGCACGACCACCTCGACCCCTGTGTTCTCTTCGTTGATCTCTCAGCGACGATTTCATCTCTTTCTTCTGTCGTCTTCTCTCCTTTCTTTCAGCCCTCTTTCTCTTCTTGAGTTCTCTCCTATGTTCCCTCCTTTCCTTCTTCTGCTGACGTTTCAGAGATCTCCATTGCTGAGAGAGCGCCTTGATTTGCGCCTTGAGTGCCTTGCGATCGACGTTGGGATCGACGACGTTCGTGTTGGAGCTCTTGGCCTTGAGTTCAGCCTTGAGCTGCTTGACATCGCCCTTTGAGCGCATCTCGTGAGGGCTGTTCGTCCATTGTTCGAGACGGGCGATGTAGAGGGGAAGTTGATGGTCTTTGAGGTCGTCGTAGTCGGGGAGTGAGCCAATAGAACCAGAGCTGGCAGATGAAGAGGAGGATGAAGACGAAGAGGTTGACGAAGAGCGAGAACGAGATCCATGATGACCAGGGTGAGCTCCCCGTCCTCGAACGGGACCAGGATTAACTTCCGGGTGGCTTGGGTGCCAGTGAGGATTTCCATGTCCGAAAGGCGGCATATCGCGAACGTTACCAGTTGGAGGTTGTGGATAGCCAGGGCCAGGGGCAAAAGGAGGGCCTCCTCCTTGACCATTCATACGAATGCCTCTGCTGTCCATGACCAAGTTCCCGATTCGAAGCCCATTGCTATCGGCAACGAATCTGTCTCCCCATCGAAGGCCATCATCGTCAAGCTGCAATCCGCCCCATCCTCCCATCCAACCACCTCTGCGCTGTGGCATCGCCTCTCTCTGAGAAGACGGTCCAGCTTGGGCTGGTGCTGGAGGATCGTCGAATGTAGTTTCCCATCCTCCTGGCATGTGTGATTGCTCCTCGGGTTGAAGTCTCACCCTCACGTTTCGAGGGGCAAAGAAATCAGCGTTCCACTGCTGAACTATAGCCTCGACCTCTGCACGTCTGCGACGTGATTCATTGGGATCAACTTCCGACTTCTCACTGCCATCGCCGCTGGTAGATTTCGCATCTGGGCCGTCTTCCGACTTGACCTTTTCACCAAGGATGGCCTCATTCTTGGCTGAATCGTGGTCTGGGAGAAGAAAGTTCACAAACGTCGCCCAGTCTTGGGGGGTGATGTCGTATGAAGTCGCCCAGGTCTCTGGGTAGGGAATATCATCGGCGATAGAACTTGGCTTGATGGCTATGGTGTGAATCTGGGGTTCCCATTGGGAGGTTGAGGTTTGAACAGGTCGGCTCTCAAAGTATAGAGCTGCACTGGGAGAAGGAGGTACATGGAAGTGCTGCTGCTGATTTATTGGTGTGGAGACTCCGACATTGGAGTCAGTTCGAGGTGTAAGTGGAGGAGTGAAGATGACGGGTTCTGTGGTTGAAGTGGATGACATCCGGGATGCCGCATCGTCACCGGAAGCAGCGGGGCCGGGAGCGGAGCCGGCGACGGAGGCAGAATGTGGTGATCGCGGCGGTTGAGAGGATGTGGAGTAGATGTCTGTCTCTGAATACGGCGGTGGCGGCGCCTCTTCAGCGTCAGTACGAACGCTGAGATAGGCGCTTCTGTCGCCGGAGCCTGGATTTGGCGATGGAGTTGTCATGATGAATGGTTGAAGGAAGTGGAGGGGTATCTATGGTGAGTGGAATGATGGCAATGTTGCCTGGAGTAAATGGGTGATACAGTACTCTGTACAACAGCAAGCTGATGATATAATAACACAGAGCTTAGGAAAGCTGAGTCAAGGTAAAGGTATCGTGAAATAAGAGCAAATTATGGTAGAGGTGGCATCAACTTTTTATTTAACCTTGATCAACGTTTTGGCTGCATCACATCACCTCACATCGCATCATGACCAAAAAGGCAAGGCCAAATGCTCAGAACTGCCTTACAGGGCCACCTTCTTACAGTGACAATGCAGCTACTGCTAGGGTTACGCAACTCGCATTCGCAGCCCTATGACTCCCCAGCATCCCTGGCGTCCAATAGTCGGGGTCATGCTTACGCGGCCGAGCGAGGCAGCCTACACTAATTGACCGTTTGGGTGCCGCATTCCCGGGGCTTGTCCTAGACTTACACGACGCTTCATTTCAACGTCGTCGTCATGTTTAATACACCGCATATCTCTAATCACGATAAATGGTTTATAGGCTGATATGAGGCTGATCTAGCCAAGACGGCATTTGGCATTAAGCATCAAGCAAATCTATGGCACCTTCACTCCATGTCGTTGCACCTGTTCACATGTTATCATGATGGATAGTAAAAACCCCATCTCGCTCAACGCCGAGGAATGAATGAATGGCAATAACTTTTGCGATTTTTTTACTTCTTAGTCTGCACATCTCTCTATCATCCGCTCCAAAGGTGAAAGTCGACATCTTCCTGCTTGTAGTGGTCTGCGATGAGACTCGACAGATGATCTCTTGAGTGTGTTCCCCTGTGCCCAATGTTAGTCAACTTTTCTTGCACAACCAATACACTTCAACTTACAAATTGGTGATGTATGTGTCAATGAGCTCTGGCGGCACCAGCTCGGTAATGGCAGTCCGGACCTCGACGCTGTTCACCATAGATCCATCCGCAAAGTTGACGAAGCTAGCAGAGTCTCCCCACTCAATCAACGACTCCTCGTTGAAGGGATTCTCCGGGCTGAGCTTGTACACGCCGCTGAGAACAATGACTGCATTTCCTTGCTCCTTGGCAGCTCGAGCAACTGCTGCAGCGCCAGCATCGGCGACAACACCACCGTTGGCCACAATGGCTCGCGCACCCAGAATGACCTTGTCCACTCGGGACATATATGCAATCAATCCTCCGTTCATGATGTTGATGACCGAAATGCCGGCGGATGTGAGCTTCTTTCGGAATGAAGCATGCTGGACTTCGGCGGTCTGTTTTCTCGGGGGCTCGGTAGCGATGAGAACTGTGAATCGGCGCTTCAGGGCTGCGCGCAGGATGAATCGCTCTACTGTAGGCGAAGGCTGGTGGACGAGCACGTAGTCACCAGGGTGAATCTGAACCTCGGCCAGGGACGCAATCTGGTCGTCGACTTGGCTGATCTCGTCCTTGATTTCCTCAATGCCGTCAATGACCTCCGATCTCAGAGCGTGGACCTGGGCGGAGGGAGCCTTCCATGAAGGAGTAGATGCCCCTGAAAGACCCAGAGGAGATCCCTGGCTGCTGGTAGCGAAATCGTTGGGCGAAGACACCGAGAGGAGGTGGAAGAGGGTCTTGGGAACGTTGACGGAGCTGTAAGAGGACAAGGGGCCAGGTCGAGCAGGAGGAGGCTTGGCACTGTTGGTGATGTAGTCGCCGGCAGAATCTTGCTTGCCATATGTCGAAGGCGGCCACTGATGGGCAAGGGCATCTGGGTTCGGGACAGCATCGGTCGGCGTGGCCTGGGCCTCGCTGGGTGTTTCGCTAGCACCCTCGTTTCTATCCTCAGCTGCCTCGTCACGGATGAGGCCAAGGACTCGGCGCACGATATTCGCAACCACAAGCTCCTTGGGCTGAGCCTCTACGAGACGACGGCCAATGCGAGAGACATTATCAATCAAGCCATCGACGTTTAACCATTTCGATCGGGCGACGACCTGGAGGAGGATGTGGGCGGTTGCGACGGCGCAGGGCTCAGAACCCTTGATCTGACGTCGCTTGAGGAGGCTGAAGACATCGCAAACTTTTAGTAACGAGCAGCTTGGTAAACAGGGACTTGGTTGGTGTTTGCTCACGAGACGAGGCTCTCAACAGAGGCTTCCAATGGTTGACCCTTGAGAGATCTGAGATATTTCTCTAGATCAGGCGCATAGCCTGTAGAAAGAGGGGCCATCTCTAGGTAGATCTGAGGGTGTCGCAGTCGTAGTCGTAGTCGTAGCTAGCGCAAGCTGGGGTGGGCGTGGAATATGCCGTGTGGTGGGATGTCTGTGTCGCGGGGTGGAATGGAGGGGTGATTTGCCAGATAACCACAAATAGCTGTTGTTGTAGCTTGTATCCACGCTTCTAAAGTGCTGAAGTATTCTCTGTAAGAACTGAAATAAAGGATGCCGTGAGCGTGCTGTGCTGAGCCTAGACGTGGGCGTGGTCAAACAGACAAAACGATTGTGCTGCTTTGGTTGTGAAAGTGAATATGAGTCAATCAATTCCTCCCACGGACCTTTTTTTGCGCAAGGCTATCGGCTCTTGACAAAAAAGTGTGGGGGCCATCAGCCTCGCTAATTCGGTGGGTCTCTGCCCCGAAGCCGTGGAAAGCCATGACGACAAACCGACAGGGGATAGATGGACGTTTTTAGTAAAGGTCAATAATACTGAGAATCCTAGAAAAAATGACCAAGATCTTGAAGGTGGGATATACATCTCTTATATATCGTTTGTTATTAATATGTTTGGTGAAACTTGGGTTCACCGCCATGGTCAGTGAGTTGTCACTGTCTATCAGAGTGATTGATGAGTTGGCAAGTCTTCACAAACTTGGTTAAAGCTGGCGAGTCAAGGACAAGTCATATTTCTGTACGAATTTGGATCTAACAAATTACCAACTAATAATCAGCTCTAACCCCAAGTATATGATACTTCAGGACTTTAGGAACTCTCCCAAAAGGAACGTGAAGAAGCAGAAATGCCTCAAACCCATAGGAAATAAACGATCATATCATCACAAAATGATTACAGACAGCCTTAAATTAACAAAATTCGATATAGGTCACTATCTTAAACCAAGGTGAACTCCTTGGAGCATCTAACCATCAGATTGAACAGTCTTGTCGGTATCCCGGCTGTCACAACAAGGGTCATCAAACCTAGACCTTATCCGTCTTGGCAATCTCCACCTCCTGGATATCCTCCTTACCATCCTTTCCAATCTTCTTGGATACCTTTGCATCTTTTCCATCAAACAAAATGGCAATCTCCTCTAGAGTTGGACCCCTGGTCTCGACAAACAGGAACCACATGCAGGCCACCTCAATGACCAAGATGACGATGTAAACAAAGTAGAACTTCCAAGCCAGCTTGTCCAGACCGATAGGATTGACGTATTGGTTCAGCACGCCGGACAGAGCGGTGACACCCAGGCAGATGGCCAGCCCCTTGGCCCGGATGCTGTAAGGGAGGATTTCGGAACAGTAGGCGACGGTCAAGCCGGGCCAGGCAAAGCCAGCGACTCCGTAGAATAAGAAGATCATGGCCAAAACGGCCCTGCCAGCACCCTGATTGCCAGTATCAGCATAAACGGCCGAACATCTACACATGAGTTAGTCAACTGAAGCTCGTCATTCATCCATGCTAGACTTACCCGGTCCAGATACTGAACACCACGAGCATACCAACAGCTGCAATGAGGAAGAGCATTCTGCGGCCGAGCTTCTCGACGAAGTAGACAGAGAATCCAATGGCGACGAGGAAAGACCAGATTTGCAGACCGCCATTGAATAGAGACTGATCATATGGCTTATCGATTCCAACAGAGTTGAGAATATCGTGGAGATAGTACGAAACGAGTCCATTACCTGTACATGGTCAGTTTTCTAGTACAAGGGGGGTTAGGTTATATGGTAGGTTGTTACCTGAGCACTGGGAAAAGAAGGATGTAAGGACAATGAGCAACAATCGCTTGCGGTTTCCAGGTGTCTTGAAAAAGACCATCCACCCATTCTCGGCAGCCTGTGTCTCGAGTCGGATGGTATCTTGAATCTCGGTATATTCGGCCTGAATGAAGGGGTCGGTACTGTCGCCATTGGCGTGGTACTATGACATCCCTTGTTAGTCGCCGTGCTAAGTCAGTTGAGAAGATATCGCTTACCTTGATCAGAATTTCAAGTGCCTTCTCGTCTTTACCTTTGGAGCAAAGCCAACGAGGACTCTCGGGCAAGGTGAAGACGCCAATTAATTGCAGTGTCGGCATTAGCGCTTGAAGGGCGACGGGCACACGCCAAGACGCCTCTCCAGTGTATTTAATGGTTCCGAACACAGTCCATGCTGCAATGATGGAGCCAACGTACCAGAGGGTGTTGTACATAACAGTAAGTCTTCCGCGGTGCTGGGGGTAAGCCAGCTCCATGATCAGAAGTGGCCCAGCACCGATGGATATGTTCGATCCGAAGCCGACGAGAAACCGGCCGCCGATAAACATACCCTCGTTAACCGACGGGACGGCTATTGCTTGTTAGAATCAACTCGAACATTGAAGGAGTGCATCAACATACCTTGAACAATAACACCGACAATGAGTATCACGCAACCGAGAGCAGTGGCCATGCGACGGCCAAATTGGTCGGCAATGTAAGGGGCTGTTGATTCGACCCTGTAAGCTCGTTTCGCAACACTAGGAGCGACTTAGACTCACAAAAAAATAGAGCACTGAAAGCACCAATGTTGACAATCGCAGTGTAAAGACCAAGCGTGGAACCAGAAGGGTGACCAAAATCTAGAGACGAGTGTCAGACCAGAACGTTGTGCGACAGGTAGTGATGAGGCTCGGGATACCACATCACAAGTGGAACACACAAGCACGCCAATTCTCAATGGTCTGGAGACCATTCAAAAGTGAACCATCGTAACTTTCACACAATTAGTACTTAGTCCTCAAATTTCTTCAGTTTCGTACCCATTAATGGTTGCGCAGAGCATCAAGAGAGGCATCCGGATGTACAGACTGCGCAAGCCTGCGTGCTTGTACCAGGTCACCTGCGGGACCTTGAGGTGAGGTTGTTCGACATGGTCCGAAGAATCGAACTCGTCTTTGTTAAAAGCCATGGCGATGATGAAGATGTGAGATAAGAGTGGAAAGGGAACAATTTCTTGGCTACTGAGAACTATCTTGTCGAGAGAAAACAACTGCTATTTGAATAAAAAAGATCAAGTACGTAACCCATCAACCCTTCGCTATTGTAATTGATATAATTAACTCGGCTCAAGCTATTACAACGCCACGCGTGATGAGTCTAGATGCTCCCCAAGGCCTGAAGATGAACCATGCGCACCACTCGTTTACAACTTTGTGGGGTTTAGATCTCCTCATCGTCCAGAGAGACGGTTTGACTAGTGAACATACTTGACGCCCATCATATTGAGTGCGGAATTCTGACCACTCAGAAGCCCGTTATTCCGGCAATGACTGGACTTCCCCAAGCCCCAGCTCAAGCTACTTAACTTTAACCGTACGACTTACAAGCGACCAATATCCGGGGAATGAACCAATCACTATGGCTCTATTCCGACTTGCAGCAAGATCAGCAGTTTGCAGTCGTATTTCTTCTGCCTTTCACTCTTTCTGTGAGAGGTAACTTGTCTTTTTTGCATCTTCTCTTTTCAATTTCTCAGTTCTGTTCATCTTTTACACTGTCCCATCAACACAATGACTTTCCTCGATGTCACAGCTCAAAAAGTTTCTAACATGGGGCAAATCAACATCAATATTCCTCACTTGGCCGAAAATGAGAATTCAAAGCAACTCATTGTCAAAGGGCGTCCCTTCCTGATGCGAGCTGGTGAACTCCAAAACTCTTCCTTGACGTCGGTCGAGTACATGGAGCCCATCTGGCAAAAGATGGTAGACACCAATATCAATACTTTGCTCGGCTGTGTCACCTGGGAAATGATCGAGCCCCAAGAAGGCACCTTCGACTTTTCCGTTCTTGATGAAATTATACTTGCAGCGCGCAAACATTCTATGCATCTTGTGTTACTCTGGTTCGGATCATTCAAGAATGGTAAACTACCCCTGGCGAATGTCACAATATGCAAAGACTAACAACAACACAGGTCTATCGACCTACGTGCCATCTTGGATCAAACAGGACCCAAAACGATTTCCACGAGCTAAGTTGCGCAAAGCCGGGGCCCGTCTTGAGACTGCCGATGTTCTGTCGCTATTCCATCCAGAGAGCCGTAAAGCCGACGCAAAGGCTTTCGGTACGCTCATGAAACATTTGAGGGAGTTCGATGAGGCCCACTCCACTGTAATCATGGTGCAAGTTGAGAACGAAAGCGGCTTGCTTGGAGACTCGCGAGATGGATCTGAAGCAGCTGAGAAGACCTTCCATGAACCAGTTCCACAGGATCTGGTGGACTTTCTCTCGTCAGACTGGGATCAACTACACAGAGACATCAAGGAGCAGAACTTGTCCAATTTTAAGCCTCAGAGTGAATATTATGGCAATTGGGAGGCTGTGTTCGGATCGAGTCCCCGAACTGACGAGCTCTTTATGGCATATCACTACGCACTTTACCTCAACGAAGTGGCTGCCGCTGGCAAGAAACAGTATCCTATTCCTCACTACACCAACTTGTGGATGAATTATGCCGGAGAGGACACAGAAAATGATTTCCCTGTCGTCGTCGGTGGAGGTGGTATGCCAGGAGATTATCCATCTGGTGGCGCCGTGAGCAATGTCATGGATGTCTGGATGCACTTCGCACCGCACTTGGATTTCCTTGGCCCTGACATTTATCTCAACGATTACGTAAGGTCTTGTGCCAAGTATCGACACCGGAAACAGCCCCTTTTCATTCCAGAACAGAGACGGGATGACTACGGTGCTCGTCGTATCTGGATCGCCTATGGGTCATATGCTGCCATGGGTGTCGCCCCCTTCGGAGTTGATACCGTAGGTCCTGCGGACAATCCATTCACCAAGCACTATGCTCTCCTCAAGTCTGTCTCTGCTATTGTTCTCGATGCTCAACGTCGTGCAAACGCATCTATCGGTTTCTACTTTGATGAGCTACCAGAGGGGGCGTCTACTACACAGTCCAGCTCGGTACTAAAACGAACGTTGGGCGATTTTGAGATTACAATTGAACGATGCTTTGTCTTTGGCAAACCTGGACCAGGTGCAGGCATGGTTATTGACCGTGGCAATGGCAAATTCTTGCTAATCGGCTGGGGCTTCCATGTTAGCGCCAGAGCAGTGGCCCAGAACAGCACGTTCACTGGAATCTTGAGGTTCGAGGAGAAGGTCGTCGAAGATGAGGAAACTGGGCGTTTGAGAACAGTTCGTGTTCTGAATGGAGACGAGACCAGGAGTGGCAAATTTGCCATGATGCCCAACGAGGACCCTGACTATGGCGGTTTTCCTATCTCGGTTACTATTCCGGCAAAAACAATGATTGCGGAGGTGACCTTTTACTCCATATCTGATTAAACTATGATGTACGACGTTAATATACAGCAACTATTTCGTGTTTCTAAAGTTTACATCTCTTCATATGGATAATCCTCGACCTCAAACGTGGTGTATCTACCCTGCTCCGTCACAACTTGCGTACGAGCTGAGAAACTATCCATGTCAAGATCCATTCCCGATGTCACTGGAGCTACATCTTTTTCGCCCAAGGGGAGCGAATACTCTATCAGAAACCGTAGCATCCAGCCGTCAAGCTGGTGTGTTCTATAGTCTGTAGAGAGAAGACAAAAGTTCTGAAATGTGACGAGTCGATGGATCTATAATAGTCAGTCTTGGCGGATACCCCTGAATCTTGGAATAACTAACCATGGGTGCTGTGTTTGGCCAATATCGCCGTAGCTCAAGGATAGCCTCAAAATTAGCGTTAAGGGCATTACGAGCGCTTTGGAGGTCCTGGTCTTCGCTAAACAATAGAGTGTGAAGTAGTACCGACGATGACACTACAGCCATATGACCAACGGTTGGGTAGATGACTTCGCAGTTCTCCTTCTGGCGAGCAAGCTTAACAAGATCGCTGTAAGATGAAGCATGGAACTTGCACTTGTCGCGATAAATTGCAGCAAAAGGCGACGATGATGCTGCAGGCTCGAGGAAGCGAAAGTAGAGTAAGGTAGCGTAGTGGTGATATCCAAGATGGAGAGCGACAAATGCACCGCCGTGGCCTCTTTGGATGTGACGTTCGAGATTTTCTGGGTTCATCCTCACATCATGAGGGATCGTCCATTCCCAATCTTCCAACAGTTTTGATAAGGAGGCCACGCTTGACTCGAGCTCTTGGGCGCTGACGTTTCCATAAACACTGCGGTGGTTGAGATCTTGAATCGGGCCAAACAGTCGGACTAGAGAGATCTTGTGCGCCCATAATCCCGGCTGCCAGGGAACATTAAGCTTAGTTTCATCCGGAGTCAGTGATTCAAACATGGCCTCATTCATGGGCAAGTCAACAGCCAGGTCAGTGTCGCGGATTTGAGGGGGTAAGCCGAGACTAGATGATGACCATCTATCAGCCATGTATAGCGTCCACCAGGCTCTTCTTCTGATCTCGCGGTCGATCAGAGTAGTAGCAGCAGGACAAGTGCCGGCGTCCATGATTTGCAGCAAGTTAATAGCGATGCCTGCATATCGTAAGTAGTTGGAAGTTATAAGTGACTGGCCTGTAGCCAAACTCTTAGGTATAGCACTTACGAAAGAACAAGGCCTCTGACGATGGATTCAAGTGAGCGGCGTAAAGGTTTGCAATCAAGATACATGTCTGAACATTCTCAATGCAAATGTTTTCGAGATCAGCTAGTAGTAGTCGTTTGGACTCGTCCATGTAACTGTTTTCCAAAGAGCGTATATCATCATCCTCATCAAACCTCGCACCCGTACTACAGATGGCGAGCAGTAAACCCTTGTGGATGGATCCATTTTGGACCTGTGTCTGGAGTGTAGCTGGATGGAACAGGCTATGAGGTCGATTGTGAAGCTTAGTAAGAAAGAAGCCAACGAGACGGGTAGCAACATCGATAGATACATGGACAGAGCCATCCTCGGTAGTATCCCCGGGACTTGTTGTACTTGGCAGCAAAGGATGCTGTCGGACGGAGGGTCTAGGTATTGAGCCGGTGCACTTCAAGCTCTTGGCCTGGCATTGATCGCAGGCGTCTCCTACGCGACCGCTTCGGCGGGTGCATTTTCGTTTACTCTGTCTGCACCCATGACATGCTTTTGGAGGTCGCATGATATTTCATTGAGGGGTAAGAAATTGTCTCAGTGAGATGAATAATGAGGAGTCCCCAGACTCGTTCATACTATGAGGACCTTCTTACATCTTCGTCACCTCGGAAATGGCTAATTCTGATTGGCTTTTACGCCGCATCCCCCGGTTAGTTGAATCGGTCGATAATGTGAGCGGGGATGGACTGGACTTCGCGAATAACCTGAACCTTAATTCACTCCAAGAATAGGTCCGGCCCATGATCAGCGACCAGCCGAGTTCCCCTCAATGTTTACCCCGGACGTGCAAGGGTCGGAGAACGAGGCTTACCATTGGGTACAATGCCGTCCTCGTAACGAACCACTATGCTCGAGTTCCTGGATTTGATGATCATTACCTGAATGTGGGTTTCCAATTCATCAAATATCCTCTTCCGAGAAGGATTGATCGTCACGAGATGTATTTGTATCCGTCACAATGGTATGATACGTGCGCTTGTTGCTGAATCGGATGTAGAATGAGCAACTCGAACGTTACATCCAAGCTTCAAGGGATCCTCGTTTCATTCAGACCATGATCTTCAACCATGAGTGAGTCTATAAGTATAACCTCACCGGCCCCGGCTTCGGGTTGAGATACACCTCTTTAGGAGCAAGAAGCATAGCGTCGACTATCATCTCTCTTGTCCAGTTCTCTATCAATTACAATGATTATTAGCCGTTTCTTTACGGCTACAACCTTGGCGGCCACGGCACTTGCAGCTTCGGTATCGCCCAGGGCTCCAAAGCCATGGACCAACTTCAACAACAACGCTGTCTTCAAGCCCAAGCAGGATGCTACTAGCTGGCGCACTCTATACAGCCGAACTGTTCAGCTGGCCGACAAGTCCCTTCTTTTGTCATGGGAAGACTATGATCCCGACACAGTTCTGACTTATTTCCCTATCTATAAGTCAACTGATGGCGGCGCCTCATATAAATCCTTCTCCAAAGTTGAGGACCAGGTCAATGGCTGGGGTAACTGGTACCAGCCGTTCTTTTATCTACTCGACCAGGACTTTGGAGGCTATCCCAAAGGTACCATTTTGCTTGCCGGCGTGTCAACTCCTCGCAACCTCACGGAAGCTTACATCGACCTCTACGCCAGTACCAACAAGGGGGAAGACTGGAAATTCGTGAGCCATATTGTCTATGGACCAGGGCCCGAGACTACGACCAAAGGAGATAAGGCTGTCTGGGAGCCATTCCTGATGATGCACAAAGGTCAACTTGTGTGCTATTACTCTACCCAGGTCGATTCCAAGCACAACCAAAAACTCTCCCACAGGATGACCAAGGATCTCCGCAACTGGAGTAAGGAAGTCGACGATGTTTCGTACCCGGACGATAAGTCACGTCCTGGTATGGCAACCGTCGCATACAGCCCGATTTCCAAGAAATACGTCTTGACTTTCGAGTACTGCGGTAGTCCCCTTGGTGATAGCTGCCCGGTCTATTACAAGGTCTCTAAGGATCCTCTTAAGTTTGGCGCCGTGGATGCGCAGCCCTTTATGCCAACCGATGGAAAATTGATTCCCGATGGAAGTCCCTTCGTGATCTGGACACCCGAGCCTGGAAAGAAGAACAAGGGCATATTCATCGCCAATGGAAACGGTCGCGATGAGATCTTTATCAACACTGATGCTCTTGACCCCAAGGGTTGGAAGCCACTTGATGTCGGACAGGCGTCAGCGCACTCTCGAGAGCTTCGAATTATTGAAACGCCCAAGAAAAATGCTGCGAAGGGAGAGCAAAAGCTTCTGATCACAAATGGTGGGCACATGGGCTGTTCTGGATCGTGCTACAACTATGTCTCTGATGGACTCATGGATATTCCCACATTTCCCCGTTCTTAGGTCAACATAGATAACGAGAACTCTGATAGTAAACAGTGTAGGCGTCCGTATCAATTAACACTTTTAATAGAGTTGTCGCTTAGCACCTCGTCCATGTCGACAGCCGTTTAAAACCCTAGATTAGCGAGGTAAATCTTTCACTCACCAGTTGCTTTCACATGTAAGTGAGGGCTGCGCATGTTTAATACGAAAACGAACTCTGCCAGATCCACAATGTGGTCCAAGCAAGAAATCATGATAGTTTGACAGTAAGCGGGTTCTTCACATGTCTTTTACAGGGGAGAGAACCCGAAGGAGCAGGGATCTATAGAAGTTGCAGGGCTAAGCTGATCGCATCTCAACATCATCGAGAGACCATGATACTCTGCGACTACGGGACCAGCACAAAAAAAGACCTGAGACGCTATGGTACCAAGAATACCAAGTAATATGCCTGAAGAACTTGCTGGACTATAATTACTAAACATGATAAATTGCCGTAGCATTTAAATCCTTGATCGAGGTGGTGAGATTTGATCCCTTGGCGACTTGCTTCGGCGATGATTCGTTCTATTAGGTGAGTTCTTGCAATATTGGTCTTCCCCGGAGTCTATATACCTGATCATATTTCTTATGATGAGTATGGTACGAATATCTCAGTATGAGAAGCCCTTGGTTACGCTAATCTTATAATGCAATTCTCATAAATCATCATGATAAGATGATACTATGATAGCTTGTAATGATCTTAGAATAACTATTAACTAGGATACCTGTTTAAATGACCGAGATATTTCTCTCCTGCTAAGTACGAATCCTCTTGTGTTCATTACCCATAGTACGAACTGGGTATACATGATGAATCTCTAAATAGTCCATCATCAACATACTTACGTCCATCAAGATACACTTAGCGCACTGCGTAATGGCGCGGCATCAATTTATAACTTCGACCTAAAGTCTTAGGATGACACAGAACCCTTTGAGAGATTGTTCACTTACCTCAGGGTAAACTATCTCATGAGTCTTCCTGCATGATCTCGTTATCCTTCTGCCATGTGCCTCCTAACTTTAACATGCCGCATGAAAAGCTTCGTCTAGGGCTTGGGCATAAGAAGGTTATGTGCCCTTCACTGGCTTTTCACAATTTTGAGTACCTGGGGGTCCACAAACTGTCTGACCTTGGAGCTAAACGGTTACTCTCTCGGTGATTTGCAATACTGGTTCAAGAATCATTTGCTTGGGTTCGACCATGAAGATGATGGAGATTCGACCCAGGAGCAGAAAGCCTGGCATGATTCAGAGCACGGCTGGGTCCATAGCCAGCAAGTCAAGGCTCCTCCTGCGTCAGCGATAGGGCGACTCTTCTCTATATTCCAACTAGGCCTTCCAGAGAAACTCCCAGAGGTTCACGCGATAAAAGGTTGTTATTCGTCGACAAATGCGACGCAGAATTGTTCCTTTGACGGTATGGGCATTGTTCGACAAGCTGCCACGGTTAGAAACTTTTAGTTTATGAGCCGTGGCGCGTCTGGAGTAACCACAGGAAATGAATATATGATGAGAGCATGATGCCGAATAAAAGCTTACCTTTTTTCCAATCATCTGTATTGACTTGTCTATAGTCACGGCCGACATACTTAGGGTAATTCTACCAAAACATGTCAGATCAAAACCCATCTTCGAGGATTCTAACGAACAGATCCTAGCAGCTGTACGCGCCGATAGTTGGGACGATGAGTTCTACGATATAAATACCAGCTGGATCACGCTGTTCGACCTTAGGAGAGTTTTTGCCTCGAAAAGCTGTAGTCTCGAGCACCTTTCTGTTTCATACATGATCGATGCTCAACACTTTTTCAAGTCCTACCTACCATCCTACACCTAGCCTCACCTACGATCGTTGATACTCAAATCACCTATGATGAGACAAGAAGCTTGCAGGAAGAATATTCTGAGGTTGTTGGCCAGCGCCGGTGAGGTTGCGTTGAGTATGCCGTCTACACTCACATGGCGTGGTACATGGGATCTCGAGTTCAATCGAGAAGTTGTTGGATCATGGCAAAAGGCTGTCGGTGGTCCACAGAGTTTGCTGGTTAAAAGTGAACGAGTTGAGGGTTCCATCCTTTCTCATGGAGGTGCCATTCATCATTCGTGTTTGCCGGATGGAGTGATTGATCCAATATCTTTGCGGCAGATACGCAGGGAGGGGATGATGCAAAGAAGGTCGATCCAAGTAGGTGGATAATCGATGATCTAGAGGATTTTAAAATGAGATTTACTCTAAAAATTTTAATAGGTCATCCTGTATTATGAATAGATAATGATAATTCTCAATGAATTAGACGAGAGCACTAACCATCCAATGAATACATACGTAATTGATGCTGAGCCGCGGCATCCAGATGGAACTTAACCTGATACCCCTGTTCCCCAAAGACTCATCAAAGCGCTAGGTACTGTAGCAGGGGCTCTATGGACCACTGACAGGCGCTGAAGCCGCCTGGAACTCCAAGGAAGCTCGCATTTCCCCAGCAGGATCTCGGCACCTAACCTAACTAACCTATGGAAATTCCCAACACGTGAACCATCCCTCAACCATCATCCGTCAATCGAGCCACCCACTCTCACTCACACTCACACACTCAATCCCATCCAGTCTCACTCACTCCCTTTACTCTGCTCACTCCTTTGATTTGATCGCTCACCTGCTCTTACGCTCTCTCCTTTGCGCACGCGCCGATACGAAGTTTCCCCTCATCTCATCTTATCATCTCGATCGCCACGACTTTTTATCTTTCTCACAACGCAAACAGCTTCCCCCCGCCGTTGGTAGCCTGGTCCTTGGCTGTACTTTTACGATTCCCGCGAACCAACCTAACGGTACTTGTAACCGGTTAGCGCTCCTCGGCTGCTTATTTCTGGCTTAGACTTAGAGAAGCCCGATCTCTTGCTAGTCGGCCAACAAAGTTCCAGCGAAACTCCCCTCTCAACGCCACGAAACACAGGACAACTTTCTTCTACAGTACTCGGTATCTGCGCGGGCGGCTTGTCTTAGTAGTGCTACTGTACAAAGTACCTACCAACTGCCCGACCACCTTATTAAAGACATCTGTACTTTCGGATTGGATTCTCCCTGCTATTGTACATTCAATCGCGACTGCTGCGCCCCTTGCTTGGCCTTTGTTTCTTTGCCTTGCCGCACTTGATGCCTTCTTGACACTCGTTCAACGTCTGCCGATTACGAGTTGACGGCTTCTCCTGCCCGCGCCCGACGATCCACCGTTTCGCCGTTTCCCTCGGACTTGCCTCCTTTCTCACGTTCCGACATCTTCATCTTTACAACGCCGTCCATAACTCGACATTTTTCTTTGAGCGAATCCTCTTTAACCCCCATGGAATGTCCTAGCCCGTGGCGATGAACTCACTTAACATCCTCACGGCCCGCGTTTCGCCGCCCCCGAGTCCGGCTCAGTCGCGATCCAACAGTATAGGCTCCATTGGCATCGGTCTGGCCTCCGAAAACGACTCCCGCCAGCACGGCGACGATAGACCGTCCGCCGGTCACGACGCCGAATCCTTTCCCCAAGACACTTTTGACGAATCGCGGTTCGATACCGAGAAGCCGATCGCTGACGAAGACACGCCACTACTGGGCGACACTGAAACCCAGAAACGAAGCTCTTGGTGGCACTCTATTCCTCGGCGACTTGCTTCAAGCATCATTGGTTCTATTCGATGGGTTCTTACGACACTGGCCTCGCCCGGCGTATACCTTATCGCTTGTTTTTATGACGAGTACGGCAATTTCGCACCCTTTACACAACTCGGAAAACTGTTTGGACTGCACGGAAATCGGCACAAGACTATGGAAGAACCCGACACTGCTTCTGAGAAGGAGTATGGCAGGACTACAGGATATAGGAGACTAGCACCCCGCCCCAGGCCCATATCATCTTCTTCAACGTCATCAGGTCTCTCATCGGAATCGGAATCAGATGGATCTCGGTCGGGTAGCCTTAGTCGACATGCTCGATCCAAATCGCTACAGCCTGCAGAGGAAACCGGTCCTGCACGAAGGTCAATTCGGATCAAGCTCAACAGTGATGAGGATCTCAGGCAACGGAAACATAGGAAAACGCAATCGGCAGTCGCGCGAACCAAGGCTAGCGAGCTAGGCGGCGGCGACCTTTCAGCGCATCTCAAATCCCCGACTTCTCCTATCGCAGCGCTCACCAAGTACCCAAAAACACCGGCACCGCCTCGACCTCTGATCCCGCGTAGACAACCGTCCTACATCAACATCGAACCCTCGGCGAACCCGCAAAAGACCTTGATCCTAGATCTAGACGAAACATTGATACACAGCATGTCCAAAGGTGGCCGGATGAGCACCGGACACATGGTTGAGGTGCGCTTGAACACGACATACGTGGGGGTTGGCGGACAGACATCGATTGGGCCGCAGCATCCGATACTATACTGGGTAAACAAGCGACCGTATTGCGACGAATTCTTGAGGCGGGTTTGCAAGTGGTACAATCTAGTTGTATTTACGGCATCGGTGCAGGAGTACGCAGATCCAGTGATCGACTGGCTAGAGGCAGAGAGGAAGTATTTCTCAGCGCGGTATTATCGCCAGCATTGCACATTCCGGCAGGGCGCTTTCATCAAAGACCTGAGCTCGGTCGAGTCAGATTTGAGTAAGGTCATGATTCTGGACAACAGTCCATTGAGCTATCTATTCCACCAAGGTGAGGGCAGCACTCAGTTATTGAAGTGGAGAGTATTAACATTCTTCTAGACAATGCGATTCCCATCCAAGGCTGGATCAACGATCCAACGGATACAGATTTGATGCATTTGGTGCCATTGTTGGAAGGCTTGCAGTATGTACATGATGTGAGAGCGCTGCTGGCGCTGCGGGGTGGCGAAGACGGGCAGCACATGTCATAAAGCATTGATACGATATTTTTTAATTTTTTGGAGTCAATAATGATTGGTTTCTCTCCTTCTCATACATACCTGACTGAGGCTGTAGCTACACGTGGGGAAACGAGAGGTGGGGGCATTCACCTCCTGCTACATGCTACCCCAGAGTTGATTGACAAGTGGGATAAAGGTCGAGTTGATTATGATGACAAAAGCAAAGTTTAGGGTAAGGATCCATAATATGATCGTAAAGTGATTAGAGGAATTGCCTATATCATACTAAGTTCATTATGATATAGGTATGTTCGTATCATTTTTGGATGAACTTCTATTTACTCTTACACCTATCAGGCCAAGGTCGCGTGAGTTTATAAAAATGGGTGTCTTGTGTGATGGATATGTAGCAATGCACACGAATTCAAATAACCATTTTGAAACAAAGAATCAGGGTCCATCCATCATGTCACATCAAATCCAATCCTACTCTTTTAAACCAGCTGTATTGTCTGGTGTCGACAGCATGTGGCCATAGGTCTGAGACAAAAGCATCCAACTGCAGTGTACAGAGTGTAAGTGGGCTAGTCTAGGCCAGAGCCGGCTGTTTACGGGAGACTAAGACCGGCTTTACAACATGGAATTGTTGGAAACGGGAAATAAAACAAGCTTTTAGTTTTTTTGTCCGGCTTCGGTTCCGCGGATCCAGCAGTGGTAAATCAATCGAGCAGCCAGGCACAGGTCGGCTACGTAGAGAGCTACCTAAGCTAAGGGCATAGCCCGCCTTGATTTTCCAGTGACCGAGGTTTTCTATTACCGGGGTTGAGAAAGGGATGGAGAAAGAAAAAAGCATGAGCCGAGGGAATGGGATAGATGCAAATGACGCTGTGACACCATCATCACCCGCGCAACCGCCGTCACGCAGTTTGAGAAATTCTAGACTGGGTATGGCGTTTGTCCCCGCCAAGACTTGCTTGCTTTCACAGAAAGAGATGCACCTCAGACGCCGACATACCCTGGTCACTAAGAAACCTGCCCTGGACCTGGCAAGAAATCTCCCCCCAGTGATCCAAGCTTCCCCATCTTTTGCCCCGCCAGAGCAGGAGATCAAGCTCCTGGAGAGCTCCATTTGCATATTGTAAGTCAAGTCAGCAGCTGAGTCGTAAACGTCAGATCAGGCACGCAAAAGTTGGCAGGGGAGGGCAAAGGTCGGTAATTTGCGGATAACCAAAAATGCACCCCGCAGTAAAATAAAAAATAGGCTGGTACAGTACCGGTAGTAGCTGTGGCTAAGAGCTCGAGGGAAAACGGTCTCAAGTGTCTCACCAAATGGTGACATCATCACATCTGGTGACGACACAAGGGGAGACAAGCCACCGGACTGGGCTGGGCTGGGCTCAATGATGCGAATGGAAAAATGGGTGGAGAGATCGAGATCTGTGAGGAACTGCAAAGTACAAATACTGGGAAGGATGCCAGTTGAGGTGTGCCTGCTTCATTCTTTCCATACTTGTACCTTACTCTCATCCAATTGAAGCTATACTCATCTTCATCTTCCTCTTCCTCACCTAAACAACCACAAAAAACCATCAAAATGTCTCTGCACTACCTTCCTCCCGTCAAGCCCTCCGCTATCGCCCTGGGCACTGCTTTCAACCACGGTGTTGAGCTCGCCGTCCTCGCTCCCATCTTCGGCGCCACCTACCAGCGCGCCAAGGCTTCCAACACCAAGGAGGAGTTCATCCGCTCCAAGGAGGCTTCCGGTGCTGCTCTCGCCTGGAGCTCTTCTGTCGCTGGCTCTGCTCTCCAGGCCTACGGTGTCGGTGCTCTCATCAACGCCACTGGCACTCTGAGCTACAAGGGCGCCGCTTACCTCGGATCTCTCATCTTCTTCGCTACCTCAGCTCCCGGCGTATGTTCCCATCTCACCATTCCCTCACAGTTAGACACCTAGCTAACATGCTCTAGTACATCTCCCAGATCTTCGTTGAGAAGCGACCTCTCGACACCGTCGGCGTCAGCCTGGCTACCAAGCTGGTTGAGACTCTGGGTCTCTCCGTCTTCCTCACCTGGTGGGGAACCCGAACCAACCCCTTCGAGTAAGGGATTTCTTAACGAATGAATGCTTTTTTAATCCCCCATGATCGGGATGGGTTTATGAATTTGTTATTCTGCGGCTTAGGGCCCGTGTGAGATAGGAATAGGAACGATCATGTACCTATAACAGAAAGCCAATAAGGCAAAATAATACCACACAAATGAACAAAAAAAGAAGAATGCGTATGTCCATGATGTGATCGTGATGATATTAATGATAGCTATAGTTGTGTTTTGGAATTTTGAATCGAAGCTGACAACCGGTCGTGTGATGTGATTTGATAGAAGAATGAACTGTATTGACGGGGTTGACACGCAGTTGGGGCATAAGCTACCCTCATAAGATTGGATAAATATCATCTAAAGAACGTCATGAGGTTCTAAGGGATTTTGTGACATTATAATAACCTTTCGAAGATTTTAGTACCACCTTAGGATAAACGATGCCATAGAAGTCTTTCGCATGCGCTCCAGGAAACGTTGTTTCCGCCGCGCGCAAGCAACAGTAAGTAAGCTTGACATATCAACTGAGCTCGAAGCTCTGGAGATCAACGAAATGTTTCAAGGGCCCTTTGTAATCATGTCCCATTTTCAATGCAATAGCTAAACCTGAACGCCGCCAAAGCCCTCATCCAGCCGTTGTTCTCCGGCCAGATCTTCTGGTATAATACATCCAGACTTGTTCTAACACCGTCCTAGAGAGCAAGCTCTACACCTGTATCTCCCTCATCAATGGCATATTTAACGACACAGCTCATGTCTTGCGGACCTTATGCGGCTAGTACTTGGTTCCGCCCTTGACCCAGAAAGCCTGCTTGCCATACTCCTTCTGCACGTACTTGACGAGCGACGCGTAGCTCTCGCCAAACGCCTCGCCGTCGTCCTCACCGTCCTTGTCGGCGGACTTGTCCTTTGCCTTCTTACCCTCGGCCTTCTCCATGATCATGACCACGGATGTAGGTCGCTTCGTCTTGGCGGCGGCACCGAGCTCGGCGCGCGACGTGACGAAGATGAAGGGCACGTTGTGGTCCTCGCACAGAACGGGGAGGTGAGAGATGACGTCCATGGGGGAGATGTCGCCAGCGATGATGACCACGCCGGGGAATGAGGTGTAGCCAGGGGCGGAGGGAGGAGACTTTCGGAGTGTCTTGACGACTTCCTTGACACCGCGCTTGAGGGTGTTGTTCTTGGCAGCTGTTACTCCATGTTAGCAATTTGTTTCAGGTGCGCATCGTTCCATTGTAATCGCATACCCTTTCGGATGGTCTTGTAGACCTTCTTCATGCCCTTCTCGTCCGCCACGGGGACGGCGAACGGAACGACAGTGCGCTCAAGAGGTAGCTCGGAAGCCTTCTCCTCCTCAGAGTCCGAGTCCACATCGATCTTGGAAGCAGCGGCAGCGATGGCTACAGGGCCGGCATCCTGCTGGATCTTCTCCTCGAGGGCGGCGGCGAGCTTCTCCTTCTTGTCCTTCTTATCCTTCTTCTCCTTCTTGGACTTGGAAACGCCGGACTCGTCGCTTCTCTTCTTGTCCTTCTTCTCCTTCTTGTCGGGCTTCTCGGCGGCCATTGCTGCGGTTCTCGAGAGGAAGCTTCGTCGAAGTTTTTAAAAAGCGAAAGGATTCAAGTTGGCTGAGGTTCGCACGGAGTTTGTGTGTGCCAATTGAGGATTCCGCGGGACGGTGGGTGATCGCAAAGTTTCCGTGTTTTCTTTAGCACTCCACTGACCTTGAAATTTTCCAAACTTTTTTTTTCTCGGTGAGTGGAGGGAAGCTACTGCGCTGATGTTCGGCGTTACGTGCAGCCGGTTCCGTGGGATCTATCATCACGTGACCAAATTCAAGAGACAGCCCAATCAGGCGCTCGGCAATGGCTATTACCAGTGGATACGCCAGAAGTTCTGGGTCATTATCAAGAGCATGCCATTGATTTGGTCACAAGGCTTCAATTGCAATTGAGTGACGCATAATGGTATAAAGTAATAAAGAAATAGTGTGACAGCTGTCTATTGCACCCCATGTTCTAGGTATTGATGATGTACAATGAGTCCAGAGGACCTACTCCAACACATCCGCCTTGGCTTTTCTTCCCAGAGTATCAACCAATTTACTCCTCCTCATCAGCGTACTCGGCACGACCAGCCTTGGAGTTGAGGTACTCGCTTCTATACTCGGAATTAGCATCTCGCCCTCTTGTAAAACGTCGCATTTAGACCTACCGCTCGACGGCCCAGCTCATGATGTAGTAACCGGCAACCATGGGAGGGAGCCAGAAGAAGATTTGGCCCTTGGTGCGGCGGAAAGTGTTGAAGATGGCGTCGTGGACGGAGCCAGCCCAGGGGTTCTGTCGGTTGGCGGACAGACCGTATGTGACGATACCGCGCTGCTTCTCACCACCTGATATCGAGTTAGTCGTCTGCTGCGTTCATCCTTGATGATCCTCCAAGACAACGACGCGATGCATAGAAGGAGCCGATTGAGTATGTGAATCGAACCGTGGTGGCTTGTCGACTCAATTGCAATCCTTCCCGTGCATCGTCATCAATCTCTTGGTCCGTCGCGTCCATCGATCCAGTCCAATTCGGTCGCACTTCGCAGGAGCAATCACTTACCGAAGTGGCCCCAGTTGCCAAGGTAGCTATTGAAAAATCGTCAGCATATAATTCTATCTCGACTGGGATGTTCGGAGAGAGCCATTAGTGCTGCTGGTCTGGCCATTGCCGGAGGAAAAGCCGCATGCAACAGCATCACCAATTGCCCTCCCTCAATCGCAATGCACGTACTGTCCGTTGTTGGGGTCGGCAGCGCCGCTTCGGAGCATCTGAGTCGGTCTCATTTTGGCGGTTTTGGCACGGGAAGTCGAGTCTCGTGGTGGTGTTGAAGTCGTCGGTTTGGAGGCGAAGCAGAAAAGGGCACTTGAGGATTTCTCGGGTCGGGTTGGATTGGAAACGCAGAGACAGGCTTTCCCCCATCAGCCGAGCTTTCCCGAAACGGCTTAGAGCACGAAATAGGCCACCCACCCGAATCGTCCAACCAGAGAAGGCTGCTGGGAATTTGCCCAAAGGTGGACTAAGAGCTTCAAATCATCATCGCCGTCCGTTGACTCCGAAAAGCTTCAGCCACGCCTCATCCCACATCGCTCGCTGGGTTCTCACGTCCACCATTTTTGACCGACATCTTTCAACAACACGAAAGATTCAAATCTAATTCTTCAAAATGGCGGCCGCTGCACGAGCCCTCAACTTCATGTACCGCCTGGCGGTGCCAGCCTCAGCTGTCGCCTTTCTAGGCACCCAGGCCATATACGACGTCAAGGGAGGAACTCGGGCTGTTATCTTCGACAGATTGTCTGGTGTTAAGGAGCAGGTCGTCAACGAAGGAACACACTTCCTGGTCCCCTGGCTGCAGAAGAGCATCATCTTTGATGTGCGCACCAAGCCCAGGAATATCGCAACTACCACAGGTAGCAAGGATTTGCAGATGGTTAGCTTGACGCTGCGAGTGCTGCACCGACCAAACGTCAAGGCTCTCCCTAAGATCTACCAGGTAAGACCCAACCAGAGGAATTCGCTGTTTGAACATATGACTGACTTTTGCAGAACCTCGGTGCCGATTACGACGAGCGAGTTCTCCCCTCCATTGGTAACGAAGTCCTCAAGGCCATCGTCGCCCAGTTCGATGCTGCCGAGCTTATCACCCAGCGAGAGGCCGTCTCTGAGCGCATCCGTGCTGATCTCACCACCCGTGCTGCCGAGTTCAACATCGCTCTCGAGGATGTTTCCATCACCCACATGACTTTCGGCCGCGAGTTCACAAAGGCCGTCGAGCAGAAGCAGATTGCCCAGCAGGATGCCGAGCGAGCACGCTTCATTGTCGAGAAGGCTGAACAGGAGCGACAGGCCAACGTCATCCGTGCCGAGGGTGAGTCCGAGTCCGCCGATGCCATCAGCAAGGCCATCCAGAAGGCTGGTGACGGCCTCATCCAGATCCGAAAGATCGAGGCTAGTCGTGAGATTGCTGCCACTCTCTCATCAAACCCCAACGTGGCCTACCTGCCTGGTGGAAGTGGAAAGCAGGGTGGCCAGTACCTGCTGTCAGTGGGCAGGGCTTAGAACAGAGCATGTGTATGATTGTAAAGGGTGTTGAGGAAATGATTGGGAAATCCCCGCTTATCGTTGGTGATGGAGATGTTTATTCACAAGCGCCAACTATGTATTTCTAGAACGAGACCGGACGGGAATATCAACCCTATCTCGCAATGTATAATCGTCTGTGGCTGAACGGTTACTCGTAATAATCCAGCATCAAATGTGCATTGAGTCCGATGAAATTCCCTTTTAACCCGCCTTGAAGTATAGTAGCAAGATTTAATGCTTTATTCCCTCGTCGTTGTATTTCCTTATCAGTCTTGGGTATAATGGTTTAAGCTAGCAGACTATGCCTCGAGAAACTCCTCTGTCAAACCAACACCCTTTCCAGGAGCCATGAAATTACCGTCCACCAGTTTCCAACCCTTCCGCTGCATGTCCATCCACAGGTTCCGAATCTTCAGACGCACGAGGTCACCTGCAGCTCTCGCGTCTTCAGCAGAGTCATGACCCAGCATCTTGGGGCCCGTCTCCTGCTGAATCTTGCGGTTCAGCTGAGTGTCCATAAGCATCTTCAGACTGTAGCGGTACGGTAGACCGGCTTTGTGAGGAAAGAGTAGCACGGTATCAATCAGCGTTGGGTGCACAATACGAACGGAGTTGAGGTCGTTTTCCAAACCATGGCCGATTAGAGGCGTGGATGGAGAGATGAGAGAAAAGAGGAGATCTCGGGCAACTTCGGGCGATGAGACAATCTTGAGCTGCTTCTTCTTAGGCTTCAGCTCTCCGTCCTCACTTACATTTTCCTTGCCACTCTTAACTGGCTTCGTAGAGTCATCTGCGGCCCAAGATTCAGCCTGTGCGAGGTCTTCCGGCCAGACACCAGAGTAGCGAGAGTTAAGGTCCAGGATTTCTCCCAGTGGTCGGACTAGAACATCCAGCAGTTCCTCGCCTGTCGGCCAGGACGTTGCGGTGAGGCGGATCAGTTCCATTCCAAAAACTGTGTAGCCCATTTCGCAGTCAAAAGCCACCGCTCTGTCTGTAGGAGCCAGAGGGTTTTCCGGGGTCTCTGCATAGTTAAGCACAGAAGCAAGCCTCTTGGAGTCTGAGGTCTTGAATACGTGATGATCTCGTGTAAAGCAGCCAACAGAGTCTCCAACCTCTTGACCACAACATTGGTACCGCTTGGGTTGCCTCGTCTTATCGCCCAAGGCCTTTGGGGCGATGAAGGTCTTGCCCCAGTGAAAGGTGCATGTTCCGCCAGAAGTGAGAGCACCATCTTCTTCACGTCTTCCAGGAAAGACTTGGAAGCGCTGTTGACATCGGTCACACTTTTCCCATCCTGCAGCTGTCTCGACGCCTTGTCTCGCCTTTTCGATGGCGTCTTCTGAAGGTACAGCAGCAACGTACCCATGACCTGCCAGCTTGTCGATTGGTGTCAATATTCGTTTTGTAAGCTCGACCTCTTGAATAGGAGTAAGGCCGGTCTTGATCTCCTTTGGTTCATCAGAAACATCCTTCCCAGAAGCCTCAAGTGCCAGCTTTTTCCGCTCTTCCTTCCGCTCAGTCTTCCATTGGTCGACTTTCATCCGTTTGTGCTGCATGACCTTGTTCTTCATGACGTTGGAGTAGACGGCAGCTTTATGAACAGCAACGTATTCTTCCTCATCCAGGGTTCTAACAATGAGTTCCTGATCTGATAATAGAAGACTCATCTCATCCTTTTTGACGATCTTTTTGAGTTCTTTGTTTAGTCGTGTCAACTCCTGGTGGAGCATCCTGACAAGCCTGAGACGTATATCATGGTTGGCAGGAGAGCTTTTAAGGAGCCTTGGATTCAGTGATTCAGCCTTCTTGGGCTTTGCTGGAACGGGTTTTTGAACAGAAGACGGACGTGATTCGCTAGCAGTATTTGTTTTCGTCCTTTGCGGTGGGACTTTGGGGGTCTCACTCAGAGCCTCAGCTTTTCGCTTTAGCGGCGGAGGCGAGACTGGTCGAGCGGCAGTCTCGAGCTTCTTTGCTGCTGGTCTTTGTATCTCATCTGTTGCCGCACGAGACGTTCCTGATGAACTCTGTCCGACATCTTGGGGTGTTTTGGGGGAAGGCGTTGGATGAAACGGGTCTGCCCTCACCCGCTTTCGCGGTACATCTTGGTTTGCTGCAGCTGTCTCCTTGTCGCTTATACTGGCTTGCGGGACTTCTGGGGCAGAGGGTTTGTCACTCTCATGGCCAAATATACAGTGAAACGCTGTGCAGCTGTTGCCGGCTGGACAAGGGATATGTTTGAGAGATAAGCTCATGACGACGACACCTTACGACGGTGCTGATGGCTTGTCGAAGAGGCTCTTGTCTCCGTATGCGTGATCATGTGGACAATAAACAAGGGTGACACGAGATCCTTAACTGTGAGTGGATGAAGTGAAGTTGTTTGGTTGAAGTTAGGTTTATTAGGGTGGTGGTTGCGTTTGGTAAGACGAAACGATAGGAGGTTGTGATCCACTGATGTGAGTTGCTGTGGAGAGGGAGCCCGTGCTGAAGGTCAATGCACTAATAGTCCTTGTAGAGCATTGGAATTAGAGGTATTGAAGGGTTTATCTTGAAATTTGTTGAATTCGTAGTTATTAGAAGCCTTTGGTATGAATTGAAGTTAAGACTTGGAGTTGAAAGAGCCGTAGCTCAACCACTAGAGCGGCAGCTCCCTTGAACGAGGCCCACTCTTGGCAACTGATGGAACACACACTGCATGCAAAGACCCCACTAAACTTTGAAGGTTTGGGGCCTCACGGCTCGAGAAAAATCCGGAATGGAGGCATAGTTCTTGTGAAATAGTAAACCTGTATACTAAATTCTATACTAAATTTAGGAATGTATGTAATCCTATAGCTTAAACTCTGAGGAGTCATAATAAGTTTTATGAGATTATGGCTTTATAACAATGCCACAATTAGTGGCCTCTTTAATTATCTGACAGAGGAAGTCCGGAGTATTATGGAGAGGCTCAGCAGCTATGACACTTCATGTCAACCTGGAATCTTAGGACAGGGCACGGTTACATCCATGATAAAATAATCGAGAATAGGTTTGGCATAATCCAGCTAAACAAATCAAGAGCATAGATAGTCACAGTTTCCAGGACATACTTAGATTCTAACTTCTCTATGAGATTTGGGCCTATGACGCTTCTGTCACTCAGGGGAGCTCGCACTCGGGTTTCGCGACATTTGTACTCGTCATGACAGGAATTCAGCTCGCAAGTCAACCCGCAAATCGAGAACTATTAGGCGATAGTGTAGTGATGCGCCACGTTTTAGGATCGATTAACCAGTGGAAATGAGATTCCTGGGCTATTTGGTCCGCTAGATCTAAATCAAGGCCAACTATTGGTAGCAGTCGGAATTCATATCTGCCCGAGATAATCTTATATCGCGATAAGTCCGCAACTACAAAAAGCCGGGCCAGCGAAGCCACGATGAATCTTACAGAGACGACCACATTCATAACTCAGCCCCACGGCATTAGTGTTCGCAATTCCCGCTGACTCGTACAGCCTTATTGCAGTAAGTACTGTGCATACGAAAAAGCGAATGTTGTCGCCTGTTGGTCGACGTCGAGACTTGTCATCGATAATTTGGTGGGGGCTTTAACGCCTTAACTCCGTCCCTCCGTCTCTCTGCAGCGAATGCGGACTTCCAAACCACCCGACTTTACGCAATCCGAAAGTCCGATCGTTGGGGGCATATCTCCTGAGAGATCTCAACTAATATTTAATCTTTCTTTTTAAAGAGTTGTTGCCTCAGTCTTTTCCCATCTTCTCCATAATTTCATTTTCGCAAATCATTCATCATGTCTAAACCTGTCGCTCTCGAAGACGTTACTGGCGGAAGCGCGAAGGCGACTCACCTTGCCGTTCTAGTCCATGGTGTAAGCACTCAATCCCCCTGATGATCGCCTCTAGTCTGGACGTCATGGCTAACCACCAATGATACTACAGCTTTGGGGTAACCCAAGTCATTTGCGCAATGTCGCCAAATCTCTGCGCGATCAATATTCTGAAGACGAGTTGTATATCCTGTTGGCAAAGGAGAACAGCGGTAGCTTTACCTACGATGGTATCGAGCTTGGTGGCGAGCGCGTTTGCGCCGAGATCGAGGAGGAGTTGCGCATGATTGAGAAAAAGGGCGGCAAGATCACCAAGTTGAGTATCGCAGGATATTCGCTTGGAGGTCTAGTGTCGCGATATGCTGTTGGCCTGCTGTATGCGAAAGGCATCCTCGACGATCTTGAGTGCATGGTACGTTGGCAGGGTCGCAAACGAAATGGAAATAAATACTAACAATCCCACGTCAGAACTTTACCACATTTGCATCCCCCCATCTTGGAGTCAGGACACCTCTTAAGGGCTGGCTCAACAACGTCTGGAACGTTCTTGGCGCAAGGACCTTGTCCATGTCTGGCCGCCAACTCTTTACGATCGACAGCTTCCGCGATACGAACCGACCTCTTCTTGCAGTGCTCGCCGACCCTGACTCCATCTTCATGTCCGGTCTACGGAAATTCAAGCGCCGCACCCTCTACACAAACATTGTTAACGACCGAAGTGTCGTGCACTACACATCTGCCATTACCAAGACCGACCCATACACGGATATCGAAAAGGTCAAGCTTAACTACCTTGAGGGTTACGAGGGTGTAATTGTCGATCCTGACCACCCTGTAGCGCCTTTCCCCAAGATTCGACACCACAACTCGCTATCAGAAGATTATGAAGCCATCAAGAAATGGATCAAGAGCATCCCCTTTATGCTGACAGTCGGTGTAATTGTCCCGATTGGTGTGGTTGTTTTCCTGGCCAACTCTGCAGTCCAGACTGTTCGTAGTGCCAACCGAATCAAGGCGCACGAGTCAGGACAGGCTGGATTGAAGATTGAGCAGTACCGTATGCCCATACGGATCAAGGAGATTCGGGAAGAGGTAGAGCAAGCATACGAGGCCCTCAATAGCTCGCAGAACCAACAGTACTTGGCAGCGTCAGATTCAGAAGATGATCTGGCTTACGATGCTGAGGACCGCAAATTGCTCAAGAGAGAGCGCAGAATGTCAACACCGGCGCAGCCCACGCTTGCGCTCACTCCTGACCAGTTTGAAATGATTGAGAACTTGGATGCGGTTGGCTGGCGCAAGTTTCCCGTTCACATTCAGAAGGCCCGACACAGTCACGCAGCTATTGTGGTGCGAATGGACAAGGAGAGCTTCGCAGATGGTCGGGTCGTTCTGCAGCACTTTGCCAAAGATGAGTTTCTGATTTGAGCGTATTATGTCTACGACTGGGATGTTAATGGTATTGATTGGACATGCTTTCTGCGAGGAGTTGGGGAATGCCTTTTGAAAGATGACTGGAACAAATGGATAGAATAGGCGTTTACGGCCAACGGTTTAAGAGTAACAGGAACGAACTTTGCTGGTTTTTAGACGCAAGAAAAGTCAAGATAATAGCAAATTCGGTATGAGTATTTGTTTATATCATATATATTAGGGAAATAATATCCTCACATAGAATATGACCATTTATGTAGGCACATCTAGTTTCACAATATCTTGGGCCATCTGGTTGAATACCGGTACTACCGTGGTATCGTGAGTCCCTTGGCTCTGTCGTCATCACGTCACCCACTTTGCTTTTGGTGTTGCAGTGATTTCCCACGGATAATGACGCTCTGACTGTATCACGTGTTAGTTGCCACATCTTTTCCCCAGATGATCCGACCCCTCACCTTGAGCCAATCGGTAGCTTGCAAGTCCACCAGAGTTTCGTGATCAGATAGCACCCAATTGGCTAAAATAAGTGCACCGCATCTCAATCAGCCGATTGCTCCTTCTTTTTGCCTCCACTTCTTCGTCTTCTTCTTTCCACAGCGGAGAGAGACAGAGAGACTCGTGCACACGCTGCCCTGCACTTGCTCTGCTCTGCTTGTCGAGGTCGCGAGAGCTCAACTTGATCACCCCATCTACATCTTCTATAACGATTTCATCTTTTTACTGTATTTAAATCTCTCGCGGCCCGACATAGCTGCGAGCTACTCTGTGTTTCTTTTACTCTCTTATCGCTGTATCCCCGGCTCCGCGCCCGGAGATAGGAAACCGCTGGTCTTAAGCCGAGGCGCCGGCTCAATTTTCCGCAACCACCAACCTCCTAGCGATCACCTTGACAGAGGATTACGGCAGAGCTTACGGCTCATTGGGATAGGAATTGGGAATTCTGAGCTCTACGACACTGTTATAGAGCTACTTTGTACAACTGGAAGGTTGTATTGATCGTCGATCGGTCAATTGAGCCTGCATATTTTTTTCTCCTTCGACATTTCTTTTTTGAAAGAGCATCTGCTCACAAGCCGCGACAATGGTTCTCACTCACACGACAAACCATACCTACTCTCATCCCTTCCCTACCGTCACTCTCGCCTATTTCCTTCGATACTCTTCTCCTCAACTCAATCCCTTCGCCGCCCACGTCTTGAGCACCGACACCATTGAGAGCTATGTCGACCCCGAAACTCGCCGACTTCACACCACCCGTATCCACCTGAAGAAGAGTCGAATGCCCAGCGCCGTCTATAAGCTGCTTCCCGCTAGTGTTACTGGCGGTGGATCTGGTGACAAGGCGTCATACATTATGGAAACGAGCGTTGTCGATATCAAAGAGGGCTGGATGAAGACCGAGAGCCGAAACCTTAACTTCACGGGTGTCTTGTCTGTCATCGAGAAGCAGGAGTTCAATGTCCCTACCGAAGGCGTTGCTCAGAACTCCAACGAGACTGCTGTGACGACTATGGTTCAGTTCAGGTCAAGACTTGGAGACAAGATTCGAGGCAAGATAGGGCAAGCCCAAGAGGACGGTTGGTTCAAGAACGGCCTCATTGGCGGTTGGGGTACAAAGGGAATTCAGCGCAGCATCGAGAGTATTGCTTCCACCAAGACTCAGGATCAGATGGGCAAAAGCCGTGACGGCATGAAACTCGTCCTTGAACGCCTACGCAACAACGGTGTTATGGGTGTGCTTGAGACGATACGGAGGGAACGCCAACGCCAAATGGCTTGAACATGTCACGATACGATTCAACTGTAACAACGAACGACAACGGCCTAGGCGCAACACGAGCTTGAAGTGGGCATTCAACAACGATTTGCAAACCACCTGCAGCGAATGAGCCGTGTGCGCTATATTGTACTACTATTGCTTTTCACATGAGCACGGCGCAAAGTGTCTTTTTTTGGGTAGGGGTATCTGAGGAGGTACCATGAAAACTTGGTGGCTTGAGGCAAATGGTGCTGGTTCTGAGCCAGCTGATTGAGGGGGCGGAAGAACGTGCAGCGGCACGGCGCCTCTACCAAATGTGGCATCCCCTCTCTTGTATTGAGTATGAAAATCTGTATGGAACAAGAATAAAAAACTTGAATTACTTTATCTATGCTGTTTCCATGTGATAGCTTGACTTCAAGCTTGTTGGTATTAATCCTCAACACTATTAGGTACCTATCTAACAAGCCTTTGGACCATAGTTTTCTGTCATGACTTCACGGATCGACCAAGTTGAAGCTGCCCCTTGGGGCCCATATTATGAGCGATCAGGCTCGACGCCGACTTTCTGTTTAGACTAAAGATACTTGAGTCGCAGCAACCTCGGTGAAACGAAGAATAACTTCGAAGATGCATAAAGTGGCGCCTGATACGGAGAGACTCTTGATTGTTTCTTTGTCCAGGAGGGTCCATAAGGATGTAGACTTGCAAGAATAAAGAAGCGCCATTCACCGGAACAAATACCGAAAAGGACGGGAAGATCCTATAATGTCGAATCGTGTCTAGGGAGTAATCAAATAAGCTCTTCCTAGACTCATGTGGGTATTGATGGTTATGGTGCCCAGCCAGGGGTGTAAGGTACAGCATATTGGTGTAAGTTGCTCAGTCGGCTGAGATACCTATCGCGCGGGTGCTCCCACAAACATGACGCCCAAACCTTCTCCTATTTATAAAGACAATGAGGCTTGGGTCAAATGATATTGTCACGAATTAGAACTGCCGGGTCGTGGTATTTAGCCTTGGCTACATTAATCTTGCGCTCCCCTCGACGTTCAAATCCCCAATCTTGAAGACACATAGCCCTTCATTGACTTGAATTTATCGAGTAAACTCATCATCAGAACCTATTGATACTCAAAATGTCGCCTGTCATAGATATGACACAGTACGAGCGCGTCGCTAATGGCATGCGGGTTGTTTATAAGCCTACTAACCAGATCGATGAAGAGGTCCTCTTTAATGAGATCGATCCTGAAGAGGAGAAGAGGCTGGTCCGCAAGCTGGATCGTGTCATCATGCCCTTGATGGCAATTGTATTTTTCTTCCAATGTAAGTCTAATACACTCTATTCTAACGTCCTGGGTTGCCGTGATTCTAATCTATGTCATGTAGATCTCGACAAAGGTTCCATTAACTATGCCGCTGTCTTCGGCCTGAGGGAAGACCTCGAGCTTACAGGAGGACAATTCTCCTGGGTCGTCTCCCTGTTCTACCTCGGCCAACTCGTATCCGAATATCCAGCCGCGTATATCCTCAGTCGCTTCCACATTACTCGCTTTATCGGTGCCACTATCATCGTCTGGGGTGGCATGGAAATGTCCATCGGAGCATCACAAAACTTTGAAGGACTTTCTGCCACTCGATTCTTCCTGGGCTTTGCAGAAGGTGCAGTATCTCCGGCTTTCATCATCCTCACGTCCAACTGGTACCGTCGCCGCGAGCATCCCATGCGTGTTGCTACGTGGATTTCGATGAACGGCATCAGTCAAATCATTGGAGGCTTACTGATGTATGCTGTGGGTGGTGCGAACATGGCTATAGCAAGTTGGCGAGCCATATTTCTTGTGTTTGGCGGATTGACTGTTGCGAGCGGTATTGCATTTATGACATTGATGCCCGTGGATGCTAAGACGGCGTGGTTCCTGAACGAGCGGGAGAGACAAATTGCTACGAGGAGACTGGCCATTGATCGTGCCACTCGTGATAAAGCAGACTTTGACAAGAAGCAGTTCTGGGAGGCATTGTCATCTCCCTTGTCTTGGTTGTGCTTCATGATGGCGATGTGCATCACACTAACTACCCCTGTTATGAAGGTATGGGAGATATTCCGGCAATATCATCTTGGGCTATACTAATGAAGTATGCAAAGTACTCTTCTATCATTATTACAGGTTTCGGATTCTCCAAGTTCCGCACAATGCTGGTTAGCCTTCCGGGTGGCGCCCTCAACTTCACCACTGTCTGGATATCGGCTCTAGTTCCTCATTATCTCCACAACACACGAATATACACAGCTATCGGACTTTGTCTGGTCCCTCTCACTGGGTCTATAGTTCTCCTGGCTCTTCCAGCCGCTGCCGGCGGTAAACCTTCCTGGGGTATCGTCGCCGCGACGTGGCTAGCAAACTGCTGCTCTGCGCCAATATGTTCCTGTGCCAGTCTTTTGGCCAGTAACGTCAAGGGAAACACCAAGAAAAGTATCGTTAGCGCTGGGTTTTTCATTGCATACTGCGTTGGATCCATAGCAGGGCCGCAGGCGTGGTTGCAGGAGGATGCGCCACGATACTGGAGGGGGTGTACCCTTAGCATTGCTAGCTGGTCTGCTATGATAGTGTTGCTTGTTGTGTATCTTAGAACTCTCAAGAGAAAGAACAACATCCGCGACCAAAAGGCCGAGACAGGGATATTACGATATGTGGCAGCAGCGCCAGTTGATCGGACAACCCATACACAAGCCGGCGTGGCTGAAGACTCGGATTTAACTGACCTGGGGGACAAGGCATTCCGATATAGCACATAGTACATCAAAAGCACAAGGAGATGGTGCTGTTTATTTAGGAGGAAAAGGTTGCTATTCGTGTTTGGACTTTGGCGGGAAGGAGTTTAATATTGATACAAAGAAGGTTGAGCGACTGGACCGTTGAGTTGATGATTCTACAGTAGGAAGAGATGCTGCAGCGATGGGAAAGATTCATTAAATTCAAAATTCTTCCCAATCAATTAATATTGTAATATAGTCTCAATATCCGAATACATACGTACTCACGCCAGCTGGTAAACAGCGCCAACAGATCCCTCAGTGTCCTCAAAGAAGCGGAATAGCCCATGCTCGCCCTCCTTCTCCTTTTCGCTCAGCATCTTGCCACCGGCTTTCTCAATGGTAGAGCCAATTGTGTCAACATTCTCAACAAACCAATAGAGGCAGACACCGCCCTTTCCAGGAGCGAAGTGTCCCGTATGATCAGGGGCTTTTTGGATGCCGCCGGTTAAGCCAAGACTGGGGTTGAAGTCAAACATCATGAGCTCCTCCTTAGGATGCTTGCCGGAAGTGTCTTTGAATGAGAAGTTGAAGACAGTTTTGTAAAACTCTGAGGCTATGGGGTACTCGTGAGTGATGGGATAAGTCTATTGAGAGGGGAGAGGACCAACCACGGGCGACATCGTTGGCAGGGATACCCATCCAGACAGGTGTACCATAGGCAGGGGGCTTCCAGTCAGACATGATTGAGCAGTTGATAAAGATTGGAAAGGATTTGTAGAGTTGTTTGATGGGCGAGGACTGATGAGGAGAGTTCAACCTGAGGCCATTGAGGCAACGGCACCCCTTTTATAGTCCATTCTCGAGGACATTCACGTTCATTCACGCTCATTCACGCTCTTGACCTCATTTCAACTGGGCAAACATGGACAGACTTTAGGCCGGTGGCTTGAGTCGAGTGACGATGCTTACACGTTCTCAACAATCAGAGCGCGTCTGTTCAGCCATGTTACAGGGGTACTCGACGCCAGCTGAGCACGAGAGCACGTGTTGATAGTTGAGGTTAGTACAGTGCTTGTGTTAGCCTTGAATGGTTAGATAGGAGAAGTTCAATGTGGAATATCATATCCTTGTAGGTTTTAATGTAAATCGTGCAATAGTATTGGAGGCTAATATGACTAGCTGACCTATACAAGTTATATCACCGTAAGACTTGATTAGTTTCATGTTTCGTTTGGATCGGCTAAGTAAGTGTCCAGGGGTTTCATTAATACTGTGCTTTGGTGCCCCTCCATCCATCCACTCCAAAGCTTGAAATTGAGATGGCGGGGCAGATTAGATTATGCGCATCGGGCCGTCACGTCACTCGTTGCGACAATCAGTATTTCGGCTCCTTCTTTTTCTCTCCCTGTTAAATTGTTATTTTCGTGACCAAGTGAGAATAGTTCCCAATCACCGTCGCAACAATGCCAGAGCAAGTGTCTGTCCTTTTCGTGTGTCTCGGCAACATTTGCCGCTCGCCCATGGCAGAGGGCATCTTCCAGAGTCTCGCCAAGCAGCCGAACCTCAAGGGAAAGATCGGGCGCATCGACTCTTGCGGTACAGGTATGAGGAGCTTGAAGCGTCGCCAGAGTTTGAAGGGATAGCTGACTGATTTTTGTCGCATAGCTGCGTACCACAGCGGCGAACCTCCGGATGATCGAACCATGGCGACTCTCGAGGCCAACGGTATAAATGATTACGACCATCTCGCGCGGCGCGTACGTTCCCCTTACCAGTCAGCAGCGCATTCTCATTCGGCTTACTGACGCGATTTCCACGTTTTTAGTTCCACCCGAGCGACTTTACCAACTTCGACTACATCTTTGCCATGGACAGATCAAATCTCTCAGATCTCCACCGGCTACAGAAGAACAACCCCGACTCTACTGCCAAGGTGATGCTCTTCGGAGAATTTAGCGGCACGAAGCGACCCGAGATTGTTAGCGACCCGTACTATGGCGGAAACGACGGCTTCTCAAAGGCGTATGAGCAATGCTCGCGGTTTTCCAAGAATTTCTTGAAGGAGGCCTTTGGAGAGGAGTAAGAGAAGAAGATCTGTACATAGCCGAGGATAGATTATGAAGAGGATATAATACCCGATACCTGTATATACAGTGGAACAATGAGAAGGAACAAGGTTAAACATTTAGAGACGGACTAAGTAGATTAGAATATTATTGACAGTCAACAAAGTTAATGATCATTGGCTGGGTGTTTCCAACGAGACGGTTCAACTAAGTTAGAGATGGGTTATTCGACGTCGATCCAACAGACCGTGTCTCAGATTCCGGCGGCTCGGTTCGTCCAGACATGGCTGGTCAGGTTAGCAGAACAGCCAAGCGTACGGTAGTTCTACGGCGGAACAGAAGCAATTCACCCAAAGTGTTTGCTACAACGGCAACCTCTTTTGAGTCCCACTCGGCAAACTTCAGCCCTATGCTTCCAGGGCTGACGATTCAGCGGCCTAGTGGATGGCCTTTGAATTGGGCTGACAGACATTGTCATTCAAGCAATAATAAGTAAACTATCATATCACAGACATGCTACATCTGCATCGGTGATGCCGAACCAAGATAGAGAGATCATGACACGACATCAAATCGTACAGTTGGCTTCTACGGCATTGGACATCAGTGGAGGCTTTACGTGAGGCGGATCTCTCAGATGCCGAGTAAGATGAGATGCTGACCATCCTTGATTGATGACCTTGGACGCTCAGCCCCCATGTGGCACAGGACGGCGTGCGGCTGGCTACACACGACCCGGAGGTGAGTGCCGAGCCCGCAACTTTGGGAATGAGGTTCGTAAAAGCGGCACAGGTTTAAATCAGTTAATTTGACCTGCGTCCTCTGATATCTCGAACACGAGGGTTTCCCCTTTTTCATTATATGTACAGAGCCGTTTGCATGCATTATTGTGACTTAAAAATCCAGGGGTGATGGCCTGTCGTTGTCGCGCGGCTATGAGGTGAAGAGCTTGATTGCTCGTCTCATTGGTCAGGGGTCAGGTGGGGGCCGCAAGCCGAGCAAATCAGCCACATAACCAGGCGGTGACCTCGCTGCGGGGTCGATTGCTTAGCGGCTTCGGTTCACTGTGGATCGTCTAGCAGCCCTGAGAGCCCCTGCTGAAGAGACCCTGGGCGCCATCCAGTAGCAGTGCAGAAACGGGCTCAGCAGCTGAGAGAGCTCTGGGCATGGATCCATACATTCCCCCTCGCTCAAACCACAGCAAAGCCCAGGCCTACCCAACCAACAACATTATCAGGTACATATATCGAGAGAGGCGCGCTGACGCTTTCTTTGTCTTATTCCTCCACTGCATTCGTATTTGATATTTATAAGCTTCTCTCTCCCCACGCGACATAACCGCCGTTTCTTTCCAGCAGACGCTGTCGCATTTCGAGCTTCTATTCCATCTGCCCCGCACATCTAACAACACACCATGGCCGACCTTCAAGGACGGAAGGTCTTCAAGGTCTTTAACCAAGACTTTATCGTCGACGAGCGCTACACGGTCACTAAGGAGCTTGGTCAGGGTGCCTACGGTATCGTCTGGTGAGTTGCGCATCTTGTTTTCCCGTGGTACACTCGATTTCTCTCAGCTTTGTGCTGCGACTCTTTTATCTCGTCTGTCTCTACCCCGCCGCATTTGCTGACGATAGCCCCGCCTCCCAGTGCTGCCGTTAACAACCAAACCAACGAGGGCGTCGCCATCAAGAAGGTCACCAATGTCTTTAGCAAGAAGATTCTCGCCAAGCGCGCTCTGCGCGAGATCAAGCTGCTTCAGCACTTCCGCGGCCATCGCAACGTGAGTCTAGGCCTCGGCGCAACAAAGAGCAAGGACGCGTACGCTAATATGCTCACGATAGATCACATGCCTGTACGACATGGATATCCCGCGACCCGATAACTTCAACGAGACGTATCTGTACGAGGGTCAGTGACGAGATCGAAGGAAATAATGACAATAAGCTGACCCAGCGATAGAGCTGATGGAGTGTGATTTGGCTGCCATCATCCGTTCTGGCCAGCCTCTTACCGACGCCCACTTCCAGTCCTTCATTTACCAGATCCTTTGCGGTCTCAAGTACATCCACTCTGCCAACGTTCTGCACCGAGACCTTAAGCCCGGAAACCTGCTCGTGAACGCCGACTGCGAGCTCAAGATTTGCGATTTCGGTCTTGCCCGAGGTTTCTCAGTCGATCCCGAGGAGAATGCTGGATACATGACCGAGTACGTCGCTACCCGATGGTACCGTGCACCCGAGATCATGTTGAGCTTCCAGAGCTACACCAAAGCCAGTATGTGTAACCCGGATATCGCCGTGCTCGTGGACTATCTTACTGACTCGATACAGTTGATGTTTGGTCTGTTGGCTGCATTCTCGCCGAGCTGTTGGGTGGTCGACCTTTCTTCAAGGGCCGTGACTACGTCGACCAGCTTAACCAGATTCTGCACATTCTTGGAACTCCCAATGAGGAGACCCTCTCCCGCATTGGCTCACCCCGTGCCCAGGAATACGTCCGCAACCTACCTTTCATGCCGAAGAAGCCTTTCCCCAGCCTGTTCCCTCAGGCTAACCCTGACGCTCTCGATCTCCTCGACAAGATGCTCGCCTTCGACCCTTCATCTCGTATCAGCGTAGAGCAGGCTCTCGAGCACCCTTACCTTCACATCTGGCACGATGCCTCCGATGAGCCCGACTGCCCCACCACATTCAACTTCGACTTTGAGGTTGTTGAGGACGTTGGTCAGATGCGCAGCATGATTCTGGACGAGGTGATGCGATTCCGACAGACTGTTCGCACCGTTCCCGGCCAAGGTGGTGCTGGCGGCCTTCCCGGTCAGCAGGGTGTTCCTGTTCCTCTGCCTCAGGGCAACGGCCAATGGACTGCTGAGGACCCTCGACCACAGGAGTACCAGGGTCACGGAAACACGGGACTCGAGCAAGATCTCCAGGGAGGCCTGGATGCTTCTAGGAGATAAAGAGGTGGAGGCACGTACGATGGGCGAGAGGGTGGAGGAAGAATTATGCTTTAGAAGAGGTTCAAAGAAGGCAAGGTTTCCAGGTCAAAATGAAAAAATGAGACATAGCGCGTATGGAAAACAAGGACAAGACTTGGATGATTTCAAGGATCTAATGCCTGGAATGAGAAGGACAAGATAAGTAGGTATCAGCTGCAGCAGGCTGGCAGAGAGTAACATGCTTGTACATGCATGCGGTTTGAGGGTAGAGAAGCGCTTCCCTCAACTTCATTTTTACCTGTTTTTCCGAACGAGAAACGAGATCAATACTATATTCCTTTATCTGTTATATGACTCGACACTAATCTATGCCGTTTATACGTACTTCGCTGTTTGTCAAACCAGGGCTATGGAAGTCTATACGAATAAGTTGTCTATCATGATAAAATGACCCTCTTCAACCCAGAGTCTCATGCACAAGTTTGGCCATGGCCAGGACCTTTTCTTCCTCTAACCTGCGCGCAGCAATCTGAAGGCTGATTGGTAGTCCATGCACCAGCTCGGCGTCATCTGTAAAGGATTAGCACCGGTTTCATCAAGGCATGCGATGTTCTACTCACATTCTTCGTTGATAGATTTACACAATGGACTCAAGGGCTCGTAGGAAGCATCCAGCGTGTCAACTGCTTTATCCACGTTCATTCCCGTCGGGAAAGAAACGGCAGAGTAATCCACGACATTGAAGACGCCGGTATAGGCAACTGTTTCATCGTCAATATGAGACTTCGCCTCGAGGACTAGGGACTTACCATGTCTAAGACCTGTGTGCTTCGTTGTGCTCCAGGGCGTTGTTGGGCATACAATAGCATCAATGCCAGCCTTGTTCCAGCGGTCGAGATACCGGTTTTGGAATGCCGTTCGCTCTAGATGCAGATTCCACATCTCGGATGTACTTAAATCTCGCGCGACGCGGTAGCCCTCCATCTCTGGCCTCCAGGGCTCATCGGTGCGCTCAAGTTCGTTTCGAATCGCAGTTCCTCCATCGGCGGTGAACATGCGCTGAAGAAGTTCACTGCCCTCCTTCTGGTCAACTGGATCCCATTCAACAATGGTATGCCCAGCTGCTTCTAGCTTGTCCTTTGCGATCTGAAGGGCTCGGGCGACGGGCGGTGTTGGTCGAACCATGCCGTCGTGCCACATGAATGCTATTCTCAACTTCTCGGGGAGTTGAGCGGGTCGCCAGGGGATGGGGAGACACTTGGGGTCGAGGAGCCAGGGTTGTGAGTCTACGACGATTTTGCTGTATAGTTCGATGTCTTGGAGGGTTCGTGCCAGAGGACCGTTGACGGACATAACTGCTTCTTGACCTGGCATTCCGGAGCGGCAGTTGCGCACTGGGAAGCGACCTGCGGAGGGTCGGATGGTGAAGATGCCCATACAAGCAGCAGGAATACGCAGGGATCCTCCTAAGTGAAGTGTGAGTATATTATCAGGATTGGAAGAGATGCAGTACATAGTACATACCAATATCAGTTCCAACCCCCAAAGGACTTCCTCCAAAAGCTATAAGCGCCGACTCTCCACCAGAACTTCCACCACTAGTCGTATTTCTATTCCTAGGGCTCACAGTTCGTCCGAAAGTATGGTTTACCGACTCTGCTATCATCATGGCCGTGGGCACATTAGTCTTGACGTAGAAGACAGCACCGGCATTTTGAAGCAGTGTCGCCAGAGCAGCATCGGACTTGGCTGGGTCACCGGCGTGCGATGTGAAGCCGACGGTGGCGTCAAGACCTTCGAGGTGGAAGTTGTCCTTGAGGGAGATGGGGAGGCCGTGGAGTGGTCCCACGGGCTTTCCTGTCTTTGCGAAGTGTTGGTCATGTTGGCGGGCTGTTGTGAGAGCGCGCTCGAAGCAAGTCTCTGAGAGGCAGTTTGTCTAAGCTGAGTCTTAGCATGACAGTGATGTGTTGTTCGGGGTTTGGTGTTTACTAGTTGATGAGCGGCAGCGGCTCTTTTACAAAATGCCTTGGTGGCGTCCTCGGACTTGAGCTTCCCAGACAACAGTCTCTCAAGGAGCTCAGCAGCGGTGAGAGATGTGATGGCAAGTTCATCCTCTGTGAACCAGCCTGATGTCTGCGGCCAGGTTGTCACATCGGCTTGGTCCTTGGGAGGAAGAAAAGTTTCTGGGATACGCCATTGCTCTGGGATAGAAGAGTTGAGGGCTTCAATCTTGTGGACACTAATATCCTTCCATGAAGGAGTAGTATCAAGCTTGGTCGTTTGGGTAGTGGTGGTTGTAAGAGTCATGATTAGAAGGTTTGATGTGTCTTGTCAAGAGTAGTGTCTTGGGTTTAGCCAAGGGAAATAGGCATTGCTTAAATCTTGTGTGAGCCATAGTCGATGTTCTAACTTGATCCTCTTGTATGATAGATGCGTTGCCTATTTCGGCTATTATCGACACGGATCCAGCGGACTTGCACTAGTGGTTGATTACTTTCCGCATGGGGAGAGTTAACTATTATTGTTCATGTGGCTCTTTGGATGAGGGGGAATCACTACACCCTTATCTTGAGATGCATGTCAAACTTGTCTAAGCTCAGCCGTATTTGGATTCCGGGCGTTCTTCAAGGGTTACATTTATCGAATCTTTGATAACAGGACATGGGCATGACAGTCCTTGTTGATTGCTTTTGTTTCCGGGCTCACTTCCTACTCCTTAAATCGCACTATTATGTTCTTAGCGGCACGGATAGTTATATCCGGGCAGTCAATGACGCTGGCTATGATGGGTTTTATGATTATCAGTTGGTAGAAGTTATGACGTAGATATTAAATGTTCTAAGTAGCGGTAAGAACCGTGAAGTTTCTACCTCGCTATGACATGCGAAAGAGCAAGTTAACTAGGAAGAAATATATGAGACTTGGCAATTCCTCTATCAGCCATCGGATGTTGTTTTTATTCCGTGGACCCTTGCTATCTTGATAACATCCGCGAGTTATTCCCGTTTCTAGGTTCCCCGACACAATCCTATCGCAACAAGAGGATGACGGGGTCAATTGATGAGTTGCCTTATCTGTAAAGTTCGGCGGCGTCAAGTTAGATGCGTTTCCTAAAAGAGTAACGAATCAATTGAATCAAAGTGCGGAGAGAGAAATGAGTCTCGCTTGTCATATCCTCGGGCTAGTTAGTGTATCTATTTCCCCGCAAATTCGATTCTTGGCTTATCGTTCGGCAGATAAACTCAACCGAAACATTGGGTGCATCCAAAAAGCTGGGCTGTCTGATAACCCAGCCAACATGGTCTTGTGATCTTTGATACAGGCAGGTAAGTACAGGAGCTGATATCTAAACTCTAGGGGATGGTTGATTAAGGACTAGACGCGTCTCAAGCATGGTGGTTATCTCTGGACTGGTACATACATACATAAATCCTGGACTGCGAAGATCTTCGTCACACGGCGCGTATAAGTACGGAGTGTCGCGCCTCTCATCTCCAAAGGCAGCTTGATCGTCATTGTCCGCCACACTCAAACTTCTCTACAGCATCATCCTCACCCGTCAATATGCTGTCTAAAGTGCAGGCATATCTACATGTCGACTATAAACCAGGCGAGCGACGTCTGGTTCAGAAGATTGACTTCTTTATCTTGACATTTTGTTGTCTCAGTTATCTCGTCAACTACGTATGTTGACCAAGCACTTTATCTTCAGTTGGCTTGAATACTCATTGATATGTAGCTCGATCGAAACAACATCAACAATGCCTACGTTTCGGGTATGCGAGAGGACCTTGGGTTCCAGGGAGATCAGCTCAACCAGATCATGACATGCTTTACCGTCGGGTATGCCCAGATTCATCTCCCATTGATGAGCACATCGTTCTAACATGTTCAACACAGTTATGTCATTGGTCAAGTTCCTTCTAACCTCTCCCTCCAATACATCAAACCTCGCATCTGGTTCCCTCTCATGATGGTTCTCTGGGGCTGCCTCACCATGGTCACCGCCTCAGTCCAAAACCCCAGGTCTATCATGGCAATCCGCTTCTTCCAGGGCATCTGCGAAGCATCAACCTTTGTCGGCACACACTACATCCTCGGATCTTGGTACACAGAACGCGAACTAGGCAAGCGAAGCGGTATCTTTACAGCCTCTGGCTTGGCTGGGACTATGATAGGAGGTTTCATTCAGACGGGTATTCATTCGAGCCTGCACGGCAAGAGTGGATTGACTGGTTGGCGTTGGTTGTTCATCATCGATGGCCTCATCACTATCCCCATTGCCATCTATGGCTTCTTCCTGTTCCCGGATACACCACATACAACGACGGCCTTTTACCTTACTGAAGAAGAGCGAGCTCTCGCTATTTCACGCGTTCCTCCTGCTGAAGAACGACCACGCCTCACATTTGGTTATGGCAAGATGGTTCTCACATCATGGTTCTGGTGGGGATTCGTCATCCTCTGGGTCATTGCTGGTGAGACCGAGTCTTTCAGCACAAACGCCCTATTTGCCCTGTTCCTGCAGAACCACCCGACCAATACCTATACTGTCGCCCAGATGAACAACTATCCAAGTGGCGTTCCTGCCGTTGGCATTGTTTCCACGCTGTTCTGGGCAACATTGACAGACTTCCTGTCTGGCAAGCGATATCTCGTTGGATACTTTATCGGCCTGACGGGCATCGCTACTAGTATCATGATACTGGTCGCTTCCAAGGACCCTACCAACCCAGCATCGACTACTGTCGTCTTTGCGTCTTATTACTGGGCTGGATCCGTCTACGCGTGCCAGGCCACATTCTTTGCGTGGTGTAACGATGTCATGAGGCACGAGTCAGCCATGTTTCGCGGTATTGTCCTCGCCGGGATGAACACAGGCAGTAATGTTATCAATGCCTGGTGGAGTATAGTCTTTTACGGAGCTTCAATGGCGCCATGGTTTATCGTGAGTTTCTCCTGTCTGATGCCCATTGTCTATGCACGGCCACTAACTTCTATGATCAGAGAGGCATGTGGGCGATGATTGCTTGTAGTATCGCCATGGTTATTTGGTGTGCGGCTTTGACATGGAAGAGTCATAAGTATATGCAGAATTTGGTGATCGTAGATGAGAGGCGAAGCCTCGAACATGATAAGCAAGAGATGGGAGAGGAGAAGGCATGAGCACAGATGATGAGACTTTCCACAGATATTAAATGAAGAACGCTTTAGGGTTTCTCATGAATGATGCTTTAGTGATGGTCTTTGTGAGCAGATGGCAGACCCGGCGTAGTACTAGATTATCAGCTCACACTTAGCATAGTTACCGCATTCAATAATGAAAACCACTCATGAAACAATGGACGTAAGCTACAAGCTGGTTGCGTATAAGTGATATCCATGTTTCACAGTCACATAACATAAATACGTTCCAACTCACTGTATTTGCAAATAACTAACTACTTATCCTACTAATCCCAGTCCTTCTTAACAACCATAACCAAACGCCATCCAGAGACATAATCTAGCTCATCAAAAGCATAACGCCAAAGTTATTCCCATAGAGCCCTTTGAGGTAGGGAGCTCAACCCCATAATAAACCGTGGTATCTGTTCCGAAACCCCAAGTTTTGTATCAATAAACGACCGTTGTGAAACGTGTAAGTATCCCATATATGAAGCGATCGTGGCCTTTTTATAAACTCCGATAAAACCCCCTGTTCTATCTTAAAAAAAATATGTAATTAAGAAGTGAAAAGTGATGAAGATAAAGTGATTGGTCTGGTTTAACCGTAGAACCAGTAGAGAGTTGTGTATGAAGTGCTGTCGGTGCCTTGGGCCTTGCAGCCATGAGAAGCACCACCGGCGGTAAAGACGCGGTAGACGGAAGAGACACCGGAGCTGCCACCGGCGTCGCCAAGGTAGAGCCAATCGACGGCGCCAGTGCCTTCGGGGCCGGCGCTGGCGGATGCGGGAGCCTTGATGCCGTCGATCTTCTTAGAGATGAGTAGTTGGTGAGCCTTGTCGAGGTCAAAGGTAGGGACACCAGCAGCGTTGAAGTAGTGGTGACCAATATATGGCATCTTTCGGTAACCGTCGAACTGGAGAGACTGCTTCTTAGGGAAGGGGTTGGTGAGAGAGGCACCGCCGTTCTCGTTGCGGTTCAGAGGGACTTGGTGAGTGTTGAGGATATCGGCAGTCAGAGTGTTCCATTTCTCCTGAGACAGAGACGAGCGGCCTTGACCCGGGTAAAGATCAGTGACATCGTAGAGAACGGCCAGGGCACCAGCAGCTTTAGGATCAACTCCAGCGTCAGTGCAGGTGTAGTTCTGGATGCCAAAACCGAGGGCAATGTGCTTAAGGGTTACGCCTTGAGGAGCAGGAAGCTCTAAAGCTATAGTCGGTCTTAGTGAATCCGAAGGCGTTTGTATAAGTCAAGGCTGAATGAATTGAGACTTACGACCACCATTGACAGGCAGGACAGGCACAGGCTTTCCAGGTTTACAGCTAGAGCCTTGTCCATAGTTATGAATAGGCGAAGCCAAAGCCAACGCAGCTGAGGCAAGGACGAGGAAAGAGTTGGCGAGCATGGTGATGGATGATGGATCGAATGTAACTATCTGAGACGCCGGACTATGACTGTGCGTTTAAGGAGGCAAAAGATGGTGTCGATCGTCAAGAGGTTAAAATGTCCTCCAACAGCTGAAGAAGGCAAGGCAGTAGGAAAAGGGCAGTCTAAAGAGCAACGGGCGGAAGAGCGCGGTCTTGTATACAGGCGGCGGCAACAAGAGAATAGTGGCGGCAATGCTAATAATAAACGCAACGAGCAAGGGGTGTAAGTGGATGGGGCGTGTCCACCTGGGCGCTTATATCGCGAGTGGGTGTGGTAACGGTGTTGCGCAGAAGCGGGGATGAGATGCAATACCTTCCGGAACAAGGTATGGTTTAGTTATCGTAGTTTAAGAATAGATTGAGAAAGAATTGAAGAGGCTGAGAAGAGGTTGAATTGAATTGTATGTGGTGTTGATGGTATGGTTTAGAGGGGAGGAGATGGGAGAGTTTATATCAAACAACAGAACCTAGCAACAACATTGTTTCCTCTACTGCGCCTGCTCGAGGCAGAATTAATCCAGGTTAGACCCAACAGCTAGACCGTTTCCTCTGCTTAGAAACAAGCGATTCAAACATTGCAAGTCAGACGAAAAATGCAAGGTCTAGGTCTCGATACGCGGGCGGAGACGAGGCCATGACCCCTTGTAAGTGGAGGGGTCAACCACCATCATCTGCGATGCAATGCAACGCTGTTCGCTTGGAAAAGAAGACAAGGGCAGCGCCTCGTGGTCGGGCGGCCGCGTTGAGAGGTGACCCTAGCGCGGAATTGGCATCTTCTTTGAGGTCAAAGTGGAGGGACAGGGATGTGTAGTGGACATATTTTCGGCTTGGTGTTGCCGTCAGCAAGGGACTTTTAAATAAGGCTGTTAAGAAGACGAAAGATAGAGAGAGGGAGAATGTTAGTCTAGGAATTAAATTAGGCTAATGAATGAAATATTCGCTACCCCATTCTGTTTCTGTTTGATCGTTATCGTTGTGTTTCTAAATGAATCCCCCGTGACCTAAAGCGATGAAACGTCTCCCACTACCGTCTCAACTTGTAACTCGCGTATCATCCTTGGCTAACAAGATCACACTCAGCTTTCCAGCGCAACTGCCACCCTGCGCCCCAGGCCAAGACACAAGCCAAGAAGATGGACATTCTGCACTACAATTGCCAATGTCAATGACCTTCGGTGATCCAACAAGACACGGCCACGATGTTCTTAGCAAGGATCCATCTCAATGTGCAAAGTGCCCCAGAAATCGTAAGAGGCCAACATTAGAAAGAAAAAAAAAGCAGGGAAACATGTTCGAACTTGTTCTTCTTACAAGGTCCGGGGTATACATCTGCATGTTTCTAATAGTTTCCCACCTGAATCGAAGAAAATGAGGCACAAAAGCAATATCGGGAGAAGAAGCCAATTTATCTCAAACACCAGGCCCTGGCAGTTTCAGCTCCCCCATTTTGCTCTAGTCAACGCTACTGCACGAAACAGCCGAGTCACTTTCTTTCTCATTTCCACTGCGTCTGTCCCTTTTTTCGTGCATTCAATTGAGATTAAATGCAAGCCTCAGTTATGATCATTTAGATGAAGCAAGGGATTAGAGGCAAAAAGAAGGCAACATGGGAACAAAGAGGAGAGAATAGAGGAGAAGACAACCCTCGCGGAAATACGCGCCGACAAACGCTTCGCAAGCTGTGGTTGGCTCATTCTTGCGCACCCTCCACTCTGGGGACCGTTGCAGTATGGAGTTATGGCTTGCGGCACGGAACGGGAGGAGGGTTTTTCGCAAGCTTGGACTCTTTTTATTACCTTGGCTTAGCTAGAAAGAGGAGTCGGAAGGATGCAATTCCTTAGCCTTTAGCTTACTTACTAACTAGTCAGAGTATCATTGGCTATCCGTTTCAAGTGGATTCAACTTCAGGAATGGCATCCTCTTCTCCGAGGAGTTAATAATAAGTTGTGGGTGGTTGGTGTAGGACAAGACGGATCAATATTGACTATTTAGCCAACAGGTAGGAAAGCCAAGGCTTGGCTGGTGTCACGCAAGCTGCGCAAGCTGTTGGATCAACCTCTTTGTCATACTGCTATATTCAAAGACGGAGCTTTGGCGGTTGTTGGTTGGTACCCGTACAATTGGGACATTTACCGCTTGTTGGTCCTGGCGCGCTTGATGCTGGCCCTTGGATGTTGGCCGTCCACTCTTTCGACAAGGCTCAGCAAGGCTTTCTTTATTTCTTTCCCAAGTTTCTCGAGATGTTGGTTTCTGAATTCGAGGGATAGTTGGCTTCTGGATGGATGACGCCTCGTCTACACCACCAACCACATACACTAGATATAATTGCTCATCAGTGAGTGTGAGTGACAATTTCAGGTGCTATGACGGAGTATCATACGACACATATACTTTGTTGATCTTTCTGCGTAATGCGTTGTCTTCTCTTACTGCAGCATGTACATGTACTGTATCGGTGTGCCCGCCGTCTGGGTCAAGCAAAGACCGGTCCAAGTCCACAGTTTTCGATGCCTAAAGCTATCTGGAAGACTAGAGACTCAAGTAGCGAAATGGAAATAACGTGTTGTTTAGACTCTAAAGTCTCTGTTTCTGTTTAGGCTTTTCAAATATTCATCATATCGACATACAGAGTCATCGGGATTATCGTAATGAAGTAACACATCCCCTGCTAAGTAACCTGGCCCGTCTGAATGCGGCCCCACTTGTCCATAACATCGGCCTAGCGACCGCCAAAACAACACCGACCGACTCTCCTCCAACCAGTTTCGGTCCTCCGTCCCCGTCTCCGTCCCCGCCTCCGGCCGTCATCTCCCGGCATTGACATCGCCCATCATGTCGCGCCGTCCGCCCAAGGGCGAGTATATTGAGACCGTAAGCAATCTCTTCGCCCTCCACTCACAGCTATCATACTAACCCACCGTTGCTAGGACACAGGCAACAAAGTCGCACGCAAAGCCATCCTCGTCGGAACGCAAAACATCATGCTCGGCGGCAAGACCGTCATTCAACCTGAAGTCATGATCCGCGGTGATCTCGCCCGTACAGCGTCGTCGTCCTCCTCTGGCAGCGTACCAGCAAACAATACCGCCGTCGCTATCGGCCGCTACTGCTTCCTTGCTCGAGGTGTCCTGCTGCGTCCACCGGGCCGCATATACAAGGGCGCCTTTACATACATGCCGCTGCGTATTGGTGACCACGTCTTTGTTGGCCAGGGGACTATAGTGCAGGCTGCGGCGGTGGGAAACCATGTGCAGATAGGAAAGGGGTGCACTATTGGCGAGTTTGCTATTCTTAAGGACTACGTCAAGGTCTTGGACGGTACCGTTGTCCCTCCGAGCATGGTTATTCCCAGCTTTTCTATTGTTGCGGGACAACCAGCGAGGGTGGTTGGGGAGATTCCTGAGGGAGGATATGACGAGTTTGAGCTACGGGATATGTACAAGACGGTTGGCAATAATCCTCAGCCCCCTGCGTCGTGAAGATCTCCTGCGACACTATTGAATACTGTGCATGGAATAAGGAGGCTGGCAGAGAAGAATATGCAGCCCCCTGAGTGAGAAGCAAGGAGCTCGGTATTACCCGGATGACATGAGGCTGGTTGCGACACCTTCTGAAGAAGCAGGTCCATACTCAGATTGCGCCTACGAAACAACGATAGTCGGTGAGACAACCTCGATGAAATCAACGGGCTGGAATAATGGCCGATTTTTCATCGTTCTGGATACGTGGAGGGACTGGTAAACCGTCATCAGGCCATCAACTGTTCCAGCTTGGCGCCTACCGAGACAGCTGCTGTCAAGAGACGCAACTTCAGGAGGTGCTGACGAATACAGAATGAAATCCCAAGAGGAAGATGTCAGTTGTTGCAGAGTTTTAGACAAACGTTTAATGATACCCTTTTTTGCTCTATCTGTTCATTCGCCTTGGGCATATCTTGCCCGTTTGCCGGTGATCTTCTGGGCCAACGCCGCCGATTTCGCTCTCTACCAAACGCCGTTTACCCACGATACCAAGGAAGGACAATAAAATTATGTGACCTTGTTTGATGCTCATAATATTCATCTATTGGACTTATACAAGTGTTTGATACGAGTACTTCTGCTCGGTTTGCATCAGGGCGGCTACTCCTATATAAACCACGAGAGATCCTCGAATTTATCCATCTTCACAAACTTCAGCCAGGCACACTTCTTTGCCAGGCTCTCTTTTTCGGGATCTCATTCCCTACATAGAGAATTTTACCCTCGAGATTTCACCTGGCTTCGTCTACAACTCCCCTCCTGAGATTCCTGGTGGTGACCCTGGTGTCTTTGACCAGAGCACCTGGCTCTCTACTATCCGCGACACTGTCCTTTACCGCATGCATGTCAGACTCCTACGCAAGCAGCTCGATGATGCCCTCGATGCTTAGTACGCCGAGGATTTCAAGATTGCCAACCATAACCAGGCCACGAAGGGAGTCTACATCACCGACGTCCTCACTCAAGACCACAGGGACCGTGCCAAGCGTGCTAAAATGGAGCGTGAGGTCTTCACCGCCATGCTTGAAGAACTCACTCAGGAACCCTTGGACAACCTGCCCGGCTACAAGGCCACTGCCCTCGGCGAAGCACCCGTGGCTGGTCTACGACGCTGTGTCGAAACTGTTAACCAGTTCTACGAAATCTCTGATGAGGAGGAGAACATCCTTGAGAACGATGATGAAGATGACATGCGATACTACCAGGCGCTGCAGCTGTGGCACATTGCCGCCCGGGCTGCCATGACCTGGGAGCCTCGCCGCGTCGGAACCATCCAGGGCGTCCTCCCCATGTACTGCAACGACATTCTCCGACGCCGCAAGATTGAGAAGTTCAAGCGCAACGCTGAGCTGCGAGAGTCGCTCCAGGCTATTCTGGGAGATACCCGAGGTGATCAGATTGGCATGAATAGTGTGGCTGATGAGAGTGAGGAAACGGAGATCGAGGATAGCAGCGAGGAGTCATCTGACGAAGACGAGGAAGGTACCGATGATGGTAGTGAGGAAGATGATGAAGATGATGAGGGCGAAGATGAGGATGAGGACAGTGATGAGGATGACGAGAGCAGCGAGGAGGATGGGGATGACAGTGACGATGAGGATCGCCCTCACTTTGAGCAGTACGCCAACTGAAGGGGCTTGTTCCTAAACGACATCTACACCTCGGCATAGTCTCGGTATCTATGCCACGAAGGATCTACTTTTGGAAGGAAAGGAACACTGAAGTCTAATAAAGCTAATAAAGGACTTCCAACAACGGCCTCGACGAACAAAAGTCATAGGGATGGTTACGTTACGGTTTAAGGAAATGAGTGGCCACAGTTCCATCAGCTTGCTATATATACCATCAATAACAAACAATTGCTTTAGTTGGTTTCTCATGTTCTACAACAGTAATAATTATCCATCTTGGACAAGTTGAGCTACAGATGGTTAATGATACTTGCTCTGGGAGCGTAATGATCGTGTTCTCGTTCCGTCTTCAAGGCAACGCTACACCAACATCTCTGACACTATACTTGGGGATTAAGCACTTATCGGACTCGTCTAAAGATGCAGTATCTCCAATCTCGACATTCTTCTGAGACTTGGTTAATTCCATACTGAGTCAATGACGACGACTATTCCTGTTCCTCACAATCAGACCTTACACCGGTGCATTCATTATATCGTTATCCATTCAATCCAAAGCCCAACCATTACTTCCTTAGCCAAACGCCCAAACCAGAAAAGGAGCCGTTGAACAAGCCCCATCCCATGCTAAACATAGAACAAAGCCCATCGAGTTCCAGAAGCCCATCCTCAACTTTTTTAAACTTCCCTAGCCTCCATCTCTCCCACCCACCCCGCGCGGAGAGCCCTCGGCCGTTGCGGGGTGAAACGAGACCCGATGGTCGGCCGGATAGGAACGGAGAAGAAAAGCAGAAAGCCTCTCGGCACTAGAAATAGCGAATGCCGGGCGAAGGCCGTTGAGAAGCGATGTGGTGTGTGGGTGAAGTGCATGATGGTGTGTGAGATCGGTTCAGCCGAGGCGGCTATGATCCGAAATGATATTGATATTTTTTTCCTAGCTGTGTGATAGCTGAAAAATATTTGGTATGGTCACAGGGGAAATGATTTAAGGAAATGTAGTTTCATAGGTTTCATCGATTAAGTATTCTAATCAGTGACTCTATCAAGAAGCCCGTTCTAGGCGATGAACCCGAGGCAATTCCTCGGGGTCCATGTGCTCTCAAATGTCTAATAGACCGGGGGTATAGTCCGAACAACTCCAAATAAGCAAGGTATCTGTGATACCATCAAGTAAAAACTCTCGTATCCTTTCTTTTTTGTATCAAAAACTTTTTGAACCGTCTAAACGCCGTGACCAGTGTAAATGCTGTAATGCAAAGCTTCCTCTCCTCTTTTTTAATCGCGCCAAAGTACAATGCCGTTTCGTCGTGAGGTCAAGTGTCGGTGTGTAGTGGAGATATGTCGTGTGCAAGCCTCATAGATAAGGATGCATGTCGGAGATAAGGCGTAATCGTCCGTGCGGATGCACTCATGCAAATTGACGCGCCTTCTCCTCAGCAAAGGCCTTTCGGCTCATCATGAGAACGCGCTCGAAACCTTCACGGCCCTTTGCGGCGTTCTCGCGGAAGCGGGACACCATGGTGTCCTCGATACTGTTCTTGATTCGCTGCCAGCCACCACACAAGGCAGTGATGTTGGCGTTCTGGATGAACTGAGTTTGGTGGTCACCGAGGGGCTTGTAGACGACCTCCTCTTGAACGTTGACGAGATTGCTCCATGTCAAGTTCTGGCTGACCATGGTAACGGTCTTGTTGACGGGGTCGACATAGCTAGCCTCGTACATGAAGCTCTCGTCTCCAGTACCTCCGATGATGGTCTTGATCCAGTCGGGGACGGTCTGCTTGCAGGTGATCAAACGCTCAGTGCGTAGGATACCTGTGGCAGGGTCGACTTCGCGGGAAAGAGTGTCGACAGCGATGACATGCTCCGACTTGTTGTTCCAGGGGCCGTACTTTGTCCAGTTGGCGGTGGACACCTCGTCCCAGGAGTAATTGAAGGTGACGCTGTTGCTGAAGACCTTCATTGTGACGGAGAGTAGATTCGTAGGTCGATGTCGGGTATAGGTGTTGGTGAAGCGGTCGAGTTGGTAGGAGTCAGAAACTTTTTTTTCTTCTTGCTGATGAATCAAAGAAGGGAGTAGGCTCGTTTGGTTGATGAGCCAAGAAAAGAATGCAAAGTGAAAGGAAAGATGCCTCTCTATTATATCCCTCGCAATAGACGAAGATGAAAGTGATCCCCAGTGGCGATCGAGAGTGACGAGAGTGAGGGTAAAGATGAACAATGGAGATGGATGCGGCCTTTTTAATTGGGGACTGACTGCTCGATAAAATTATTCCATGTGAAGAAACTGGGTTCGCTATCGCCGGCCGTCGGCTCTCTGGGCCCGAGCACATCCGCAGTCGGCGCTTATCCCGATATGGCGCCGAACTAGCTTTTTAGGGTAAAGTCGGTTTCGATCGCGAGAAAGCCTCGGGATACAGATGAGCTGTGATTGGCCCGGCCAGCAGGAGGTGTCTGGAAGACTCTGGCCGTGCTTCGGAGCTAGATCTGGTGGTTGGTGGTCTCGTGCGCACCAGCAAAGCTCAGTGAGTAAGGGTGACTGTGCCACAAGGTGGCGAGTGCGTCAATGATGGGGAAAAACCGGAGAAGAATGGAGCCAAGCGTTGGTGATCAAGCGTCGAGCATTGGCCAATTGTCACTTGCGGCCATAAATCGGGAAGGGATTAACACGGGTTGAGATCATTCAATTCAGGGTCCCCTGATCTTGGAATGTACAAGAATCGATACAGAAACAGAAACAGAAGACGATATTCGGTATCATTTCTGTGTTTCCTTTGTTTCTCCACGATTGATTAGCTCTGGATCGATCGAGATCTTGCAGGCGAGCCGTCAAAATGGGCAGTTGTTTGCATTGGTGGTCATAACTACGCACTTTATGTTACAATGCATAGTTAACCAGGCCAGGGGCGCACAATCCTTTCACAATGCTGTCAGCTGTATTTTATGCTTCGCTGATATAAACTACGAGCTGACAAAACAGCGGTCAGTCGTCACGTGCACTTATCAAGACGTAAATCATTTTGCAACCTAGAGATCATCTACATTGTCAGGCGTGTACGCATCGAAAGAGGAGAGTCGTATTTCAGAGTCCTTCCCGCAGTCCACTACATCACTCCATAACACATACCACAGAGTGTCTAGTAGTCATCTCCACGGCTGATGACCTCCTTCACGGTGGGTCGAATCAGGATGGTCTAAGATCCGTTAGTCATTATTCGTAGCATTGCACTAGCATCAAGGGTTCACTTACATGCTCAAACTGAGCAGTGTACGAGCCCTTCTTGTCACACAAGGGCGGGTACGCTTCGACGATACCAGCGTTGACCAGACTGTTGAGCTATAAGAATGTTAGCACGTAATCTCACTTCAGACGTCGCAGCCACATACTCCGAGTAGATACTTATCCTGGCCAATGCGGTCCAGGTATCGGCGGCAGAACGGCAGGGTGCCAAAGTTCTTGTTAATCACGTTGAGCAGCGACTTGGCCGAGCTCAGGCGCAGGTCAACATGCTGCGAGTCTCCTCGCTTTGCGTAATGCGACGTCTCCATGTCGTCACGGACGTATCCGTTACCGGTACTTCCAAAGGTCTCGATGGCAAAGACGTCTCCCTCCTCCATCTTGGTCTGGTCATTGCTCTTGACGATGGGCACGGCCTTGGTGCCGTGGATGCTGTAGGGCAGGATGTTGTGGCCCGTGAGGTTGCGAATACTCTTGACAGGGTAGGTGGTTCCGTCAATTTCAACCTCGAAACTCTCCATCGTCTCCTGGATGACACCTCCAATCTCACCGACGCGGGCGTCAATGCCTGCTTCGCGGATACCGGCGTTGGTGGCCTCCTTAACGGCCTGGAGTAGGTTGTCATACTTGTTCTCGAAGGACATGGTAAAGGCCGAGTCGACGATGCGGCCGTTGACGTGAACGCCAAAATCGACCTTCATAACGTCCTCCTGCTGAAGAACCATCTTGTTGCCGGCGTTGGGGGTGTAGTGCGCGGCGCAGTGGTTGAGACTAAGACCGCAAGGGAAACCCATACCAGCCTTGATGCTGTCACCCTCCTCCAGACCAGCGTGTCCAGTGAGGGCACGAACACTATCCTCAATACCCTCAGCAATCTGGGTAAGAGTCTGTCCAGGCTTCACATTCTTCTGCGTCCACTGGCGCACCTGGCGATGGATCTCGGCAGCCTCGCGGTAATCGGACAGGAAGTCGCTGTTCAGGTTGTCGATATGGCGCTTCTCCTCGTTGGTAGTACGGTAATTGTTCTCATCCTTATACTCGACCTCCTCTCCATGAGGGTAAGACTTGTTGGGGAACAGCTGGCTGACCTTGACTCGGGGAGGGTCGCTCTGGCTGGTAGGGTTCTTCTTCTTCTTCTTGGGCTTTCTCTTCTTCTTCTTTTTGGCACCCTCTCCGGTAGCAGCACCGTCAGGGTGTCCGTCGGCTTCGTCTTCGGAATCATCGCCGCCATGGTCGTCGCCGGCAGTGTCGGTCTTTGATTGTGTGTTTGCGCCGGGCTTTTGAGAGCCATCGGCCACTGCGGGGCACATGCGATCAGTTTTGGTTCAGGCATCCAAGAATGCGCCGGTGCTTCACGGCTGACTCGGAAATACACTTACCGTTGAGCTCCTTGAGAGCTTCAGTGGGGACTTGAGCTGCCATCTTGGCTAACTGCGCGAGAGTGAGAGCTGTCAAAAAAAGAGAAATCGGTGGGAGGGTTGAATGAGTGGGAAGATGTTACCCCCACCAGGATTTTGGTCTATGGTGACAGAAATAGCTGGACAGCTTCTCGCCACATTTGGGGCCTATCATTTCTGTTCATCGAGTTCCCCGCCGACAGATTTTGACATGACGAAAGTGGACACACGAAACGTTGCAGTGTAAGCGAGCAACTGCCACTCAAGATTCGATTATTTGTTAGTATCGTAATACTACTTAATATTTAGTTATATCGCTAACATTTCTGAGAAATCGTAGATAAGCGTAGTTGGTTACACTTGTAACCTCTATTCTACGTCAATCTAATTCAAGTTTGTTGACTGGAAAGCATATCACCCGACTGCTTCACTTTTATCCGGTTGCCGCGGAATATAGGGCCACTTTCGGTACACACGGGTGGTGGCCTCTTCTAAAGATGATGCTTGTTGATACCTGTGTTGTGTCTGTAATACCTCTGCCTGTTCCTGTAGCAGGCATGCTGATCTCTTTCCAACGCCACGACCCTGCAGTCATGGAGTATGGTAGGTCGTGCGAACGGCCTAATGCAGACCATTTCGACATATAATCTTCCCTTTTTATCGATTGAAAGAGAGCAACAAGCGACATCCAATGCAATTGACGCCTCACGACAACTACAGGGTAATGACAGCCACTCAATTATCCCCTGTCGATTACCTGCCAAACAATTGTCATGACCTCACATCCAACCAAAAACAAGCTAGCACGACCCGACTGCTGAAATTCAGGGCATCCTCAGCCAAACAAGGTAGCCACCAAATCGTAAGTCATTTGCCGCTTCGCCATGGAAGGCACCAAAACCTAAAACGTCCTGCCACGTCTCCCCCTTTATTTCAGTACCGTGATAACTTCAACCTCGTGAGCGAACAAGCCACTATCATCAGTCTAAGGCTTACGACGCAAAACTTCCCCACGCGGCCAGTGCCTTATAAGCTGGAGAACCTCTTAGCGGCGCCACCCACGGGCCGTTCGATGCCCCTCCGACTTGATTTCCTGACTTCAATTAACTTTGACCTCCCACTACTACCCGAACTTGGCCCCCAATTCCTACTTACGACCCTATCATCCAGTTCTCCTGTCATTAGCGACTTGACGGATCAACATGTCGGAAAAGAACTCCGAGGCCCATGCCTCAGAACCTGTGAAATCTCCCATTGAGCGAAAGCCGGTGGGAAGCGTCACTCCCGAGGACCCCTCTGTCGAGCGAACCCCTACTCTTCCTCCACGACCCAGCGAAATAGACGACCTAGATGAAAAGGCTTTTGAGGCCGGTGACGGCGAAAAGTCGAGCAAGGACTTCTGCGTACCTCGCAAAGCTCTCTCTAACAGAAGCAAATCTCCTCCAGAGCCGATCAAGATCGACAAGACGCAACCCGAGGACTTTGAAGGCGAGCTCGCTACAAATAACGATATCCCTTCTGTCGCGACTCTCAAGAAGATTGAGGACTATATCGTCCTTGACCGTCATGGCAAATCACATCCCTTCAAGTCTCTCTACACTGGTAGCAATGTCGCACGACGCGTGCTCATCATCTTCGTCCGACACTTTTTCTGTGGCGTATGTCGTAACCCCTCCACATTCGATTCTGTCTCAAGTTGCTGATGTTGCTCCTTCCAGAACTGCCAAGAATTCCTCCGCTCATTGTCCGAGGCCATAAAACCCGAAGCTCTCCTACGCTTACCCGTGAGCACTTTTATCGCTGTCATCGGTTGCGGTGATCCTGCCCTCATCGACATGTACGTCAACGAGACAAAGTGTCGCTTTCCTGTATACACCGACCCAACGCGATCCCTTTTTGATGGGCTCGGCATGTCAAAGACACTTCAAATGGGTGCCAAACCGGCCTACATGCGCAGGAGCATGGTGCACAGCATCGTGGGCAGTATAGTTCAGGGCGTCAAGCAGATCCCTACCGGCAATGTCCTCAAGATGGGCGATCAGCGTCAGGTCGGCGGCGAGTTCCTCTTCGAACCAAAGGATATCCTCACACCCGTCTCAACACCACGAAACGAAAAGGCACAGCCGGTTGGCGCATTCGAGGAAGCGGAAGAGAATGGAACAGGAAACGGATATCACAGAAACGAGGAGAAGAGAGTGACATGGTGCCATCGCATGAAGACGACGCGCGATCATGCTGAGATTCCTGAGCTCATCGAGGTGCTGGGACTGGACCAGACCACAAGCGCTGGGCGTGATGTGGATCGTGGTTCAATGACATCAGCTCGCAAGGGCAAGGGACACAGCATGGCACAAGAGATTCGGAAGCTGAGCGCCGAGAGGTCTAGAACATCTCAGGAGACGTGATGCGAGTGCAGCGTGAGCGACTGGGCAAGTTTTTGAGCATTGCTGGTTTTTATTACAGCGTTGGAGTAGGGATTATGGGTTTTGTGTTTGGCATAGCTTGTGTTTGGAAAAGACTAACACGATGATATATGGTTTAGAAAGACAGCATTAGATGTGATATCCTTCGATATTGGTTGACAGAATACATGGACATTTATTTACTATTTATGTGCCTCCGTCTATTCGTGTACCCAGCTTCCATCTTCACAACTTTGAATCACTTCATCTATCTTGAGTCTAAAGTCAATGATCTCCTTGCCATTAACAAGATCATTCTCCATGGCCCTCCGATCTCCCTCTTCCAGATCCTTCACAATACCCGCCCTCACATGTCTCTCCCTTAACCTCCTCCTCGCCACCTCAAAGTCCACTTCGACGAACCACACCTCATCCAGCAACTTGGCCGCATCCCGCCAGACATCCTGATCCAGTGCGAGATAGTTCCCCTCTAGCACAACGACGCGATGCTCCGGCTGGACGGCAATGTCGTCGTCTCGAGGATCCTTAAGGGCGTGGTCGAATGAGGGTGCGAGGATGGGCTCAGATGGGATGGGGCTTTTTGATAAGGCTTGAACGAGAGCAAGGAATTTTGGTGCGTCGAAGGTGAAAGCTGCGCCGCGGCGGAAGTGGGCGGTATCGGGGTCTGGCATGGCGGAGAGGGCAGCGCGGGTGAGATGGAAGCCGTCCATGGGGACGAATGTTGCCGGAGGAGGAGAGGAAGGGTTTATGGAGGAGGCGCGGGAATTGATACGCTCGGTGATGATTTGTGAGAAGGTCGTTTTCCCTGGTACCTATGTGTGAGTATGTTGATCTTGGTATCGAGAGGTAGAGGTAACTTACCAGAACCGGGGATGCCAGCAACGCCGATCACTAAAGAATGTTAGCCATATGTTTAGTGAAGGAGAAAAAAGATATCTATGGAATGTGAATCTCAAAAAAAAAGTCGGTTATCTTGTCTCTTATGACAGCTCTCTCCCAATCTCGAAGGACAACCAGTGTAGGCTATTAACTCACATAATCGCTTATCCTTTGGCGTCTCCTCAAACTTCTTCCACGCCTTCTCGACAAGTCGCTCAACCTGACTCTCCATTTTGTATGTATAAGTCTGAAAAATGAGAGCGAAAATGAAGTTGAAGTGAAGAAAGCTCTAATCACAAGCTCGAGTGTCGTTCCAAGATATGCCCCGCGTCAAAACCGCTGCCCCACGTCGTTACATCAGACCTCTCCACCCCGGTACGCCATGTGCCGATGATTCAATTGATGCTCGAAAGGATAGTGTTTAGAACTGATATTATCATTAGAGAGGCCGGATATTTTTCTGGATCACAATGCCCATGACTTAAATATCGATATAAACCTGCTACAATTACCACGTACCACCTGATCTACTTGTTTCATTATACCTAGTAGGTACCTAGAATACATACGTTACTTGTTGTCTTTATGAGCATATGGACATTCGAAGTTCAAGATAGCTGAAGAAATACTCCGTGCTACACGGATGAGTTCAACTTACCCAATAGTAATTATACCCTCTAAGTCAAACCCTATACAAAGCTACTTACCTATTCCACCGTGCTGTACTCATGTCGCCTTTGTCATCCAACCACAACACCACAAATCCAAGTGGGTCCTATCACAACTACCAAAAACTCAGTCCAACTTTTCCTCCTCATCTCTCTCAAAACTCCCAGCCCCCAGCGCCAAAATGGATGAAGAAGACCCCCTTGCCAATTTTGCCGTCGCAGACGTCTCCTCCGACGAAGCCGACGAGGCCCAGGCGACAAAATCCCGCCGCACCGGACAGTCAGAGGAGGCCTGGCGAGCCATCCAGCAGGAGTACAACGCCAAGGTCGAAAATGGCGACGTAAGAGATCCCTTATACCATCTGGATTGTGAATGAGTGTTTATTTAGAACAGGTTTATCAGAAAGTCAAGCTGCCACTTGGCCCCGGGGCCTCCAAGATGGACATCCAGGAAGTCATCCACGCCGTAGAAGAGCACTACTTCTTTCGCCGTTACAAGGAAGCTGAAAAACTGGCCAGTGATGCTCTCGCTGGTAGTGACGGGCTCGATCGAGACTCGCGACAGTTATTAACAACCTACCAAGAAAAGTGCCACCAAAGAAATAAACAAGCTTAAGCACACTCATCACGCATAAGAAAGAGGGCTCGTATAGTGTCGTAACTTTATCTACGCTGGGACTGTCTCATCTCGTACACACATGTCCCCTAGCCGCTTTTGTTGCCTTCCAGACGGGCAAACCCTCCAAACTCGCTGTCGAAAATCAGATGTCGGTTAGCCGCTATAGCACCAGATGCTCATCCCTCTTGGCCCAAAGAGATTATCCATTACATCAAACCAATCCACAAGCCTATAATGAGACACTCTTCCTGATATGCTTTGTGGTATGAGTGCTCACCCCTTTGCCAGAAACCAGACCTGACTCGTATAAAGTGAGCCATAGCTTCCTCAACGATTAGCGGTGACGAGGGCCGGTAAAGCTGCCCTGAAAGGCAACGGGCCCGTTTGCGTAGCGAGAAGAGCTCAAACCCTTTGTCGTGTTGCTCTCAGGTTTGTCGGCTAAGCCGTTCTGCTTCTGAGGAACCACACTTTGAGTGTGAGCTGTAGGCTCGCGTACAGAGCTCAACCCCCTGTTTGTGTTAAGCTGGGTGCCAACAGCCCCATTCTGGTGCTGCTGGCCGGCCATGTCATGAGCATGATTCTCATTTTGATCGAGAGTTTCAACTTTCACCGCCTTCCCAGCATCGGAGCTTTGAACCTTCTCGACCTTAGCTTCCGGAAGCTCTTGTCCAGTCAGGTGGGAGTGTAACCTCATATGCATGTTAATAGTAGACCGAAGCATACTTAGGGAGGCGTCTCTAAGGCTGCTATTGCAGTTCTTGAGAAACCCGTCGTTGGTCCATTTCTCGAAAATGGCATCTTCAATTCCTGCAATTGCGCCAGCACAAAGACTTTTTTCGAGGCTGAAATGAGACAGGACTTGGTTAATCAAGTTGACCACACGCTGGGCGGTATCCCCAGGAGATGGAACTTGTCCATTGTCGACTGACATCCAGCCTTCCATGGGAATCAGCTTCGGCTCCTCCGTGGCCGCCTCGGCCAGATCCTCGTGGACGCACGTTGAAACATGAGTGACCTCCGGTGGGCTTGCAATGGGACTCGGTACCTTCACCTCTGCGTCGCCATTCTGAGCATGGTGCGCGCCCTCCCTGCTCTGGTGAAGGCGGACGGACTTCTTGAGCTTTGAAAGACAACGCTTGAATTTGTGCGCCTCTTCAACCGCGTCGAAGCGGAAGTGATACGGGTCTTTCAGGGTTTTGACTTTGACCACGCAGTACTGGCCATCGAGAGCTGGGTCACCGAGGTCGAGGGCATTATGAATTCTCTGACCCTTAATGTCATTGCGAAGTTCCAGGAAACCCTCACTTTCTGCGATGCGAAGCTTCATTGTGACCACGGTGGTGAAACTAAGCGCTTCGTTCTTGCCTGGCACAGTGCTGCAGTTTCCGCTGCCAATCACGTATTCGGAGGCGTTGGGCTCTAAGCCAGCGTTATTGACTGTGAAAGCAAGACGCACTGGAGAAGGCACATCCGCAGGAACGTCTTCCGATTTCGAGGGCTCTGGGTGATTGACAGGAGGTGTCTGGACAGTTTTCGGGGGGCCCCATTGAGCCACGGTTGGGGAATTGACCTTCTTACTCTCAACCAAACTTTGGACACTGGACGCCCAGCCCGGTGCTGCTGGTTTGAATTGGACAACGCCGCCTAGTGTTTGAGGCCGGGCCATAGAAGTAAAAGCTTGGGTGTTAGTGGGAGGAGGAGGACTGCCTCCGATGTTAGAAGAGTGTTGTGTTACAATTGGATGGGGAAGACTTACACGTTTATCTTCTTGGACGAGAACAGAGTCTTGGCTTGTTTGTACGCCCAAGGACGAGCATCTTCATTTTCGAGGCCTTCCATCTGTTTGGACTCTTCATCGACGATCTTTGTGCTCCATTTGCCCTGAAGCGCACCCTTTCGGGCGGCTGAGTATTGGCTAGTTCCATTACGGCCAGTAGGGTTATAAGAAGGACCGCGTCTCTCATCGCAGCTGAGGGGCAATTCTTCCTGACGAAGGCGGCTCAAGTCGGCCTAAATAAGTTCAAAAAGTTAGAGCAGGGTCGTGTAACGTAAGGTTGAGGCATAACGGCTGAAAGGAGGAGGAAGGAAATGGTGAACGAATAGCGAAAGCAAGATAGCCTGTGACGCAGGGGTCATGATGTAGGAGAATGCTTTGACGAGGGCAGAAGCAAGTCGCAATGCTCGCCAAGGAAGGGGACAAGAAATAAACGAGGATTTCCTACCATGCAGGCCATCTCGACCATTCGCGGATCAACGTTGTCACTCATGGTGAATAGCCCGGAGAGTACAGGCCTGGGCACACAGACTTGAAGGGAGAAACGCGCCTCCTAAAACGAAATGTATTTGAATTTGTGATTTGTCCTCGAAAGAATGTGCGAAGAACTAGGTGCTTGCGTGAGGAAAGGAATAACGAAAGCCTAGACAGGCTAGGCAGATATTTGGCGGGTAGCTGCAGGGCCAGGACGGCAGAAAGAAAGAAGTAAGATGAAGACTGATATCTAACGAGAAAGAATAAAAAGTCGCAAGCGTGAAATTAAAGTCGTGATACGATACCAGGCTCGCCTTGGATTGGGATGAATGATGCAGGTGTGGAGACAAATCTCGAGATGCGAGAGAAGAAAAGGTGCAGCCTTGTGATGGAAAGAGCTAGGCTAGGCACAGATGCCGACTTCGTTCCTTCTATCCGCTTCTTTTGGGCCCCTCCACGCGAAGCACCCGAGCAACCAAGGCAGGGAGGCGTGTTAGGGAGCCAAGGGGACCAGTGATGCTGAAGGGAAACGTGAGGCTCAGCAGGGAAAAGAAGTTGGCATAGTAATAGTGAGGCAAAAGGCTCGTCACTCACCAATCCAGGAGTGCAAGTTTGTTCCTTCTGGTTATTGATGAGGAGTGTTGCAGGGGAATCGATGTCGGATCGAATTTATAGTCAGAGGAATGTGCCTGGGCAGTGATTCACTGCCTCTAGTAACCTGGGTAACGAGTAGGTGAAGGAGCTTAAGTCCTAAGTAAAACGGTAGAAGCCAGAGCCGGCACTTTAAGAGCATGAGTAAATCTGTAATATCAAAGAGAAATAACTGACTAGGCTATATGCTGACACTTGCAGCGGATATGGAACTGTCATCATGTGACAAATTCCTTTGTGCAAGGTGGCTTGCCCCATTTGATCTTGTTTCATCTCCCGAAGCCATGAGCCCGGAACGTGTTTGCCATCATTTCTTAAATTTGCTGCCGAGATACTGTTTCACGAAGAAGCACCGGCCCTAGGGGCAAGTTCAATGACAAGCAGGATCCTGTATCATCAATATTAATTTGGCTTCGGCTAATTATACGCATGGAGAGCATCCTTCTAACTGGATGATATCACATTCCGACAAGACACCAATGATATCATCAAAATACAGATAATCACATTCGTTTCTTGGTGCAAACCACTTCGTTCAGATCAAAGGCTAATGACAGACTAGTATAGGTTAAGAATCCATCCCTTCATCCTCGGCATATCCCTTACTCTCGTCCGACCAAAAGAAGTCCAATGTCACACGATCAAGAAGCAAAATACTTCTTCAAGAAGCCCTCCAGTGTGGCCAGTTTCGCTCCGTCGCCAGACTGGCCCTTGGCCTCAGCAGCCTTTGCCTTTAGCTCGCCAGCGGTGACCAAGTCATTAGGCACGCCATAGTACAAACCTCCAGAGTGCTGACAGAAACCGAACATGTACTTGACAGTCTCGAAACTCGGATCGCCGTACGTCTCCATGGTCTTCCAGTCTTCGATGGGCACGAAGCGGGTTATCTTTTCCGTCACTGACAGGAAGTTAGTCATGAGTATGAAAAGGTCGAGTGGTCGACAGACATACCTTTTTCAAAGTCGGATACGAGCTTTTCAGTCGTCTCGCTAGCACTGACGCCCTGGACAAGACGACCGTTGTACTTCTCAGGGTCGAGGAAGATACCGTGAACAAGATCACCATAATCATTTTCAATGGCAATGAACGGGATCTCATCATTACCACCCCAGCGAGGGACGTGTAGAGTCAGATAACCCTCTTCATCAGTGGTGAAAGGGAAGCCTCCCAGCGCAGGAGCAATTTCTTCGACAAGATGATTCTCTAGGTACCATCCTGGACTGACGATGTTGACAGTCTCGAAGACGCCTTTGCTCTTGGCGTATTCCCCGATGGCGTGTTTCACTGAAGTGAGTTAGGACTGCAAGCACCAAGTTACCAGAGAGGACGTACTATCAAAGGCCTTGTTTGGAACGGCTCCTCCAGTGATCTCGGAGGCAGAGGCCATGCCGCTGTACACAAAGTGACGAACCCCCGCCTCAGCGGCAGCGTCTATAAGCCGCTTGCCGAGATCGGCCTCAGTAGGTCCGCCGCTCTGGTTCACAGACTGCGAAAGATGTTAGGAAAGACCCCGCTGCTAACCTGGTTGACATACAGGATCATCTGAGTTTGTGTTGACAAAAACACCCCAGCTACCTTTGAAAGCCGCGATCACCTGTTCCTTGACAAAGCCATCGGCCTTGAGGACTTCAACACCTTGCTCTGCCAGAGTCTTGGCCTTGTCGGAATCAGGGTTGCGAGTGATTCCGCGAACCTTGAAGGACTTGGACTTGTTTTGAAGGAGGGAGCGTACAACGCTTCCGCCCTGGGAGCCGGTGGCGCCATAAACAGTGATGAGATAAGAAGACATGGTAATGACTTGATAGAGGAAAGAAGTGTGAGCTTGATGGTATGCTTGTTTATGATTTGTGTGTTGATAGATTGAGTGCTGATGGAGATATTTTTCGTTTTTCCTAGAAATCATCCATCTTTATATATCTGAGTACTTCCCATACAAACCCCACAGTCCATGATACCAGCTCTCCTACGATTTTGTGAATAAGTGATCTTGGGGTTCATGGGCGCCGTAAGAGTCGGCAGTACAAGACGTTTGATTACCCCGATCATCCACATCCAGCAGTTCGTAAAGAGAACTGACCAACCAGAAGGTTGGCGGCTGGATTTGGAGTTTCTCATCATGTCTTGGCGGGTGTGGCTTGCACCACACCCACTTTGTGCGGTGTTAGTCTGGCGTGAAAGTGATTATTAATTCCGCTCTGAAGGCTCACGATGGAGAATAATGCGGAGGAGGGCACTTAGTGGGGAAGTGAAATGACTTTGGTATTGATGTTGTAAGTATGCATGATAGTAATGAGCTTTAAATGGGTTCGCTGGTTCATATGGTGCAAAGCTGTGGGAGTATTGAGCATGATTAATCACCACTGTCAGATATCTAAGCTGAGAGCTATTCAGATATCATCATAAAATAGTCTAAAGATTCTGATATAATCTACTGATATTCTAATTTTTAATAGTAATATTAGGATGAGTCACACCATGAGCGCCATCCTCATATTCGGTGTAGTCTGATCCCGCGTGATATAATCAAAGTTGAGGTAGCAGGAGCTTGGATTGTATGTTTTCTAATCATTGCGTGTCTCATCTGTACTGAGCAATCTTAGTACGTATTATTGACCTCGCCGTTCACTAACAGCAGCATCAAATGTTCTGTTCATTACTCGGTCTGGTGGTCTAGTGGTATGATTCTCGCTTAGGGAAAACCCTATAGCTTAGCTTGCGAGAGGTCCCGGGTTCAATCCCCGGCCAGACCCTTCCTTTTGCTTGTTTGCACATTCTAAGTAAGATGTTGAATCTATCTTTTTGTTCAGATGCTTCATTCTTGTTGGAACTGCTCAGCCAAGGCAAGTTTACTCTCTAGCTGGCAGCTTTTTATGTCCAAGACATCATAAGCCGTCTTTCTTTGCACTCAGTCGCTGGAAAGTCCCGCCATGTACGTGATACGTGACGTGACTATGGATGTGAGTGGCTGATGTGATGGCAAATGTATGTAAAGTCAAAAAGCGTAAAAAGGCCACATGGCCAAGACTGCAGAGAATATAGGGCGATTCATGTTCCTGTATGTATGTATTATTGGCGAGCGACGAGTATCCAACACAACGGGCGAAACCCCAAGCACATCCATTCCAGCGTCCAACCCCCCGGACCTAGGTATTATGAAGACAACGTGATAAACACCCAAAACACCAACAGCATCGACTTGAGACCAAGCCAATATCGCAGCAAAATTCCTATAGCTTGCATTTTATCGTTGTCGCGAGTTGTCCGGCAGTTCCCACCTCTGGGTATTCTCGTGAGGCATGTATGCATTCGGCGGGCTCATATAGCCTGGCAGCTCTGGTGGCCTGGCCTCTCCCGACATTTCAACTCGTGCATCCCTTCCATCCATCTCCAAATTTGGACGCCAGCCATCGCCCGACATTTCATGTTGTCCTGCCACCTGAATCGGCGGACTAGGTGTCACATCAGGGAAAGGGTGAACCTCGCGACCAGAAAGCTCGCGTTGAACACCGACACCGGATAGTTCATTGGTCTTGGACAAGGAAGAAACCGAGGAGATCGTAGAAGCGCCCACAGGCTTTCTCTGTAGGGTATCCTTTCTTTCTGGTGTAGGTGCAGATGCCGGGACGATAGTAGGACTACCACCAGTGGTAACTTCGCTGAGGGGTTGAGTGGGAGGGGAATACTGGGCCCGTTGTCTTCTGCGTCTGATGAACCACCAAGCAAACAGACCAGCAGCTATCAGAGCCACCACGGGGACTGCAACGCCTACACCGATTGCGACAGTAGAGTTACTATCGTCGTCCTTGTCGGCTGATGCTGGAGATCCGTCTGGGTTTACCCAGTAGGTGGAAGTCGCCTGGACAATTACTAGTAGCCAAATAGTTAGCAAGACACTCTCAACTATGGGCATAGGCACAGGCACAGTACCTGAAGCAACAGCAAAGGCACCATCACCATGAGCAGCAGGAACTTACCCCGCGACTTGGATGGGACTGCACCTCCCTCTGTAGTCTGAGTGACAATAGTCATCTGTGTAGAGGTCTCATCGGCGCCTGAGTTGGCCGTTCGACTAGGCCGTGCATCGCTTTTGTTGTCATCGCTATCATTACTATCCGACGTAGGCTCATCAGTTGCCTCAGCTGGATTATACCACTCAGTGGCACCGGGCTGTGTGAAGCCTGCGCCCATACAGTAGGAAGCATAGTAGGACTGCATGGAGCTTAAGTCGCGAGAGCGATCTCCAGCGGAGCACATCGACGTGGCGCACTTGGACATGAAGGCATCGGCATTAGAGGCCAACCTAGACTCCGTAGCGCAGTAGCAGTTGTTGTCATAGGGGTCATCACAGCCCATGGCCTTGCCCATATCGCTCAAGACGGTGTAGTAGAGACATTTGCTGATACAGGTGTGGCCGACATTGTCGAGGTTGGCACTGATGGTGACGCTTTCAAAGTCGGCAGAGAGGACGAAAGGGAGACAGAAGAGCCATAGAGGAAGTAGTGAAAGTAACCGAACCATGGTTACGGTTGTAGAGTCACTAAATAAAAGAGAGGGTATTTAAAATGATAGGGTTAATGACAGCGGTGAGCCTCTTCTTGTGGTCAAGAAGAAGAAGAAGAGCTGTCCAGTGCTGGCAGTTGGGCATCACCAGTATATGAGCTCGAGACAGTCTCTCCATGACTCCTCTATGTATGCGGCATATCCTTACACCCTTCCTCACCTCCTCTGGCCTTTGCCTGTACTCGACGATTTGCCCTAGCCGGAATGAGGTGTAAGTCAAAGATCTGCGTTTATCTCGTACCCGCGAGTGCATGCCACTTGACTTTAATGCCAGGGGTAGAAGCATCCCATTGGCCATTTTCACAAGATAAAGTGACCATGAGATCAGGAACTGCATGAGCTGAAAATGTCGGACGAGTTAAGATGGCCCAATATGCGACTTGAAACCGCCATGTCTGTAAAGCGTCTAGTTGAGTGGGAGAGTGTCCTGAAGACGGCTAGATACAGCGGTTATGACCACGATCAAGACTCGAGAGTGGCTGGTAAGGAAACATGATCAGGAACCACCGGACTATTGGATTGTTTATAACATGGCCGTTGAGATTACCGACTGTTAGATGGAGAAGCCAAGATCGTGGAGAGGGGGGGACTCTGAGGGTAGGGCTGCTTGCATGATTTCTCAACACTTATTGGTTCATGCAGTGACAAGTTCAGTTGCGAGAATGGGTCGGTACTGGAGTAAGGGCTTTAGATTTGCCGGTCTGTAAGGAGTGTTCAGCCGCAGTCAAGGGACGGACCGAGGCGGCCTGGTATTGGTCTTATTTGAGACCTCCGGTGAGCTAGCCATTTAAAGTCCTTGTCGAACTGGACATTCTTATCTACTAGGGTTTCAAGTTCCTACACATACGCACTTGATAGGGCAAAGGAACTCCCATAGAATAAATTTAATAAGAAGAGCTTCCTAGTCTAGGTATTGATAAGAGGGAGAAGTGCCCTGTCAAAAGCCGTTAGCCTGACCTACTGTCAGAAGTGCAGTATACATCTGGACTCCATTTAAGTCTTGAGCAGAGGTTAACATCAAGATTCGCCGTCCATTGCCCGTTGTCTCTACGTTACAACCTTATTATAATAAAGGGTCTTGTGGCGGTCGCGGAGTCAACAAGGGCAAACAGCTCGTCTCGTTGGAATAAGCTCTTTTGAGTTTGGTCATCTCCACTCCATGCGGGGTCAATTCTTTCAGCTACTGTAGGTACTACACACGTGAGTGTCATGTGCCTTAGCTACCTAGTCAACGGGCTGAGGTGGAACGGAATGAAGCAGTAAGCCATCAGAGGAAGTTTCCTAGACCGACAGACTTTACAAACACAAGTACACGCACGCTATGGCAAACTTGGCGACTAAGTCAGCATCGGATGCGAAAAGCTCGGAAACTGAGACCTTGTTACAGGGGTTTCTATTGACAGGTTGTGGCGCAGTAGGTCAGACTGCGGCATTTCTGAGCTTGAACCAACCAAGAGCATCAACTGTGGCAATCGATGTGCCGGAGTCGAGATATTTTTGGATTTCTGCTGATCAGGTACATATGTACTGTCAATGGAGGGGAGGTATTCAAGGTTAACTCCATGCTTCGCTTCACTGAGCAGTTGACGCCGTGCAAACGGCACAATGATAAAGGCTTGGCTAGTCAGCATTGGCGATTGGTTAGATCAAAGACTAGTCACCCGGACGCAACGGTAAGCAGCAAGCTGCAATGCAATGTTGCAGAGAGCCTCGCGCTGCTCGCGCTATTGCTGCTGCTTAAGCGCACGCATTCTCTATGGAGGCTTGAAAAGCGCGAAGCTGGGCTTGGCTGGATCCGTCTGGGCTGGATATTTGGCGGAGGCGCGGCTTGAGGCTAGACTGTTGTAGGAATTGGAGGATCGACCTAAGCTGCGGCTGGGCTGACAGAAAGTCATCGGGCTGAGGGGATAAGACAAAGCTGTAAAAGGATCAGGGTCAGAGTCAGAATTAGGGTCAAAGAGCTATGTCTTTAGCTGTCAGCCTCTTGTATACCTACCTCGTCCTCCCCTTCAACGTTCCTATCTCTAGTCTCTCTCTCTTGCACTTCATCATCTCGCCATTAATTGCAGGCATAACAACACCGACCCCTGCAATTCCTATCCCCACTGGCGGTTCAAGCCGAGCCCCGAACTCAACGTCACTCGCTCGTTATCTTGGCGAATAATATTACTCAGTTCCTCTATCCGTCACTGGGTCAGCGGGCGATCGTCCATCATTATCCCACAAGGGAACCGTCTGAAACACAAAGGCCGTTGCTTCGCGAGTGCCAAGCTAGACCCTCCAATTCCTTGGAAATAACGGAATAACGGAGTCCGCCAAGACAAAGACGTCTTTTAGCAAGACTGTACGCGAATTCAGCTGAGGCAGAGTTGGCCGAGCCACAGAAGGCCAACGCAAACTGTTAGCCACTAGACTTGGAACTGGAGTTGGACTGTCAGTACAGTAGCGCCCGATCCCTGCAACGACGTGCGTCTGCATCTGCGTCTGCGTCTGACATTCATTTTCGTCAGCTTGAAACCGACAATCCTCTTTTTTTTTCTTGTCCTAAGGTCCTCTCGCACACCCCCATTTCAAGCGCTTCAGTGTTGTTTTCTCTCACTTTTTTCTGTGCGTTCGTTTCACAGTATCATTCGTTCTAGGTGCGCGCATTGCATTGCAGAAAAGTGCATCTGTGCATCGTCGCATATCGTTACGCAACGCGGGTCCCTTACCTTGAAACCCGGGGCAACCGCCAGCGCATCCACATCATCCAAAGTCGCAACCTTTTGCGCAACCGCTCCGAAGAGAATACCAACCACATATTCCATATCCTGTATGCGAAGAGCGCCTTGAGTGCGCATAAACAACTGCAATCATGTCGTATAATCGCTTAGGCAAGTCTCCAATCCCTTGTGACCCCTTTGATCATCATCTGGCCCCTTTCTCCCTCAATATGAGACAGACGAGACATACCCCTCCCTACTAAATACCACCACCCCTGCTTGGCCTTTGTGCTTGGAATTGCGACTCGACAATTCTGCTCTGTTTCTTTGTTTCTTCAAGAATCAGAGTTGTATCCGTACTGTCGTGTGCCTTTATTCATGAGATAAAGTTTCCCTGTTGTTGCATCACAATAAACTTGCCTATGTCGACGCGCATTGCCGTGGCAGCCATATCAACTTTATTTACCTGCGCCCCCTTCAACTGCAACACGCTCGGCAACCTTAACAGCTACATACTCAGGACACATGTTCTAACTTCAATCCCGTATAGACGACGACTACTACAATAACGAGATGGACCCACGTTACGGGGCCCAGCCTCATCACCAACATCGAACGCCCTCACCAGGACAGCCGCTTCAACAAGGCTACCAGCTCGATGATAACCCCTTCGACGATGGCCGATATGGACAGTATGGACCTTCTCAACAGCATCTTGCCATGCCATCGGGCCCCGATCCGCATCGATTACCTACTCCCAGTGACCATTTAAACCTCAATGCAGCCGTAAGTCTCCGCTACAAGTATACCTGAGCGTTGTACTTTACAACCTTTCGGGAACTCTGAAGAATCCCGCTGACATGCATTGCAGCAATCCGTTGATAACCTCTCCGGATACACTACCCCCGGCGATTATGCCGTGAACCCCGAAGCGCACCACGATGCCTACTACAACCAGCCCTACGAACCTCGCCCTCTTCCACAACCCTATGATCACGGTTATGATCACGGCCATGATCACGGTTACGACCAGCCCTACGATGAGCCCGACAACCGGCCTATGCTTACTCACCACGAGTCAGATGCCCCCAGCGAGCCATACCAAGATCAACCGCCACCCCAACAAGGTGGCGGGATCAAGCGTTGGAAGACCGTGAAGCAGGTCCTTCTATATCGAGGCAACCTTGTCCTGGATTGCCCTGTTCCTCCGGTTCTTTTGCAACAAAACCCTCACGGCGAGCGTGATGAGTTCACACACATGCGATACTCGGCCGCGACATGCGATCCCAATGATTTCTACGACCACGATTTCACGCTGCGACAAAGGCTCTTCACCAAGCCTCGACACACCGAACTGTTTATTGTTGTGACTATGTACAACGAAGATGATATTCTGTTTGCTCGAACCATGACTGGTGTTTTCAAGAACATCGAGTACATGTGCAACCGCCCCAACAGTAAGACTTGGGGCAAGGACGCCTGGAAGAAGATTGTCGTCTGTGTCGTCAGTGACGGTCGTTCAAAGATCAATCCCAGAACCAAGGCTTTGCTGGCTGGTATGGGTGTTTACCAAGAAGGTATTGCGAAGCAGCAGGTCAACGGAAAGGATGTCACAGCCCATATCTACGAGTACACCACACAAACCCACCTTCAGATCAAGAACGACGTGGTCCAGCTTGTCCACAGACGCCAGCCCGTCCAAATGCTGTTCTGTTTGAAGGAGAAGAACGCCAAGAAGATTAACTCGCATCGATGGTTCTTTACTGCTTTTGGCAGGGTGCTTGACCCCAACATCTGTGTGCTTCTCGACGCTGGTACACGACCCGGTGGAAGCTCGATTTACCATCTCTGGAAGGCCTTCGATCTCGAGCCCATGTGTGGTGGTGCTTGTGGTGAAATCAAGGCCATGTTGGGTACTGGTGGAAAATACCTTTTGAACCCGTTGGTTGCCGCTCAGAACTTTGAGTACAAGATGAGCAATATTCTTGACAAGCCTCTAGAGTCTGCCTTCGGTTTCATCTCTGTGTTGCCCGGTGCATTCTCAGCCTACCGCTATGTTGCCCTTCAGAACGACAAAAACGGGCAGGGACCTCTGGAAAAGTACTTCTTGGGCGAGACGCTCCATGGAGGAAGTGATGCTGGTCTTTTCGAGTCCAACATGTATCTCGCCGAAGATCGTATTCTTTGCTTTGAGCTGGTCACCAAGAGGAACTGTCACTGGATTTTGCAGTACGTCAAGTCGGCCACTGGTGAGACTGATGTTCCCGACACAGTTACAGAACTGGTTCTTCAGCGTCGTCGTTGGTTGAACGGTTCTTTCTTCGCTGCTATCTATGCTATTGTTCACTTCCTCGATTTTCTCCGATCTGATCACACTTTCCTGCGAAAGTTTGCTTTCTTCATTGAATTCATCTTCAACACTATCAACATGATCTTCGCTTGGTTTGCTATTGGTAACTTCTTCCTGGTTTTCAAGATTCTCACAACGAGTTTGGGAGACGATACTCTACTTGGGCGGACCGGAGAGATTTTAGGTGTTGTTTTCACCTGGCTCTACGGTGTATTCTTGATTACTTGCTTTGTTCTCTCTCTGGGCAATCGACCGGCAGGTTCTGGTAAGCTCTACAGTGCCATGTGTTATTTCTGGGCAATCATTATGGTGTAAGTTCAATCTGACTGGTTTCTGCTACCTGATACTAACAGTTGACCAGCTATCTAATGTTTGCTGCGATCTTCATCTCGGTCAAGGCTATTATTGCCGACGTTAATGACGATGACGGCTTTAATGTCTCTGATATTTTCAAGAATAAGGTCTTCTACATGCTCATTATCTCGCTCATGTCGACATACGGTATCTGGCTGATCGCTTCGCTGATCATGTTGGATCCCTGGCACATGGTTACATCATTCGCCCAGTACATGCTTCTTACACCCACCTTCACCAACGTCCTGAACGTGTACGCCTTCTGTAACACGCACGATGTTTCTTGGGGTACCAAGGGTGACGACAAGGTTGAGAAGCTTCCTTCGGTCAACACCAAGGACGGTACTGGAAAGACGGATCTCCCCGATGAAGGCGATTTGAACGCGCAATATCAGCGAGAACTCGCGGTCTTTGCGCAGAAAGAGGTCGTGGTCAAGACTGCCCCCACTCCCAGCCAACTTCAGGAGAAGCAGATGGACTACTACAGAGGTGTTCGTACCGGTGTCGTTCTCATCTGGATGGTTACAAACTTTGGCCTCGCGGCGCTTGTGCTGAGCTCTGCTGGTTTGGACCGAATCAGCGCGAGCAAGAGTGAGGACAAAGAAGCCGATCAGCTAAGCCGATCCAACATCTACATGTCTATCGTACTGTGGAGTGTGGCCGGACTGAGTGCGTTCAAGTTTATCGGAGCCATGTGGTTCCTGGTGGTGCGCATGTTCCGAGGTGTCTAGATTGGAGGCGCAGCATGAACTTTGGCGTGCATGGAACGAAAGCTCGTTTAGCTCTTCACATTATACCCATTTATGACAGCGAGTCCCGGAGGTGGGGACTGAAGTGGTTGGATGAACGTTGCATATGTACTTTGATGTTGATGTTTATGTTGATGTCATGGCTCCTCTGTATGTTTAACGCAGTTGCGGGGGGAACGATACATACCATGGAGGCGTTTGGATTGATTGCCATAGTTTTTATATCCTTAGATGTACAAATGCTAGGATGAATGTTACGATTTGAACTGTCATGATGCTGATTCTCGTAGTGTATTCCTCAAGGTGATGTGGTCATGGTAATGGGGTGTCTCCCTCGGATTCATAAAAGTCCGATCGCGATATCATCAACCCTTCAATTTGAGTATTCAAACTCTTAACACAACAATACTGTAACAATGTCACGCACCCCCTCCCTCTTCAATTGTCTAATACGAACACATCACATCACATCCCGCAAAAAGCTCCAGCGCGTCCGTCGCGCCGCGCAACAGCTCAATGTGGACTGGCTGCTAGTCCGGAGCGGCGGATCGCCGGGCATAATGTTCGCCGAGGCCCGCGACGAAGCTGGACTGACGGAGTGGGTTTCTACGGTGCAAGCGCTACGGTACAAGGACTTTCGGTGCGTTGCGAAGCCGGCGCCAACGGAGGGTGATTTTGTGAAGATAAAGAAGGATGACGTGGTGAAGACGGGGTTTGACGAGACCGAGTCTGTGGCAGTGTTTGCGAAGATGATGGATGAGAAGGGGTTGGGGAGGTGGTGGAAGAGGGGAATGGGGTACGAGGGTGATGGCTGAAGTTTGTGATGAGGACTTTTGGCAGAGGATTCGTCGTTGAGATGATGGCGACGCGTCGTGCCGCGCGGCCTTGGAGGATCATCAACTTATCGAGGCTTTATTGAGAAGCTAATGGAGAAGAGGAAAAGTGAGTTTGTCAGAACGAGTTGGGTATGTTACTAACATGTATTAGGTAGAACTCAAGTCACGGAGTTGGTCGTTCAAGACCATCCTCAGCTGCACTGACTGACGAACATGTGTAACACCATTCTGTGAGGACACAAGTCTTCTCCGACGACACTCGCTGACACCCTGGATTAAAGACATGAAATCTGTGAGATTCAATTGTATTCTATGTATTGGTACATTATAGCAATGCCAAAGTCTATATGGTAACGGCTCAATATTGGTATAATCGTCAAGACATATTGGCAACTACTCGCTCATGAAGCAACGCTACTCTTCCACAACTCCTCTGGATACACCCTCAAACAGTCATTGCACTTCCCACACCCTTCACAGCTTGGCCCCCATTCCCCAGTGAGGGTATTGAACTCCCACGACGTCGGCCTCTTGCCGCATGGCCCAGTCTTCAAGTCGAACCTGTCAGGTCTTGCAAGGAAGTTTCTCCAGTATCCGCCATCGTCTCTGTTCATCAGAGTACAGACATGTACGCCCACCCTACGGCCTGCAGCGATGGCCCTTTGGAAGGCGAGTTGCTCGCGTCCTGCAAAAATTAGGTTTCCGAGTAAGAGTTCTCTTTCTGGCTGTTGGTGCGCCCTCTCGACGTCTTCGAGATACACGACTTTGAGGTTCTCGTACACTCCAGACTCAATGAGATGGACAATCGCCGAATCAAGATAGTCCGACGGTTTGGCCGGGTCCTTTTCATCGATGTGGTCATCTGATCGCCCCCAGATCACCATCGCTTCTACAGTGGATGGAAATGCTCCGAAAACATATTCGCAAAGATCTTCTCGAGTAGGCATCCTATCTTTGGTAGACTGATATAACGCATCCAGTTCTATGTCGCTGGCTGCTACTGTGAGTTGCTTGAGCGCCTTGAAGTTTTCGAGCTCCTCTGGGCGATAGACAGTGCATCTATAACCGTGCAAGCCGGCAGGGTTATAGAGGATTAGGCGCTGCATTGTTTGCGGATTTTTTCTGGCCAGCTGATTCACCATACAGTCTACATCGTCGACATGCTGCCTAGTGGAATCTCGGGCCCTGATGATCATTGTTTCCAGGGCTTTTGGCATATCGAGTAAGCTCTGTCTCAGCTTGTATGGCAGACCAGATAGACTGTCAAGGAAGAGGCGCTTAACGTTCGAGGCGCGCACAGGGAAGTCATACTCGATTACAGGGGAATAGTCGTCCTCGTCATCGACTTCATCAACCTCGGTAAGGTCGCTGTAGTAGACACTCTCAATCTTGGGGATTTCCAGCAGCGCTGCAAGATCGTAAGGATTTCGTTTGACATCTGCATCTTCGTAAGATGGTAGGCCTGTCCATATGCCAACTGCGACATTGCGTAGGGACTCGAAACCGGGTGGCCATCTCTTGAGCTCTTTACTCCATCTGACTGCCTTTTTGATCCATTGGAGACTGGTATGTGGATCGGAGCCTCGTTTGACGAATTTGATGCTATGGAGTCGAGGACAAGAGGCGATGAGAAGCAATTTGAGAAATCCATCATGGCCTGACTCAAGGTTCTGACGGATCTCGTCAAAGGCGTCACCAAAGAACACCCACAGGTCGTTTGCTGCTTGGATGCATCTTTGTATCTCTCTTTCGTCCAATCTCGACCTTGTGGGTGTCTCCTCGGCGAGGTGATACATTCCAGGTAGCTTGGGTTCCCAGGGTCGCCAGTCTTCCCAGCTTTGCCGACTACCCCAGAACTCCAACTCACGCACATGCCACCTCTCAACCCTGGCCGTCGCCGTGTCACTCAGTAGGTCAATAACGGTCTCTGGCGAGAGATCTGATATGACTTTGTACTTTGCGTGAGCGGCGCTATGTTGGTCAAGAACCGGTTGGAATAGGCGGTGTAGGGTAGTACAAGTGAGAGCGACATCACGATATGATGATGGGGAGGCATAGCTGATAATCCGGAGAAGGAGCTCTGTGGAAAGACGAAGTAGAGGGCACCCTGGGTTAACTGTCATGATGCAGGTAATTTGTTTTCTCATGAACGAGTTTGTGTCATGAAACCGGATTGATAGAATCGGGATATTTAAACCATGGTCGTAGGATGCTATTGCTGGCTAGTTTGCCGTGCAATAATTCACGATGGATAGAACACAACAAAACGGGAAAATGCCGGGAGACTAGACCCGCGAAGGGAGAAATCGGCCAGGGTTTGTATCCAAGATCGTCAAGTCAATAGTATATGTGTATTGTCACATCTTTTACCAACCCTTAGTCGTTCGCTTAGAGTCCAGGCATCAACCTACAACGTGCTTCGGTTGGAAGCGATCTACAAACATATTGCGGAGTTCCTTTGCATCAAAACAGAATACGATTAATGAAATACACTTTTAGGATCTCACGGCATGGCGGTCAAGAGTTGGAGAACATAACCCATTAATTATATTAACCTGAAGCAGTGCAGTAGGTAGTCTGCACGGGATATCATGCAAAATGCAAACTCGTTCTATCTATCATTTGTACATCGAAACAATTCCATAGCCTCCATAGTACATCTTGTATTCCTCAATCAGAACTCAAACAGTTTATGCGGCAACCATGAAGCCAGCAATACCGGCAGCAGCGATAGCGGCAACCATGGAGGCGATACGGGAAGCAGCGGCGTTCTCATCCTTGGTGTCGGGGTCGTCGGAGCTGGAGCCGGAGCCACTGGATGGAGCAGGGGTAGCGAAGGTCTCAAGGGCAGTCTCGAGCAGAACAGTCCTGGTGCCGTTGGAAGCAGTGAAGTAGATGGTACCAGGTGTAGGGCAGGCGGTCGCAGAAGCCTCCTCAGAAGCCTTCTTGAGCTCGTCCTCATCAAGACAGTCCTCGGCCAACTGCTCGATATCCTTTTCATTCTTGGAAGCCCACTCAATGATCTCAGTTACGTAACTCATAACGTCTGAGGATAGAGATGCAGGAGCCTCAAGAGTACAAGCCTCGGTAATCTCGGCGGCGAGGAAATAGGACTGAACAGCACGGTTGGTGGGAGTGGGTGCGGCCTTCAGGATGGACAGGGCGGAGCTTTGGCATTCCTCCTTGTCCTTGTCGGCGCGGGCAAAGATGGCACTGACGTCGCGCTTGTTGGGAGTGAAGCTGGGGATATGCTTGCCGACGTGAAGAGTGTCGAAGATGTGGACGACATCGACATGCTCAACCTCAGCGGCAGAAACAGTGGTAGCGGCCGCAGCGGCGAGGATAGGAAGGTACTTGGTCTGCATGTTGGCAATTTGTGTTTGTTCGTAAGAGACAGTGAACGATGTAGTTTAGAGAATGTTGTTAAGATAGTTTTGGCCAGGCAACTTGGGGTCCAAGACCTTCTTATATAGATGGATGCTCACGATGAAATGATTCGAGACCTTGCCGCTTAACGTACCATACTTCTTCTTGGCCCATGCCAGGCGTTCGTCGAAGGAGTCACTAGGCACCGTAAGGGAAATTCGTGAGGCACAGCTGGGAACCCATACGTGGGTGCATCCAATGAGAATAACGCATACATCTTGGCGAAGAAATAGGAGGATTTTACCCCTGCGTCTTGGCTGACAAGGCTGAGTATGTTGATCGTGCCCACGAAGCGGAGAGTGTTGGTCTCCACTGTGATGTTTATTCTCCATAAACTAGATCAATGCGTTGGCCGTGCGAAGCAACAAATGCCTCTCTGGTAACCTTCAACCAACGCCTTCTTCCTGATCATATCAGCTAGAGGACTTGTCGTAGGTATCCTCATGAAACAGCTTGACACACCGCTCGTCGCATACCACGTAGTAAGAAGCAGGAGATATCAGAGCTAAAATTAACTTTTAAGTGACACACTAGCTGCCCTGCAAGGCTCAAGAGGCACAGCAGGTCTATCATACCGAATCGCTTAACGGGAAAGGCTTCAACTCTATTCGTTTATTTTCCTAATTTGCCGGCCATTTCCTAATTCAGACAGCGGACACTGCATGGAGCCCAACAACAACTCTCCATATGTAAAGCCCTGGAATGATTTCACTTCCACAGCCCCCCAACTGTTGGTCAGTCTGGAGAATAGACTCTGAGGGTCACGTAGTCATAGACAACGGATCAGAAGTGATATCAATATTCTGATGTGGCAAATATACGAGCGGAAATGCGAAATTCGCCCTGGACGCCCGTGGGCTCTAACACTGCCATGCAGATCTGCTGTGACGTTTAAACATGTGCCGTGCATAGCCTGCTGTGCGACCATGACTTCATTAAATACATGCCAAGCAGGCCCAGCTCTTCTAGATCGCCTCTCGAAACGAGGGATTTCCACCTAGCCATCAAAGTCATAAGGCAACAATCTTGGCGTCAGGGAAATGAATTCCGATTAACCGTCCGGGGGTGACACCCAAGACTCTCTACCCACTGGAAGGAGCAATTACTTGGCGGTGGAACCACGCGCGAGAAAAAAGCGACGAATCGAGTCACCTGCGCGAGAGTCGCGAGTACACCACCAAAAAATGAATACGAGATGACCAAGAGTTCAGATTGCTCGGTGTGAGTGCTTTTAATGCGTAATCTGGGAATCGAACCCAGGGCTCCCCGACGTTGCTCGAATGGCAACGGAGAATTTTACCACTAAACCAATTACGCTGTTGAATTGTTGAGATTCAAGCGACTGAAATTCCCATTTTGTTGTTTACTCGGGTTGGCTTCTTGCTTGGTCTCTGGTGTGGGTACCTACCGCCCCGTGATTGGCCGAGCGTAGCCCCCCTTATGCAATGCACTACGGTATATGATTGGCTTGTCAACCGTATCTCTTTGACCGAAAAATAAGGCCTTTCTGGCATGGTGGAACTATATTATAACAAATAAGAAAGATAAAGTAAGTAATAGCTTGAAAGTGGCTTGTTAATTTTAATATGAGGTGTTGACAAAGTCTTGTAGAGGGAGTTATAGCTGATCCCACGGGAACACTAAGGGATTGTAACAAGTGTTAGAGGTTACTACAGACAATAAATTGTTTTACTTTGTTTACGAAAAGGCACACCCTTCCCTGAGCATCATATGAAGACATGGCAACTATAACCTTGACGACCCAAATACTTAATTGTAGACTCGGGTGCTCCGAGTCATCTGATTGGCTCACAGCATTCGGCGCATACTCCGATGAGCGAGCCAGTCATAGCGCGACACTGCGGTTTCGTCACTATCTGAGCCTTTCTTTGTGCCATTGCTCCTTTCATCGTTGCTTAGTTCCGCTCTATATTGTGTTTATCTCTTGGTTTGACCCGAACTCGAGAAGCCTCCACCTCACGCTTTACGCGCGTCACCGTTCAGCAAATAGTCAAACAGACCTCTATGTGATAATGGCACCCACAGTTGGAGGCCAACGTGCTTGCTATGTATTATTGACAAAACCTCAACATTCCTTGTACCATCTTACTCACATCTATCAGCGCAACCCAAAGTTCTACAATAGATCAGGCATGCCGTTGCATCGTGTGGAGAAGGAGAAGTCGCAACACTGCCCAGACAGGGAAATGCATGTCATGAGAGAGGAAATTAAGGAGCTAGAGGCTAAAATCAGAATGCATCGAGTCATATCTGAAGTATTGCACGAGGGGGCCTGGGACAATGCGATTGCTCTGGTAGAGCGTATTAGGGCCGGCCAAAGTCTCGAGACAGTATTTCGCGCGGCTAGTCAGCAACGAAAAAAGAGTTCAGGTTAAAGTCAAATTCAGGGTGTTTTTTTTTATCCGTACGAATTACAAGACCAGGTTAATTGAAACCACTTATCAAGCTAACCTCTACGAGGGTTACAGCAACTTACGATAGAAACCACTTATCAAAATTCATTTGTCATGAGGCTGCTGAGCCATGGTCTACAGTTCTTTCTTGAGTAGAACAGCCGGAAGCAAGTCATACCGATTCAAGATAAGAAAAGCTAATCCATTGTATCGTTATATTAATGGGACCTAAGCATTAAATATCGCATATGTGATTCAGTATTCAACCCTTCCCACATCGCAACCTGGCAATTACCTATTTATATAATCTTCGTCTTGCTTATAGGCAAGTTGAGTTTTCGACACCAGCAAACATGTTTCCCTCATGTTCATTGTTATCCCATACGCCTTGCGTAGCAGCCTTGTAAGCTTAGAAACATAGATTCTTAAACATAGAGCCTGTGACCAAACTTGTATGAGTTTAGACTCAAGTTTGGTATGAAGTGCATTTGTCACAAATGGCGCACTTGATATCCTAATTCTTGTGACACTCTCAGTTTCCCAGGCTGACTGCAGTTTAGGCAGCATTGACCATCCCATAAAATGACTGAATGGTAGTACAAAGTAAATTCTCAGTCTCATATCACATTCAAAGGCCCTTGCTACATCAACCTACATCTACCCTCAGCACCTTCAGCGTATGTCTACAGTCTTGCCTCAACCCCGGCCGAAAGAGAATCTTGTGGCCATGTTCTCGCCTATGAAGACCCCCGAAACTAGTTATGCAAGCTCTCTAGAGTCTCGTACTATTTCCCTACCGGGCTCTATTTCACCCCAAGACATCGACTATATGCACCGGAGTCCCTCACCGCCGGCCAACCTCGTCTCGGGAAGATTCTCGATGAATGATGAACAAGAGACTTTCTCAGAATATGTCGACGACCGCCATAAGCTCTTTCTATATGGGGTCCATCTACTCGACCCTTTCACGGCCTCTTTGCGTATCCCCAGCGCTGTATCAGTCCTTCTTGAACGATTCCGGAGGGATGGACACGAAATACCTGAGTCGGCCAAGCAAGGGATCCAGGACAATTCCGACCTACACAAGCTCTGGGAAGCAGCTTCTTGGGAAGAAGTTCGCGATAATCTACTCTTCATTGGACCAAGTTTTGGTTTGGTTAATGGGGACTACAGGCTGAATCACAAGGGCAACGAGGAAATGTACATGCATTTGATGCGTGACACGGCAAATCTTGTGTTTCCAGAAGCCCCAACTCCCGACATTCTCTATGGATATTCAAGAGGGTCTCTTGACCAACCTGACACACCTCATTTTTCAAGCTGGATCATCGATGAAGGGAAAGCCACATCCTCCGACTTATTCTATCCTTTCCTAATAGTCAAGATGCAAGGCCACGGCGCCAAATCCAGCGGGTGCATGCATAAGGCGACAAATGAGTGTATGGTTGCGTCATCAATCTGTGTCAGAATGGTAGACAAGCTCAACCAACGTCTAGCTGAGCGTCGCGGACAGTTAAAACAGCTGAATGGTGCTGTGTTCAGTATTGCCCTGAACGGTGCAGTGGCCCGCGTCTACGTCACATTTGCATGGGATGAGAGTATGGACCATATGTGCAAGGTCGGTAGCTTCTTGTTAGAGGACCCCGAGCACCACTGGAAGCTGTATAAGCTCATACGAAACATCGTTAAGTGGGGGTATGAAGAACGACGCCGGCAGATCATTGATGCCATTAGCACCATTCGACTAAAAGGTCCTCGCTGGTACCCACGTTATGAGTAAGAGAAAATGTTTACAAGAGTATGGACAGATACGGTTAAGACATTGATATTGCCGAGGATCTTGGGTTGATTTTGGAAAGAAGAATTAGGACTTTACGCGAAATCTCTCTTAGATAGATAAACATCTACATTGATATGTTAATAAGAATCTGTTACCTAACGAACACCGTAGCAACCGGAATGGTATCAACTAAGGCATGAAACCCAAGATGAAGTGTCCATCCGCCGTCGAAAGTTCTAGACTATGAATATCCTTTTTGAGTGTCCCCATTATATTCTAACATGGTAAAAGCTGGGCCTATGCTGCCCTCGCGGGGTTTCGTAGCTATTACAGCACCGGAGTGTGGTAGGGCCAGGGAAAGCGAGGAGCCGAGGTTCATTGTGCTTTCGGAAGAACCTGCCGGTCAATGATTGCCTGATTTCAAGATAAGTCACCCAATCTACCCAATCTCACTTAGGAGTTTTGTAAGAGCTTTCTATGCTGAATCACTATGGGACACTTTTGTGAACACCAGGTATTTAGAGCAAGCTGAGAAATCTACTGAGGGCTTGTGAAAAGCTACATATGAGAATGGGCATTCTTCTCCAAATATTCCGAACCAAATAACCAGCATACCATCTCGTGGAGAGCCCAATCAAACAGGACTGGGTTTCGCCAGGGACTCCATAGCCACATTGGGGATGCCCGACTTGGAACCCAGCTCCGCACAGACTTTTAGAACATGCCGATGTATCATGCGCGCCGCGGTATCGGCGTCCAGCTCAGTGAGGTCAAGCTCCATCTGTAAGGGGTCCTTTGGCGACTGGTATACCACCGAATTGTCACGGAAGTGCGTCACTAGCTCCGCATCCGTCAGCTTGCCATTCCGTGACCGCTCTGAGGACGCCAGCCGGCGTAGATTCTCTTCCTTGCTGCAGGTGACGATAACGGGGATGAAGATACAACCACGGCGCGCCACCATGGCGTGATACTCGGCCATGACGGCGCTACCGATATCGCTATCGGACTGGAAGTCAGTGAAGACGAAGATAGAGTCGAAGGTGTCACGAGACGTCGCCAGCGTATCGAAGACGGCGGTCCGGATCGCTTGTCGTAGGGGCTGATAATCGGCGCTGGAGCGCGGCAGGACGGCGCCGGCTGGGTCGATGAGCAGGTGGTTGTGGACGAGTTTGCCATTGTATGGCGCGAGTAGAGCGACGAGCTTGCGGGCGATGGTGAGCTTGCCTATGCCAGGGTAGCCGTTGAGGTGGATGACGGGGAAAGGCATTGCGCTAGACTTGCTGGCTGTTAGTCACATGATTTTGGAGGGAGGAGAGGAGGCCCAGAATGCGTTTTTACCTTGGCACTCGTCTACTGGTCGCAGGTTGAGGTTTGTTGACAAGAATGTGCTGTTGACTTGTTGATGGCAGCTCAGTTGGCGTCACCTCTTCGTGGTGTGTAATGTGGAGGCAGGAGGAAAGATGCGGGAAGGCGGGTGTGAGTCAGTGGCCTCGTAGAAAAACTGTGTTCTTTGAAATTCAAAACTTATTTCTGCGACACAACACACCCAAAGATTGATTCAAGGGCCTATCTAGGCAGGTCACCATGAACCGTAAGATGATGATCAGATGCATGCGCTGCTGCCAGCTGGGTTCCTTGTCTTGCACACTGGAGCCATGGATTTGTGGGAAACGGATCAACTGCCTAATCATGCGGTTAGTCAACAACGAAATAGGGGTTCGTATTGAAACGACATAAAGGGTCTTCTTTTAGTTGTCACGACTTGTCAAAAACTACATAGTGTGATGTCATGATGTATAGAGACATCCAAGTCCAAGTCCCGGTTTAATTATTGCCAGGCGAGCTGCGTTGCTTATTCTAAGTAATACAGAGACAACAGTGCCAACTACTTTGTTCTTCGCATACGGGTAGGTGATGTAAAGTCTAACAACAGAAAGGCCAAGATGAAACAGTAGTCTGTGACAGAAGGAAATAAAATGATAGAAAAAGAAATCTTTGACATCGGTACTTCCAAAACAGCAACATGCTACACTTGCTTAGGTAGCCAGTTGGATCTGCAATTTACCACCCATAACCTGATAAACCAGCACTTCCTTTCACTTTAGACTTGTTACTGCTTCCTGTCTAAGCACCATCGCTTCTCTTTATCATGTAGGTAAGCAAACATATGCACAAATGGGTCACACGGCAGCTATATACGCAGCACAGAAAGTGATCTAGCCCCCGCGCACAAAGGTAAGCTCTTTCATTGCAAAGCCCAATGAAAGTTAGTGAGTCCTCATGTTTGCATGGATAGCGGGAATTTCTACCCTTACTTACCCCTGACTACATACCAGCGTTGCTGAAAGAGACAGAACCACTTTTAAATGTTGTTTCTAACCGACAGTATAAGCATATAGGCGCCTTCTTTGTATACATAGGTTTCAAAGACATTGTTGTTGAATGGTGCAACTAACGTGAAAGACAACTCACTTCTCTATCAGCTATTCATTTTTTATACTTGATAGTATAAATACTCTCGCCCATGAAAATCATTTATCGTATGCTATCACCTCTCAACTACTCAAGCTATTTATTGTTGAGCGATCCTTCGACCTTACTTTACCTGACAGAGCATCACCCTCATACCGCCGCGACCATCAAAAGCTCCTCATTTACAGACAAATCTCCCATTTCCTTTCCGTAAGGAAGCTCTACCCCAAGTTGTCGCCCCAGATTTACTCAACAAACCACCTCGTCGCTAGTCAACCTCGTACTTGAAGGTTCAACATGCTCAATAGAACAGATGTTCTAGTCGTGAAGAATGACGGTTCCGAGCAGCGTATTCGTCTTCTCCACTCTTTGCCAGCTTCCGAACAAATGCCAATAGCAATTTCACGATTTGTCGCCGAGATTCGGAAAACTGAGGCAGAATACTCCGACGATGTTGAGTTTTGGGTCTGGCTTAACATGCACTGGGAACAGGCCTCGTTCGAAAGCGTTTACGAATGGTTCCGGGAGACTATCGTTCTTGGTTCTTATGATTGCTACGCCGCGCACGACGATTTGGACATGGAAGTGGTCAAAAACTTAATGCGAGACAGCAATGGCCGTCTTGACCAAGTTGTAATACCCTATCCTTCAATCACATGCGGATACCATCCTGATGATTTCGGACCCATCAGCCCTTCCGATCTGCCAGGATGGGTTACCTGCGAAGCAAAAGGTTTCGGCCATGAAGAGATATTCTATCCTTTTTTGCTTTTTAGGATGGCCGGCCATGGCGGAAGTGAATGCGAATGCCTGTACACCGCAACGGATGAATGTATGGTGGCTTCTTCCTTCTTTGTGGAAAAGGTGAACAAGTTGAACAAACGTCTCGCCGAGCGCAGCAGCAATGGGCAGTTCCAAGTATTGAATAGCGCCGTGTTCAGCATCGTCATCACCGGCGTAGCCGCACGTGTCTACATTACCCACGCATGGGACGAGAACACTGATTATATGTACGCAATCGCCAGTTTCTTGCTGGAGGACCCCGAACACAACAAGAGATTCCGCGGGCTGATTCAAAGTATCTGCAAATGGGGTACTACGGAACGGCTTCAGGGAATAATCAACGCTATTAGTGCGATTGAAAAGAGTGGCCCACGATGGTATCCGCGATACGACTAAACTTGAAATTTACTTGGTTGAAAGAGCGAGCATTGCCCCCTTACCAGCTCGAACTAGCAACACATCGAGCAGTCACTGGTCAGAGAGCTCAGGGGTTGTTTTGTAGGGCGGCGTTTCCTTGATCTGTTATCCCGGTTTTGGGTTATTCAGTGTGTTCAGTTATGGTTCCGGAGGAAATGATAGTTCATATTTGTCTGGTTTAGAGAGTCTTGATCATAGCGTCATGTTGCCTTTTGAAGAAACACATCTCAAGTCGACATAGCCATGCTAATTTTGTGCTTGTACCAGATTCCGGTACCCGTTTGCATAATTATACCCCTGGCAGTCCCTCATGAAAGTGTCTGCTTGCACTTCGCTTAAGTCCTTGCTGCACGTGTCTCGTTACAAGCTCAAATACCATAATCAGACTACCCCGGCTCTATCCAATAGGCTTTCATAATTTCAGTGGCTAAGGGGAGGACGTACATTTGTGCTTGCGACGCCGTGTTTTCTTAAAATGGAGAGAATGCCCGTATAGTTAACAGAGCAATATTATGCAAAAATACAAACCTACAGTTAGGGTTGAGTCGATGTACATGGTCAAGATTATTCCATCAACTCGTCACGTCTACAGTGCGCTCAACGACTTAACTACCCCAGTGAGTTCAATACTGGAACATGGGTTTTCTCAACGAATGCTCCTGTGATTTATTGCTAACGAGTGCCACAATAGTGTTATTTGACAGTGCAAAATTATTGACGGAGTGAATGATAACACATTATACAAGAATAATACCGCGAGTGCCGCCAATACATCAGTTCGCAGACATGCTTGGTTCTCCCTTTCTACAAACTCAGCCTCTTTAAGAACCAATCGCAACATTTCATTTGGCTAAAGTGACCTAGTGCTTATTCTAGTCGTTGGCATCGTTCCACTCGGAGCCCGACGAAACCCCGAGGGCTGACTATGCATAAGCGATCTGTAGTGTCCAACATATTGATAAGCCTGCCACTTCCTCATTATTTAAAAACATAAGCTGACATCTACTCCCGAGCTACAACCCCCATAATTACTAACTCCTATACTCAACAACTCTCTATTCCTTGAAATGACGTCCCAAGAAAAGATCACCCAGTCTCAGAGCAAGAGTCTCCCTTTTCCTGAGTACTTCTCTGCACTAGCCGCAAACTACGCCCAGCAAACTGGAAACAGCACACGAACTGTCTTTGAATTATCCTTTGACGACGTCCAAGCAGTCAGCCCCTTCACCAAAGACTCAGTAGTTCACGACAATGCCGCTGGCCCAGGAACAGCGACTTCAGTCATTGTGGATAAACTCTCGGCTGATGAGTTGCCCAAGATCTTAGTGACCGACAACGTGCCTCCCATGGTTCAAGGAGCCAAAGACACTTTTGCTTCTTGGTCGCAGATCGAGACAAAAGTCCTAGACTCACTCAACTTGGAGGGTATTCCTGACGAGCATTTCACGCACAGCATTCTCAACTTCAGCGTCTTTACCTTTTCCGATCCCGTCAAGGGTCTGCAGGAGATTCACCGTACGCTCAAGCCAGGCGGTTTAGCCGCTCTCACGTGCTGGAAGCGCTTTGGTGTTAGCAAGACTATTCATGCTGCTCAAGCCATTGTGCGACCTGATCTTCCTCCCATGAAGCTGCCTCATCCTGAGTTTTTCCAAGAAGGTGTTTTGGAGAAGACGGCAGTCGACGCGGGTTTTGACTCGTCAAAGTTCAAGATCGTGGAAAAGAGCGTTGTTGTCAGTGGCCCGGAACTGGACGATGGCTTGAAGAAGTTTATGCTGGGGGATTTCATGCGTCCTGCTCGTGCTGGATGGACGGATGAGGAGGAGGGTAGGTGGCCGGAGGCTATCGATAAGGCACTGGAGAAAGAGGTTGAGGCGTATGGGGGAGTCAAGTTTGAGAGTTGGATTCTTCTAGCTCAGAAATAACTCGTTTTAGCAGATCGCGTTTTCCAACATAGTCAGATAAAGCTAAACCTAGTCTTAGTAATGCTTAGAGTGAAATATCCAGCCCCATCTCTTTAGACAACCATCCGATCGCGAAGCACGATACTCACTACCAGCTCGCCGTGATTGATGTTGAAGGTTGTTTTAGGGTATATTTTGACTTTCCCTGAGCGGACAGCATTCTCCCATATCGTATTTGAGCGATAGAAATCATCCTGACACCCAAGAATAGCCAGATGGGACCTGATACCCTCGATGTCATCCTTCCTCACTATCCATCCTAGCGTTAATGCAGGCAAACTTCTCAAATATGGAGTACTTTCAAAAGTCATCTTGGCATAAAAAACATCATCGTGAGATGGAAAGAAGGCAAATGCCTCTTCGTCCCAGCTCTTTGAGCCGGAGACCTCGAGGACCGTAAATGACATGTTCTCTGTGGCACAGCCCAGAACAACTTTGTATGGTTTTTGTTTGACATAGACTGGCGATTTATGATCGATAGAGTGCTGAACGTAGACGTGAGTGGGCTTAGTAGATAGTGTATCAAGCGTCTCAGGCCCATAATGAAGACGCTCCTTTGCAGTATCGACACGAGCAAACTGGCCCCATTCGTCTAATCTTGCCAGTTTGATGGCAAACCAATGATCTTTACTAAGATGCAAAGTGTGGCTCACATCCAAGATGGCATAGAACTCATCAGGTGAATTCCTGCTTTCGATCAAACGGACCTGTAAGTGCAAACCCTTGTTTGTCACCTCGTAGGGCATTTCGACCTTATTAGATGTCAAAGCCTGGTAATAATAGCCGCCGAAGTTTCTCGGGGATGGTGCTAGGAGGCCGCTGAACGTAGGTACTGGTGAGCTTGCCCTTGACCGCCATGCGAAAAGTGTATGATCTGGTTGCTTTCTGATAATTTCCTCCTGAAGCCGTATAAAGGCATTCTTGCCTTCACCGTAGAGAAGTGGCATATGAACGTCGAATATTCCTAGTAAGCAGTAGGCTTGATCCTCAAGGCGGGTTGTTTCTCGCCATGATGCCCAGGACATTCTGGTGGCAGCTGAGAAGGACCAAATATCTCCCATCGAGAAGACCGCACTGGGTATTCCGGTAATTTCAGCGACCTGGCTGGAAATGTTGGTTATTTTCTCCGCCTCAGGTTTCTCGGCTGTCGCTGCTGTTGCGCCCCGAAAGAAACCGTTGATTTGGCGTTCTCTATGCCGGTTCCTGGATATCTCTCCGATCCACGACCAATGCTTATCAAAGAATTCGCGATCTCGGGGAGCGATGAGTTCTTGCAACGTCCATCCACGACTGAACCAGCGTGAGTTTTTGAAAGATTCGTCCAAGACGTCTGTTCCATCCACATCTTCAAGGTAGATGTAGCAGACTGCCGAGTTTCGATACCAAGAAAACATCGAGTTGATAGCTTCTGAAAGCTCTGCACTACTCGATTTGTCGATGCAGCAGGTATCTACCCAGCAGTACTCGAGTCCGTCTCTTTGAGCTTGTTTGGCGCATAACTCGATTTTTTTGAAGCCTTTTTTGAGCTTCACTTCTGGTGAAAGGTTGTGCATCTCCTGAAATAATACTTCATCACAGGCATGACCCCATGTATGTGATAAGATTGCATATTCAGGGATGTTGCTATAAAAGTCTTCGAGTTTCAGGGTCAGTGCGTTAATGAGATACATCTTATAGTAAGTTGAGTAATGAATGGGAGACGCTGGTGCAAGAGGGAAAACGAGGGGCGTCAGCATGCTATTAGCCGAATAATGCATGCTAGCTATCGTGGCTATGCCGCCCTATAATTGGCTGCAAAACAGAAATGGGCAGGCAAGACAGTACATTGGCATAGAAAGCCTCAGCATCGCATTAAATCAAGTAAAAGTAAAGTTATCTCAAATTTAAAAGGAATAAAGAAGTAATTCCTTTCAATAGGCCCTAGATCGACGATAATACAGAGTTTGCATTTCAACCAACATATACACGCTTCACTTATGAATTCCTTTAACTGGCAATCCTGGAATGGAAAAGTAATGATTTAGAGTATTAAATATCTGAGTCTAGTAAACTATCGTGTTTGAGAACCGAAACGGTAGTTGTTGTCTTGTCGAGATGAAAAGAAAGATGTTGGATTGTTGGAACCCGCTTGAGCAGAGACCAGCGACGACGTTGCCGATAAAAGGCCATGTGTTGAGCATGTGCTCATCGTAGAGGGACTGAATGAAGTCTTCTACTTCTTGACGGCACAGCTCCATTTTGTGTCAGAGAGTCCAGGAGTGGTAGTAACGGCAACCTTGCGGTCGTAGAGCTGGCAGTTGGGCTGGGCAACTCCGTGCAGAGCATAGGTGCACCAAGATCGGGCAGTGCACAGCTTGACACAAGCCTCCATAGTGTTGACGTTCTTGTGGATTTCCTTCTGACCAGTCGCGTCGTGGTCTATACTTATGTTAGTTTTGCAATTATATCCTCAACCGTGGTAAGTTTGCTTACATCGAGCGCACCAGAACCTGTACTCCTTTCCGTCAACGGTTCCATACAGAGTGTGCTTGCTGGGGCCTGAAGACCATGTTAGTCTCACAAGGTTCTGAGCAGAATGGATCTGCTTCTACTTACAGCTAGAAGCGAGCATGTCCTTGAGAAGAGCCGAGTCGGCCTTGCCAGTGGCAGACTCTGCCTGGCTGGCTACCAACTGAGCCTGAGTGGCAGCCAGATCAGCCCTCAAGTCAGCCTCTCGCTGAAGACAGTCGGCCTTCTCGCCCTCGCAATCAAGCGCAAAGGGATCCTCCGCATCCACCGCAAAAGGATCTTCTACCTCCTCTTCGACCTTCTGCATGTAAGTAGTTCCGGCACTGGGGAGGTCCTTGCCACCCTCCTTGCCAACGACGCATCGCTTGGTAGGAGGGTGGTAGGTAGAGATAGAGACACCAGCATCTCTGGCGAGAGCTGCGCACTCGGTCGCCGAGCTAATGCCGTTGGAAACATCTCCCTGACGGTAGATGCCGCACTTGTACTCGACAGTGTAGCCGGGGCTGATTTCCTCACGGGTACCCTCGACACACTCAGCGCGAGCCTGAGTAGCACTCAGTAGGGCGGTCAGGAGGTAAGCAGCAGAGGCCTTCATATTGAGAGTGGTTAGAAAAAGATGTAAAGTAGATAAAGTTTCAAGGAGTGACTGTTAAACAAAAGAAGAAGTTGAGAGTGTTGATAAAAGACTTGTGAAGAAGTTGTTGTTGGTGATGATAAGAATTTCGAGATTTGATGCGAGAATGGGGAGCTTTAAATACTTTTCCAAGCTCATATCTGCTCCTTGTGTCCCTTCTTCATCGGCATTGCACCTCGGACTCGTATCTCTCCATAGCTTCTTTTCCCTTCACATCCAAAACTTCTCAAGGCATCAAGGTATTGGCCACCGTGAGTGGCGTTTCCGGCATACTCTTCGGAGGATCGGGTGGAATTAGGATCAGCCCGCTGTGTAAAACATCTCTGGCCAATACCTTCTGCATTCTATGATTCGAAGATCTGCCTCAACTAGTCGTGAGACCCAGTCCATGATCCAGATTTGCCCAAGGGGGGCCCCAGAAGTCGATCAATTGCCATGCACGGCACTGAATAGCTACAGCCTACTGTTAAGTGAACCCTGCATCAGTTGATTAGTATTCTGTGAAGGCCATAAAGTTAGCACTCTAGACCTGGCATCTCTTACAGAAATATCTACAACATTCAAGTAGATATTTCCTGTTGGTCTAGCACTGTTGAGGCATTCACTACTCCTTCTCTTGTCTTTGGATATTTCGGCTAGACAACCCTAGCGTGCGATGTTCCGAACCCCGCTTTAGTGGCTTGTAAACTTTTGATGAGAAGTAGCGACAATGTGTTAGATCACTGTCTGGAAAGTCTCTCCTCACCCTTCTGATAAACACCAGGATGGTAAATTCCGACAGCCTGTACCAAGGCTTGACTCAGTGCCACTTGGGGTGGACCTCTCCACAGCTGCAGGCAGTCATGCTGCTAGATTGCAATGTCTGATCATGTCCCTTGCTTGTTGACCAATTACAAGATCGAAGTCAACCTGGGGGCAATTTCAAGCTGAACAAAATCAACATTGGGCATGTCTCGGTATAAGACCCGCGTTCTTTCGGGCATGACCCTAGTTATCCAAAATATGCCGCTTCCAACTATGCTGTCGCTGTCCATCAGTCTGAGATAGTCCCCAGCCACTGACACAGCAGCGGGACAGATTGTCTATCAATCCCCCTTGCTATACGCGTCTCAAGTGTCTGGTTGGCTGGAACACGTAAGCAGTGCCAAAGATCACAGCTCAAGGGATTTAAAGACTATTGCTGCATAACTAGTCGCATCGGCAATCGTAAATGTGGCTCGCCGTCCCGGCCCGCTGGCAGCTTATAGGCTGCAAATCATCCGCAACATTCCGCCAAGTCCACTAATGTCTCTCTACACTCCTCAAGGCGCCCTAGTATATCAGCTGCGTACACCAGGACTACATATCGTCATTGACAACATGCACTGGAAGAGAAGTATCTCAGTTAACATATCTAAGAACCCAAGGCGCTTTGATGTAATGCAGTGGCTGGCCCGCATAAATGATTGTTTATCAAACCCCAAAGACCCTTTGGAGGGGCTTTGAGACGCGTCAAATAATGATGATTAAGGCGCGGGGACACGGAACTGCCTGTGTTCTGTTTCAGCACAGCTTTATCGCTTTGTCAATCTTTGCCGTTTGGCAAGAATTGTGGTCGCGAAGACCCTTATAAGCCAAAGAAGGGTATTTTGACCGAATCAACAGAATCATGTCTAAGCCACAACTGATGTAAATCCGAGATACAGTCCATAAGTAGTTCTCACCTAAACTGATATTCAAGGATGTATATTTCATTAGCAGAACTTGTCTTTAAACGGAAAACTCGATAATTAATCTGCTGTGTCCGGCTGATATGGTTTGATACACTCCCAGGCGTGGAAGCGAGATACAAACATGTGCCTAAACTTTAGCCCGACATAAATGGGCTTTTTATGCTGTGCATTACCTATAGTGTAATTCTTTTGTCTTGACTAACAGATCTAGCACTAACATTGAAGTCGAAATCAAAAGCTACAGTTTCAAAAGGCAATTATATTATTGCTATCTTCTTTCGCCAGTAGTGGGAATCTCATCGCTTAAACCTCCTTTTTCTCATAGTGGTACATCTTACTGATTTACTGAGGTACTATCACACTAATACAGACTCCATTTTCATGATAACTGAGAGCTGTTTCCTACGAGAAGCTCTGCAATACTTGGTCAAACCCTAATAAGACTACCTATCAACTCACAGATAAGGACCGAGGACTTGCTGGGTATGGTCCCAAATCTTCTTCTCTGCTTTTTCTCGAAGTGCAGGCATGACCTTTGAATTAGGAGTACAGTCGCATTTGTAGTTGACGAGAAACAATCCATTCTCTTGCTTCCCCATCGAATTCACCCCCACCTTGCCATCCCATGGCGTGCCATGGCCTCCAAAAGCAGCGCTCGTGCTTTGAAATAAATGCCTCTGTCCAGACTCGTGGTCACTGAACGAGAACATTGCAATCAGGGGCTCGAGAAAAAGATAAATAACCCAGGCAAGAACAGATCCAGAGTCTAACCCTCTTCTGACATTGCCTGTGTTGACCCAGCCAGGCCAGGAGTGCACAATGGTCACATTGGGGTTCTCGTTGGCCAGCGTTTCTAAGAACATGGTGTTCATAGCTGTGTATTGCATCTGGGCCTTCATAATGTTGAAATTTCCGGGTTTCTTTAGGTCGATGTCGTCGAGGTTTATACTCGACCGCTCCAGTCCACCTCCCAAGACACTGACGACCCTCGGGGTTTCGGCAACATTGAGAAGAGGCAGAAGATGTTGAACAAAGAGCATTCGTGAATAGTAGCTAAGGCTTTGAGATATTTCCAGGCCCTCAGAAGTCTCCCTTCGTGTGGTGAAAGGTGCATAGCCAATGGTGAGGAATAATAAGTCGATACAACGCTCCTTGCTTTTGATAATGTCGCATAACCTTTTCGTTTCCGCAAGAAGCGAAACCTCGCCTTCGACCCAAATGACCTCGGCCTTGGGATTGATAGCATTTAACATTTGGATAAAAGTTCTGGCTCGTTCTTGAGAACTGTTGCGCCCGACGAGGTAGATTCTTATGCTGGTGCCCGCATCAATCAAGGCTTTAATTGTGAGGTTTCCGATGCCTGACGTACCGCCAACAAAGACGGCGACGCGCGGGGCGGTAGAATTATTGATGAGAGCATTGGAAGCTAATATTTTCTTGTAGGAAACCATTATTGGAAGTTGTCAAAACGCCTTCGGGCGCGATGCAGCGGGTTGGTCGGAAAAATAAATTGCTTGATGTAATTGTGAAGTTTAAAATCATCTTGGTCACTCTCACTGGGAATTGGTATCCGGGACGGAACTCAAAAAGATGACCGGAGCGCCGTAGTTCAGGCTCCCGTCACTTTCGTCATGCCGCACTTAGCATTCCAGAGCATCACTACCAAAGAAAAGCCATATTCAACAACACGAAAATGGGAGTAGCATTTCCATGGTCATGCTACGATGCTTATTATCTTGATGTACCGGATTTTAGAACAGTTTGTATCGGTTCTCTATCAATAGATTTGGGCCCTGTGCTTGCGAAAACAATTCATTTAGGATGGTCAGCCACGATAATGTGGCTTGAATAATTACGAGTGCAATGATACCGTACGTATGCTCCGGCTTTGCCGGACCCGACAAGTGGTGTCCTCGGTTGCGACCGCGGACTTGTAATCAACGGGATTCCGCGCGATCTACGTAAACCTCGGATTCGCGAGGTTCGCGTTATTCTTGAATGGGTCCATTGTAGCGCATCTTACACAACTCCCAGCGTTGTCAGCCTTATCGGCATTCCGCAGCGGTCGCAGCTCATTCGTTGGATGGGTATAAGCCTCGATTCGTCATTGGTGATTGGCGAGCTGGCAAGTAGCGTCGGGTTTGGCGAGCTAGAATTGGTAGATTGAGCGAGCTATCAAGCTAAGCCACGACTAACATCGGGCTGCGCAGCTGATCATGTCGATCTCTCAGACAATACTGTAAGTGATTATGAATAGCTCACTACCGGTATTATATAAATCTCTTAATTCTCATGGGTAATCATCGTTCATTATATCAATCAATCTACTGCTTCAATTAAGAATACACCTCTATATCCATCAGCCGTCTTAACCGCTCACCTCATACATCTCAAACCCCCACACAACATTTAACTCTATAACAATGTCTTTTGTCAAGAGCCATATCAAGAGCTTCTTTTCAGGATCTCCATTCTCAAACACACCAAGCTCATATCACTCCTCAACATCTGAGAAAAACGCATGCTCTTATGAGCTAGAGACTTCATCACACAATGACCCCACTCCTCCACCACCATATTCTTCAGGACCAGCTTGTGAACAATCGCCTACCAGGCCATTTGTCCTAGAATTTCAACGCCCCGCCCAACAGGGACATCGAGTATCCTTGCCGGCGGGCAGCAACAGTCAGCGGTTTCTATACCGCCCTACTTAAAGCATGTCGTCATTGCCAAGAAACACCATTTCGGATGTAACGCTTAACATCCAATATCGAAACACTTCCTAAACGGAATAGCCTTCAAACTGACAGAAACCGGCCGCGGTGGGGTCAAAGCTCGCAGAACTGTTTCCAGGCGCCGGGATATCGGCCGAAATACTGGGGAAGCAGGGAACAGGCTGCTGGGGCCTGAAACTTGAAGGAACAGACAATCTCGTTAGAGGACCATGAAAAGTGATCGGCATGTTACGGAACTAGACAAGGGCATGAATTATAGTGCTAGCTACGTCAGCAACAGGGCTGAAGTTCCATTTTGACTAAAATCTCAACATCATCCACTTTATAAAAACGGTTCTGCCATTAGCTCTCGATATTTTGTTTGGTTCAGGAACTAAGATCACGTGAAGGACCCTTACCCCTGAAACGGTCAACCTAAAAGTTTTTGGGGTCCAAACGGGCAAAGGAAGCAAATCTTAGCTAAGATCTTGACTGAAATTGGGCAAGTGGGGTTATAGCGCCTCGTCCCCTGGCCCCCTTAACCTGATCCTTTATTACTCTCTCTACCCCTATCTATTTATTTCAACCTTAACAGACCCTCTATGATCATGTTTTGGTCTCTTCCCTGATTCGGTTGTCCTTTTTGCATCTTTTCTTGGGTCCTTATGGCTATCGCTGGAATGTCAGAGAAGTCGTCTCCCTACCGACGCCCGGCCCTCGTGGCTGTATGCGTTCTCGTCTTCTTTATTCTTTTTGAGACATATTATTTGTATTCGAATTCAGTAAGTTTCTTGGCCCTGTTGTGTTTGCCTTTTCCTGCTGGACCGTCACTGATCAAGGGACCTCGTGTAACAGTGGACACCTGTACAAGGGTTATCCGAAACGCAAACGACCGGGGCATCACCAGCCCATGCGCCCGAGAAGAAGAAGAAGAAGATCAAGACGTCACAGTTGCACTTCTTGTTGCCCGCCTCGAATCCGAATGATATGTTCTGCGCTATCGTCGCCTCCGCCCTGGTCAACCGTTATCCTGCCCCTTATATGATCGGATGGAAGGGCGAGGGTCAATACAACGCATCAGCTGCCCATACAGCCAAGCTCTACTCCCTCAAGAAGTACCTCGATGAACTTCCCAACGGCGGCAACGATGACGATCTCGTTTTCTTCGGTGACGGCTACGATGTTATGGCCCAGCTCCCAGTCGAAGTTGTTATCGAACGCTACTTCCAGGTGACTGCTGAGGCTGATCAACGCTTGGCCGATCGCTTCGGCATCACTGTCAAGGAAGCCCACAAGCGCGGACTGAAACAGACACTGTTTTGGGGCGCCGACAAGATGTGTTGGCCTGCTCTTAACGAGGCGCAGTGCAACAAGATCCCTGCATCGCATCTGTCGAGCAACGTATACGGACCCAAGACGGGCAAGGGCGGCATCGACTATCGCGACGCCAAGTTCTTCAACTCTGGATCTGTTATTGGACCGGTCAGTGATCTGCGCAACTTCATCGGTGCCGGTATTGCCAGCTTGGAGGAGACTTTCGACCCCAACTTCAAATACAAGACGTCGGATCAGATCTACTTGGCCAGACTCTATGCGCGCCAGGAGCTATCCCGCAAGGAGCAGATCGAGAATGAGTCGATGGACTTTGGTGAGATGAGCGACAACAGCACTAGCCTGGAACTAGAAGCCACGAATGTGACCGAGTACCACGTCGCTATCGATTACGAGTCTGCTTTCGTGCAGACCGGATGCTTTTCTCACAAGTGGATGGAAAAGCTCAACTACAACAACTCAGACAATACGGCCACCGTGTCTAAGGATTTGTTCGACCATGGAAAGGACTTCAAGCCTTACCCGATTCAAATGCCCACCAACGTGTACCAATCCCTGCTCCGCCTCTTCCAAGGTCTCCCCGACGAACAGGCCGTCATGTCCGCCCGAGAATGGGTCGGCAGCCTAAAGCTCGACACTAACGTCGCGACTCGCAACATCTTTGGCTTCTACCATGCCACCTGCAGTAAGAGGAGTCTCGTGTCTGACTTCAAGAAGTACTGGTTCCACCCCTGGACAGTGCCCCTGCTCGTAGCGTCCTTCAAGGCCACCAAGGTCAATGAGCCCATCACCGAGAAGCTCATCGACGGACGCAAGTGGTTGTACAAGACAGCATATCCCGACTCAGGGGTCGCCGAGGACCAGCTTGGTGGTGTCTTAACTGATTTCAAGAACGAGACATACATTCCTTTCTCGACCCTATGTGCGAATCATTTAAGCATTCTCGACCCCCTAAGTTAGACAGTTATAAGGTTGTAATAAGGTTATGGAGTAGAGGTGTATAGGTTTAAGGGAATATGGGTAGATTGGCTTTGCTCTCATTGTACAATTTGACATCTAATTTTGTGTTCATTTTTTCTGATGGTCTCAGGCTTTTATAGGGAGCTTTCGGGAAGGGAGTGCCGAGACTTCTATAAATATAACATTATGGCTAATGCTTCATGATATTGACATTGACTGACTCCTTCGTGAAATCAATATCAACCATACAAAGCAAGAGACTTAACCATAGGGCAGGTTAGTCATAACGGTAACCAGGAATGCAATGTACAGGGCTTTGAAGGGATGCGCTCCAATCCGCACATGACAAGATACAGTCCTCCGTGCCAAGTAGAATTCTAGAGCCAAAAACAACACTTGAGCGGACAATTGTTTTTTACGTACTGGAGTCATGGAGGAACGTGTCTGGATAGTATGAAATTCTAACACGAAACCTAATACAATTTTATCATGTTGAATGCTAGGAAAAGTCCACGGGGAGTCGGCTCATATCCATATTCCGTTTATATCGTCAAAGACTCATTTCTGGAGATCCATGCCTTGACTCACAGATTTCAAGGATTCAGCTCAGATTTCTAAAGTGATTCAGAGGCCATACAGCTTGATCAAGGTCAAAGAATATGTGGCCAGTATGTGAAATATCCCGTAGTTCTCCGGTTGACCAAGCAAGTTCTTAGTTCTGCAAACGTTGCTCAACGTCACGGACTAAAGCAAACTTGTTCCAATGACTTGGTTACTCAAAAGAAAGCTCTGGGTCGATTCGGAGTAGCCTTCTTTGAAATACGAGATATGATGCTTGCTTGGTGTATTTTCAACTGCATCTGGAGACCGAGCCGCCAAGTTAACCTGTATACTCAATTCGATTTAGCCAAACTTTTCTAGGTCCCATATTCTAAGTGGGCCAAGATATGTCCATACGACCCTCAGATTTCTGAAATTCAGATTACCGAGCTCGCTTTTTGTGGTCAACATTGCTTAAGGGTCTATCTTGAGGCGTGATGCCTTCCAACCTGGCACTGAGATATTCATGACATTGGGTCCTATTGGGTGCATGAACTACCTGACGTAGAGACTTACTACATGATTCATCTAGCTGCTGTAATGCCATAGCCGCCGAATCACCATGTCCTCGCTGTATATGTCGAAAGCGATAAAGCGAGGGAACTTTCGAAGCTGTTCAACCTACGTTCAAAAAAATGAATTAAAAGACGAAAGCCTTGAGCATCAAGATCCACAGGTATAGCTAGCGGGATACCCACTCAGGAAGAAAGCAATGGGATATCAAAAAGTACAAGAAGCTCGAAGGATCCAAGACTATGCTTCTCTTAACATAGCACTCATCTCATCAACATGTCTGCCAAGTTCTTAGACTGCCTTCTTCTTACTCTTAAGTGTTTTCTTGTTCGTTTCGGAACTAAATCAAAACCAGAATTGCATCAGAGTCTACAAAGGTATCGAAACTGATAGCGTAAGTTACAGAATATCATAGAAAGATGTTGTTCCGACTAACATGTCGTCTGTAACCCCATACTTCAATTACACAGCTGCATTTAGCGTCGTACATCCGAGCCAATAGATAAGCGTCGATCTTGCTGACATATTGGAGATATTTCCTCCACCCGGCTTCTTTTACTCGACCCAATACACACGACAACTCAACGCAAACAAATATCACCATCATCAACTTAACTAGGCTTTCACAATGTCAGCACAATTAGCCTGTGACGCATGTCGGTAATCCTCCCCAAGCCAAACGAACAACACGACAAGTCTTGAGCTAATATACAATGGTAGCCGCTTAAAGAGAAAATGCACAAAAGAATTACCCTCTTGTTCTTTGGTATGTTTATGCTTTACTATATCCATAGCAACAGTCGCTATTATATAAGAACAATTTGCTCAAATAATGTAGTGCGTACGTCTTCAGAAAACTTGCGAATACCCTCAAGCGGCAGTCCAAGACACCACTGTCACCAACAGTATCAGTAGCCCAATAGACTTTTATTCGTCTCTCAAGGGCCCTGAGCAAAGCTCTATCATCGCTATTCTTAATTTCTTTCTCGATAGCGACCAGTTTGAACGTCTAAAAGAGAATGCTCTGGCCTACAGTCCTCAATCATCTTTGCAGCAGATCGCATCGAGCTACGTTGGGTCTGATCCTATAGCTGATTGCGAGGCCTACTTCTCGTCTGTTCACAAATGGCTTCCCACAATCAGCAAAAAGCGGTTTCTGTATCATGTCAACAGTGGCTCTACCGATGACTCTTGCTTGATGCTCCTGGTGCTATGCATGAAGCTTTGTGCCTCCGAACCCGGCGATAAAGCGGCAGAGTTGCCGCTATATGCGGCGGCAAGATCATTGTGTTCGGTAGCCGAAACTAGCGGCTTTGTCACTCTTCGGTTGCTTCAATCTCTAGTTCTATTGGGTATATATGAACTCTCCCATGCAATTTATCCTGGTGCTTTTCTCACCATCAGTCGTGCTGCAAGACTTGGCATCTTGATGGGCTTTCACGACAGGGCAAAAGCTCCTCAGTTATTCAAACCTGCTGAAACTTGGACGCTTCGAGAAGAGCAGAGAAGGGTGTGGTGGGCAATCTTCATACTCGATAGGTACCTTATTGATATAACAGTCAAAGGGCCTCTATTGTGGCTGACGATAGACTATAGATTCGTCAATATAGAACACACCGGCATTCCCTTTGCAGTACCCCAGCCGTGCCAGAGCGAGCTTCTACCCATCAACGATCAAGACTGGGAGGACGGTAAGGTCGCACCAAGCGAGCCATTATACACGAGGTCTTTCAGCTCCGTGACAATGGTCGGGTCGTTCGCAAAGATGTGTCAAGCAGGGCATATGCTCAGTAAAGTCATGGGCCATAGAGAGGCGAGGACATATTCGGAGAACATCACGGAACTTCTTCCAGAAGCTCAAACTTTACACCAGGCTCTTGTCGCTTTACAAAGATATATCGAGGGACCTGAAGGTAACGAGCTTACCGATGCATCGGCCATCTCCGCTCTCTCTATTTGCTGCTCTGCTCGATTTATCCTTTATAATCTGTACGCGTGCAACGAGCCACTCAATCTCGCTATGGATGGCCCCATCGCCCTTGCGACGGAGATGCAAAAGGTCGGTCTTGAAGGTATCCGAGAGCTTGCATGCTTTGCAGCACCTAGAATTGCGCAAGAAGAAATGGCATCTCCATTCGTCGCGCGATTTCTGTACCATGCTGCAACAGAGTGCGCATGGTTCATAAAGGAGGATCGCGAGCAAGCCATGATTCATGCCCTGAAGGTGATTGTAGACAGGCTACACAACTCGTTATCGGAATGGTCTGTTGCAGGTATGTTCTCGGGTGATCAATGAAACGGGGTCTACAGGAACTGATGATAATAAAGGCCACTATTTGATCTTGCTTGTGGGAGAGGGCGTTGAGGAGCTCCTCAGGAAGGATGGAGATGGTTCGAATACTACAACATCAACATTCTAGGCGTACAAATTCGAAGGAGTCATCATTTCCCTCGATTTATAATTGAACCATCTTCAATTCCTTATTCTCTACTAATCAACATCAGTCGAGCGTGCAATTTCCGCCATGCTATCATAGCTCTTGTTCAAATACCTCAACCTTTCGCCAAACAGCATATAGCAGTCCGACCCAAGCTGAATCCGTAAGACCTTGCCTTGTTCATTCTCCGCCTTAATTCCTTCGAAAAGTCCCCGGTCATCTACAGCATCTACCACAGCCCGTCCAAACTTTTGCGGATCACCAGCGACCATGGTAGGATCCTTGGCCGCCGCTTCTACAATGCCCATCCATTCTTCAACCGTGGCCCTGTAGTCTTCCGTGATCCCTTTATCAGCTTTATTGTTGTTCCCGGGAAATGCCGTCCGAAAGCCTCCCGGTTCAATGATCATGGTCCTGATCCCGAATGGAGAAAGTAGCTCGGCATATGACTCGGTAAGGGACTCTGTCGTAGCCTTAGCGGCGCTGTACATCATGTGTTCTGGTTTGCTCGCGAAGCCCCAAATGGAAGATATCGTGACGAGTGTACCAGTCCGATAGCGACGCATTGTCGGTATAGTGGCTCTCCATATGCGGATGAAGCCAAACAAATTGGTTTCGAGGTATGTCGAAATCTGAGTGTCGCTCATGTCCTCGACAGTCCCAAGCAGAGTGTTTCCCGCATTGTTGACAAGAACCCAGTGCGCTTGACCTTTTTTATCTTCTTTCTCGACGAAGTCCTTGACCGTACCCTCAGATGCAGGCTCAGATACGTCTAGCTGAAGCCATTTGCCTCCTAATTCTTCAAACTCCGGGTGATCAGCAGCGGCTTTCTGGACATTGCGACCAGTGCCGATGACCCGATGACCAGAACGAAGGGCCGACAATGCCATCTCAAGACCTAATCCCGATGATGCTCCGGTAATGAACCAGATCTTGTTGTTCAGCTGTTCATTTGTCATCGTGTATAGCTTTGACTGCAATGTACTTGGGCACTTGATTGTAAGTGAGTTGGCGATTCTCGTATTTTGGGCGAGATACATGACAAAAGAGAATTTTATTTGGTCTCAAGTCGCTTGCTTTATGTCTTTCTGGAACAAGGACAGGCATTACATCACGCATTGCTGGCGTCTACCGCAGTTGCGGCCAACCCGCTCACGTGTCCGCTTCTAACAATTGAACTCGATTGATAGACACATGAAACCCAATTCTAAAGGCTTAGAAAGCTATCGCGGCTCCTAAATGAGACTCGAACTGGTCATAAACTGGATTAGGCTGGAGTTATCAAGAGCGGACACCCAAGCGGAGCGTGAGCGGGTGGGGAGCGGACAAAGGCCGCTCGAGTCCGCTCTAGTTTACAGAAGACGGAATGAGTGACATCAACATCACAGAAATTAGATTAACTGGGCTCTACATTTCCGGATCACTTACTAAAGGCGTCCGATTACGAATTACTATTCCAATGAGCCCATTTGATACAGCTTGGCATCAGGGAATAATACCACGTTTCTGCACATGAACAGGCACTAACACACTCAAAGAAGGGACTGTGTTATCACTAACAAGCATACCGATGTGATACTATGTATGTACATAGCATGTATTTTGGGGTAGCAGCGATCAAACAGAGCCTAATCGGACTTCAATACTCCCTTTTCCTGCAAACGCTTCTTTAGATCCCCCGGTTCCTCTGTGTTTGTCTCAATTATGATGTCTCCGTCAATTTTGCTGTAATAATAGTCGAACGCTCCATAAAGATCAATAAGAGCGCCATGGAGATCAATCTCGTCTTTCACCAGCTTAGCAGGGAACTTGTGAATGAGGACGTCCTCATTGCGGTCAAACACCTTCTTGTAGTCGTTTGCCATGGTTAGCTGCTGTGCTATCGGCTAATCCACTTCGTGAGGGCGTTGGGTATGCCATGCTGAAGTGCTACTCCAATGCATTTATATATTAGTTTAGATGTCTAAATACAAGTTAATCATTGTTCAATTATTCCATTCACGATCAAGTCATGACGCCCAAGCTATTCGAGGCAGAGTGCAAGCAGGCAGTGATGAAGTGTTTCACAGACCATTACAGCTTCATGTTCACCATGCTTGAATGCCCACGAAAATGGCTTGGATCCCATACGTGCCGACCGGAGCGCAGTTCCTCCGCGATCCGGAAACAACAGGTGAGTCTGGTGAGACACGATAATTCAGTCGGGCTTATTGCGCCGACTCATGTACCCAGCCCGGCCTATCCCGTTAATTGCCCCGACCCGGAGCGGGCTGCACACTGCCGGAGCGGACAATTGTGGAGACGAGCGGAATTCTCTGTAACTCAACACCAAAACCATGTCTACACTCTACCGAGAAACAAAACAATTTATGCTGATAAAGCATTGGATTACAAACAAGTGCATCCGAAAATGACGAGAGCCGAATGTTATACTATTCATGGGCCATGCCGTGATCATTCGAAGTATGTATATATAGGGCGGCCATGGCTCGTCTCAAAACAGCCCTCTCTACAACATCACTCATCCAATCTATCATTTCAACTTCGTTCAACACTACAAATAAACATTCCTCACTTCATATCATGTCTTCATCCAAGCTCATCGTCATCCTCGGAGCCACCGGCAACCAAGGCGGTTCCGTCGCTAACACTTTCCTCTCCGAACCAGGCTGGAAAGTCCGCGCTCTCACCCGCAACACCACAAGCCCCAAAGCCCAAGCCCTCTCTTCCAAGGGCGCCGAAGTCGTCCAGGCTGACATCGAAGAGCCTGCTACACTCACCGCAGCCTTCCAGGGCGCCCATGCCATCTTCGCTGTAAGCGACTTCTGGGGTCTGTACTTCAACCAGGCCAACAGATCCAAGACCAAGCCCGGTCAAGCTCTCAATGATTGGGCTGCAGACCATGAGGAGCAGCAACTCAAGAACGTTATTGATGCCGCCGCAAAGGTTCCTGCGCTGGAGCGCTTTGTCCTCTCGGCTTTGTCCAACGCGACGAAGTGGTCCAAGGGTAAATACACCCGCGTCTACCACTTCGACGGTAAAGCTCGTGCGGCAGAGTACGTTCAGAAGGCTCACCCCGATCTTTGGTCCAAGACAAGTGTCTATCAGGCTGGACTTTTTTTGAGTAACTTTATCGATTCGCCGTTGAACCAGCCCGTCAAGGTAAGCCAAGCCAATCTCTATTCGCGACATGTTGATGAAGCTGACAAAGATATCCAGAACGCCGATGGAGTTGCCCAGTTTCTCGCAACCCTGGACATCGACACCAAATTCCCCTTCGTTGTCGCCGACGAGGACTCTGGCCCCTTCGTCAAGGCTCTCGTCACCCAAGAACCCGCGGGACACAATCTCATCGGCTACAGAGAGTACTTGTCCCCCAAGGAGATCGCAGCTGCATTTACAGAGGCCACAGGTATAAAGTCTGAGGCTGTCTACACCGACGCAGCTCTTCCCCCTGGTTTCCCTGAGGAGCTTGTAGGCGAGATGCTAGACTGCTTTGGCTACTTTAATGAGTTTGGCTATGAGGGTCGGGAAGATTCTACCGTCGTTCATCCCCGTGATGTAAGTTACCCTAATTTACTACCGTGGGTAGTTACTAATAGTTGACTTTAGTTGAAGTCCTCTCCTTCGCTGGGCACTGCAGTGGAGTATTTCAAGAAGCAGGATTGGACCAAGGTTTTCGGATCCTAAGTGTTCAGGGGAATACTTGATGTAGACAGCAGTAGAATAGTTTGCGAGAGGAGTATGTTCAATGACAGTTGTTAATTCTTGCTATCCTATACTTGCTTTATCTGGTCGACCCTATTTCTCTCAACCTATTCTGTTCCAGCATGGAACACTCGAATACCTCCTTGTTATTACACCAAAATTCAACTTATCTAAGCCACCAGTCCTCAGTGTGATGGCATGAGCACGGGTGATAAAGATTACCAGCTCAAAGTACCTGATGGCCCCAGGCCAGAGCTGAGACGTCAGGGTACGCTCTGCCATTCTGGTTGTAGTAGGGCTTCCACTTCTTTCCATACTTCTTCAAATAGTACTTGACAATGTTGTCCTGCGACCAAGGGCGCGTCCAGTAGTCCGAGAAACCGTCACCACCCGAGGCTTGATATTGAGTGTTGAGCCAGACTTTCTCAGGACCGTTACTCTCTGTGCCACCAACTGCGATGACGTACGGACAGCCACTCGGGAAAATCGGGAGAAACTTGGCTGTGTTCTTGCGTCGTTCGACTGACATGAGAGGCTGACACCTCGGGGGCCGGCTGGAACTACGATTGAGACACCGCAAACCTGACGAGCATTCATACTGCTTGGGGACATGCTGCTCGCTTTCACCTCATGAAATGGAAATGACTTGAGGGAACTTCTTATTAGGAAGATTCGATATGTACTTGGTGAGCTCGAGCCATGGCTCAATAGTTCGGTGATAGTCTCCTGGTATCTTGCGCATATTGCGAACTGCAATTAGTCATGCTCAGTCGGACCATGTATCGTGTAAAACTTCTCAGCCTTGGGGTAGTCGTGAAGGGATATGTTGTAGAGCTTGCGAATGCAGGCAGGCGTCCCTGTTGTTTTACATTTCTCTAAGTCAACTGCTCCAGGGCCACCGTTATTCCCGTCGTTGGCTGTACTCGGTTTCTTTTCTTGCTTGGCATCTCGCTTCGTTATTGGACATGGAGTCTCGTCCTTTTGGGCCTTATTGAGGCTAGGAAAGAAGGTGGTGGGCTGGATCATAACAATGTGTTGGCAGGTCTCGAGAGGTACAGAGTACTCCCTGGTTCGCACCACACGTTCATGATCGCGGGCAAAGACAGAAAAGCGAGTGCTCAGCATGCCTTCAGCCTTGCTGACGGTGGTGCGGATATGAAGCCACTGGCCATCATCACGGACGTGATGTTCGGGTACACCAGCATCAGATAGCCAGCGTTTGAAAGAATCAGTGGCTGTACGAGAAGGGTTGAGAAGAACTTTGGCTGATTCGCGAGAAAGATGCCTACCGTAGTCGGTATGCTCGGGGTCCGAGACTTCATAAATGGCGCGCTCAAGTAGCTTGTGGTCCTCAGGCTCGAGACCGATCGAGAAGTCAATGAGCTTATCAGCTGCAGGAGAGTTGGTTCCCTCCCAACCAGCAGGTGTCTCGTTTAGTGACTCAACCACAACTGGAACTGACAATACAGAGATGACATGGAGAAGAACACTCCAAATTGCGAGAGAGTTGATCACCAACGTGGCGAAAGATGTAGAGTTGTCAGGAAGATGTTGATGGGGAGTTTGGACGTTTGCTCGTCAAGTTGAGCTTGAGAGCTTGCTGGCGTCTTGGCATATCACCGAAAACTGATTGTTTCTATATCCAATTTTTGGATAACTACAATATGTTGATACTCAACATGAAGACATCAATCCGATTCCCCTGTCTTGGCCCTTGGCACGTTGATGTTGTAGCTATTCTTCATAGGGTTCCTAGTTTAGGCCTGCCATCTTCTTCACGCCGTACATCATTTGCCAGATCAGGATACCCCCAGCTATGGACTTGGTGACCCAGGTCTTCTGGGAAAACGGGCAGAAGGTAATGGTTGAAGCAAGATAATGCATGCTCGCGTCAAAGCCAAGCATCGGCTGAAGACGAAACCAATTAAGCTGTAATGCGTACTGGTAGATCGTGTCAGAGCCAACAATGTTTCAAATCAAACTGTTCATTGGCCCCATCGGGAGTGTTCTTGTCTACCTGTTGGGAACTTGCATTGAAGATGAGCAGATGACGTCCAATATCGAACGCCATTGGTAAAGTTTCACATGGATGTGTCAGTCTGGCCTTCGTTGGAAGAGCAGCAGCAGCAGCCTAGCAGGCAGATTGCAAAAAAAAAACAGGGACCTCACGACAAAGTACTTGACAGAAATATATGTCCAGTCTTAGACCAAGATTGCCCCAAGACCGGTCCAAGACTTATGTCACTATGTACGAGCATGGTGAGAGTCCCGGTTATTTTGCGACCCATCTGCCCAGCAACAACTTGGCAATTCTGGGTAGTCACGGTTGGAAGAGAAGGTGTGGAATGGGATCGAGATGTATTTTCAGTTGAAGTTGTGAATTGATTCAGGGTATCTGGGTAGCAGTTTGTTAACATACTTCGTATTCCAAGATGGAAGACGGCTGCGGTAAAGTACTGTCGATAGACTTGGCAAACAAGTTTCAAAATGGCAAAGAACTTATTGATTGCTTGACTGGCTAATTGTCCGCTTGCATAACCTCTCGGTCTCGTCCGCCATAAAGTTGTTTGAGCAAGCTCAGGTACCGAGGTGACACTGAGGCATCAACAGCGCAGGTTCAATGCAGCCTCAGGTTTTCAACGAAGCTTCTTTGCCGCGGAGCTGCCCTCCCAGCAGGTGGACCCCAATCTCGCAGCACAGAAGGCAGCACTCTCAGCCTCCCCATTTCCCCCACTTCTCATTGGCCCAAATTTTGCCATACCGCGATCACTCAGCTCCTTCACCGCCTTCAGAACCTCTATAAAATCTCGTCCACCCCGACCAAGCTTCGCTTTTCCCTTTCCTTTTCTCCTTAGCTCTCTTTGCCTTTTGGCTTAGATCAAGTGTAGTATCTGTTCTTTTCAGTTTAATCTCTGAAAGGTCTCTAAGGAGACCAATCGTGATTATTCCTATTTTTGGTTCCCGGGCGATTTCCTCTGTGCTTGCACATGATTCCGCCCACAGTGTCCCTGGTATTACACTGCCTCCAGGTGACGCGAACACACTTTTGAGCTCATGTTTTTCATTGCTTGCTCGGGCTTGTCCTGGGTAGTGAGGAAGAATTCCCTCTGTCGTTGTAAATGCACGCCCATGTGCTGTGTGATGTTTTGTTGGATCAATGTAGAAATTCAGAATGCTGGTAGATGCGATTGATGCCCCGTGCCCGCCCAGCTTTGAAACGTAGATTCTGAAATCGTGAACCTCTCGACCTTGGGCTAGGCAAAGAATACCACCGTCTCGTTAAGATACCGCCGTCATCAAGACATCCAACCACCTTAGCGTACCTCCATCTCCAGAGCCTCATCCGCAGAGCCTCATCCTCTCACATCCCTCCAAACAAACCGCCATCATGTCCTCCGACACCCCCCTCCTCGACCCTTCCATCTTCTCCCACCTCCAAGAGAAGCTCGATGAAGAGACCAGCGTCCGCGACAACCTCACCCAGATAATCCAGCGCCTCGAGCGCGCCGTCGCCACCGCCCAAGGCCTTCTCTCTCGCGTCCACTCTACGCCTCGCGCCCGTTGTCAGTTTTTTTCCTCTATCGTAACATGTCTAGAAACACAAGGCTGACCCATGTACGGCAGATCCTGCGTTGGTGTCTCAGGTTGAGGATGCCATCAAGGAAGAGGTCGCTATCGTGAAGGAGCTGAGCGAGGTTGCTAGCCAGCACCCATACTACAAGTACGTTCTGGTGCCCAAGCCAAAATAAGCATCAAAATCTGACCTTCGTCCCATAGATACAACGGCAAGTGGGCGAGAACCGTCCAGAATGCCATCGGCACCGCTGTCTACGCAGCTTGGCTAGGCGGCCTTGGTTCCGACTCACAGCCTGCTTCTCTGGGCCGTCTCCTCACTCTCGAGCAAGTCGGTGCCGTTTTCCAGGGTACGTTTCTATCTCCATCCTCAAACCTTTCCCCACAAGACTCTGACCCTCCTCGCAGTCCCTACAAACCTCAAGGACCGCGACGCCTTCCACTTCACTATCGAGGAGTACCTCCTCTCCTTGACAGACCTGACCAATGAGCTCGCTCGTCTGGCTCCCAACGCTGTCACCCTCGGCGACTTTGAGCTGCCTCTCGTTATCAGCGGGTTCATCAAGGATCTCTTTGCCGGATTTCAGCTTCTCAACCTTAAGAACGACATCCTCCGCAAGCGAGCTGATGCCGTCAAGTATGACGTCAAGAGGGTCGAGGACGTTGTCTACGACTTGAGCCTGCGCGGACTGGTCAAGAGGGCTGGTGAGGGTGACACCGAGATGGCCGCTGCCGAGTAAATCGGCTTCCTGGAGTAGAAACCGTAGATTTTTAAAAGAATGAAAGTGTCTTGGCTGCTGTAGTCAAACACATGAAAAGCTACACAACTACTTCCAAAGTTAAAGATTCACAGTGATACGCACAATAAGTGAAATATAAGTATCTTAATTGTTTCATGCAATGGCGCTTAGGACGCCCCTACTTTAGGAAATGATTCAATGTCTTAAACCCCCCAGGTTGACAGTAGTCGATGCGAGTTTTGGTTACAATAAAATTACACCATGATCCGTCCCACTTCTAAACTCCGTGTCAGGTTGAATATAGTAAACGAGCTTGCTATGCAGAACTCGCTCTTAGTCGTGTCGAAATGTACACTTGTCTCCTCTGGCGCACTTGCCCTGCTGCCAGAAGGTGCAAGGCTTGGTGCCAATGAGTGCCTTGTTGGCAGGCTTGTGTGGTGGCAAAGTGCCTTTCTTAAATCGCCCGTGTTTGCCATCACGGTCGCCTCTGTTTCCGTGATGATCGTCACGGTCACGGTCATGCATCCGGTCACGGTCCCAGCCTCTATCCTGGTCCCGTTCCCGGCTATGGTCTCTCTCTCGATCCCAGTCTCGTTCTGCTGCAGGTGGAGGCGGTGGAGGAGCTTGTTGACCCTGCGACATCTGGCTGAGCATCATATACTGCTGGTAGGATGGGTCATTCGGGTTTAGATAAGGAGCAGCGGTCGAGGATGAAGCTTGTGCTGGCGCCTGCGACGGCTGGTTGATAGCGGCCAGGATGGACTGCAGCTGGTTGTCAGGGATTTGTGGCTGCTGCTGCGGCTGCTGCTGTTGTGAAGGAGTAGCGTTGGCTTGGGGTTGTGCTTGTTGCTGCCCACCCGTCATTTGCTGTAGCAAGGCCATGTAAGGGGCATATGCCTGCTGCTGAGCATAGTACGCCGCCCAGTCCTGAGGGTTGGCTGGAGCTTGGCCAGACGTAGCACCTGACGCAGCAGTTCGCAAGGCATTCGCCTCCGCTTCTGCTCGCGCACGGTCTTCGTCTTCTCTCTTTTGCCGAGCCACAAGTTCTTTGTTGTAGCCCATTTGCCACTCGCGGACTTTCTCCTGGTCATGCAGAATCCATTCGGGAGGCGAGCTTGCAGGGAATGGCAGGCCTGCTAGAGATTTAGCCACGCCTTCGATAGCACCTCCACATAAACGAGTAGGTGTATCAGAGTAGTGGAAAGCACGCCAGACGTCAGTCGGAATCGGGCCAGGGTCTCGCCAATTCTTGGCTTTGTCGGACTTTAGCAAGGCGATGGCTTGTTCCAAGACGGCACGGCCAGCAACAACGGGCAGAGTATCGTTTGCCAGGCTCTGGTTATGTTGGGGAAAGGAGGCAGGATGGTTAGAGGACGGCCGTGATGCTGAAGGCGCGCCTCGTAGGCTGCCCAAGATGGAGTCGAGACGATTTGCCGGGTTATTCTTTGCGTCGATACGCTGAAGCGCAGAATAGAGTGCCCGGTCGGCTCCCATTTGCTGCTCCTCACGCCACCGGAGTTGGATCTCTTGGAACTTGGGATCATCCGGTAAGTATTGGGTCTTTTGTTGAGTGGGCTCAACTGTCTCAGGCAGCGGTGATTTGGGCGTCGGCGGAATGTCATCTGGGTCAGTGTAGATAGCCATGAGCTCTCGTTGTTCCCTTTCCGCAATACGCTGTTGTTCGTCTGTCGTGAAAGTGACATTTCCGCCTCGAGTAACGAAGTTCTTGTTTCGGACGTCTGTCGGCAGTCTGGAGAGATCGATTTCAACTGGTCCCATCCATGGTTGATAAGGAACGTCATCATCATCCTCTTCCTCTTCCACATTCGCACGCTGCTTCAGCACCATTCCTTCAGATCGGTCATCGGCAGCGTCTCGAATCATGTTCATCTCCCTGCCTTCGTCCTCAGCATCCTCCTTCTGGAAGATCTTGACCTGAACAAGCTCGCTTTCAGGCTTCCAGGTGACTCGAAGCTTGCGGCGAGCCTCCTTACGGAGACGCTTGGCCTTTTCTTCAGGCGTCTCTGAGGTTTCGGGACCATTAGATTCCTTGGGGGCGACTGGGGACTCGGCCTTTGGAGCGTTGATGGAGTCAAGGAGCGAAGCAATGCCAGATAAGGCGCTGGAAGTTGAGCTTGAAGTTGAAATAGGTGTTGTGCCATTTCGAGCAGCAGGCGATTTCGTCTCAGTTCGCGGCGGTTTCGAATCTGTCTTCGCCTTATCGTCACCCATAGGTTTGGCATCTGGCTTGACTTCAGGTTTGGGCACAGATTTAGCCACCGGTCTAGGTTTTCCAGGCAGAATGGAAGCGGCTGCTGACTTTGCTGCACTGGTCTTGGATGCTGATTGAAGTTGAATCTTAGGCTGCGCAAGTTTCCTACTAAGAGAATTGCCGCTTGACTCTACCGCAATCTTCTTCACCGTCCGAGTATCGGCTTCATCATCCCGACCACGCTTGGCTGAAGGCTCCGCCCCGGATTTGCTGGCCTTTGCTCTGCTCGATGCAGAAGTACCAGTATACCCAGTGCTTGTTTCAGGCTCGCTGCTCTTAAGTTTCTTGACCTTGGCTGTAATCTCTGATACAAGCTCTTTGACTTCCGCATCACCCTTGTCGGCAAACCTTTTTCTGACTGTCTCAAAGTTTGTTGTCTCGGCGATCTTTTTCGTCATGGGGAAATGAGTAAAAAGCTCGAGGACAATTTTGGGAAATTTTCCAGAAAAGTCGCTGGCTTTGATACACATAATCAACGCATTCACCAAACTCAACACTAACTTCTGGTGGCCACCAAGGTTATCCAGAACCGCATCATCTGCATGCTCAATAGTGGCATCCAAAGCTCGAAAAAGTATTTGCTTTCTTTGCTCAAACTCATGTCGTGCTTTCGCAATCGCGGCCTCAGGTTCCTTGTCCTTCACGGCTTGGTCGAGTTCCTGTTTGGCGCGGTTCATTTCGCCACGAAGTTTGATAAAATATTCGCCTGCCTGCTGAACACGGGTTGCAATGAGGGAATTAGTCCGTGCAACAGATTGCTCGATATGGACCATCCCAATAGCATCCCAGGCAGCGGCTTCGGCAGCATCTGTTGGGCGAGTTGCAGTGCGAACCTGAATACTATTAGACACATGGCTTGCTGGTCACGGCGTGGAACATGACTTACAGGCTTATGACGTTCCTCCTCCATCTCTTTTTTTGCCCTTTTCTCTGCCTTGTTCTTTGAAGCTTCATCTGATTTAAGTTGCTCTTTGAAAGCATGCGGGTACTCTGTGTACTTGGGGCGCCGTTTGCCAAGTCCCTTCATGGAACGATCAAAGTCATCTAGAAGTACCTTGGCCTCAATGCGCCTCTCATCCAGCCCTCCCTTGTCCGAGGAAGGACGGTACTGACTTGTAAACCGACCTTGAACTTCACAAGGGAGACTGTATCCAAGTTCAGGCACCATCTGCCTTCCACTACGTGCCGGCAGTGCTACGAGGGGTGCAAGTTTGTCATAGCTCTTGGGCGCGGGGAGCTTCGTCGTTCCTTCGTAGATCAAATGCGGAAGTCCCTTGATTGCAGGATGTTTGGCTTGGGCAGCCTTCGTGCGCTTGTTGGACTGAGCAATTAACTGGGCTTCCTCGGGTGAAGGAGTTGGCGCAGGCAAGGTATCGATATCATCAACCTTTTTGACAGCGGGAGAACCAATAGGTGAGTCTATGAAGGCTGCCGCAGGCTCAGGGGTTGGGGTGTCGGGAGCGCTCTTAACTACTCGCTTCCTCTTCTTAGCAGGCGGTTCATTTACAGGAGGTTGAGAGATTCCAGTGTCTTGTTCAGCGCCAGGCTGCGACATAAGATATGGACTGTTTGTGGCGGGGGGTGAAGAAGAACTGCCGATGAAGTGGGGTTGCTGCTGGTGCATCTGTTGGAAGGGTTGACCAGGCAAAGGCTGCGAAGTCTGGGGATAGGCAACAGGCTGCTTTGGGGCAAACTGAGGCTGAGCGTAGGATTGAGGAGGTTGTGACTGTTGTTGTTGTTGTTGTTGAGGCTGATGTTGCTGCTGGGGAGGTTGCTGGCGCCCTGGCTGATGAGGTGGTTGAAAGTTCAGCTGCTCATTTGCTCGTGGCTGGGGAGTCTGGCCATTAACCGGAGGCGAAAAAGCACCTTGATTATATGGTTGTTGATTTTGAACAGGAGAATGCTGAGGTGGTCGACTAAAATTATGACCCTGTGCGAACGCAGGAGGAATTCCCTCAAACTGTTGAACCGGCGTATGGCTCTGTTGCCTATTAGGTTGAGGCATCACATGTGGTTGAGAGTATTGCTGGATAGGTGACTCGAAGGAGGGCTCGTTGGGCGGTGCCAAAGAGTAGGAGTAGGTTGAAGAGTGTGGATGACTTGAGAGCTGGCCAATACCAGCCATGGCATTGTCCAGATTCATTTTCCCATGTTGACTGTAGATATCGGGGTGAATTTCACTGAAATCCGCGTCTATTACATCCTGTGGCGGTTGGGAAAACTGCTGGTTCAATGACATCGAATCATGGCCTGGATGATAACCAGTTTGATCGGATTGAGACCCATGCAGAGCTCCAGAGAGGAACGAGTGGCCTTGGTCGGAGTCGAAAAAGTTTGACGTAGATGTATCCTGAGGATTAATCTGAGAATACGCCGCCTGGTCATTCACAGATTGTGACCAAGCCTGGTGAGGATCGAATTGACCATTTTGACCTGCAAAGGCATAATTATTATGCCATTGATGCTGTGTCTCATCGGCGCCATTTTGGCCATTGTTTGACCAAGACTGCATCTTGTGCTGATGCTTTGTTTGGAAGCGGCAGCTGCCACAGCAGCAATACGACCTCAAAGATCAGATCAATTAACTTGAACAGCTTTAAGAGCTAAGGCATAATATTAGCGATCATCGCTACCTTGTAGATAGACTGTGAATGTGCAAACGCGAGCGATGCAGGAAGTAAGTGAGCCTGGTGGAACAGGATGCAAAGGGTGTGGTAAGCTGTGGCTAGGTGTTGACGTAGCCGTGATTACAGCTACCAGTTATGTATCGGGTGCACAGAAAATAAGGTACTGACATACAGAATTAAGCTGGTAAGGAACTTAATGCAGGTGTCCTCCTGTTAGAGGAAAGTTGTCAGCTATCGCAGCTGCAGGCGGCCCACCATAAAGATACGCTAGTCGATAAACAGAAGAAAATGACAAGGATCCAGGTCGGAGAAGACCAAAGATGAATGAATCTGTAGAAAGCAAACGAGAAATTTATCAGCAAGGTCTGGAACAGCAAATTTGGAAGAAAAAAAAAAGGTGTGATGATAAAAGTGTGAGAAAAAAAAGAGAAAGATTCGGCAAGTAATAATAGGGCAGTTGAAATGAATGGCGTTCTGTCAAAGATTATGGCGTAGTGAGAGTTGATAAAGAGCATCCATCCTTAACAGTCAGTCGCTGGCTTGATCCATGGTCGGACAAAGACTTGAGAGTTTTGGGAGGTGGGCGACAAAGGAACCCAAGAAAAGCGGGAGAGATAAACTCAGACACCAGAGTTAACAAGCTGGCTTTGTCGTAATTGACTTCCTCTCCGAAGCAATAGAATTGCTTCGTTCGCTGTGGCATTTTGGTACGATTCCTGGTGGTGGAGCCACTGTTCCTGAGATGCGTGTGCACCCGCATTTTAGTGTAGTGTAGTCCCTGCCAGCGAAACTGAGGTGTCGCGGTCTCTGGTGCTGAGTACTGTAGAGGTAGGCTGTGTTATCACCCAACCCCCTGTAAAAAAGCAAGCAGCCTGACCAACGCCTGCAACGTCGCAAGACGATGATCAACGGCCAGGACGCCTTTTTTGAATTTGTCTGGATGCTCTTTTTATCATCAAACACTCGCGTCGCGGCTTTTTTAGGTGCGCGTTCGCATCTAGGCTGGCCAGATTGCAGATACCTGGATTTCGTCACTGCGCTCAAATCTCGTCTTGGGTTACCCAGCCGCCGTAGTGCAGCTCTCTGCTCCTAAAAGACGGTGCTGAGGAGCTCTTATGTCCAAGCAAGTCTCCATGACGGTCACCATCTCTTCATCTCGCAATTTAAATGCTGCAGAGAATCCAAGTGGTTGGTTCCATTGTTATAGAGAAATCACAGATACAACGCTGCTGCTTTGATTCATGATGGCGGTATGACCGAGCCAGGCAGAATGACGCGACAGAGGTAAAAAGGCTGATTGGTGTAGAATGGGAAAGGGAATGGGGTCAAGTTTGGGCATACCCTTTGATCAGAATAAAGTTCCTTTTTTTGTCCGTCTTCCTACCACAAGGTGCAGAGAAATCCTATCCCATCTGTATATTGCGCAAGTCGCCTGGTGTTTACAACATTATCGAACGTAGGTGTGACCTGTCGGGAAGGCAAAAGACAGCACAAGGGCGACCCGTCGGTTCGCCAGTACAAGGCGTTGACGCAGGCGCAGGCGCAGATCGGGAGAATGGACACGAAAGAATCGAAATCGAGATTTAAGCGCCACTTGTATCTAAATGCGCAGTTGGTCTGCTGAGCGCCGACGCAGCGTGCTGTCGCGATGAGTGATGGCGTTGATGAAGTGTCGTCGGATCGGAGAGAATGAAAAGAAGTCCCTGGTGGTTTCGCAACTGAGAATGGACCTGGACGTGTTTGGATATGGCCCCATATTTCAGGCACACACATAATGATGAGTCTCGCAATATCAGGCAGAGCTCAGTAGCTCCACAATTGTCTCGAGCAGCTGCCCTCAGCGGCTGCCCCTTGGAACCAGCGGGCCCGGGCCAGCCCAGCCAAGCACAAGCAGTCAAGCACCAGCAGCGTGGCACTTTCCACGTCAGGGCCAATTGTGTCGGCGCTTGAATCGGTCCGTGCTTCCAGCTTGCGCGCCGTCGGGGAGCTTTCCAACGGACCTTGGTATTGGATCGTGGCCTCAAGCTGGCATCAATCGATACAGCCCTTCACGTGAAAGACGAAGCTGTCGTGAATCGTTGTACCTGTTTCCATTCGAAAGGACAGGATTGCTTGTTTCATTTTACGTTTACGCAAACAATCGAGTTCACCGTTAAATAAGGTCGCTATTCATACAACTCCTGAACTGCACTGCACATCCCACTATCACCAACTTGAGCTCCCACACGCCCCGACGTCATCTGCCAATATGGCGACCAAGGGAAACTCTCTGCGCGATCGCCAAATAGGTTTGTTACATTGAACTTCTAACGCGCGTTTCACTTCTTTTGCTAATAACATTACAAGCTTCGCTCAAGAAGATCCTCAACCTAAACGAGACTGTCGAGTCGTCCGAAGCCGATGAAGCCCATGCCAACGGCCTACTCGCTCCCGTTGCGCCCATTCTCGACGCCGATGGCAACCCCATTTGGAAAGTATTGGTCTTTGACGACCTCGGTCGAGATGTCATCAGCAGTGTAATGCGTGTCAGCGACCTGCGGTCAATGGGAGTAACAATGCACATGTAAGTCGACCAAGCGCTACAACAAATGTTCAACTAACACCAACTGCGCAGGCATATTGGCGGCGCAAGGCACCCTATTCCCGATGTTCCTGTCATCTACCTCCTCGAACCGAATGCGCAAAACCTCCAAGCCATCACTTCCGACTTGGAGAAGGGACTCTACACACCCGCTTACATCAACTTCCTTTCCTCCCTGCCCCGTGTCCTTCTTGAAGACTTCGCCACACAAACAGCAACAGCCGGCACGTCTGACCATATTGCCCAGTTGTTCGATCAGTATCTGAACTTCATTGTTGCCGAGCCAGATTTATTCAGCTTGGGAATGCAAAAAGAGCATACATATTGGGCGTTGAACAGTGCGGCCACGAGCGATGAGGAGCTTGACCGAGTAGTAGACAAGATCGTGAGCGGTCTTTTCAGTGTGATTGCTACTATGGGTATGTTGAATACACGATTTACCGGGTTCAGTAAGCTAATGCATTCTACAGGAGTTATTCCCATCATTCGATGTCCCAAGGGCGCCGCTGCAGAGATGGTCGCCGCGCGACTCGACCGCAAGCTCCGAGATCACATCCTCAACTCCAAGGACAACCTTTTCTCAGGTCCCCGACCGAACGCATCATCCGGCACTCCTTCTTCTCGACCTGTCCTGGTTCTTCTTGATAGAAACATTGATTTAGTACCCATGCTATCCCATTCTTGGACATATCAGAGTCTGGTTCACGATGTTCTCAACATGAAACTCAACCGTATCACCATCGAAAGCCCTGCGGAAGAAGGAAATCCGGCAAAGGGGGTGTCGAAGAAGGGGTACGATTTGACAACGAACGACTTTTTCTGGGCCAAGAACGCTAGCAGCCCGTTTCCTCAAGTGGCGGAGGACATTGATGCTGAGTTAACTAAATACAAGGAAGACACAGCTGCAATTACCAAGAAGACTGGTGTCACGGATCTTGAGGACCTGCAAAACGACACCAGTGCGAGCGCTCAGCATCTCAAGGCGGCGATAACATTACTTCCTGAGATGAGGGAACGCAAGGGCATCCTCGACATGCACATGAACATTCTGGCGGCCTTGCTAACGGGCATCAAGGACCGACAACTTGACAACTACTTCCAGCTTGAGGAGAATGTTGTCAAGCAGACCAAAGCCCAGATCATGGAGATTATCCAGGACGACAATAAGGGCACCGACCCTGTCGACAAGCTGCGGCTGTTTATTATCTGGTTCTTGAGCACCGAACAGGAAGTTAGCCGACAAGATTTTGAAGGTCTTGAGAAGGCTCTCTCAGAAACGGGCGCAGACGTCTCGTGTCTGCCCTATGTTCGACAGTAAGTACTCAAGGATTAAACTTGGACATGCACTAACTAGCAATGATAGGGTTCGCGCGACTACCAAGATGACGCAGCTAACTACCATCAACAACACTGCTCAGCCGGCACAGTCTTCGGATCTTTTTGGGCGATTCTCATCGATGTCATCCCGCCTTACTGACCGCCTCAAGGAATCGGGAGTTCCCACCGGCCTGTCGTCCAACTTTGAGAGTCTCATTAGTGGTGTAAAGAACTTCCTTCCCGCCGACCGTGACTTCACTGTTACCAAGATCGTCGAATCGATTATGGACCCATCTTCCGCCTCTTCCTCCGCCATCGCTAAGACGGAACACTACCTCTACTACGACCCTCGATCCGCCAATGCTCGAGGTACCATGCCTCCCCCCAGTGCTGTACGGTCTGGCACCGGAGCCAACACACCCGGCGGAATGCCTGGGTCTCAGGTACCTGGGCAAACTGCCAGCTTTGGTCAAAGACGACAAGGCTTTAGTGAAGCAGTTGTGTTTACGGTTGGTGGTGGCAGCATGGATGAGTATGGGAACTTGCAGGAGTGGGTGAGCCGAACTGGAGGAGATAGGGCCAAGAAGAGGGTTGTTTATGGCAGTACCGAAATGGTGAATGCGGCAGAGTTCATTTCAGAGGAGCTGGAAACACTAGGAAAGGAGGTTGCATCATGATACTCCCGGCATTGAAGAATAGATTAATGAGATTTGTGACTACAAAGACACGATACAAGCGGATTTGTGCGCCATAAAGTTTAAGTTTAAAAAGAGACTTTTGTACAATCTCACATTGTTGAATTCTCACTAACATGATTCTGATTCACTGACATCTTTGCGTTGATGTTTATACACATTGTCCGGAAGATACATGGTCCGCGCCGGCTCGCGATCCGCGCAGGGGCATATCCCGTCAGCTCCAGTTCCCGCCCGGGCTACTGTAAGGTACGTACCGATTCAATCTGAGAACAACACCACGCCCTGAGCCTGCCCGGCTGCGCAAGGCTGCTCCCAAACCAAGAAATCTCAACCCTGTTCCTTCAATTACTTCATCAAGAGCATCGCCAACTCGAAATTTTATCGCCATTATAACGCGCCGAATCGTATCCTGTAACGAATCCCATATAAGTGCACCGCGTTTCATTCACGACATTAATACCCGATCGCGTGTCGACCTCAATCTCCCTCGCAATGGACGAGTCCCCCGTCAAGACTGAGGGCGGCACCCGTCATCGCGCCGGTTACAAGTCATGGAAGAAGAAATACAGGAAGATGCGCATCGTCTTCGATCAAAAGATGCATGATGGCGAGGAGCTACACAAACAAGAGGATAAGGCGGCTGCGCTCGTGAAGCGCTTGGCCGTAGAGAATGAGTACGCCATCTTCTAAAGCTATATATGTATTGGCGGAGAGAATCACTAACAGAGCATCCAATAGCCGTCTTCTAGATATATTACTTGAGATCAACAACTCTCCCCAGATTCCTCCCGAGAAGCAGATCGACGTATCCCTCGAGCCTCCTTCGGACCCCAAAGCTCTTGCCTTACCCCTAGATCGAGAACATGAGAACCATAAAGATACCCCCAAGAAGAAGCTCGAGGATCTTATCAGCGGCGTACCACATTCATCATACAGCAGCGCCAAAGAGACGCTACCACAGGTCGTCAACGACCTGAAAGCTCCCGATGGCGAAACACATCCCGCCGATTTTCTATCCGCTGACGACGTGGACAACTACATCTACGAAGCCGATGCAAGCATCGATCCCGACACACACATTCCTACTCTTGCTCCTCGCGCTCACCCGGAGAATCGCCAACCTTCACACCCGCACCTCAAAAACCCCACCAGCGTAACGAACTGGCTGCGCAAACACGCCCCCAAGATATTCCTCCAAGACGGCGAAGCACACGGTGACGCAGACGATGGTGAGGGCGGTCATACCGGCGGGCGTAAGACGCGCGGGACACGGGGCGAGCGTGGTGGACGAGCAAGCACAAGAGGCAAGCGTGTTAGCGCAGCCGCTCGCTCAGCCGCCGCAGCAGATCGCGACGTGGACGCCAGCATGGACGAGGATGCAGAACTTGCTTCAACGCCTGTTGGTCGCGGCAAGCGCAAGAGGAATACCGAGGACGACACGGGGTACAAGCCCCGCGGCTCATCAACGAGACCGACCAAGAAGAAGCGTAAGAGCGAAGCAGCAGAGGGGACACCCAGCGTGCGCAAGTCCAAGAAGGACAAGGAGGCTGCAGCAGCTCGTGACGACTAGCATCGCATCGCCTACGATGGCCCCTAAAGAACAGTCCTTGACTAGTTTCCTTTACTGTAGGCAATACTTCTCTTAAAGCGAGAATAGCCGCTGGTTCAGGCTTATAACAACATGTATTACTATCGAATTCAAGAAAAGAAGAAGCCTCACGGACAGAATCCGTATGTTCGCAAAAACATTCCCCGGCATCAAAGTCGCATGCCTCCATAACCGCGGTGTCCTTCCGGCCAACCGAGGCCATCTCGATCGGGACAACCCGGGCTTACGGGTGTATTTTTCCTCCTCAGCGCTGTGTATGTGATCCATCTGATAACATGTACACCTGCGGGCTTAAGCCGAGGCATTCCCCAACGTGGAGTCTCAGCTGGGGGGGGTCGGACACTTCTGTATGGACGAAGCTTAGAGGGCACTTAGGTTTCTTTGGAAGGGGGAAATGGGGAGCTACTACGCTGCGATTTGTTTTCTTAGCAGGGTTTATTGGAATTGGGTGTGGGTTTTGCCAACTACGGACAACTACCGAGGTTTGACAGCAAGCAATATGAGAAAAGAGGCGTTTCAAGCGGCATCTGGAAGAGCAGCTGTGCATTGATGTCCTGTACATGTGAGAAGAAGCGCAGGGACACGGGCATGAGGGTCCAATAGATTTGCTTTAAGCTAAGTTTTGGCATTGATGTTATGACTCCTCTACCCGTTCTCCCGCGACTAAAAGGGGAACTAGGAGGAATGTACTATGGAGAACATGTAGTCACAACGTCAGCGGCCGGGGAACAGCTAGGTGAGAAAACTATAAAGCAGGGCTGGGTATCCCATCTTGTCTATGTGCTAAGGACAAACAAGAAGCTTCTATCTACATGGCGTCTGCTTTCCTGTACATGGAATGATGTATCATGCTGCCTCCTCTTTGAAATCTTTGCTTTTACATATCCAGAAACCCAACTTCATATCCAACCACAATGACGATGAAGGGATGCTCTTCATAATTCGTTGTCCATTGCACATGTTCCTGCAATAGACTTCAATGCATGATTGCTCTTAACGACGCCGGCTTCCTTGCGACAAAGGAGGTGAATAGCCTGAGACTACAAGAGACATCGCTCTTTTGATTCCCAAGACTGAAAGCGACGATATTCAAGGTGTGATAACATATTCGACGTCAATTCTTGAAGAGTTCATGAGAGAATGGTTACTCTTTGCAGTTGCACAAGAGACCGTGAGAGTGGAAGCGGAAGGTAGGGGTTAAATGGGGAGGCTGAGTGAAACGAAAGGTTGTCGAGACGTTTACAGCTTCTCCTTGAGGGTGCTCTTGAGGCGGCGCTCAACAGCATCGAGGTACTCGTTGGTGGTGGCATAGTCCTTGCGCTCGGACTTGCCAGTGGCAAGGGCAAGATCCTTGGTCATGATGCCGTCAATGTCGACAGTGTCAATGCAGGCCTTCTCGAGGCTCTCAGCGAAGGCAACGACCTCGGGGGTATCGTCGAGCTTGCCACGCTGGACAAGACCACGGGTCCAGGCGAAGATAGAGGCAATAGGGTTGGTGGAGGTCTCGTTGCCCTTCTGGTGCTCACGGTAGTGGCGAGTGACAGTACCGTGGGCAGCCTCAGACTCGAAGGTCTTGCCGTCGGGGGTGATAAGGACGGAGGTCATGAGACCAAGGGAGCCGAAGCCCTGGGCGACAATGTCGGACTGGACATCACCATCGTAGTCTGGAGGTGGTGTTAGCTTTCACGTTTCATTTGTCAAATGACACAGGTGGGATGACTGAACGAGCGTTCAGTTCAGGGATGGAAAGACTCACTCTTGAGAGCCATGATGTAGCCACCGGAGCTCTTGATCATCTGGGCGACCATGTCGTCAATGAGACGGTGCTCATACCAGATCTTCTTGGCCTCGAAGTCCTTCTTGTAGGTAGAGTCGTAGATCTCCTGGAAGATGTCCTTGAAGCGACCATCGTACTTCTTGAGGATGGTGTTCTTGGTGCTCATGTACAGGGGAAGCTCCTTGTCAAGGGCAAGCTTGAAAGAGGCGTGGGCAAAGCCAGTGATGGACTCGTCGGTGTTGTACTGAGTCTGGGCAACACCACCACCGTTCTTGAACTGGAAGACCTCAATCTCCTCAGGCTTTCCACCCTCAGGGGTGTAGACCATGGAGAGCTTACCAGGGCCGGGCAGGACAGCATCCTTGGCGCGGTACTGGTCACCAAAGGCGTGTCGGCCAATGATGATGGGCTTCTTCCAGCCAGGAACAAGACGGGGGATGCGGGGGATGACAATGGGCTCACGGAATACGGTACCTCCAAGGGCATTTCGGATGGTGCCGTTGGGGGAAAGCCACACTGGAGATGTAAGTTAGCCAGGTTGATCTTGTCGACTCCGCTGTATGTCTCATTCGCCATGTTTCTGCTTGTTCCCCTCACATTGCTTCTCCTACATGCTTCTCATGCATGCGGGGTTGGCAATTTAGTGGGGGGAATACAGCAAGATGCAAGTCGAACTAAGACAAGACCAGAAGGGGATAAACTCACTTTGCTTCAGCTTGAACTCCTCAACACGAGCCTCATCGGGGGTGATGGTTGCACACTTGACACCGACAGAGTACTTCTTGATAGCCTCGGCAGCATCAATGGTGACCTGGTCGTTGGTCTGGTCACGGTACTCAAGACCAAGGTCATAGTACTTCAGGTCGATGTCGAGGTAAGGGTGGATGAACTTGTCCTTGATGACCTGCCAGATGATGCGGGTCATCTCATCACCGTCGAGCTCGACGACGGGGTTCTTGACCTTGATCTTGGGGATAGAGGAAGCCATTGTGCGGACGGCGAAGGGAGAGATGGTCTGGATAGCACCGAAAGAAGCGCGAACAGGGCGAACGGTGGATGAAGTATAAGCGACACGGCGCAGCGAAGACGAGAGAAGTGATCGCGGAACGGCAGAGGCGAGAGCAGCAGCGGGCATGATGGGCTAAAAGAAAGAAGAGGAAGAAGAGGGTGGGAGGTTATAAAAAAGATATAAAAGTTGGGACGGGAGCCGGACTCGGGAATCGTCGCCGGAGATTGATTGGGCTAAGGCGAGGCAGGCGCAAGTTCCTTCCTTCTTTTTTCGTGAGGTCTGAGGTGCTTGGTGCTTTCCTGCTGCAAGCGCGGGGTGCAACACGGACGGACGGTCGTTGGGGTCGGGTCAGGAAGGTGCTTGGGGTGATTTGCGACTGACAACCGAGGAAGTAGCCGGTTACTGTGGCGGCGACCGAGAGGAAAACCAACGATGCGACGGGGAATAGAGAATATGGGGTAAGTTAATGCGGACTGTCCCCCCAATGAGACGGGGTGAATTTGATCAAGAGTGCCGCTAGTTCGATGGGAAGCTGGGGAATTCGTTAGGTGTTAGTTGCGCGCGTCAGCAATGGAGAGGGGAGTGCAGAACTGCAGATGGGTATGGACATGGTATGAGGTGAGGGGATATGAAATGAGGCGATGTTATGTGATGCGACGATGTTTGAGTGTTTTCTCTTTTTTCTTTTTCCGGTCTTTTTCTTTTGGGGGAGGGAGTGAGGTTTGGCAATGATGCGAGGCTCAGAGGCAAAAAAGAAGCCAGCCATTCATTCATTCATTCTCGTTGGTCAATGACGATTCACTGGATCATGTCCCGTCCTTGTGGCTGACCTCCTCTGACCTCTAGTGTATGTGGTGCAGCTAATACTGTAAATGAGACAAAGTTGCACTTACAAGATTCGAGTAAATGCCGTTCTTCTTTCGAGATATTTCGTTCTGTTGATGCTGAAACTGCTGGTAAATGATGATGATGCAGAGATGGGATTTCAGCCGAGATAGAGGAGAAAGGACACAGGCATTCAAGTCAATTCTTCCGACAACGGACTCTTTGCTTTGCCTTTTAGCCTTCTGGGGCCTACGCCGAAGACGGACGCTGCGGTAAAATAAACGTGGCTGACATGATCTTTTTAGACAATCGCTTGACAGTGACAGGGGTCTCATCCCTCTATCTAAAGTGTCTACATGACGACGTTCCCGTCAAACATGAAGCTCAGCTTGTGCTCTGTTTCCCAATCTCACGATAATTTCAAAGAGTCTTTCTAACCCTCGGAATCTCCATTACGTCCCCCCAACGCTTAGGGTGTGTCTCGAGTATTCTACAGCCTCCTCGTGCCAGGTTCTTTTGGGGATGAGGCTCGGTACCTGACCGAGCTGGGGCACATCTTGAATAGCTGCAAGCAGTGGGAAAATCTATCAGCCAGTCTCCAGCCTCGACGGTTTACACTAGTGTCGATAGGTTCCGCACTTGGTCCCCCCGCTGCAGTGGGGGGAGGAGACCGGCGCCGGGCGCGACGGCTCCTTGGCTTTAATTAGGCACTGTATCTCGTGCATGACAGCTGCGCTCGGTTTTTGCCTCATCTCGGTGTTGCTATGGCCGAGTCTGGGAGTCGCACGACATGGCGTTCGTCAGTAGCTATGTGGCACTGTTCTGTGGCATTGTTTACTCGGGCCGGAAGTGTGTAACAGATGCCGTCTGCAATCATTGAATTCACCAGCGATAGCTCAAGCTCCAAATGACGTTGCCTAGTGGTCCTCTTATAAACCCAATTGACACATTCCGCCGGGAATAACATCTGGTTCCACCGCCCGGGACTCTACAGCTCGGCGCGGAGCGCATCTCCGTTCTCCGTCTCGGATCTCCGGTCGGAGTATCCACTCTCCGCGCCGTCATCGGGGTGAGGGTATTATTGTCGCGGTTGATGCCCGAATAAAAGGAATGAGACACCGATGCAGAATGATTAGGCGCACATCAGAATTTTATTTGGTGATTGCCCGCTTCCTTTTGAACCATTAGCTAGCTTTTCATTGGTCCTACTGTTGTTGCGACTTTGTACGGGTAAGCATATTTCCAAAATAGTTCGTAGCTAGGTCGACTACTTTGTGGGATAAGCGTATGCGGCAGAAACGCTCGGTAATGCACAATATTCCTGTCTTTTGGTAACCAGGGGTATAGAACACTCGCAAGTTCTGCATCCTGTCAGGAAGTCATAGCCTCCCGGACAAATCGCCTTCTGTGCCTGTTGTGTCTGGATTCTATTTGACTGTAGGGTAGCATACCGCGGATATGGAAGTCTTCCGAAGCATCGGAAAACAAGACCGGAATCAAATGGTGCCTGATTTGGCTGCAAACAATCGTCAATGCCCTATCCGTTGATCGTTCCGGAATCTCTTTCTATACTAGTATACATCCTTTGTTCGGGTGTCGTCTTAACCAATGACACTGTAAACAACCATCCCCAACCTATACGTCAAAGATCTCACCAACACCCTCGTTTCCTCCCCTTCTATTCTCGACAATGTCCAGCCTCCACCCTTCCCAGTGCTTAAGCGATCGCTTGATCTCCTTGATCCGCTCGAGTCGCTTCTTTCCCTCTTCCTCCTGGGCCTTGCGGAACGCATCCTCGTCAAAGTCCATGTCATCGTCCTCAAGAAACTCATCGTCGTTGCCCCCAGCCAGGGCGTTGAGACCGCTTGTGAAGAAATCGCCAATTCCACCAGGCCCAGATTTCCTTCGTTGAGTTGGAGACATGGCATGTCCGGGCGATAGGTCGACATCGTGGAAACCTGGACTAGTCGCCTCCAATTCACGACGCTTGCCAATCCACGCCCCACTCCGAAGTTCGTGTACTTCGGCCTCAAGAGCACGGATCTTTCTCTCAAGTTTCTGCCTCTCCTCGTCCTCAAGCTCATCAACGCCTTCATCATCTAATCCACCGCCTCCCTCTAACGACTTTCGGCCTCGGAGTTTAGTATTTTCACCCTCGAGCTTCTCGAGCTTTGATCGCAACTCAGTAACATCGTGTTCCGCCTTCTCCTTCTCTTTCTTGATTGCCTGTAATCGAGAATCTTGCTCTTTGTGTAATGTAGTGAGGGTTGTCGCTTTCTTATCCAACGCCTCCACCTTTTTCTCGAGCTCATCGCGTGCGTTCTTTACTTCCTCGAGCTCATGCTCAAGAGTCTTGACCTTAGTTTCGGCACTTGTTCGTTCGCTACCTTCGCGAACCGCCTTTTCTGCCGTTCTTTCGAAGTTGCGCTTGAGGTCTTGAAGCTCGCGCTGAGCCTTGCCCGCCGCAGCCTCAGCACGAGCGAGCTTATCTTCTAAGGCAGTGACCTGTTCCTTCTCGGATGACGATCCACTGGCATGACGCTCAGCCTGTGCTCTGAGTTTCGAAATCTCAATCTCCATAGACTCGATGGTTGCTGTCTTGGCCTCGAGCTCAGCCTTGATGTCTGCTGGAGGTGTGGCGAGGGACATGGAAGGGCGATGGCCATGTCCAGAACCGCGTGATGCCTGTTGCTGGAGCTGAGAATTTTGGCGTTGAAGTGCTGCGACCTGACTCTTCTACAGGTGGGTTAGCGGGTTAAAGGACCAAGGTGTGTGTGATCATTGACTTACCAAGCTATCCCAAAGTCCATCTTCATGGCCACCTGTCTTGCCACTATCGTCAACATCCGCCTCACGGATGTCGGCCAGCTCATTCTCAGCCTTCTGCCATCTCTTATCAGAATCAGAGGCCTCCTTGGACAAGCGCTTGTTCTCTTTTTCCAGCTCTTCAATTCGAGCCATGTGCTTTCTGTAGATATCTGGTGCAGTTTCACCATCAGGGCTAAAAGGAGACGCAGCACCGCCTGAAGGGATAGATCCGGCGCGGAACGATGTAGATCTCAGCTTGGACTGTTGAGCTAGGGAGGGGGTAGCTGCAGGTGAGGATTCGTCGTCGTCGGATTCGTCGTCGGATTCGCTATCATCTTCGTCCTTAGTTTCCTCCTTGACTGGCTTCTCAGCTTCTTGCACAGGCTTGTCTTCTGTCTTGTCTTCGTGTACTTCTTCGGGGGCTTTCTCGTCACTTGCAGGCGGGGCGTCGGGGGTCTCAGCAACAGGCGCGGGCGCAGGGGCCTCGGCTGGTTCTTGCTTGGATTGTTTGGATGCACCGCCCTTCTTCTTGTTCTTCTTCATTTGCTCGACCTGGAATCGCAATGTGTTAGCCATCAACGAAGATAAGAAGGGAGGGGTGAACGAACGCGCTTCTTGGCCGCAGCAATCTTCTCCTTGCGGGCCTTTTCCTCAGCGTCGGCCATGATGATGGTTTATTTGGCGCGAATGTACAAAGAATTAATTTGGCGCACGATGGTGTTGTCGTTGTTAGTGAAATGTGTCGTCTTGGCGCTAGATGTTAGATGCAGCTCCACGTCCAGGGACTCAAGGGAGCTCCGTCATCACGTCGAAGCTTAGCTGGCCTGTGCACATACCGTGCATATCGGGGGATATCATGAATACACACTGTACGCCACCCGCTTCGTGTAAGTGAGCACACGACTCACATCTAAGTACTTCTTGGAGTAGAGACATTTACTAAAAACCACAACGAATCTCTCGAAATGTCTGTTTAGAACTCTCTCTTTAACATACCGCCCAACTTTAGCATCTTCGAATGACACTGCCCGCACCGGTCTCATGCCGACCGTAGTCATCCCGTCCCAAAGCTCAACCATGTTGCACTCGCCTATCTTGAAGATTACTATCGAACCGAGGTCAAAGATCAGATTATAATCAGCTCAAGAGTCGTTCAATCAAAGTGTGGTAGTATGTTAGACATACTGTGTGGTTTTTGAGCCTTGTTGCCTGACATTGTATTCATTCGATTCGCGGTAAGAGCAGCTGCCAACAGATGGAAACTGCCTTCCGTTTAATACTACAATCTCACGTGCCTTTACTACTCAAAACTCGCCCAACATACTAGGTAGTTGCAAATGCTTGGAAGACAAGGTCTTGAGCTTCACCATATTACCAATTCCCTGCTTCCAGTATGAACTGGACCGAAGGTGCTCTCGCCCGTCACTCCCGCCGTAAAGGCTGGGATAAAGACGCAGCTCGACAGAAACAATACTTTGCCAAAGCTCGGGCACGAAAGCACGCTCCCTCTTCAAGCAAGGCCTTGGATGTGGTATCCTTTGTACCTGATTATATCCCACAGCCGCAACCCGCTCAAGACCGTCACTCAACCTCCCCCACCCCTAGACAAAACCAGAAAACACCAAGGAGGCGACTTATCCAAAAGCGACATGATGTAGCTAAAGAAACTGGTCGAAAACCTACGCGAGGCGATAACCTCCAGCTCGGAAAGCGGGTAATAGAGACTCAGCATTCTTCAGTATCGCTGCTGGACAAAGACCGACAAGAGTTAGACATCGCAGCCAAGAGGCGCAAGTTACTCGAGAAGACTGACTGGACCGGACTCAGTACCCAGAAGCCTTTGTTGGCTGATTTCTCCAGGAAAAGGGACCAAGCAACCAAATCAATCGCAAAGCCAACCTCAAGGCGGGACCATCGATCCAGTCGAGCATCGGACGGGCCTGTTCTGAACCATCACCTTAATGAGAGAACGCTTGGTCGATCTACCGAAAATGATATGAGGATAAGTATTGGCAGTCAGAATCTTCGTTGGAGTCGGGAGAGCAACTCAGTTCGCAGTTATGCTACGCGACAAAACCTTCTCCCTGGCTTTGACAACTCAACGCGAAACCAGAATATGCTGCAGTTGCCAGTCTCACCTTATCAACAAACCTCGAGTGCCCATATGGCTTCGAGAGTCTCAACGTCCCATCGCCATTCTGATGAATCTTTGACCAGCTTTGAACCGCGCAATTCGCGGTTGAATCTTCCAACAGCCCCTCAATATACCGAAGAGCATACAAGGCAAGCAACAAAGAATCATGGAGAATTCAATGAGTTGAGACATGTAGTACGGTCATCAGCGCCCGTCATTCACCACCCACAGCCAACTCGAGAGAGACGCCTTCCCATGTTTGACATTCGTTCCCCCGACCTCCAAGGAGATATGAGCACAATTGCAGTTCTCGGCGATTCAACGCAGCCTTCCCATCGCATCACGTCTGAAGATATTCAATGGAACAAATGGTTGAACTCAAACTCAAAAGCTACACCTCAACAGCCAACTGAGATGAATCAAGACCAGCAGCCGTCGGTATCCATAAGCCCTGGCATCAGTAACTACTGGGATACTTCGGAAGACCAACCGCAAATGAAGAGTCCCAGTAACCGTACGACTTCAAGGCAGAGCCTACTGCACCGAGTCGACGAGCCGCTCTTACGATCATCAGACACTTACTCATCTAACATGCATATGCCCGACAATTTGCAGCGCCAGACATTTGATACTGAATCTGAACTGCCTGAACTCCAGGTGGAGAGCGGCTCATCAATTATTGCAAGACCGAGGAGCAGCTGTATCGTACATAAAAGCTCAAGCTGCGAAAGAAGTGAGCCTTCTATCAGACCTGGAAGCGACTTGGTTCTTCCAGCCAGCATACAACTACCAATGACCCCTAATGTCCAAGACTTGTTGGACCTTTTGACTGCAAGCGAGGAACAACAGGGAACAATGAGTGAAAATAAAGAGGATCGAGAATCAACACCAAATACTGATGATGAAGATGAAATATGGAAAAGGTTCGTTTTTGACGATGATAGCGCCGAGATCAATCGCAAAGCCAGAGAAGAGGCCCACGAGCAAACGAAATGTGACTTGGGCTTCAAGAAGCCTGATCTTCCGCATGCCTTCATAGAATCATCCTTGACATCTGACTCGACAGCACCAGCAAGTGACATTGCAGAGCCCCCTTCAGCGTCACGAGATAGATCATCACCAACCGCAGAACACACCCCAAACATGACAAATGCCTCAATAGAAGACCTGTCCGACGCCGGCATGGTAACTTCATCATCGGAAACCGCCGCAAAGATAAACGCGACGGACGCGACCGACTCAATCATTGCCCAACCAGCCTCGCCTCAACCATCACAAGCCGAGTTCAGGTTCCATCACCCACAATTGTTTGTCGGAAGGTTAGCTAATGACGTCCCCTCCAACCCATCGGCCGTTCCCTTGTATGCGCCACAAAAGAAGGGCAGACGACCACGATCTGGGAGGCGCAGGGACAAGGGGCGGCCTGATTTCCGCGCCATGCCCAACTACGATGATGATCCAATTGAAGAGGACTAGGGTTTTGGAGACAAAGCGGAGAAATTGGCCGCGGAGAAGAGAGTTGAAAGATTACCAAGGTTGAAAAGCCGCAAACTACGTATAGGTCACGAGCTGGATGTGCAGTGCGCCATATCGCGCAGTGTTGCCTGGGGAAAGCATCCGGCTGTCGTGTAACGGCGTAGATCATCCCTACTGCAGCGGGGAATACAACATCGCGAGGAGATTAGGGTGATCTGCTGTAACTTGTCTCTTGTCTCGTCACACATTCTCAGGCCAGGGGGTAGTGAGACATTATTTCCATGTGTAGATATAGTTCATAATAATGTGTCATTGCAATGGGTAAAGAGAAAACAAATATTCTATTTGCACTGCCATCTAAGTACAGTAAGGTATTGTGACTGTTTGTACATAATGAAACTACAACAAGGGTGTATGAAATCCTCTAAATGCGCCGTAAGTCCCAAGATGATAGAGAAAAAAAGAAAAAAAACTCCCACCGTCTATGTAATGAACCCATCTTCTAATCCAGAATTGACCTCATATATCATCATCAACGTCACTGCGTGATCAACCCGCCAATAGCCAAGGTCTCTTATCTCGGTGCCTTCAGCTCGATTCTTAATCCCAGCCGGATCCATGTAAGCTTGACCAAGAAAGGAAACTCGAAAGAAGGAATGGAAGCATGACAGAAGCATCGTGCATAACACAGCCACGCTGAAATAATCCCCGCAAATAGCCCCGCTTCTAGAACAATTCTCTAGTCAGCCTCAGCGTGATGCAAGAACCCTGGTGGGGATAAGATCTGCAACGCATAGGCGTTTTTTGCGGACCTGTAGGACGTCGTAGAGCGGATGGATATGGGTGGCAGGAATGAAGGAGTAAAGGAGTAAAGGCCAAGGCTGAAAATGCCTGGGATGAAGACCTGATCTGCAGGGAGGCATTCCTTGATGCGTGTCTGAACAGAAGAGGAGAGAAAACGCCCTAGAGTCTTGTTGCTTTTAGTGTATCCGTATAGTGTACAAGTGGTACTGCAGCTGCGAGGGCTGGACTGCGAGGTGGTCTTGGGTGTGTGTCGGTGAGTCGTTCTGAGGAAGGATGCCATATCAGCAGCTACCGCTGCGTGGCAGTTCTTTTTGAGGTAAGCCTCTGAACGTGCAGAGCAGTCCTGTGCGAGGCAGATTGTAGTTTCAAGCCATCAAATGCAAGACTTTGTGGTATCTTGTGGTTGGTTTGATTGTGTGAGCAAGGCTGTGTCTCTGCTCACACACCTCAAGATCGGCTGCGGCGCTTCTCTTTGCGCTTAGATTCACAAGATGTCTTGCAGCCAGGACATTCAAAGCCGTTCTTTGAGACGTAGACTCGAACAAGACAGCGTGGGCAGCGCCACCAACTCGAAGGTGCGTAGCGACCCTCAAGCCAATCCTCATTAACAGTCGCACCACGCTTCTGGATGTCTTCGCGGTGATATTCCCGGAGATGGTCTCGGAAATGGTCGCGACGGTGAAAGGGCTCGCGGAAGCGAGTGCACCGAGGGTAGTCACATAGATAAACATCCTTGCTCGATTCAGGAGCATGAGTGTTCTTGTAGTGACGCTGAAGATCGGCGGTACGCTTGAAGGGGCGAGCAGTGCAGCCAGGATGAAGGCATGATACCGGCCAGTCATTGCCACTGTAGAAGCACGCAAGAATTAGCAATGAAGCATCAAGGAATAGCAAGGAAAACATACGTTTCGCTACGAGGAGCAGTGGAGTCTTCAGTCTTGGTTTGTGTCGAAGAGTAGTATTGCTGATAAGCAGTGTCCTGCTGGTAGGCAGAGTAATCTATCGGTGACGAGCCATGGAGAGCGTAGTAACTATTCTGCGTGGGTGACTCGGGAATAGTGGAAGCTTGAGAGCTTCCTCCAGAGCTGCCATACCGGACCAGAGGCTGTGACTGGTAGTAGTCGTAAAAATACTCGGACGGCGATGTTGCTTGATCCTGGGGTGATGAAGCATCATACCAGCTGTTGTTGTACCAGTGGTTGGAGCCCATTGTGCTTATTGGAAGCTGCTGAGTTTGTGGCAATGATGCTCAGCTTCTTAACTAGAAGCTGATTCTTATGAGATGATCAGCGAGGAGGTGGACGTGGAAGGTACTGGTGCTCGAGAGGGCGAGACGACGAGATGTGAATCGACTTGTAAAGGATAACTAAGGGCATGCAAGTATAGGCCGCAACCAAAGTGATATCTTGATGGCGGTCTTGGAAAGGAAGAGAAGAAGTCTGGGGCATGGGAGTTGATATGATGGTGATGTGTTGTAGTTACAATGATGAAGGGGATGAGAGCTCTGGTTATATGCTCGGGAGAGAGGGGTGCTTGGACAAGTAGGCTAATGCAGTTCAGGATCATGTAAGTAGGTAAGGGTGAGGCTCAAATCGCACATTGGTTAGTGAGGCGAAGGTAGGAGTCATCTGTGTAATACACAAAAGGTAAAGGGCAACATGGACTTGAAACTGTAAGAGACCTCTACAGAAACAACTGCGGCCGGATTTGACAGCAAGACTAAACGGGTATCGTCAGGGTTCTAGAGTGCCTCCCAGGGACAAGGACCTGGCCGGGGTAGCTGCCGGGGAACCCAGCGGATCCAAGCCGGACCAACCCTCGATAAGGTAGAGCATAGCTAGTTAGATGGTAGACGGCTGAGAGATAACCAGTTCAAAGACCGAAGACTGGAGGACAAGGGGGGCAGTACACAAAGACAAGGGTCTAAGGCGAAGCAACGTCTGGCGCAAGTGGGCTCGTGATGTGAATCGACGCTTGTCGCTTGGGTGGGAGACTAGGGTAAACTCAAGCCAGATGGAGACAACAACAAGAAGCATGTAAACCGCGTCAGACCGGGGGTACTCTACCAAGAGCTGTGGGCTCCTGGCCGGTGACCTGAAGAGGGAAAGGGAGGACAAGATGACGATGTAGCAGTAGCAAACACAGCTAAGGTAGCTCATTCTGAAATTAGACGGAGGTCCTCAGGAACAAAGGCATCATGACTTGCAGGGAAAGGGCATAAGTTGCTGGACGCCTTGCAGAGCTCCGGGTCAACCGGGATCTGTGAATGGCGCAACAGCATGTAGGTACGAGCACAATGGATGGATGGATGTATGCAATGTGTGGAGCTGGTCAGTATTGAGAAGCTATCCGACAAGCAATGGGAAAACTGTCTTGGCAGTTTGTGTTGCAGATTGAGACATAGCCAATTACCTAGTCTATATCAATATGAGTCTAAGCCCGTCATGCCCAGCAATTGACAGCTACAGCTGCTGTAGGCAAGCGGTGACGTTACCAGCCAACCAGGCGACATGGGCGTGGCGATGCGCTGGGGCTGAAAAGTAATGGGCAAATGGTTCTGGCACGGGTTGACGGGAGTGGATGCGGGAGTGGCAGATAGTGCGTGATTTGGCATCCAATGTATGGCATTGTCCTCATAACGACGTGTTGACGATGGGAGATAGCCGAGATAGAGGGGCTGTGCGAAGCCAGCTCATTAGATTTCGGTCACTGTCAAAGGCAAAGCTGGCTTGGCCAGGGCATTCTGCGCTTGTGCCGCTCAAGATTAGACTTGAAGTGCCCCTGTCAGAGAAGCTTCGGTGGGGAAAAGAGACGCTGCGCGGAATTGTATCAAATCAGACTTTCGTTCAACAGACTAGGCTCTCGGTAGCGGGAGGAATTCGATCGACGTGGCCAGGAATCCGTCTGCAGGAATGTGGTAGAAGTGTCGCGCTGGGCGCTGGGTTGAAAATGATAACGGAGGGTTGTAGGTAGAATCAAGATTGTGCATCGAAAGGCAGAATAACGAGGCAGAATAAGGCAGGCAGGTACTGTAAGGTACTGTACCTCCCGACTTAGAGGCTGATTAATTCCAGGGCAGGATCAGTTGTCAACCTGCCTTTACCGCTGCCCCTGCTTCCTTACCTTTCCATTGGTACTGTAAGTTTAGAAGGAACCAACCAACTTACAGTACCAAAAGGAACCTCGCGGGTGGTGGCTGGACAAATAATCGGGACATCTACCATACTTGAGAAAAGGTTGCTATAATAATTAGAGCATACTCTGAGCATATTTCAGGCCAAAGTGTCTAAGTTATCTTGTCATCTGTTCAATAGTTAGGTAGGTGTCTTGATTATTTGCCGAGCTGCCTGCCTCGCATTCGTTGCCTTACCTAGCGATCATCTACCGCCCATTGCCCTTGTCCCCTCAATCCATGCTCTACCATTATGCTGCACTTTGACGTGGTGGCCTGATTACAGTAGATGCTTTGCATTAGCATCATTAGTTCAACTTGGCGCCAGCTTGTCGATCTCTGCGGTGTAAAGCCATCAAACAACCATCTAATGTTGGTTCACAAGCACAAGCACAAGCACGAGCATGAGCACGAGCCTCAATGTCATGGAGTCCAACAGATGCACCAATAGAGCCGCGACCATTTTACCATGGATGTCGATCAACCAACTCACTGACAACAGTATTTTGCTGCCTGGCCTTGAAGCAGAGGGATCTGATCTTGGTGGAGCTTGAAGTTATCCTGTGGCTTGGGTCAGCCAGTCGCGTCTGGCAATGGCAAGCAGAGTGAGAAATTGTCCATGCTTCCAGCAGAACCAAAGCACAGGCAAAGAACGAACCCCAGCATCGTCATTCCGCCATCTCCCACACCTCTCACGGCTCCCCACAACTCGGTCACTTCATCCGGTTGACCTACACGTTTGTGTAACTTGTTCTGCGTCTATCAGAGTCTGGCGCATCACAACCAGTCTGGCATGTCTCAATATTTGACGAGGCAACCTCCCAGAATGACCAAAGTGATCAGCAAAGTAGCAATCGCCTAAACAAGAACAACCCTGGACGCCCTGTCTCGTTTGTATGACCTACCGGATCCTTCTCCGGTATCTGCAAGTCAACACAGGAAAACTTCCCGAAAAAGTTGTTGTCAATGTGTTGTACCTGGTTTGTCAACACATTTGATGTTGCGAGCCGGTGTAGCCAAAGTATCCTGAGGAGCTTGGGGCGTGTTAGTGAGGCTGACTGAAATAGTGAAGTGCCAAGTGCAACAGCAACAAAAGCAGTTGAAAGTGGTTCGCCCGCTGTAATCATCATCATCCCCGAAAAAGCTCACCGCACCCCAGGACCCTTTCCCCAACCGTGACAACCTCGCAGGGAAACGAATCCATGCTCCCTTAACCACGGTTAGCGCTCGCTAACCAGGGATCGCCCCTTTCTCGTATTCATGGATCGCCCTCCTGCAAAGCCCCAAGAGAACTTGACAAGCATGGAAGCATTCTAGAAACCTTCCTGTTGGATCCTGCATTGGTTTCGTTTCATGACCTGGTCAGCTTCCACGGCGAACACCGACTAGGTTGGGGGCGATAACCTTCTCACTCTGATGGTCTTTGACGATGGAGGGTATCAAGCTTAGAGCTGTGCCGCAAGCATGTCATTTGTACTGTAGAAGCGCCTGCCTTGCCGATAAAAGCAACGGCTGACGACCACTGGTGAACGAATTGCCTCACAGCAACCTGGTAGGCACAATGACGATGCTATCCAAAAAGGCAACCGTGTCAGAAGCGATGAGGCAATCAAGGCAACCAACCCGCCAGCCCTGAAAACAACTTGACAATACACTTTCTCGCGACCTTAGGGAAAAGAATGACCAGCTCTGGTTTCGCCTCCGCATCGATCAAGTCATATGTGTGTCAGTTCAAGTTCAGCAATCAAAGGAAAGGGTCGAGACAACAAACGGCATTACAACCGTATCGCCTCGACCAACAAGGATCGTCTTGTACGTCACTTCTTCATTTGCTCTTCGTCTTTGAGAGCCACGTCGCCATCTGCGATGAAAACAAATGTGCTGCAGGCATAGTGTCGCCTTGTCAACCCATGTAGGTCAGGTCTTTGTGTGTACAAGTCGTTGAAAATCGAGGAACCACTGGAAGAAGAAATTCGGTGAAGCCAAAAATAAGTAAGACATCAGCTTCTTGCTTCTTGCTCCAAAGCTCGTCCTATGGCTATTGATATATCATCCAAACGACAATGGCACTTGGCTCTTTCTTAGCCTCTTGGGCAGCAATGCAGCAATGCAACAACTCTCATCATCGTCATGTACTCCCTTAGTCTGAACGCTTCATTCAGACCACTATGGAAGAGGTGCCACGTCGACACAAGGTTTCGGACAAGACTCCAAAGCGGCGCAACATCTCACATGGTTGTGTACCACCAAGATGAGCCTCTGTCCTGAACACCAAACGAATCTGAGGCTGTTCGGGCAGAGGCTGCCAGGCTGCTCAAAGCATTAGGCTTCTCAAAGCAGCCAGTCCCATTCAGACGAATGCCCACCAAGAGAATTTATGAGGCAAACGAACCACACACACACACACACACACACACTTCAATCACGCACATTAAGAAGACTTGTTATACAGGGCTGCAGCGCCCGTCACTCGAGGGTTCCGTATTCATATCACAAACACTGAGGTTGTTAACGCCTCCTTGTAGCCATTCCGCATATTGACCTGCCCCAAACAAGAACAAAAGCGAGGAAAGAGAAAGAAGGTGAGGCTGCCGCTAATGCCGTCCTTATCTCCCCGTACTCCTGATGTGGCCTGCCTTGGGAGGTTCCAAAACCAAAGTACAGACAACCCCTAACCCATAAGCTCCGTTCCAGATATCTCACACGTGCACAAAATACGAGACCGTCCTATGTAGGAGGCATTCGACGATTGACTCTCGCCGGTTATACCTCGTCCTCAAGGAACTTGTAGGCGAACTTGAAGTCGGCTTTCCGTCGGTTCATCCTGCAGATTCCTGTTAGTACGCCTCACTGAAAGACCTCTTGGAGTTCACTCACCAAGTGCTCTCGTAGTCGAAAAAGCGATATGTGCCTTGCTCGAAGTCTTCTGTGATGTTCTTAGGCTCCTCATGTCTTTGGAACCAAGTCTGGTACTGCTTGTGAAACCGCCAGCTCTGGTCCTTCAGGGCCTTGGCTGCCATGTACTGCTGGGCAGAGCCCTGCTTGTAGTAGAAGACGTAGAACAATGTGTCTGGATCGATGCGGGTGTACAGCCGCGGGTCGTCAAAGATAGCGAGCGGCTCGCGAGGGAAACCCGACCCTGTTGGGGGTACCGGCACGTCGGGTCGGTATGATCGTGGCACGTCGGCATCCACAACATCGGGGCAGCTGGCCTGGCTGGCCGTCATCATGCGCAGCGCAGATGGCGCGGATGGAGGGTATGGGCGCTTTCTAGACGTCTCATACGTATCAACAAGATCTTGCAATGATGCGGGTAGGTGGTATATCGACTCTTCATCTTGCTCAGCGGGCTTGACACCATTGGCCGTGCCATTCGTTCGTGGGGCTATATGAGAAGTCAGCTTTCAAACTCAAATATGCTCGTCTTGTACACGTACGCTTGGGCGATGCTGTGTTCTCGGGGACGGCGGCTTGCTTTCCAGCTGCCTTTGATCGCTTGGACTGTTTCGCGGGCAAGGGCACAGGTGCTGGTGTAGATACGGGTTCGGGCTCGGCAGCGGCAGGGGCTGGCGTAGGTTGCTTGGACTCTGGTTGTTGGGAAGCGGGCTGGGCGGAGGATGTCGCAGGGGAGTTTGCCGCGCTGCTTCGAGACCGAGGTAACGGTGATATACTGGATGAGGCGGCCCCGGGCGGCGGAGGCAACGGGGCAATACCGACGTTGTCGCTCGCCGCAGCGGCAGCGGCAGCTGATGCATACTTGAGGCCCTCTCCGGCTGGCCTTGTCGGTACTGAGGCCGGCTTCATGGCGAGCGTGCCCGTATTTCCGTTGCTAATGGTGGCTAGAGGAGCATGAAGTGTTGCAAGGGCGGGTAGCGGCGACTTGGTCTGCGATGATGTCCGCCGTACTGGGTCGACTTCCTTCTGCGCCTTCCTCGACAGCGACCTGGGCGGCTCGTCGATCGTCAGGTCCTCTTGCACAGATTGCGCGTCTAGAGAAGAGTTCTTTTCGTTGTCGCCCACGATGCCGTAGGTGCCTTCCTCGTCTTCGAGATCTAGTTCCTCGTACATCTCCTCGTCCTCCATAAAGTCCTCGTTCATACCGTCCGACACATAGTATCGGATGCTTTCCTCCAGGTCAGTAACTTGTTCGGGCTCGACGCCGCCATTTTCAAGGGATCTCCGAATCAACTCCAACTTTCCTTGATGCCACTTATGCCGCTCGATAACCCGTTCGATTTCAGCGATACGTTCGGCTTTTGCCGTGTTGTTCTTGCCCTTCTTCATAGTCGCTTGTATCGATTCGCCCTCAGCTTCGAGTGTCTCGATCTGCTGCTCCAGTTCGTCCACCATACCACTTAGGAACTCGCTGGCCTCAACCTTTGCTTGCTCTTTGGGGTCGAGCTTGGCGGCAGCTGATAGGCCCTCCTTTGAGTATGCTTTCGTCTTCATGGCCTTTTCCACAGCCTTAAACTTCTCCATTTGCTAATTCCAAGAACCGCGTCAATAAAAGGGCTTCCATTCTGTCAGTGGCGAGGACCAACCGTCTCGATCAGCTTCCGATGCTCCAGCAGCGGAGCCTTATCCTTGATATCGTTGCTAGCGGCCCATGTTTTGATCTGATCCCTCAGTCGCTGGAGCTTCTTGATCTCGCGCTTGAGGTTATCTTCTAGTTTGTCCTTTTGGGCAGGATTGCTCGATTGCTCGATCTTTTCGTAGATGGCTTCAAATTCGGCCACGCCTTCGGACACCTTCTTGAAGCACTTGTCGACCTCTTGGGCCAATTTCCTCGCCGCCATTGTGATGAGAAAAATGAAGCCTCACGGGCGCAATATCTAATCGTTTGTCTGGTTCGTCTCGGTCGACCGATGATGTCGGTTCCTCGTGTGCGTCTTGCCTGCACCGGTCGGGAAGAGCTGGCAGCGCAAGGGGGGGCTGTTTTGGGGTGAAACGGCGCGTCGCGTGTCAAATCGAGACGTCGTCGGTAAATATAGAGGCGTGATAATACAGTGTCGCTCGTCCGGCGGTCAACTCCGGGGCGAATGGGGGATGAAATGCGTTGCTAGATACAAGCCGACAGCATTTGTTGGTGGTTAGTTAAAGGTGGGAGATGCAGTAGTGAGGCCAAACAGCCGCAGGGTCGTGATTGGCTAACGGGCCGCGGGTCATCTGGGGCAAGGCGCGGTTAGCTGCTGAAACGTGTTGCAGGAGAAATTGGGGGTTGAAGCTACATCTACAGGGGCGAAAGATGTTGTGTTAGTTAGCGATGATTTGCTAATTTCTGGACAAAGAGATTTTCTGTGCGATTCATCAAGTGGCAGCCCAAACAATGGTGCACAATCACAGCAGCACTATCGCGGGATACACTCAATGACGTGGGTTTTCGCTAGGCGCTCAGGTACCTTGTCGCACCTAAACTAAAGTGCACCTCATAGATCAGGTCGTTAGGCGCTTCTCACATGACATGGACCGCACCCCATAGAAGCTTTCAGAAGGGGTCCTCCCGTCTCCAGGGGTTTTCATGCAACGTCCAGCCTTAATGAGCTGAAGCTTTATGAATGAAACCTACCTAGTATTTTAAACTTTGTCTTAATTTTGATTATCTATCATTCATATTTCTGTGCTGTGATAGTGAGATATTGTCATTGACTGTTCTTGGCATTTGAGAGCGATATACACGGTAAAGTCGGGACAGATGCCGATCCGGCTACGGAGCAACATCCAACAGTACCTAACATACAAAGACCTTGACCCAATCCCGCCTCATATCCAACTTACACCTACAAACAGCCAGAATTTTACAGATCACAAATCATGAAGGGTACGTGCAGTAGCCAAGCATACACAAACTTCAATAAAAACACCAGGGCTTACAACTCAAACAGTCATCCTGCAGCGTGTCCTGTCGGCGTCCGTCACCGTCGACAAGGAGCTCATCTCATCCATCGGAAAGGGCGTCCTGGCCTTTGCGGCCGTAGCCCCCGGGGACACGGAGAAGGAGGCTGATCTGATGGCTGCCAAGGTTCTCAGGATGAAGCTGTGGGATGAAGAAGAAGGTGGCAAGGTAAGAGGAAGAAGATGAGGCTGGGAAGAGAGTCTAACCTGACACTGGACAGTGGAAGAAGAGCGTCGGCGACATTGGCGGCGAAGTTCTCTGTGGTAAGTAAAGTTTTCTCTTTTCTCCCAGCCACGACGGATGGCTGAGACCAAAGATGCAGTGTCGCAGTTTACGCTGCTGGCCAGCACAAAGAAGGGAGCCAAGCCTGACTTTCACGGTGCGGCCAACCCGGAGGAGGCACGCCGGCTATACCACTACTTTGTTCAAAAGGTCAAAGCGGGTTATATTGAGGAAAGGGTCAAGGATGGGCAGTTCCAGGCTATGATGGAGGTGGCACTCGTCAACGACGGACCGGTGAGTTTAGAAATCCTTTCTTTTCTTTTTTCTTTTTTCTTTTCCCTCTTGATCCATGGGCTGGGTTAACCATGGCAAACAAACAGGTTACTCTAGAGCTCAAGAATGGCGCCAAGACCGACTGAGAGAGGCCGGGATCGTCGTGCTGGGTGCTGGGTGGTTTCTATAGAGGCATAAGCTATAGGGATATATGTTGTAGAGATGGTTAGACGGTAGACAAAAGGGAAGACTTTACAGAGTCATTATAGGTTCGTTAATTAGAGACATGTTTTGGAATCAGCCCTGGCGTATTTTATCATGAATATGATATGACTGCCACCGCTAGTTATCACTTCGGCCGCCAATCACGCAACTGAATTGTGTTACACAAGATATGATAATGGCATTTTTTTCTCAGCTGAGCAACCTACATGAATCAAACGTCGTTTGCTAGCCGGGTCCCTTTCCCGAAACTGCGGTTTCTCACAGCAAACAAAGCCATGGTATACCTCTTAGGATTCTAATTGGATGGACTACCGGAAGGGCTGCATTATGCGTTGTACGATGATGGCTGAAATCCTTTTTGCATACCATGTTTTGTGAGTAAAGGTCCCCTTGCAGAGCAGGGCTTGTTAAAGTTGGGGTTGGGGTGGCAGACAATTCGCGAGAGGTCCAAGCGATGTGATGAGATTGGCAGAGTTGGCTTCACTCTCCCTCAGGTGGGATGACCAGGGGGTTTTGTCTAGTATTCCCCAGAACCCCCATGCTGAGGAGAGAAGCGGAACTAGGGCTGTGGCTAAGGATTGGTCGTTGATTTCTTGCATCGGGTACGCCCGTGAGAAAACGCATCCCTAGGCGCTAGGGATGTTATGCGTTGGTTGGTATAAGTGTGGGTATGTATATGTTGGCGAGAATATAGCGGGATATGACTTGTCTTGTCAGACTTATTGCCTATTTCTTGGTTGGTAAGACTAGGGATGCTACCCGACTGCCGTGTTGTTGTCAGTGCGTTCTGTGACCTCAGAATAATGATATGGTTGGTTCTTTAAGTGATTGTCATATAGAAAAGGAAATGCAGGTCCTAGGTATGTGATATGTGCCACTTAGGAGCATGATTCACTCTGCGTTGCAATCTCGGCTCTTGTTGACTCGGATCAGTCAATGTTAGCCAGATCGTAATTACCAACCAACGGATTGCCCTGCCCTGCCCTGCCCTGCGCTCGCTGCACGGTTACAAGGAGCCTTGTCTGACCCCTGTCTCTCATGGGTTGACGATACCCCTCCCCCGCCATCAACGAAGTTCTCATCAACAAGTTGTCTCTTTTCTCACACTCGTGAGATTATTGCCAGACGATCTGCACTTGTGCAGGCTCTAGTCACGCAATTGTTGTTTATTGTCCTCGTTGATTGACAAACAATTGCAATTCCTGCATAACAAGTTGGCCTCATATGCCAGATCTAGAACAATGCTTAATTAAGGGTCTCGTCTCTAATTTACCTTACATGCAGGGCGTACTTGAGCCTCACTCACTCAGACTCAGACTCAAACTCAGTCGTCTGGATTTGTCTTGTTTCAACGTGTGATAGCTATTTTACCTTGTCTTTCCTGTCAACTGATTAGTTATCGACTTTCCTTTCTTGTCTCTTGCTCAGCAACCGGTGTAAGAAAAAGAAAAGGCGCCCCGCAATGCCCGTGGTTCTCTCTCATATGCTTGGCTCAGGCCGATATACATCGGAATCCTTTCAAGATTGTGCCTTGTTTGCGCGTATCTACTACATCCCATGGTCTGATTCTTTTTTTGCTATTCATCGATGGCAATTCCCTATCGTATACGGATACATCTATTGGATGCCTTGATAGTGTTGCAGTAGAGAATAATACCTGGACTAAGGTACCCTTACCCACTTACAAGCGGCACGATCTTCGGGCTCACTTGCATCGCGACTTTTCCACAATCGGAATCTAAGCTCCCCTCTTCTGTTTCCTTCTCTCCGATTCTGCACCTCCAACAACTTCTATAACCCCCACGCTGTGCTTCAATCTTGAACCCCTCAAATACCTACAACCTCACCTCTTCAGCGCTCGTCATTCCTCCTCTTACCCGACTCTCAAACCAAAAACACACTCACAATGGCGGCTGAAGGCGACTCCCCCGCGCGACCCCGCGTCTACTTCGATATCTCCCTGGGCGGCAAGCCCGTCGGCCGTATCACCATGGAGCTTTACGCCGACCTTGTTCCCAAGACGGCCGAGAACTTCCGCGCTCTCTGTACGGGTGAGAAGGGCCTAGGCAAGTCGGGCAAGCCTCTGCACTACAAGGGCTCCATCTTCCACCGCGTCATCAAGCAGTTCATGATCCAAGGTGGTGACTTCACTGCTGGCGACGGCACTGGCGGCGAGTCTATCTACGGCAACAAGTTTGACGACGAGGCCTTCCCCGAGAAGCATGAGAAGCCTTTCCTTCTGTCCATGGCCAATGCTGGTCCTAGTAAGTCTTGTCCAGCTGAGATCTCTTGAACCAAGTACATGCTGACGGATGTTTACCCCACCAGACACCAACGGCTCTCAATTCTTCATTACCACCGTTCCTACCCCTCACCTCGACGGCAAGCACGTCGTCTTCGGCCAGGTCCTCAACGGCAAGTCCGTCGTTCGTCAGATCGAGAACCTTACCACCCAGTCCGGCGACCGTCCCGCAAAAGAGGCTCTCATTGCCGACTGCGGCGAGCTCACTGGTGATGCTGCCCTCGCTGCCGATGTGAAGCAGCCCGATGCCCTCGGCGACCCTTACGAGGACTTCCCTGAGGACTGCACCGACACCCTCGACGCTCTCGCTGTCCTCAAGATCGCAAAGGCTAGCAAGGACTACGGCAACACTGCCTTCAAGTCGGGCAACTACTCTCTTGGTCTCGACAAGTACCAGAAGGGTCTACGCTACATCAACGAGGAGCCTGAGCTTGAGGACCAGCCCCAATCCATCAAGGACGAGCTCGAGGCCCTGCGCTTCACCCTCAACAACAACTCGGCCCTTCTCAACATCAAGCTCGAGGCCTGGGACGACGCTGCCCGCGCCGCTTCTGCTGCCCTTGACGTCCGAGGCGTTAAGGACGCCGACCGCGCCAAGGCCTTTTACCGTCGTGGCTTCTCCACCATCCGCCTCAAGGACGAGGAGGCTGCCCTCCGCGACCTGACTGAGGCCAACAACCTCGCCCCCAACGACAGCGCTATCACCCGCGAGCTCAACGCTGTCCGAACTAAGGCTGCTGCTCGCGCTGCTAAGGAGAAGGCTGCCTATAAGAAGTTCTTCAACTAGGTGATGCGTGCATGTTAGTGCAGATGGGAGGCATTGTGGAAAATAGAGGGCGTCGTTTTTTCTCATTACGAGCGGGATAGAACGCCAGAAGCATTTGCAAATTAAAGCCATGTTTGATACGGGATGAGGGCGGAGGACATGATCCATCTTTTTATAAAATAGCCCCTGCGAGGAAAATGCGGGTTATTTAGGAGTCGGCGCTGAATGAGATACCATCCAATTGCAAATATTGCAATATTTCACGTATTGACACGATGTTGTTATGAATAGCCATGTTTGAATGATTATGGCCGTGACCTGTGAGGCTCATAGTGCTTATGACTGATGCGTGTTGGAGGTACATGTCTACCTCGAATGATATGATCCCATGGCATATTAATATATCAGCCATCAAGACGAAGGTAATTACCTAACATACGTCTTTATATAAAACTTGTCTATGAACCAAGTATATCATGCTCAATCCACCCAAACCCAGCTCTTGAGAGTCATCATTGTCTTGTTCATCTCTTGTAAGTCGCTCATCATCTCCTCCAATGATCCCCTTGGAAAGAGGACAAGAAACACTGCTTACCTAGTACATATTTGAAGAGTTGAGATATGCAAAGAAAAATTACATGTACGCCTGCTATGCAACAATAAAAACCCGCTCGTCACCATCGTCATACGATGGTAATAAATTGAAAGTACAAGAAAAAGAGTAGAAATCGAAGGAAGTGGTATTTGTAAAGATGTTGTATTGTTCATTCAGTCGTGAGAACTAGCTCTCCCATCTAGTCGTCAAATAGGTATATATATGAATAGATAGATAAAGATGTCTTTTTACTTGGAATGCTTCGCAGAATCCTTGCCCTCTGGACTCTCACCGCGGCCACCGATGCGCATTATGCCGCTGAGGATCGTGCGTCCCACGCGTACATTCTTAGACTTGAGCGTGTTGCTCGCACTCGCGCTCGTGCTTCCGTGCCGCTGCTTGCGATGATGCTCCCAGCCCTCCTTGTAATGGTGACGACGGCGCTCCTTGCTGCGCCGCCGGGTCCGGGCTGCGTTCTCTTCATTGACTTCGCTACCTGAGCTGCCGGGTGTGGGCTCGTAGACGTCGTTCCATGCTGTTGAAGAGCCGCCGTAAGAGATAGATAGGGATTCAATCATTGATGCTTGTTCAATGGACTCGGCAACATCGTCAGTAGTGGAGTATGTGCCGCTTTCGTGGGCGCGCTCGGTTTCAACCTTGGCGAGGCAGGCGTCTGCACGTTGTTGAAGGGCAAAGCAGACGTCGTTGAAGGCGAGAAGTTCTTGGTCTACATCATCCTTCTTGTCGTCGACAGGTCTGGCATCCACCCATAATTTCACAAGGCTCGCCAAATTTCTTGTGTCGTCAATGAGATATGGGAGGCTAGGGAAACCCTCCTTGGCAGTAGGGCTCAGGCGACCCAGAATAGTGACGGGCGTGCTATATCCAGCGGGAACAAAGTTGGGGTTGCGATCCGCAGGAATGCTGCACACTTGGTCGATATAATCGCGAACGGCTTGTCGCTGGACATTCAAGAAGCGGTTCATCGGCTCCATCCACTCCTCTCGTTTTCCAAAGTTGGACAGGTTCGCTAGCTTTTGTAGTGCTTTCGCAATGAGGGTGAAAGTTCGTTGCGCTTGAGGTCGAGGGTGGTCGCGTAGAAGGTTAAATAGCTTTGGCGATAGAATAGCTGGACAGATAAAACGGAGGAATAGGAAGCCAGAGACAGAAGTGTATGTGACTGTACGCAGAAAGTCTCCGTAGCGATCCTCAGCCACCGCTCGGATATACTTGAGCACATGTCGTAGCTCTGGGGGTAGTCGGTTGGCTGAGTTGGCGATGCACTTCCACACTTCGGTCGTGTAGTAGATGAGTACAGTCCAATGCTGATCTAGATCCGACTCGTGTGGGATTTTGCTCGGGTCAACTTCGCAATCTGGGTTTATTTCATTGATCTCAAAGAGCTTTTCTTGTAAGATCTCCTCCAGATACTCCTTGCCTAGACGTCGCATATGAAACTCAAGGGACTGCGTCAGCAGTGAATTGCCGCGAAAGAGCAAGTTCGCTTCTCCAGCAAGAGACTTGCTCATGTCTCGCACGATGAGCTCGCGGTCGGTTGCGGCATCGATAGAATCGTTGGACTTGAGGCGACTGCTAAATCGGTACTTCTTCATAGAAGCTTGGTTGCCGATCCCGTCGATTTCGTCCTCCACCAGAGCCATGAGCCATTCGCTAGCAGAGCCTGACACTTGAAAGATGTTGAGGAATAGTTCAGATAGACGACGTAATTGGCCGGGTAAAACAGCCGATATTTGGTTCGTTAATCCTGCTGGGAGGCGATGTAATATGTCTGTGAGAGGTTGATATTCCTTTGATAGAAGCACGACATGTTCATCGTGATTCACCTTGATCAACATCTGTCCAACCGATTGGTGCTTCTCGTCGAATATTTGAAGCCATTGCTCGCTATCCTTGCCGCGTTCAAGCTGGTCGAGAGGAATATCAACAGCACCGACCACAAATTCCTGCAGATTTCGTGTTCTAGGTAGTCCAACAGAAGCCTGGAGCAGGTTGCTTGAGCTGTCCAGATTCCCTTCTACCCTCTTCAACACAACAGACAGCAGTGGCGTGGTAGGTGGCAGATCAGTGAATTCACACTCCTCTCGCCAGAAAGGGTTCTTGGTACCTGTCTTGGTTGTTGTTCGTGCCCGTACCTCACCATCTAGTATAACTTCTGCCAGATAATTGCCTATCAGGAGATCCGGCTCTTGCCGTCCTGGTTTTTCAGGTATTGGCGGTTCGAGGCCACTCGGTCTAGCCTTGATCTTGGCCTCAGTGACTCGAACGTTGATCGTCTTTTCAAGCCGGAAAACCTCGCCCTCATATTCCGATTCAATATCATCGAGTTCCAATATTTGAGATGCATTAGGGTCGTCAAGGTGGTAAATGTCGGGTACCGCAAACGCCCGCAAAAGACACAGCCAGACCTCGAAATGAACTCTGCTGTCGAGCGCTAAGTAGACTGGTCGGAAAATAGAGAGATGAGTGGATGTTGAGGAGTAAATGGGGAATATGGCAATGCAGTATTCCTCATCAAGTACTGTACGATCAAGCTGTTGAACAGCGCATCGAGAAAGTTGCGAGAGGTCGATAATGGACAAGACTGTGACGTCGTTCTCTGTCATGAGCTTAAACGCGCCATTGTCTTGGAGAATGCAGGAAACTCTCCTCCAAGACGTAGTGGGTGAGCGGAGATCCCTTGTCGATGGCCGTTTGACAATCGCCCTTGGTGAGATAGCCAAGCCCTTGTCCCACAGCATCACTTTTCCAACCTTGATAATATTCGTAGGCTTGTTCTTCTCTTGTGACCAACCATGTCTCTTGAGTTCCGGCCTCATCGGTGTCACTTGGCTAGCCGGCTTGCCATTAGCGAGCTTAATACCTGTCGGGCGTAATTGTTGCCAGCATAGCAACGCTGCCAGCCACAAGTCGAACTCTTCTGTTACCATGGGGCATATTAGAATTTCCACAGGAGGTTGGAGGCAGACTAGCTCCAAACATTCCTTGGTCAGTTCGGGATAATCGACAGGAAGGACCCTGCAGCCGCGCAGATCAGAAACCAGAGGGATGTGAAAGGGTCCGTTCTGCCCCGAGTCAAACATGAGGCACCCTTTCTCTTCCTCAATGTAAGCCACACCACTGTGCCAGGGGCCGCCGGTTTCACCCTGGTACTCGATTTCGCCGCGCATTCGGCCGCATAGAGTCCTCATGAGAAGTAGAACCTTATTTGCATCATCTGTAGCAATGGGTAACGGTAATGAGTCGACGGTGGGTGGCGGAGAGATAAGAGGTGAGGTAGGACGAGAGGACTGTCGCTTCATAAGTCTTCTGCTCTTTTTGTCTTTAGGTGCTACTATCGATTCTCGTCCCGCTATTAGGGAATGGTGTAGAGAGTCTAATGAGCTGAGCTGCGGTCTTAGCTCATCTGACGGATGCAATGACCCCGAGGAGCTCACACTGCCAACTCGATGTCGTTCCGAAGTGGGTGGTGGTACACTTCTCTGAGCTAGCATAGAAGTATCCATAGTGCGTGTCCTAGGCCGCACGCTTCCGCTTGTATGCCGCAAATGTTGCCGCGGAGGACTGGATTCGCTGCTCTCGTACGAGTCGCTGAAAACTTCGTTGAACACTATGCCCTGCCTCCGAGAAGGTCCCGGGGGGATAGTCCGGGGAGAACTCTGCTGCGAGGAAGCATCTGGTTGGGATTGCTGGGACTCTCCAGTCACACTGACGGTAGGAGTCTCGACAGGCTCGGGAGTGACTGCGCGAACGGTGGCCGAGGCGGTTATCAATGTATTTCGAAAGGCAGTCCTCAGATTGTGTGCGCTGGAGCGCTCCATCTTGGGGTCCCGAGGGAGGTTGAGGTCGGAAGTCGAGGCTTGGTTCCAGGATGCGGCTTCACTGGAGGTACCTGATCGTGATTGCTCTTGTTCGTCCATATTTGGCGGTCGCAAGCCTAAGCCATTGCTTGTCCACATCCACATACACGCGCTCGTCCCGCATTGAGGAGAAGAGAACGACAACAGCAGTGGTTTTGGTGGATGGTATGGAACTTTGACGCTGGTATGGGTGCCTCGAGGGCGGCTTTTGTTGTAGACGAGGGAAGCGGTAATTAGACGTCGCTGTCTCGATAGTGTTGGTATCGTCTATCGATCTCCTAAGTCCCACCGCCGGTCGTGGCAATATAGTGCGCCTATCGTGGTTGTCGTCGGTTGTTGGTTCTGATTGTTGAGGGAACTCTCACAATCAGTCAGTCACTGGTTGCGGGGAGAGGGCTTGTTAGTCTGGGCAGAATCGCAAGCTGGGAGGGGAACGCGCGGGACCAGCAGCTGCACGTCCATACAATCCAATATGCACTAAACCACTAAAAAAAGATGAAGAAGCCAAGAACAGGAATAATCCAGTATAAGAATAAGTAGGAGCACGACAGAGACAAGCGTGCGCTCAGACAATGGCCTTTGTCAGATGTTTTAGAAAAGGAATCGAATTGCGGTGAGGTGCTGTACTCGGAGTCCAGGTACTGGAAGAAATTACAAGTCCAGCCTGGGATTTGGGGTTTGGGGTTTGGGCCAGTGGGCGTGAATTGATTCAACGTCGCCACACACGTACGCACGTACTTGGAATTGTACTTGGACTTGCAGTCGAATGTCTCTGTAAATCAAGAACAAAAGAGCTCTAGATCCAGAGCTTGAGCCAATGATTTGGCCTGTCGACAAGCACAGGCTTAAGCGCAACCGAGAAGGGCCCTTGTTTCCAACCACCCTTGACCCAGGCTTGGAACTAGAGCTTGTAGGGGTCCGTTTGTATGGAAGGATGAGAACCCAGATAGGTTTGCCTTGGTTGACTCTTATTAAGATAGGAAGAGATATAGGTCTTGTGTCCAGACTGAGCAACTACCGGAAGTTTGACGATAGTTTGCTGAGTTAACCACAAGGGTCTCTTTCTCTGTCTTTTTCTCACTTGATGACAGGGAATCACATCTCACTGCCTCTAACCGGACCTGCTTCTTCTGTCTTGGCCCGGCTTCGAGAAGCGGGGGATATGGACGGTTTTGCTGCCGATCACAGAGAGCAGTGGAACGCCATGCAGCCATTTCGGCTTTAGTACTTGGCCAGACGATAATGTCCAATCGTTTTATTTACTTGTCCTCTTTAGTTGTAGGAAGATGCCGAGACACACGGGCCGTGGCGAGAAAGGGACTGGGTGCCTACAGCACTATCACACCTATGAACTGTCTCAACCCTTGATGCAATGCATATACCTTATCTGGATATTCTTGCAGCAAACTTCGGCAACTTCCATCAAGACGTTATCGTGAGAGGGGCCGGAGCGGTGGAGAGGTTCGAGAGAGCAGGGAAGCCCTGAAATAAGACCCTGGCCGCTTGGATCCTAGGTCCTGGTCTTGACCAGCCTGGGCACGCAACGCAGCACGCAACAGTGGAGGAGTGGGGAGTTGGAGAGCGGATCTCTAGCAACGGAGTTTCTACTGCTAAATTAACATTGGTCCATTGCCGTCATGTCCATGATCAGGACCATCCGATATGTAGTGCAATAGTCCACTGTGATATGACTAGTTTTAAGGCAACGCAACATCGTGTCAACCTCTGGTCGGTCACAATATCTAAATTTTGCGTTGTTTCTCGTCTCCATCATGAATGGTATTTCATCAGGGTAAAGTCCTCAACAATAGAACCTAGCAAGCTTTATTGTTCTCAAGGTTTCCCTGTCCGATAGACCGAGACTATGTCCAACGTTGGATGGAACGATCCGACCCGTCAGGTTGGGTTTTCCCATCTGATAACCATACAGCTGCCCCCCATCACCACACAGCGTCTCACCAGTGGTGGTTCCCTTATGGGTTCTCAAGTTTCATCCCAAGTCGCCCAGTGTTTCCAGTGTTTCCAGCAAACCCTGGCTCAGGGCGGAGACGTGGTTGACATGCCCTAGTCAACCGAGCAGGGGTCTTCGGATGCTTTCCTCCCACAAGACAAGCTCGGGTGAGCTTTTCCAACACAGGACTATGTTGCGATGGTCGGGTGCTACTGCGAAAATGCCATGTCCTAGAGGGACCGCTAGCCGGGAACAGGGCACAGGACATACAAACGATCCAATCTCAACGTTCGTTAGTTCAAAGGTTCGCGGAGAGCGTGAGCAATGACTCGATGAGTCAAAGATCGTTCTTGGTATGTAAGCAATAAATACTGCCCGAAGAGGAAACACCAGTTCTGACATAAGAAAGAGCCCAGTACGGATATACGGCCATACAATGGTGATACAAGGAATGTCTATCAGTATCAGAAAGTGGTATCAACTTTGCCCGCAGCGACGGGCTGATATCACACATTTTTGGCATTTATGCAACTCAAACTTGAGCAGCCGCTAGTGCAAGGATACTACGGTACTAGCTCAGAGTTCTTGCTCCTCGTCACATCCTTCCTTCATTCGTCAACTCTGAGTGGCCAGTAGAACGAGATCGTCAATCATACCAGGACGGGGATGGCCTCGTTTTTAGGAGATAGACGCAATATGCGCACCTTGGCTCAAAGACTCGAGAATTATAATTCAAAAAGCAAAACCAAGCTTGGAGAGCTCAACCTAGTGACAACAAACTCCAATGGGAGGTTTCCTATTCGTGTTTATGATGCATGTAGTAAACTAAGATTTGAGGCCCGACTTGCCCACATCACCATCTTCTCTTGTGACCAAAAGCTTGGCAAGGCTAAATCCCACCATTCCCCCAAAAGCAATAAACCCGTCAAAGCGCAGCGTACGTATGCCTATCACCGTCCATGAATGTCCTCCTTTCTCCTGAAAATCTTGCCCCTGACGCTGGCTATATGTCCGGGAATAAGTCGAGATAGATTGATGCTCCCCTGAGCTTACGGCATATGTAAGCTGGTATCCAATGGATGCACACTTTCAGGATTCGAGGTTGTTGGTTCTAAACGCGGGCTGCCTATCCCGTCCCGCTGGCATGGGACGTTCCCACGTGTCGCATCTAGAAAACCCTCTAATCTCCATAATCTTGCTTCGTTTGCCTTTTGGGTTCTAAGATGAATATTACGTGTCATAGCAGGTCCCTGTTGCTGATTGCTTTTGCCTTTGTGATATTTTCTTTTGCGGGAGTCGTAATACTACTTACCGTACATGGTAGTTACATCGATACAAACTCCGCTTACACGAGCAACGCATCTTGCCGCTCAGATCCCCCAAGATGCTTTGATCGGCCACTCGACGTCCGTTCGACACGTCAGTCAGGGGTTTAAGTTTTCATGTCAGGTATTCCAGCGAATACGGATGACCAATCACCTGAGATCAGAATTGTTTCCAGCTTGCCTGACAGGTACCCATTCACGGTATCCTTCTGGCCCTGGATAATCAAGCACAGTCCATCACTCGACCCAAGAGTCTTTCAAAACATCAGCTCATAAGTGCAAGAAGGTTTAGGCAACACAGGCTTCAAGGGTACACCGCTTTTATCAATAGAGACCTTTTTTTGTCATTCAATGGCTGAGTCAATTTCAACTGGTGTCTCGTTGGGACATTACTCAACATGGGATGCCTCTTCATCATGATACCAATCTTCATGTCTCATGTGGTGCCACGCCACCGGTTCCAGTAATCTACATGAAGAAAGCCGTCTGCAAAGTGCACGACCGTGTTACAGCCAGGTGCTCGATTTGACTTATCCTTGAAAATACCCAAGGGAATAGTCATAGTCATAGTTATTGCTATTGCTATTATTATTGTTCAAAATAAGAGCTCATAAGTCCATCTACAAATGCCCCACTTCCACCTCTGTCCCTCACAATAGAACTTAGAGGCATACATCTCCATCATGATCACAACAGATGGTCACCGTTTCAAGGCTCGTCCATATCAAGAAAGATCATATTCGTACTCATTTTGTGCAGCGGAAAATCCCTTGATCAGCGCGTCAAGTATGATAATAGTTACACATGAAACATGCCAATATGCCGTCATTCTCTCCTTACGTCTTTGGTGCTCTGGCTTCCCATCAGTATGATGTAGAATCACAATCCACCTTACAACGTTCCTCTGCTAAAGTCACCTGCTAAAACGCAAATAATGGGCGAGACCAAAGAGCATGTCGAACACTTAACTGCCATGCTGTAATGTAGGCAGCTAGTTTGTATTTTTCCCGTGTTAGAAAAGAAGAGGGTAAAGATCAAGAAAAGCATGACATGTGCATAATGCCTGTATCGCGCGTAGAGTCTCGACGCCTGGATAAACTTTCTCTTCCAACTCCCAATTGCCAGATTCCGGTATCCCCATTCTCAATCCCTCCCAAAAAAGCGACTCCTTGTGGGGTGTCGCAGTTGAATTGAATAAAGTGAAGTAAAATCACCAAATAGTAAAAAAGTGTTGCATTTGCTGTGTGGATATCATCATTTCTCCTTCTCGAGTATTGTACTCCTATCGCGCTGAATGTTGCCATTAACGAAGGTGGGATCCCTCGATAGGGCTTGTAGGGCCGCTACGGACATTGCTCAGGTCACTGCTGCCCGTTCGTCGTAGAGCTTGGCTCATGGTCTCAATGTTCAAATCACCCCCTGAAGCGTTGAGCTTGAGGTTGTTCGTGCTCGTTGGGCTGCCCAGAGGTCTTCGGGTCGGGCTCAGCTCGATACCCTTCATGCTTCCGGGGTTGCTCGTGGGAGGGCTTGTCTCGGGTCCTTGGCTTGACACAGGCGATCGAATGGGCGAAGGAGAACGGTTGACCGCTGCTGGTGGTAAAGAGGTGAGCCCTGCAAGATGGATGCTGTCGCGGGAACTCGCAACGCCTGCAGGAGGGTTGTGCTCAGCTTGTACGACGTCGGCAAACGAGATAAAGGATAGCCGGCGGACATCGGAGGAGTCCAAAGACCCGTAGTTAGAAGCGTTATCGGTCGAGACAGCCTCTCGATCGGCAAAAGAGGCGAGTTCTGCTGCCCACTCGCTAGCTGATGGGTCGTACGAGGGAAGGCCATTGTTGGCTCCTGTAACGGTCACAGCGGCTGGCTGATGCGAGGTGTGAGTTACAATCTCGACCGTATCAGGGTCGAGCTTTTCATTCGTGATCGCCTCTGATGCATCGTCGAGGACAGGGGGGATGTAGTTTTCGGTTTGAATGTGCGTAGGAATGGCTGGAGAGTTGGGCCCGAGCACAGCACTGTCTTGAACGTCACGCTCAAAGATCTGCGAGGTAGCTGGAGAAGACAGTCGTGGGGAGCCAGTGAAACCACGGCTTGGAGATGAGGGTAAAGCAAAACCCTGCTCGCCAGTTGCGGCCCATGATGGCTGGTTCGAGGATAGCTTGGAGGGATCTCGAGATAGAGGTGGGCTTGCAGGGTTGGAGTTTGCGTTGGAGGGAGTTTGAGACTCAGAACGAGATTCGGGTTTGGAATCGCTCGTGGTGTGGTTGGTATCGGATTTCGTAAGAGATGATTTCTTTTTGCCAAGACTGAACAAGCTACGCATCTTGCTCTTGCCGTCCTTCTTTGTGTCTTCCCGTTGACTCTCCGTTTCGTTGTTGAATTCGCTGGCTCGAGGCGTCGAGTCGCCTAACCGCTGGTCGTCTGACGCCTCAGCGTTGGCAAATCGATCATCCCGGGTGATGGGAGCAGCTTCGGCGAGACTCATGTTGATGAATGAGCCCACGTACTGAGCGTTGGGAGAAGTATGACGGTGTTCGTAGGTGAAGAATTGATAGAAGTTTTGGTGATGTAAAGACAAAGTTGTCTGGGAGACTGCACAACAAGGTTGAGTCAGTGACGAGGGTCCTGGAATGCAGATCTAGGTCGGCAAGCGAGAGGACAACAAAATATTGCATACAGGGAAGAGACAAGAGATGAAATAGGTAACGAGAATGGACGGGAGAGAAGATATTAAGAGTAAAAAATGACCGTGCGGAACTGAGACTTTGAGTGATGCTCCTGCCGACGCCTCTGCTGCCCTTTGAGACGGGATCACGGGAGAAATATTGGATTGAATATTAGACGGATGCTGCACGAACCTGTAGGCTAATGACCTGTAAAACAGTCCGTAGCTCCCGGTACAAAGACTGGGGACCTCCGTACGCTCAAGACCCGCAACGGCCAGCGCTAATTATGTATTAGAGACCAGCTAATGGCGGCAATGCCGTTGTCCGTCGTGCCGCCGTCTCGTCTTCGGGTGGTATCGATGAAAGTATGTGAGAGCCACGAGACGTGACGCACCGAGATTTCGAGGCTAGGGTCGAGACTCTGGTGGTTGAGTGACCTAAATCTGGCGGTGACGAGTTTTTGAGAGTCGTTGTTGAGATTATATTCGCAGATTTGTCCCCGATGATTGCGGATACGGCTACAGGGCGTGTGCCTCAAAGGGCAGGGCGGGCTGAGACGCTGGACGCGCTATCGCTGCAGTAAATTCGTGCAAAGGGAGGATGGGACCAAGGCGCAGGCGCAGGCGCAGGTGCAGGTACAGATGATGATTGCTTTTGTCGGATGCCGCTCACTTCGTTGGTTGCAGGGTTCAGACAATCTTGGGATCTATTGTCTGCCGAAATGAACAGAGAAAGGGAGAGAGAAAAAGAAGACGAGAGGAGGGGAAGACTTGTAAAGGAATTGACAATGACAGCAAGTGACGGGGGGGCTGACGGCGGCGTAGGTGGCTTTAGAGCTTCAACTTTTGGAGGATCAGCGCACTTTGATCAAGGCACGGGATCAACTGTAGGCGGATGATTGCACTATCCAGGGCATTATGGGGCAATTTGCGTGTGAGTCGCACAGATAACCTCCACTGCAGGGACAGACGAGAGATTTAATTGCAATCCAATACATGGAACAAGCTGGGTTACAACAGCTTTTGACCACGGGACCGCTGCCAAGTTTAGCTATCCCGACGAGTGAACGAACGACAACTCTTTTGATGTCAGCAAAACCTGCTTGAAACGGGAAGACATCGAGATGCCATAGACGGATTCAGTCAAAGGTCGGCCTAGATTGTGACCACGTTTTGGAATCTCGTCCTTTCAGATACTCTGTTGGGCATCCATGTTGTGATCCTACATCTAACGTTACGTATGTTTGGTATTGCGCTGCATGAATCCATCCATATGCATGCACTCGACATGGGACTCTCGTCCATGCAAGTCAGGCACCACAGCCAGTATTCAAGGGACTTGTCCCAGTAATACCACTGTCAGCCCTGGGCTGCCTATCTCAGATGGTGAGGGAACGATCCGATGGGCTGAAATAACTTTTCATTGCCTTGGGATGTCATGATATTCTCAGTCTCTCCCTTACACGCTCACACAGCCCTAATAACATGTGGTCGCTATATCAGTTTCCATCACTCCATTTCTCACAATAGTTGCAACTCTTGCCCTGCCTTGGATGATTGGGCGCCAACGGCCATCGTCTTGGTCACCTACCTCTCTTATCACATCCAATCCCCTCATCGTCACCAACCTGGTTATGCCCCGCTACCAACATGGACCTCGTGACAACTCCTTCAGGGCTCTTCTTCATCTTGCCCTGGCGGAACAGCACAGAATAGGCTAATAAGGGGTAAGATCCGCGCGTATCTGCATCAGAAAAGTGAGAACCAACGAGGGGAAGGGAGGTCTGCCCTGCTTATCCACCGTTGGTTGCTTTTTGATTCTCAAACATCAACAACACCAAAAGTGCAATCTGAGATGCGTTATTGGGTTTCCCTTTCAGCCCCATTTGGCACCGTTCAGCCCTCTAAGCTTTGACGGGGCCCCTGTGCCGACCCCTTTTTCCCTGTTATAATTCGCCACTGACAAGGGGTAGTTGATCGGTCCTCCACATCCCATCTCCAGTGTCACAAGGAAAAATCCATAGATCTGCTCGATATACTTGAAAAAAATGAAACAAGGGACTCGTCAGCTTGGGGTTCGTCTCATTGGAAGCGCGGGAGGTTAAAGCCACGAGGGGCAGCGGGTAGAAAGCCAAGAGGGGCATTCCTCGTGGTCAACGGAAGCGACGTCATCAGCTTATCTGTTCTGAGCCAAGCGTGAGCTGGCTGGAGGATCGATAGAGCCGTGAGATCATGTGGTTTGTATCGTGACTCAGCACGTGATCAAGCTGAATCGATCAGGTAACTAGCTACCTTAGGTAAGCATAACGGCAGAAACTTCAGATCTTCGACTTGTAGGTGTTCGGCAGGGTCCAGCTCAACCACACGACACGTCAATTGCCGCGACCAGTCGCCCTCAGCCCGGTGCACGAGGTTCTAACGAGAATTAACACCTTAATCGACATCTCCGTTTCCTTTCTACACCCAATCTTCTCGTTACAGTCCCTCGACGACACTTCATCGGACACAATGGAGTTTCGAAACCTCGCACGACCAGCTGCCCGTCTCCTCAGCCCCCGCGCCTCAGGTCTTCCTATCGCTCCTTGCCGTGGCCACAAGACAACAAGCCGAACGAAACGGTCTCTCAAGATCGCTCCTCACGACTCCTTTCTTCCCGACCGAAAAGCCGCTTTTCCCGCCTCCGACTCCATCATCTACAACCCCCCTTCATCCGAGGCGTCTCCTCTCCACACACCTTTCCTCTTCCTTCCTCCTAACGATGCGCGCCGTGCTGCTCTCACACGACTTCGACACACTCCTGGTTCGCCCGTAGCGCCTCCTGCTGAGGGCAAGCTTCCCCCAGCAATGAAGTATCAGCGCCGTGATCCCAACTACAACCTTAAGGCAGCCGATATCCAGGAGATGAAGAGGCTACGAGCAGAGGACCCTGTTACCTGGAGCGTCAACAAGCTTGCTGAAAAGTTTGGCTGCTCGACAATCTTTGTCAAAATGGCTGCTCCTGCTCCTGCGTCTCACCTTCAGAATCTTCAGTCCAAGCAGGAGAGGAGGGAAGCTCGATGGGGTGCTATCCGAACACACGCAAGAGAGGACCGCAAGAGGAGGACAGAAATGCTGTACCGTGGCGAGTTGTAAGGAGTTTATTCTTGAATATCTCAACAGCAATGTGGCGCGGCGATTATTGAAACGACTTGTACAAACATTTAAACCCGCCTGGAGCTTGTGTAGGATTATGTATCATGGGGAGCGTAGTGAGATGCGGATGGCGTGGGATTTAGCCCGGTGAAATGGGCAAAATATTATAATTGCCAAATACCAAGAAACTCCCTCAATACAATGACCTCCTGTATTTTGACCCCTATCTCCACGTTTCCCATACATCCCATCAAATGGCATCTGTCCATGGCGTGTATCACATCTAAATGCCCAGTTCCCTCCAATTTTATACCCAATTGGTACCCTTTTTCTTGGCTTGACAGACCAAATTAATGCTATCCCAGGATGCAGATATGACCGCCTATAAAAATGTTCATGAATCCAACCAAACAAAACTATGCAGGTCAACTCAGTTCAGCTTAAACTCAGCCGACCTAGTAGTTGATGTCGATGTGCGACGGCTACCTCCTGAGCTTGAGGACGACGATGAAGGTGGTTCGTTCAGAAGGTCCTTTTCACCAGGAATGACACGGCAACACCAGCCGCACCATGAACGGCGTGCTCCTCTGACCTCTCGGCCTAGAACACGGCTGCCACTGCCGCGCTCATCATCCCATTCTGGGACGCAGCGGCCGACACGTACCATGCGAACACGCTTCCGCTTCACGACGCCGCCGATACCCTCGATCTCGTGGCGCAAGTAGCCAGGACCGAGGGACGGCGATGGCGTGCGCTCATGCCTGAGACGGAGCTGGTCGATAAGAGCGTCGACCGGAGCTTGCTGCGGGGCCGGACCCGGAGCAACGTTTCCGTCCCGGGCATCTTCGGCGTCACAGTCTACCTGGTGTTCTACCTCTTTAGCCGCGCAGCAATCTGCTTCACGACCGCAGACGACACCACGGTCACCCTCGCCAATACCTGTGCCAAGACCACCAAGGACTTCGCCGTACTGGTTACGCCAGCGCCAGATACTAAAGTAGTGGTCAGTAAAAGATGATAACTAAAGGGACAAATTAAAGCATACCGTTGGTAGTCATGATCTGCAGCACGGATACTTCGTCCGCATGGCTGGCAAAGCCACACGCCGTCATCAGCACATTTACAGACCTCTCGCGATACCAGCTCGGATGAGAGGGGAACGTCTGGATCTAGAGGGGCCTTGACAAGGGTTGCTATCGGTGCGTGAACACAAGGCTTACAGAGCCTTCTATGCCTCTCTTTGAGAGCGACGGAAGCTGGCGGCTTAATGGCACAGTTCTATATGAGAGTTTGTGTTAGTTTATGCAACCCGCCGAACGTTGTCGGCTATTCGCAGATCAATGCACGTACCCGACATATCACATCACCACATCTGCGACACTCGCCGACCATGTCGCGAGCGCAGTCACCCGATTTGCCGTTGTAACTACGGCCATCCTCCATGTAGAACCAGTTGCCGGCTCGGGCACGGTAACGAAAGGTTTCGGATCCATCGACTGGAACGTCTTCATTACGGCAGTGAAGGGTCGAGGTAATGAGAATATTGCGGTACTGGATGAGACCGTGGTGGACAAGACGACAGGTACGTGAAAGAGCGTCGAGGGTGTTGAGATCGATAGAAGAAGCAATGGCTTCAACGACACTGGGTCAAGGGTCAGTAAGGAGAGTTGTCATGACATGTGTCAAAGGAGGGGTTGAGTTAATCCGGAGATATCATGATGAGGGCCAAGGCTCTCAACAATGATTCCCCAAGGCATTGAGTCTATAAATCACGAGTAGAAGGGATTTAACTCACGGATAGCACTGAAACGCATTGGTAATAGGCGCTTGAAAGGTAGAAGCGTCCATGGTGCCTAGTGGCTCTGGGTTATACAATGAATGAGGCCAAGGTCCATTCCGGCTGCTGGCAGACAACAACTCGAGTTTCCTGAGAAGTAGAAGATGTTGATCTTTCTGAGAAAGCTCCTGTTGCTGGGGGTCGTCATGATGTAGAGTTCCCGGCATCGGGGGTGGGATGGGCGGCACGTCCTCATGATGAGGAGCTGCTGATGCGGCGGCACGAGGGTCACCCACGGGAAACCCGCCAGGTCCCGCCCCGGCATCCTCGTCTTCTTCCAAGTCCACAAAACGCGCCATGGCTTTCCTCTTTCTATTTCCTGTCTTGGTATTCTCACTAGTAATTCGTGTCTTGGCGCACAGTGCCTAAACCCCAGGATCTGATAAGAAGAGCACGCGATGGGGAGGGGCGTTTGATTCGGGGGGCCGGGAGGGGTCCGAGTGTGCAACACCGGCGGTCGAGGCCGGGAGGTAGCCGGGATGCGGAACTTTTTCTGATCGAGGGAGGGGGCTAGACACGGAAGGGCTAAAGGTAGGTAGGGGGGATGCAGGAAGGAAAAAAAGAAGGTGTCGTTTACGGAAGGATTATGTTTCTCTAGACGAGTGTGACAGCAGGGAACTGAACTGGGGCTGGATGAGTGAGCAAGAGTGGGTTACGGAGGCCGGGAGTTGATGAAGCGGGGATAGACGGGCGGGACGTAAGGATCACGGCAATGAATAGTGAATAGATATGTTACGATATGGATATGGGCTTGAGGTCAGCCATTGATACTGTACGAACCGGTTCGTCAGTTGATCGGCTCCTTGACTGCAGTTTGCATTGCATAAGGTATGTCTGTGTTGTGCAAGAGAGAAAAGGGAATGTGATTGATTGAATGAACGAGTGCATGGGTGAATGATTGCATCAACGAGTCGAATCTCGTCAACGGCGCGTCAAGTCACTTGATTGCAGCCACAGCCTGCCAAAGCCGAGCTAGACCAAGCAAACTAGGATGCGTGTGGTAAAGTCCAGGACCATTTCCTGAAGCTTGTCAGGTTAGCCTAACCCAGCTCCAGAGCCGATTGAAGCCTATCATGGAAGCAAGGTGTTTAGCCCCTCTTTTATTTCCATAACTCGTCTTCTTCAAGAGTGGGGACATGTCAAGTGGTTTAAGGAGTTTTCACCGGCATAATAAACGAATGTCATGTAAGCCATGTAAACCCGGCGGTGACGGCTAAGCCGTTCTGTTGTGTGATAGATGTAAAGTACTTGTATGTGTAGGTAGCCAGATAGCAATCTTTTCTCGCTCGCCAAGTCACGCGGGGAATAAGCCCCATGTTTTTCATTCGTCATGAGACGAGCAGATTTTACTTGTTTGCAGGTATCATATTCACGCTGCAGGACACAGAAATTGATTCACCGTTCAAATCCCAACAAAGCTTCTCCTTACGTACAACTTCGTCCCCCTGTCAATCAATAAACCAATTTTAGTAAAGTGTCAACGCAATGTGCGAACAGAAAATTGCGACACGGCCGTTTAGATCGTCCCGGTGTCGGGCGCCATGACAATCTCATCTTATCAATCTAATCTCTCCAGCAGCCTACCCCATACAGCCGCCAATGATATCCACCATGAAGCTTGTTGGCGTCAAGGGGTTGGCTCGTTTGGTCTGAAGAGTTTGTTGAGGGTACGTAATATCTTTCTAGCTCGGTTCGGAGACGCGTTGTTCGGAATTACATTCCTATAAACACCCCGGGACTTCTTGAATTGGTGTCCTTTCTAGCATGCAACATGCAAGCTTGCAGCATCCATTTCTTCTAGAACAAATCATCGAAGCTTCTATACTTAGATGGGTGGCCTGAAAATCTCCTGGTGTCTTCTTCTCTGTTTATTGACATTTCTCTTCCCCTAGCCATTCTCATCATTCACATACGAACCTTACCATTAAGTGCATTGTGCCATTCTATTACTGAGTGCTACGGAACTACTTTAACCTTTCAACTGTCAAACAGATCACAGTATAACATCCATGCCTTTTGTTAACCTCGTCAAGAATAGTGTTGCGATAAAACCCGGTTTGTAAAGAAGCCGAGGACTGTGGTTCCTGCATTTACAGAAGTTTTGGTAGCAATAAAGCAACTTCATCTTGTTAAGTATTTACAAAGAAGAATCCAAGCACACGCCTAACTTAACATCATATTAAGCGATTTAATCATGTTACCTTTTTTGTGGTATGGACAGTAGGGAGTGAGGGTCGTACATCTACCCTGCAGACTTGGAGCTAGTCGATACTAACACACATCGAAACCAATTATAAAGTGGTTGTCTGATCAAACATGTTAATGTCTAGATTTGGAGAAGACTCTGGTGTACTAATTTTATCATTTCGGTTGTTTATATAAAGTTCACTCATGTTGTAAATCCTGCGACGCGGACGAATTGATCAGACTTGCTTTACCTGGCCACCAGACACTCTGGGGGGATGTTAGGAACGCAAGCCCTATCCATTCCTTAGATCAAGCTCAACGTTCAACCCAGTATAAGAATCTCAGGGCTCATCCACTATTCAATAGTCTTAAAGAACGAACATAGATTTAGGTCGTATTGCAAGCATTGCCATCATATAGGCCACCACTCTATTCATATGAGTACGTCACTACTATTATAATAAGAAACTTGTCTTACTTAAAACACCGGGTGTGGATATCGGGCATTATCATCTTCTAAGTCCTGTTCTCCAAAATCTCTTACGCCATGATCTGCGAGTGGACTATAGCTTAATCACATCCTGACTGGTCTGACATGCTTATGCTATTATATAATCTTCCTTCTCTTGCTCTCTATCACACGTGGATATACCTGGTAAGTCTAAGATAATAGTCCTTTCCGCAAAGTTATCACAATCGTGGAAGTTTAAGTTAGAACCAGCCTGCAGAGTTCTGATAATGGGAAGCAAACAGCAAAAATATCGATCTTTTTTGCATATTTACGCAAACAAGTCTACGACTTATTGATCTATGAGTATGCCGGGCTATTGGGCTTGATAAGAGCCGCTCTAGTCATCCGTGCCGTATCAATAATGTTCAGATACCTGAAAGAAGGTGGCAGCTCATGGATGGTAAAAGTCACTTTGATGCAAGTCGCCAAACTCCGGAGAGCAAGGGATGCCACTTCAGAATAGAAATTGGTAATCCTTATGTCCCAGTAACTCTCGTCGGAAAGACTGATATTACAGGATGTTAATGATGCAGATTATAGCAATGCAGAATGTTATGTGGTGGTGTGGGCTGGTCACTAGATTTGATGGGGTGTGTAGAACCCACCAGGCTTGAAAATGTATGGCGCATATACATCTGCATAAGAGCTAGACTGAGCCGTCACTTTTCGGATCTAGAGCTGCATGCCTCACGTTGCTTTGTTCTCAACCATTCGGAACAGTATCTTGTTCAAAAGCGGCGAATGATGCGAATGCAAGAGCACGTCGTCATTCTACTAATCCAATTGATTCGACTGATTATATTTCTGTTGAATTCCAAGCGTTAAATCCATAGGATCATGAATAGGAGACTTGTGTTATCTGCTAGTTGGGTAATCCTTTAGAGATTAATCGTCGCTAAATGCGTCATCTTGAATATTAGGACACGATCGATATCTTCATCCATGTCTGGTGCGTACAGCCGACTGCATCCCACGTAATGGGATTAGAATGATACACCGGAAGATTAAACTCCATTTCAGGACACCTGATAAGCAAACATCAAAGGAAGTGCTATCGTAGGTGTTTGGGAATAATTGTAATGACATGATGCTGGCTAGTTAGTGAGAGTTGGATGACGAGCTAATGCAGGAACAAACGCTATTGATCCACTGATCTTCAAGAGCTGTTTAAGCTTGGGCAATCCATCCTGTGCTTACCCTGTGTTGCCACGCGGCCGAAATAGAACTTGGCCCAATGAGACTTCTATTGGGTAGTCTAATCGTAAGATTTATTGGATCATTAATAGACGGTCTGTAATATGAAAGGACTGTGTAAATATCTTGCAATAATATTCTCACACTAGGGCAGGGCGAGTGCTTGACTCTAAGCGTAACAGTTAGCACAATCTAAAAGCAAAAAACATTCAAGTGCGCCATATCACAACCAATCTCGTCCGGAGGATGACTTTAAAACTTGGAAAAAACAGGGAATTGTTAATTAGGATCATGCCTGAATAAAAGCGGCATTTCCAAATGTTTCTTAGATTCCTAAAGGGCATTGCATCAGACCGCCACAATAACAAATTGCCGCCATGACAGATTGATTGGAAGCTGAATGCAAAAGTCCCAAAGCACAGATGCCGGCAGATAAAAAAAAATACTATCAATAATCAATATCATTGATTACAGAGGATTATAGTATCCATCCCGTTTCATGAAACAGAAACGAGCTGACTCAGAGCAAATAGCAAACAAGATGAGACCTGCAGCTATGTAATTTACAATGCGGAGATCCGGCTGTGCTGATTCACGGCGGGATCTAACCAAGTGGCCCCTACAAGGAATATTTCATCTATGCGTCGGATCGCGCTGATGTTTGATTCATCCTAATCTCACTCAATTTATATGAAAACCATCCCATCATCAAATTGCATGCGGTGGCGTTGAGTGAGCCTCCCTCGGATGGCCGGATTCGAGAAGGAGGCATGATCCTTGCGGATAGAAACATATTCAAGACGCCGGCAATGCCCTTGATGTACGGAACAATCTCCCATGAGAAAACGATCGGATCATTCCTGCCATTTGGACGTACGTATCCGCGGAATTGGGGCTATGTTTGTTTCCGAAAGGTGTGGCACAAGTGCAACATCCTCAGGAATAGATTATGCTTGTTTGGTGGTGATGGGCCCATTGTCACTTCTGTACGAGGTGTTTTGAAAAGACATCTACTATTCGTGTAGAATTGAGAAAGTGCATGAAAAAGTACATCTCAATTCGGTGACGGGCTCGTTCTGAAACGAGGGCGAAGCAACGTCGCTGGGGCTCAAGGGGATCATGAAACTTGACCTTGATTCATCTACAGTCGGAGACGAAGCTTGGACCAGGGGACGTTGCATCACCAGTTTTTTGACTCGCACTTGGACCTCAAATTAGAAAGTGTTCTCGGAGTACGGAGCACGCTGTCCGACTTTTACTTGGCATTGTTTTACCTGAGGTGAAGAATTTGAATAGGGCCGGGAAAGGCTGGACGAGTCGTGAGGACCACCAAGGTTACAGCATAACCTCCAATTTTACCAAGTACTATATTTCCAACAATCTACTCTGTACTCTTGCTCGGATTGTTTACTCGTATAACCCCTTGGGACCTGATATTCCCGTCAGATGGAAAGCAAACGATAAACCCATGTCTCCCCCATGTCCCTCGTGCGACGTTAAAACCCCACCCCCTGCAAACCCACTTTATGCATATTCCCATGGATCGCATCCCTGCATATGATCCTTTCCATTGCCTCTTACTCAACCTCCCTCCGCACCATTTCCAACTACGATCTCAGCCCCATCCTACAGCTCTTCACTATACATCGCAAACAACAAATCTGTTTGACGGCAAATTACTAGGAGGATCGGCGCAAGCCCCAATAAACAAGTTCAAACTAGCTGTGCCTTGGAACTCACATCATGATGGCGATGGCTGTCTCATCCATATTATCAGCAAGTGCTGGCTCGCCCTGTTCTCGGTTTGAATAGCATCACCGTTATGCGGTAAGACATCTACAAACAAACGGTCGATGTCCCTTGAAGTCATCAGAGGCACCGAGGCAACCGAATGGCAATCATGAATGCACCTACCCAAGTCGTCAGAGAACATGTTTGTCTTGGTTAATTCTCCGGCCTCGAACAACGGCCATGACCAGATGGGACGGTGATAGGGGACTAAATTCCTCCACCATCTGGCGAGGACCTGAACCTCGGAGCTGGGGCCCATGCTATACTACGTCTATATCGTCCCGTCTACAAGGTAACCAGCCCTGGGAGCTCGACCCAAATTTGGCAACGTCTTACCCATGCTCTGCAATCCACTTTCTCCAAAAGGGCGTCTCGTTTATACTGACACCTAGTTACTTGCTTCATCAAGGCCAAGGAGGGGGAGTCGACATGTCCATCACGTCTCATGTTTAGGCCACTTCAATTAACCCCCGATCGATGTCAGGGATTACAGTTATACTCTGCTACACATGTCACAGTTGACGCTGGGGACTACCGCGAGGCCCGGACATGTTCTTAAGAGCGATGCCCTCGCCGCTTCTGTTTCTTCCATTCATTCACACTCAGCTCTCATTTCATTCTCATTCGTTTTGTTCCCCGGTTTGGGCTTCTTTTCTCAGTCATTCACTTCCAATAGGTGCTTGGTCGCCTTTCCAATCTTCAAACAACTCGACTCTTTGATAGAGTCTTTCACTCATTGCCAAATCAACAAAACACGAAACTAAACCAACCGATACTTCACCATGTTCATGCGCAACGTTCTTATCGCGGCTGTCAGCCTTCAGGCCCTCGTCGAGGGTGTGATTGCTCAGGACAAGGTCACTCTCACCAAGACCGTCACCAAGAAGAAGCAGAGCAGCACCGCCAACGGATACGATGAGGTGACCGTCATCCCTACTTCCTACGTCACCGACGGAACTACTCTCTGGGTCGACGAGACTGTCACCATTCCTTGCTCTAAGTGCACGGCTACCTCGACTGATGGTGATGCCGACGCCGAGGCTACCTCTGAGGTGACCATCGTGACCGAGACCTCTGACGTCGCCACCGACAGCGGCAGCGTCGTTGACCAGACTGCCGAAGTGACCGTGGTTCCTACCTCTTACGTTACCGACGGAACCACCATCTGGGTTGACGAGACCATCACCATCCCTTGCTCCAAGTGTGAGGCTACTTCCACCGCCTCCACCACTGGTGATGCCGATGCTGAAGCCACATCCGAGGCTACCACTGAGGCCGATGCTGAGACCACCGCTGTGGCTAGCGACAGCGGCTTCATCACTGAGCAGACTGCCGATATTACCACTGTCGTTCCTACTTCTTACATCACCCGTGGCACTACTCGCTTCGTCAACGAGACTATCACCATCCCCTGCACCAAGTGCGCTGCTAAGACCAAGACTCCTGCCAGCGAGGCTGCTGAGGAAACCACCCTTGACACCTCTGCTGCTCTTGAGACTACTGGTGCTACCCAAGATGCCGCTGAGACTTCCGCCGAGACTTCCGCTCCTACTGAGGAGGAGACTACCGGTGCCACCCAGGATGCTGCCGAGACCTCTGCCGAGACCTCTGCCCCTACTGAGGAGGAAACCACCGCTGCCACTCAGGATGCTGAGGAGACCACCGACGTTGAGAACGGCACCCAGACCGCCAACACTGCTACCGATGAGGCCGAGGCCAGCACTGAGGCCCAGACCCCCATTCCCACCACCATCAACCTCTCTACCGGCTACGGAGAGAACACTGTTGTCACCTCTCGCGGCCCCTTTGCCAACACCACTGTTCCCGCCGGCGCTGATACTACTGCTGTCGATGAGAACCCCAGTGCCGTTACCTCTGAGGCTGCTACCAGCAGTGCTGTTGTCAGCAAGGTCAACAAGCCCGTCATTATCGTGATCCGAGAGGTTACCATCTTCCACCGCACTGTCGTCATTGGTGCCGCTTGCCCCCCTGTCAAGGCCGGCAACGGTGGCAAGTACATCGTCGGTACTGGCTCTGATGAGAAGAGCTTTACTGAGGTCGGTGAGGCTCTCTCTGACGCTTGCTCTAAGCAGTTCAAGGCCTGCTCTGCCAACGCTGGCAAGGATATTTCCGTCGATGACTGCCAGAAGCAGCTCACCATCTGTCTGTCTGATGCTTCCTCCACCGCCAAGGCTCCCACTCCCATCACCAAGGAGTCCACTGAGACTGCCTCTATCATCGTTCCTTCTGATGCCGCTGTCACTGGCGAGACCAAGTCCTACGTTGGAGGCAACGTTGTCATCTCCACCCGAACTCTTACTGTCTCTGAGTCCTGCGTCATCTCTGACGGCACTCCCGTCGTCGAGGGCCCTACCGAGACCGGTGCTGAGGCCACTGAGACTGGTGCTGCCGAGACCACTGCTGATGCCGAGACCAACGTCTCCAGCGCCTTGGCTGGTGAGACCACTGAGGCTGCTGAGCCCACCGAGACCGAGGCTGTTACTGGCAACGAGACTGGCGCTGTTGAGAGCTCTGAGGCTGTCACCATTGTCACTCTGACCAAGTCCAATGGCGAGGTCAGCACCACCGCTCTTACTCTTACCAACGGCGTTCCCACTGGCACTGGCTCAGTCCCCTCCGGACCCGAAGAGACTGAGGCTGAATCTTCTGCTGACGCTGTCCCCACCACTGAGGCTGTTGTCGACACCACTGCTGCGGCTGAGACCACTGCTGCCGGCGAGACTGAAGTTTCCAGCGCTCTGGGTGGTGAGACCACCGAGGCTGGCGAGACCGTCACTGGAACCGCCACTGGTGTTGTTATCATCACCATGACCAAGTCTGACGGCGAGGTCAGCACCACTGCTATTACTCTTAGCAATGGTGTTCCCACCGGCACCGGCGCTGTCCCTCCCCCCAACGGCGATGCCACCACTGTCGAGGCCCCCGCCGAGACCTCTGAGTCTGCCATCGGCCAGGACACCACTCTCCCTGTTGGCGACAAGACTGTTACCAAGACCGTCACCAACAAGGTCACTGAGACCGTCACCGTCGGCAAGGACACCGTTTCTGTTGGTGTCGAGACCGTCACCAACCAGGTCACCGAAACTGTCACTGTCCCCTGTGGCGCCAACGGCCAGACCGCCAACGTTGTCACCTCAGTCGTCACTGCTTGCCCTGCCCCTACAACTTTGGCTACCACTCCCGTCCGTACCCCTGAGACGGTGTACGTGACCGCCACTGTTGAGGCCGCTCGTCTGCAGAGTGCCGAGCCTGCTCCTCAGCGCTTCCGCCGCATGCTCGGCCTCGCCTGGTAAAATACTTAGCCAGCCATGTTTCATTACAATCTAGCCTTCGGGCAAACTTGGGATAAAATCAATTCAGGGTAGAAATCATAGGATGGGGAGGAGTTATCAAGGGTAGCGGTCATCATCCCCTCAGCCACGCTTCGGTCTGTGACCAGAGCGTTTCGGGGGGAGTGATGGCCCGCAGAGGAATGAGAAATATTGAGATTTGGAGTTGCATTTGCGTTCCTTTTGTTCTTCATGTGCATATGAATTTTACCCAAGGGTGTGTAACACGGTGTACCACCTCTGGATTAGAGAGAATACCGAACGCTTTTTCTGTGAACCTTTCTGTCTTTCGCTAGTGAATCATCGAGCATCTAGAAGTCCAAAGGATGAGAAGAGATTGTCTTAGACATGACACTTAGAACCTCGTTAATCCTTAGTCTCATCACCAATTCCATTCAATCACATCTTGAAACGTAAGAGCGGGAGAGCAACGTGTCTTGTTCATATTATATCCTAGTAAGGAATAACGACCGAAATGTTCATCATCTCCCTAAGCCAGGCTCATCTGAGCTATACAATCCTCCTCCACCTTCAAAAAGCAATACACAAAACGCCCACAGAGCCCGCCAAACGATAGCGTAACAAGCATTGTCGCCGCGAGCTCTGGTTCAACACACTATCCGCAAAGCGATGGCGTAGAAGCACTTTCGCTGCCGAGGGAAAAGGAAACTCGTAGGACAGCGTGTACAAACGCTGATGGGGTATCATAAAAAAGAGCAAAACAAAGACATAATGTCAAGGCCGTGGCCGAAAATAAAAGAGACAGAGAATATTCCTAGCAAAGGCTTAATGCTTGGGAGGGTCTGACCTGGCGAGGTGAGTAAGGCAATAGCGCTGAAGCATTGTCACCAGACTCTTCGCAAGGTCAGGGGGTCTTCCGAAAGCATTTATCGCTGTCGAGGCCGTCGCAGTGATGGTGGATATCTCAGGTTGAGAATATGGCGTCGCCTCGAAGACTGAGCGATGGACTCTCGCTGGGTTTAAGTGAGAAGTGAATGTCGTCAAGGCATACTCGACAAGTGAGATGCCATATCTGATGCAAGCAGCTGAAGCGGCAGGTTGGGCTACCGATAGCCACTTTGTGTGCGGACTTGTCAACCGGGTGATTGTTGAAGATGCAGTCCGGGCGAGCAAGTCCAGGAAGTCTCAGACTTATGCGCGGTTCGACTTCTTCCAGGGAAGAGATCCAAAACCACGCTCCTGACGCTCTCGTCGGGCTGCGCCGTCCTCAAACTCGCTGGCTGAGTCGGACTGAAGCTTGCTGCTAGCTGGGTTGCCGAAGACCGCGAGAAGAGCCTTCATGACGAAGGAGCTTAGGATGCTCATGCACAATATTCCAATCATGGTGTAGTTACTCTTGCGGTACTGATGGGGGCCAGGGGCGGCGTCCTCGGGCCAACCAGTGTAGAGAGCATAGGTTGTCAGGACGCTGCCCAAGTTACCGAGACCGGAAACAAGAGCAGTAGCGGCGGCAACTCCAACTTCACCATGACGCTTCTGGAAGATCTCGGAGCTCCAGGTCATGCAGATCGGGACAGTAGGACCAAGACCGAAGCCAACCATTAGAAGGCCTCCGTATCGTGCCCAGCCGTTGTTGGTCGCCAGAGTAGTGGTGAGAAGTCCGGCGATCTGAATGCAAACTGCAGCAGAGAAGAAGTATGGGCGAGACTGGTGGAAGCGGTCCGAGATGGGGGTGACGATGAGAATAGCGATAAGATCCATAATCCAGATGGGCGCGAATAGAAGACTGACTTCAACACCGCTAGCTTCAGGACGGATAGATGCGATGATAACGGATCCATAAAGCTGAGTGCCGATACCGACTCCGACGACACCAAAGTACATCAAAGTCAAGGGCCAAAGGCGCCAGTCGATAAGGACAAGGCCCAAGTCCTTGACGTTCCAGGAACGAGTGTGGTAAACGCGTCGTAAGTCGTGATAGTGAATGACAGCATCCTGCCCCTTGAGCACTTCAGGGGTAGTGGGAAGCCACTTGAATAGACCTGTCTTCGGTCTAGTTTGACCAGGCACAAGAGGGCGATCAGGAAGCCACCACAGAAGGATTATGCTCAGAACGACACCGATAAGACCATAGACCATAAACATCCAACGAAAGCCCACGATACCCTTGTCACCATCCATGAGCTGGAAGCCGGCAGACACGAGACCAACGACAGCGGCAGATACTTGAGAGGCGGTAAAGTAGTAGCCGATTCGCTGGCCAATACGTGAAGGGGGGTAGAAGAGGGTGAGATAGAAAGTCAGTCCAGGCCACAAACCAGCAATGACTAAACCAAGCAGGAATCGCAGGAGCTTAACACTCCAGGGATCATTGACAGCAGCAAAACATGTGCCAATAACGCTTGTTGCAAAGACAATGCGAGCCATCCAAAGACGGGGGCTAAGCTTGCTCATGACGAGGTTGGAGGGACAATCAAAAATGACGTAGGAAACGTAGAAGAGAGCCAAAGCAGTCGAAACATCCTTTGGAGTCATTCCAAGGACAGTCATGAGATCATGTCCCTTGTCCTTGTTCATGGTCTGAGCAATTCCAATGTTGGACTTGATGGCCGAGGTGAGGAAGTAGAGGACCCAGAAAGCAGGAATGATACGGCGATCAATCTTTCTGTAAACCAAATTGATAAGCTATATGTCGATATAAGCATAGTTGCATTGACAAACCTGTAGATACGCTCAACCGTCTCAACATCATAATCACCCTCTCGGGCATTTCCCTCTTCCTGATTCTCCAGCCCAGTGGAGGAAAGGCGAGGCTTGTACGTTTGACCGTCATGCTGGCCACCACTGGCGAGCGAGCTGGGAGCTGACTCGGCCATGCCTGGGACTTGAGAGCAATGGAGGAGCGTGCTATAAGTCCTTCGCAGGCGATTGAGTAGCACTTAATAAGGGCAACAGCGGATTGACTGAAAAGGAAGAGAGGCAATGCCAGTCGAGAGGGTTACTATGATAAGAATATGGATAAAAGAGATGAGAAAAGTTTGATGTTGAGGGGAAGAAAAGAGCAAGAGGGTGGAGGGGATTTACTGAAAAAAGTTGAGGGTCGATTATTGGATAGGACATGGGATGTTGTGTGTGAGCCGATCTAGGCCGCTAAAACCGAAGCAGTAACTTGCATTCACTTTTAGGGATAGCTCTAGCAGATTGGGGAAGCTCTAAATGGAGCCACTAAATGCGGCTACTTTAAGAGCTAACTTAATTAACAATTGGAACCCTTCTGCTTGTAAGGAATCTCTGGGCAACGTGATCGGCTGAGTTTTGCAGGTTCCGGGCATACAACCCGGTAACAGGGACGGAACCCCAGATGTGATGCTGTACCAATTGAGGTGGAATATGATCTGTAGAGGTCGAAGGAGCGGAACAAACCGTCCACGACGAGATGAACTATGATTTAAGTGGATGCATATCATAAAGATCCAACACCGCGGATATAACATTTACGGTCCGACCAGAGCCACCTCGGTACTACCGACCGTGTCACCGGAGACTGCGAGTATAGGAGTCTACTCGGCAATCTACCGAGTTTGACCGCCGGTGATCGGAATATGAGAGACATTGAACCCGCAATGTAATCTAAAGAAGCGTGATCTCTAACACAGGATCAATGACTCTTTCCGGCTCATCGGCTCGTTTTTACTTACCCTTCACCCTTGAGGAATCTTCGGTGCAGCATCCGAGTCTCCACTCCATTTTATAGTCATTAGCCTATAATTATTGGAGCTACCTAGGGAAACAAAGTGACAGTATTTGAAACTCTTGAAATAGGAAAAATAGAGGCTATTGTTCTGGATGTTTAAAACCCTGTTGATAAGGAGAAGATGTTACCCACTGGATAATAATGAGCAAGGTGCTGAACAGCATCGGATTATAATGAAGCTATTGTGGGATATCTGCTACTTCAGCTAATGTGGCCGAGTGGTTTAAGGCGGCAGATTTAAGTTTCCTTACTTAGGACTCTGCTACTGAAAAGTGCCTGGGTTCGAATCCCAGCGTTAGCAAAGTGTTATTTTTGCATTTTTATCATGTTAATTATATTATTATGCTCTCAAATAAGTCAAATAAGTATCCCAAGAGGTTGTCTGGGGTATTTGCGTTGTTGTGTGGTGTTGGTTTTGGTGAGTGTTGGTTTTGGTGAGCTAGGGAGCTTTAAGTTAAAGTGTGAAATAACTCAAATTTAAGTGATGCGAACTGAGATCTTGCCTGTGGCGAAGTGACGTTATGGTGTATAATTGAGAAAATGTGCATTTGGATCAGAGTATATAATTTGTAGATGCAGCTCGAAAACTAGGCATACAAGTACTAGCACAAGGCTAAGACGACTCGAAGTATAGATAGTTAATAACCTTTATCCTAATACTTATTCTTACCTTCTTCGTTTCAAAAATTTGGTTTCTCAAGCGCTCTTCCCCTTCTCTGTCTTCACCTTGAGCTTCTCCAATGGGCTTAGGAGCCCTGGATTGCTGAGGACAACATAGCAATCTCTAGATGGGACTCTTAAGGCAGTAAACCTAAACCATACACTAGAGGCAAACATCATACAGCAACATAAGAGAATGTATTGCTGACCTAAACTACAAACTCCCATTTCTCAACTTACCAACTATCTTCCACCTTTGATACAAGTGCTCACTCTCTACTACTTCCTGCCTCTAAACATTCTCGAGCTAGGCCCTTCTTGCGCCGTCAAAAGCCTGCGCTGCTCAATATCCAATCCCTTTCCATACCGGTTATGGTACTCCCGCATACTGTCTTCGGCAATGGACTTCATGTCTTGGGTCGGAATCAATCGCGCTCCTCTCTGATTGCAAGAATGGCAAACCTTCCTGCGTTCAACATACAATTTCGAGCCAATAACATATCTTGGTTCTGCATCCTCGAAATGGATGCCTTTATCCTGACATTTAATACACCAGGAAAAAACAGTAGTTGGGAGTTTGTGCAAGGCTTTGTCTTCTCCGCTCATGGAATAGTCTTCGAGGAAACATGGGAGTGGCCTCTTGGGCATCTGTATCGAATTTGCTCTGTTGTGAGGTAAGTTCGGGTCCTGCGGAATGGCCGTGGTGTTCCTTTCGTGACACTTATCCGAGTAGCATCGTCGACAAGCCATATTTTAGCAACCAGGTATTTGTGAAAACCATGTAGGATCCGCGTCCGGCGTCAGGGGCTCGTCGCAAGACATGCACTTCAGCTCGACGGTTCGAGAACCAAAACTACCGTGGAGTACATCGGATTTCCAGCCAAAAGTCTTCTTCGCCTGTTCCTGCTGATGCTCCAATATCTTCCTCAGAACCCACTTGAGCAGTTCATGGGTGGTTTCCGGGATGTGTATCCCAAGGACTTGCCTCAGAGTAGACTCTATGTCCGAGATGCTGGTTACAGAAATAGTGGCGAACAAAGTCAACTTTTAACCTTTCAGCCGTGTCACTACAGCTTGCGGCATATGCGAAGGCAGATCTCAGTAATCAGACGATTGAGCCAGGTCCAATGCTTCTAGCATTGCAGGAACACAAACCTGAAGCTCCGTGTTGCTGTGGGATGTTTCAGTAAAGAACCCATCCCAAGGGCTATAGAAGCAGCACTGTCACATAACTGCGCGCCCTTGGGGGCAAACTGTCACATCGTGGATCTCATCTTATAATTCACTTATGTAGCTTGAAAGCTAGATGCGTATAGCTGCTGCTATGGATAAGGCTGAGACAGCTTGAGTTACTGGCTTCGTGGTTTTCGCATCAACCTTTGAACGCCTTTCCCAGCTCTGCGATATCGAACTTCTTCATCTGCATCATGGCCTCCGTCGCCCTGCCCGCTGCAGCCTTATCCTTAGACCCCAACATATCCTTGAGTGCCGTGGGCACAACCTGCCAGGCGACACCAAACTTGTCAGCTAGCCATCCGCACTGCTGGCGAGATGTATCGGCGCCTTCACCAAGCTTCTCCCAGAAATGGTCGACCTCATCCTGATCCCTGCAGTCAACCATCAGGGAGATTGCTTCACTGAAGTTCCACTTGGCTGGACCGCCGTTGAGGGCGACGAAAGAATGGCCTCGGATTTCGAACTCGACAACCATGACTTTCCCAGGTTCTTGACCATGATGTTCTTGGCCGGCGGGGGTGTAGCGTTGGATAGAGGTGATCTTGGAGTTTGGGGCAAAGATGGAAGTGTAGTGGTTTGCTGCCTCTTCAGCTTGGTCGTCAAACCAAAGACAAGTGGTAATTTTGCCCAAAGACATGATGTGCGATTTGAAAGGATGTGGTTGGATCTCAACGCAATGTAAGAACTGGGAAATAAATGGACAAACATTCAACGGCGAGTGCAAATTACTGACTTCTTATATGCCTTCAACCGACTCACTTGCTCAAGTAGTGGTGAACCAGAACCGTGAATTTCGAGTGGCTTACACTAGAAACAACTGGTTTTATGTGCGGCGGCGCAACCTTTCATTAAAGGTCAACTCGAGACATGGAACAGTCGAACAAGTTCTTCACGCTTTACCGCAGAAAATTCAATGGTCATCGTGAATTGCAAGAAGTGCGGCAAGCCACCTCATTTAGAGGCGTTGTTTGTGATCATTGAGCCAATGACGTTTGATCGACCTGACATTTCAGCGCGGGGAAAACTTCAGCTTGCAGAAATAAAGACATAAGATCAAAAGGGGTGATTACTGAACGGAAAGCGACAATCCGGTTTGATATTTATACAGACAATTTGTCTTGGAAATGGGAATGTCTAGACGTTTCCCAACCTATGCTTGATTGTGATTGACAATAGCCTGCCTGCCAGGCGAACCAGCAAATACCTTGGGCGATATCTACCTAAACTTAGGTAGATAACTTAGGTAGATATCACCACCAACGCACTTTAGAACCAGGATCAATTAAAGGTTGTTTTATTCTTTAGGGTTATTTATTTCGGTTTTTACTGCTGGGCCATCTACTTGCCTACATCTGGTAGACGATCGATAAAAGAAAGGCGAAAGTCAAAAGATCTGACTTCGACCTTTTTAATAGGCTCAAAGCAATCAAGGTTCTTAGAAACAGCTCTGATCGTCCTTGACAGGCCAATAATGGCACACATATTTCGTGTGGCTCTTCTCCAAGGCAAGCATTAGCTGCTTTGGGGTTGGCCCTTGTCAGGTTGTATCGTTGAACCAGAAGTTCAACCTCATATTTCTGGTGTAAATGCACAAATGCCTTACAACCCTTCCATTCGTTCATTCCCCAAAACAACAAATCGTCTCCGAATTTCCAAGTCTTAGTTTTTCCCCCTTCCTCACTTTTCAACGTGTCAGCTCACCACCACCACTTGAACATCTCCCGGATTATCATCTACGGGTCAATTGATGCTAAAATGGCACCACGTTCGCCCATCCGTCGTCACTAACTGACTTTCTTAGCGAGATCTTTGAGCTCTGTGGATCTCGTCAATGCCTCACTCAGAATCATCGTCGTCACCACCATCGTCATCTGCTTGTGCCACTCACATGCTGGTTCTGATACTTACGCAAGCACGACTGGGGATTGCAATATACTGATAGTTGCAGAATAGTTGCAAACCAACCTTGATTCGGGCCATCGCCTTACGATCCTATCGCGACATGTCGCGTCCGAGGCTTAGTGGTCTTTAGCATCGACAGATACATTCCATTTTCGTCTAGCTCTGCGTATGGCAAAGTTGTCTATCTGATTTCTAACTCTTGCCACCTGAGAAATAAGGTCTTGGTGCCTCAACACGAAAGTACCACACAACCTGATACGATGAGTCAGGCACCCGCGAGAAAGAACCCTTGGCGAGGGCGACCAGTCATCGTGTGCTTCGCCCGCTTCAGGAGGTTTCCTTGACCAGTCTGGTTACCTTGCGTCCAATAAGCACTATTTGGAAACAAAGGTCCATGGCCAGAAGTGTCAAAGACTCGTCGCCGGATCACAATGTGACGCAACCTCGAGTCCTTAGGAACAAGGGTCGGACAACTCATATTCAAGAGTGCACGTCACAGAGTTGGGCAAGGGCAAAATCCTGGCGGATGACTGGATGCCTCCAATAGGCAGAGTTAACTTGACTCCAGAGACCGTGAATATGGTCACGAGATCCCTTCGGAATGCATCTCCAGCCTACCTTTCGGCGTGGCTCGTACAGCCTTATATCCAACTGTACGCCGTCTTCAAGTGAAGGTCAGAGAAGGCAACGAATCCCATCGTCGAAGCAGCACATGCGAATATGTACTTCTGTGTTGTTAGTACATATTCGCGTCGCAGCCTTGTACACTTCCCCACGCCTCCATAATACGCCGCCACTAAAGAGGCACGGTCGTGAGTCACCATTCACACTCTTCCGAACCCAAGCCCAAGGACTTACTATGGGACTTGCCTTATCGAGTCAGCCGTTGTCTGCCTGGAGCCCGGTCAAATACTAATAGAGTCGCCTTCGCAATGACTCTAACGTTTGACGATTCGGAACAGTCGGCGCCACAATACTTGCTTTTGCTAAGCCACGCATACGCGGTGTCACGTGCATGAATTGACTAATCCACCCTCAGCCATTTCCTTGACTCAGCTCCACCTATTCTTCCGTAGCCTTCCGGTTCTCACAGCCAGATTTTTCAGGCCTCCAACCTTCGAGCTTCATTCACCATCACCAACACGGCCAAGCACTCATCGGCATAACGATCTACCATTACGCTCGACTTCTGCCTTCCAACCCGAACCGAGATACCCACTATATATCGCCAGTCTCGCCCCCGACCGTGAGCGCTGCTTTAATTCACGCGACCGTCATTTTCAACCTCCCACGACCGCGATTTCTGCGTCACCTCAAACAGTCGCAAAGCGATATAAGCTATTCACAGGCACCATGAGTGTCGCATACGAACCTCGAAGTTTCATCCACGATGGCGGCTATCCACCTATCGGTGACGACCACGATCATACCGACCAGCGATTTACCGACAACGATGTAGCCGAGCAACTGAGCCATTACACGACAGAGGCGGCAATGCTTCCGGATTCTACAGGCGTTCTTGGAGATGACCGAGGGATGATGCCAGAGGATGCTGCTGCTGTTCAAGAGGCGACTCGACTCGACTTGGGGCATCCCACGTTCCCTTCTCCAATCGAGGCTGCCATGCAAGCACCTACACTCGATCCTCTCCCCGATGAGAAGGACCTCTCTCCGAGCATCGGCTCTCCTCCCTCTTCTCGGATCAAGCCCATTCCAAAACCTGAGAGAGACGTTGTCAAGGGTGCGGATGGCAAATACCACTGTACACAAGATGACTGCAAAGAGGAGATTCGGATATTTTCGCGCAAGTGCGAATGGAAGTAAGTTCCCCCAATATTGCCACTCTAGAACTATGCTAATCAGTCTACAGCAAGCACATGGACAAGCATGAGCGACCTTATCGATGTCCTGCAGACGGGTGCGAGAACCTTCCCGGTTTCACATATTCCGGCGGTTTGCTCCGACACGAGCGTGAGGTTCACGGCAAACATGGAGGACCTAAAAACACAGTCAACTGCCCTCATCCGAACTGCAAGCGACATACGGGCAAGGGATTTTCAAGACAAGAGAATCTGAACGAACATCTTCGCCGCGTACACACCAATTTGGATGGAACCACGCCTCCAGCCGACACTGCTCAATCTCCCGACGATAACGACAGCGAGAAGGCGGGCATGAAGCGCAAGCGTCGCTCCAGTGGACAGGCTACCGAGGAGCTTACAGAGCTCCGAGAGGAAATCAAGCGTGTTCGAGAGGAGAATGAGAAACTCAAGGCCGATATGGACCAGCAGTCGCAACATTCCCTCGCCATGATGGCTCAAATCGCAGAATTGCAGGACGCTCTACGGCATGGTCTCGGACAGCATGGCTTGGGAGCTCCGACAGCGCAGATGATTTAGGAAGAACTCCCGGATGTTTCGAGCTTCCCTGAGTATCAACTCCAGGCCTCAGATCAACCTGACGATATTTCATGACGGATACCCTTCATTGCAAGGCGTGAAACGGATAGACTCCCTTTTCTCTTACGACCCCTCTTCACTTGCGAAGAACCCCCCTTTCTGCATTTGCAGTTTATACACACTCCGCTCGGCGTTCGGCTCAATACACGGGCACGATTTATTCCAAAGATGAGAAGTCAATTATCTTTATTGCTCGGTCCTCTTTTTTTGTTTTTATTATTGCCAGTTTTGGCACGGCGTTTATTCCCAGGTTCCGGAAGAGATGATATCCCCCTTCTATTTGATACATGCATGTGTGCACACGCAAACTCCCACGACGAATGAAAAAGAATGACAGATGGACTAGGAGCTGGGAAATGGATCGCGTATACCAGGAAGGATGCATGAGAAATGAATCGATGGTGCGCTACATGGTGGTGTTTTTAGTGTTTATTCTTGTAAGACCCCTGTAATATATACTTAGACGGATGCTTTGTGCCTCCATTCTTTTCTCCTCACAATTCAAGCGATCAGCGCTTTTGAGCTTCAAGCTTGCCATTCTCCCGCATCTGATAATATTCTTTGACCGTGCTCGTAATGCTGTTACTCTTGTCTTCGGAAAGCTCGGTTCAGTGGCAAAGACACGACGCATGGCCTTTCGTCAGCTCATACCAGTGAGGCTCAGCATGTCTGCCATTTTGAACCCAAGTTCATGCACTATGTACCTATTCCCCATGAATGCTACCTTATTCCACAATATACACGGTCCTCTTCTCCCAAGTCTCTCTCTTTCGAAATAGGGATTCAAACTGGAATCCCATCAAGCAGCTCCGCTCGCTCGCTCATATATACACATGCATGCCACTCTTCATGCCTAGAAACCGAATTGGTACAAGGTAAACTTGTTTCATGCTAGACTCGTCATCTTCCACCGACACACTCCGCACCTACACCCCTTGCTCGTTCTCTAGACGGCCTGCACGTAACTCGCAGGCACACTTCCCGTGACGCCAGCCTTCTCAACCTCGACCCAGCCATCACCCGGGTCATCCTGCACAAGGACGAAGCGCTCGCCTTCGACCATGGAGTGCTCTGTGTCGCCCTGCGCCGTGTACTCGTATAGCGCTTCTACGTAACGGAGCTTCTTTGCGCCGCGCTTGGGCGCCACCGCGGGGCCCTTCTTCTTGGTGGATGGTGCTAAAGAGGAGGTTGTTGAGGTGGAGTAGGTGGATGATGGTCTGGCAGAGGGCGCGGGAGCAGATGGTGCGACGGTGACGGTTGTGAACTCGACGTATGATGCTGGAACGAGACCCTCCTTGTAGCCTGCGCGGACCTTGACCCAGCCGGAGCCGTCTGAAATGAGTGTTAGATATAGAACATATGCAAGAATAGAGAGTATGCTTACCATCAGGTTCAAGCAACACCACGTCCCGGCCGTCGTGCACTGTTAGTTCGCCATCACTACTAGCCTCGAATGAATACAACATCTTGCCCTTCTTTTCCTCTTTTTCTCCGCCATTCGTTGCGTTGCCAGAATCTGTGATATAAGCTGCTGGTGGGGGTGCCATGATTCTATTCTTGCGCATAGTGCCCGATGTCTTGGTTGATGATATGCTTGGTCGTCCTGCATCTGGTGAAGTCTCATCAGTTGGACTAAGCTGCCCGGAGACGGATCCTGATAAAGATGGTCGTGCTGAATGGGAGCTAAGAGAGTTCATGGTATTGGAACGGGTGAGCTCAGGCCCATCTGAGGCATTGGAGTGAACCGATGTCATCGTAGCACTGGGCTTGAGTAGCTTGTTCGCAGAATCCTGGCGTTCGGCCTTGAGCTTCTTGCGCTCATCCTTAGACTGCTCGCCAGGACAATCCGGAGGAACCTTCATTTCACACTTACTATGGCATGTATAGCCACAGTCTCGACAATCGAAGCCCTTCGCGCTCAATCCCCATATTCTCTCGCCACATAGATCGCAGTTGGTGGGTATCTTGAATGTCTGGCTCTTGAAGTTGTGGTTCTTAGCACCCAGCGTCACGTCGCCCACAACAGATGTAATGGTGGACGTTTCCACCTCAGCCGTCAACCTTTGACGGTCAATTGAATGCAGATCCTCTTGCATGGAGAAGAGAATTCGAACAACCTCAACTTCGTCCTTCTTCTCCTTTCCTTCTCGAACCCGTTGCTTAAGCGCCTTGAGGCTTTCAACTTCTCTTCGTTTTTTATCGACCTCTCTCCGTAGTTCTCCTAGTTGCGATTTAGATTTGCCCAAGACGTTGCGCAGGAAAACCTTTGCCGTATCGTCCACTATCATGGTACCGTCATCGTGCCAAACTGGGCTGGCCTCGAAATGCTTATCGGCAGGTTCGTTGAAGGCTCCGATGTTGTGCTGAATATACATCATGGAGTCGAGATGTGGCAGGTTCCTCAGAATCTCGGTGCCTTGATGCTGAACCATGCCGTTGCTCTGTTGCAGCATGGCAGACTCGAGGTTGGTCGCAACGGTCCAGAGGCTGTTGAGCTTCGTCGTTCGAAACTCGCTTAGATCCTGCAGACTATCCATAACCTCGGGTACATATTCGTGATAATATTTCTCCTTCTGCTTGTTGGTAACGTTGATCGCAATAACATAAGTGTTTTTGGCGTTGTTCATCTCGAAAAGCTGTTGCTGGTAGGCACTTTGAGCCTTGGCTTTATCGTAATGCGACTCGGTCTTTTTGCGCTTAGCTTCGACTTCTTGACAGACAGCGTCATATTTGCCCTTGGTCTTGGCGAGCGAGGCATATGAAGCCTCACGTTCCTGCTCGAGTTTGGTGGCATATTCGGAATGGCGTTTGCGCAGTTCCTCGAAACGACCGCCAAAGAATTTGAGCGGCTCGGCGACCTGAGAAACAAGATTGTTGGCGTATCGGTCGTGTTCGCTGGCTCGAGATTCGAGTGTCGTGAGCTGGGTTGTCCAAGTGGTCAAGGAGGCGCTGTAGTTGTCGCGCAGCAATCAGCATACGTCCGAGGAGCTAACAAACGATCAAGTTCGGGGTACATACCTCTCGAGTGAGCCGGGTGTCATGGCAGGAGTGTCTCCTACACTCAGCTGAGATGTCTTCTTATTCTTTTTTTCGAAATACTTTTTGGCAAGTGCCGTAAGCTTTGCGCTGTATTCCTTTTCGATGGCGGCGCGCTCTCGGTAGAATTGCTGGATTTCTTCGAGCCAAGCGATGCCATGACCAACCCATACGTTTGCGGGCTTGAAGCCATCCTATGTGAGCTGCGTTAGCCATGCGATTCCTTGTCCAACGTGAAAGAGTAACTCCCAATGCAGGCGCAAGAGATTAATCAAGTCTGTAAAGCGATTGTTTATGAAGGGCAGGCTCCTATGAGCTAAAGAGGCAACCAACCTTGAGCTCCGTGCCAAAGGTGGGCATTGCGTCCACCTCAGCCATGATGGGCAAAGTATGTATGTAGTCGTCGTTCTAAGGAGCGGGGGGTAATCGGTCGGCGCGGATAAGACGGAGGCATGTACGAAGTCGCAGAGCCGAGGCCAAGAAAGAGTCGAGAATGAAGGGTCTTTTAAGACGGCAGAGACGTGGAATTGAAGATATTGGTAATGTTGAGGTTATAAAATGGTAGCGACCACTTTAGATGGCGGGGGGAAGATGAGGCGCAGCTTAGGTGAGGTGCCCTGATGCAGTAAGGCAGTCTACAGTACTGTAGAATGGAAGGAAGGAAGGCCAAGCGCCGCGCTGCGCAACCGAATGAAGTAGGTGGTGAGTTTAGGCTTTAGTGCCCCTAAGTTGCAGGATGCAGGCAGCCTAAAACCCCACCAATCAAGGATCCAATGCGCCGGGCCCAGCTTCTGTACAGACGGGACGGTTGGAGATTTCAACCATCCATTCCAATCCATGAAGACTTTAGGCTTTTTAGACAGCTTGCCGATTTCCGGTCTCAGCCGCATGGCACTTTGTCAGGGTAGCATTCATGTAGGTACCTGACATTGATATCATTTCAACATGTTTTTGAGGTTATTAGGAGCATGTATAATGACGATATGTAGAAACCAGGGGTATTTGACCGTTGGGCGTCAACAGCCGCAGGTAAAACGGGATACCCATGCCATATATTAAATATGAAAAGAATTCTCAGTTCGCCCAATCTTGCATCTAAATCTGTAACTTGGATTATGATCTGCTATGCCAGAGAACCAAGAGACATAGTAGATCAAGGACCGGTTTCAGGGGCTACCAAGACAGCCAGGGTCCTCCAGAAAGGCATGCGTGCGCTCGTGTGCTTTGATATATGTGTATTTCGGTGGATGCCATCTCCAAGGCAACACCGTCCAAGCTCTCTCTGGCCTCCGCTGTCAATGGAAGAAACCCCGACGTCCCCCGTAACTAAGCCTGTAAACTACCTGATAACCCACTTCATAGTGGACGTAGTTCGGCGGGTGGTCGGCTCGGGTGGAAGCCGAATCACCCCCGGACGGGGCCAAGGAGCACGTCATGTCTGCTACAATATTCCCCTATCGCGAGCTATGCAAAGTTAGACCACTATCGAGGACCGTTGTCTCGGGGCTTGAACTAGCTCAACTCTACTTCTTCATCATCCATTGTCTGAACAGACATTGCCCTAATTCGTGTATTAGTGCCTCAGTAAAACGGTTGACTTGCCAAGACCGAGCATCTCCATCTTACTGACCTCGGCTCAAACCAACACCTCATCATCAACATCATTCAATATGGCCCTCACTCTCCAAACCGCCATTGACAAGAGCAATCCGCTCGCAGAGGCCGTCATTGTGCCCTCTAAGCCAAAGGCCCTCACCATCAGCTATTCTGGCCTTCAGTCTGATGTAGCCGCCTTCCAGCGCAAACTCGCCGATCTCGGCATCACCAAGGCCGCCCCCGTGTCCATCGCCCTCGTCAACTCATATGAGTTCATCGTCTCGTTCCTCGCCGCTTCCTGGCAGCGCGGTATTGCTGCGCCTCTCAACCCTGCCTACAAGCAGGACGAGTTTGAGTTTTACATCGAGGATGTTAAAAGCGCTATCGTCCTCGTCCCCAAGGGTGCTTGGGCTGCTGGTGCTCCCAGCGTAAAGGCTGCCAAGAAGTTTAACGCTGCTGTCGCTGAGTGTTACTGGGATGCTTCCAAGGGCGAGGTTGCGCTTGATGTCAAGGACTATGGCCTTTTGAAGGGTAAGAAGGAGAAGGTTCTGACGGCTGAGCCCGATGATGTTGCTCTTATCCTTCACACCAGGTTGGTCTCATCATATCTGCAAAATGCGTCATGACTAACAAATGAATAGCGGAACTACCTCGCGACCCAAGGTGGTGAGTATATGAACATGACGTTCTCATTTGTATCCTCTTATACTCACGCTCTCAGGTGCCCCTCACTCATCGCAACCTCACCCGAACTATGAGTACGTTATAGCACACCTCATCTCACTCATCTTGACTAACCTCATCGCAGACAACATTAAGCAGACATATCAACTCACTTCCAAGGACCGAACCATGCTGGTCATGCCTCTGTTCCACGTCCACGGTCTGCTCTGCGGTCTCCTAGCTCCCCTCTTTACCGGCGGCTCCATGGTTGTTCCCACCAAGTTCTCCGCCTCCGAGTTCTGGACCGACTTTACCACTCACAAGGCCAACTGGTACACAGCAGTTCCCACGATCCACCAGATCCTACTCAAGAACCCTCCCCCAAGCCCCAAGCCCAGCATTCGCTTCATCCGATCATGCTCCAGCCCGCTGTCGCCCACTGTCTTCCAGCAGCTCGAGGAGACCTACAACGCGCCTGTTCTCGAGGCCTACGCCATGACCGAGGCTGCGCATCAGATGACTTCCAACCCTCTCCCTCCTGCAAAGAGAAAGGCAGGAACGGTTGGTATCGGTCAGGGTGTCGAGGTCAGAATTCTCAACGAGCAGGGTGAGGAAGTTCCTCAAGGCTCTGAGGGCGAGATCTGTATCATCGGCGAGAACGTCACTAAGGGGTACCTCAACAACCCCTCCGCCAACGAGTCCTCTTACCACAAGAACGGCTTCTTCCGAACAGGCGATCAGGGCAAGAAGGACGAGGATGGCTATATTATCATCACTGGCCGCATCAAGGAGCTCATCAACAAGGGCGGCGAGAAGATCAGCCCCATTGAGCTGGACAATGTCCTGACCCGCCATCCCAAGATCAGCGAGGCCGTCAGCTTTGCTATTCCTGATGAGGTGTACGGTCAGGACATTGGTGTCGCCGTTGTCCTTAAGAACGGTGAGGAGTTGACGGCTGCAGATCTCAAGGCCTGGGTCGAGGAGCGCTCTGCTAAGTTCAAGGTGCCCAAGAAGGTGAGTCTTATTCGAGTTCTTAAAACCCCATGACCTCTAGTCGCTAACATCGATCAAGGTTTACTTCACCGAAGTGATGCCCAAGACGGCGACTGGCAAGATCCAGAGGAGAATCGTGGCCGAGACCATGATGAAGGCTCCCAAGGCCAAGCTGTAAAGGCGGCAATGATTCCACATTCGCATAATTACGTGTTAGAAAATTACAGAATACAGTTAGACGCATATTAAAGTCAAATAGATGTTGGTTCAAATATTGATAGAGCATCGCTAAAAGTTGCTACTAAAAACCCATTTATCCCACGCTGTCTAGCATGCGTTTCATTTCTAATCATAACCGGGGCCACAAATGTGTCCCCCACAAGAGGCAGGTTTCCCCTCGTTTAATGTTCCCATTTCCCGCAAATATCATGCTGGTAGATTACTCCGCATTAATCGCATGCCGTTCAACCACCTTCTATCCTGATTCTCTTAATCGTAGTGACCATCGTGGTCGTCCACCTCAATCACATCGTCATCGTCGTTGATATAAAGGCGGCTGTCGTTCCTCTTCAGACCAGGCTTCTCAGCGACACCAGTCGCATGCGCCTTGCGGTTCGTGACGGTGTGACGCTCAACCCAGGACGCGGTGCCGTCGGCTGCCTCCCAGCGAAGAGGCTCCTTGTTGAGGGAGGGCTGCTGCTCCTTGGCATCCGAGTTGGCAGCTGCTGTGGCAGACTTGACTGTCGCAGGGTCTGCGCCGGCCTCTTGGACTTGGTGCAGCAGCGCGGCGTTGGCGTCTTGGAGGTCGAGGAAGACGGAAGTAATTGTGACTGTGGACTCGGTGTCGCGGTGGAGGAGGATGAAGACTGAGGGGGCCATGATGGCGTGGTTTTGCGAGGTGTGGGAAGGAGGGAGGTAGTTTGTGTCAATGTAGGGCATAGATGTGATATTCTTCAGGTATATTTAGGTCTTGGGTGGTTGCGTGTTGTTGTTTGTTCAATATTGATGATGAGAATGGTTGAGAAAGGTGAGAGGGTGAACCCGAGACATTATATCACATCCAGTCTATGGATACAAGACCTCCACTAACACAATCCAATCGCCAGCTGACCCGCGCCCGTCTATCTACAGCCCTGCCCGCATCTAACTTAACTTGCAGCTCCAAGGTCGAGATCCCACCCTGCCGCCCCCCGCCAACAATTGCGCGGTTTCTGGGTTGTCATAAGTGGTGTGACTACTCATGAGGCGAGAATTGACCAGGATTAGCAAGCAGTACATACTTGTAATTACTCTGGGAGTTTTTGTCATCAAGACCCAACATCTCTCCCCGTGGGGCTCGTTAATTTTTGTGACTGGGGGCAAAAAGCACGGAGAAGCAACGCCGATGCTTGTTTCTCTTCGGAGCTGAAGCGGAGCACGCCCGGCTTTCACAACGCCGGGGCGTCCGGCGGTCGCCGATTGAACCGAGTTATGATGTAAGTAATGAACCCATGATGAGAAGAATTTCTCTACAAGAAACCCGAGCATTAGAGAACGCCTTATTATCGTCTAAAACCAATTGTTTTTGACACCCCAGATACTGTAACCCCAGAAATCTATCATGGCACCATCTGCTGGGTCCAAGTCCGACGTGGCAGACCTAACCCAGATCACTAGCATATCGCATAGCATGATGACATACGATACAATTGCCCGGCGCAGAAACTCGACATGGGCCCTGTGATAGCGCTTTGGCCAGACGGCGACGCGTGAGTCCATGGCAGTGACGTTTTCTTCTACTCTTTCTACACTCGGAGAGTTTAAGGGTCTCGGGAACAAGATACTATTAGTCGCCGGCGTTCCCGATGGCGATGGTGAATGACTTGCTTTGAAACAGGGTCTTATCGTTGGTCAGGGGTCCAAACTACGTTTTTCGCTCGCTTAGCGGAGCTACCCTGGGAAGCAATACATCATTTGACCTCATTGCCTGTGGCAGAGATTCAGCTTGGACTTGGAAAATCTTTATCCTCCGTAGATCGGCGTTTGAACCTTTCTTCGGTGACTCAATTTTGATCACGAGAACTGAGCCATGAGACTTCATATCCCGGGAAGAAAAGCATGGATATTTGGAAGTATTGGTGGGAGGGAGAGCTTCGGGCTTGAAGGTGGCTTGTCATGACGGCCCATCATGGGTTGAACCTTGGTAATCAACACGAAACTTCAACATGTTTCCACACAGGACGAATTCGCGGTCATGGAAGAGTTCGGGTAATTCGCAGGCATAGGCTCTTTGAAAGAAGGTGGGAACACGACTCCGTGTCCTACGTTTTACCCTGAGCATTATTTGACTCGTAGCTGGGCAGTAGGAAAAAGACGTGGTTGTTCACTAGGATTATGTACAACCATTGGTTCATAAGCACAAACAACATCATGGCTAGTACTGGCTCTGTCGCTCGTCGGCATACACAGGTCTGATTGGCGTTGGATCTATCATGACATCTCACTCTTCACCCCTCACCACCCACAGTTAAGCTCCCATAGCTATAGCTGATGTACATTTAAAATTTGAAATTCATCATGTCAGTTGATGAGAATATAACTGACCTATAGCCAGCAAGTAGTAAATATTTCATTGATCAATTTTGCTCCCTACCAACAAGGCTATCTCCTGCATAAGGCGCACTCTTGTCAACCACGACGCCCTTCAAATCCAATTACCCCACCCAATTGGTAGCGACCACCACCCCGCAACTCGGCGAATACATAAACACAACGACTAAGCATCCAATTCAACAATGTCATCTCGTCTCGCCTTCTCACTTTCAAGATCCAAAATCTCACCTCGCTTCACCTTCACCGCAATCCGAACAATGGCGTCTTCTTCAGTCACTGTCCCGCCCGGAAAGTACGAGTTCCTCGTCGTTGTTCACGACAAGCCCAACGTTCGTGAGAAGCGTCTCGAGGTCCGAGGGTAAGTGATAGGCCTTCTCATGATGAAACAGAAGCTTACTTGTATTTTTAGCACTCACTTTAAGAACATGGTCCCTAACGTTGAGAATGGAAGCTGGAAGATGGGAGGTGTCTAGTCTCGCCCAAGTTATCTTCATGAGTATAACCAAGGGAGCTAATATTATGTCAAGGTGCCATTCTCAACAGTGTCCCTAAGGACGATGGCCCGAGTAGCCTCGACTTTGCAGGAAGCACTCTTGTGTGCATTGCTGAATCCGTGGAAGAGGTGCGAGAGCAACTGAACAAGGATATCTACGCTACGTCGGGTGTCTGGGACATGGACAAGGTAAGCAAGCATGGTTGTACTCACCCAGACACCATTCTCACTGATGTGATGCATAGGTCCAAATTTATCCCTTCAAGGCTGCCTTCAGATCGAATTAGTATCTTGAGCTCACTCCTGCACTCAAACTAGCGGGTTCAAAGCAAATCACCAGGTTGACAACATATCTGCTAGCTGCACTGCATTCCCTCGTGATGTCCCTCCTTCCCATCCGTCCATTACTGGAAATATGAATTCTTCGAATAATACATTCCTGTTCCCTGCTAGTACCAGAATCTCATCCCCGAATTCCTGCAATCAAGTCTCATTAGCAGCTCAAAAGCGAGCCCACATGGCCACCAAACACCACGAGATAGAGCTATCCATCCTATAAAATTCCATTTCGAATAAGAATAAACGCCATCGTACACCGACAGTCCCACAGGGAGTTCCTTCCGTTGGTATTGGCGACAGCCTGCCTCTACCAGTTATTTGTCTTAGGATTCGTTGCCGTTCGTACTGCTCTCGGCTGCCTCTTCAGCTGCCACCCTCAACTCGTAGTTGAGATCAAAACATTCAGCCAACAGCTCGGTAACACTGCCTTGTCCTTCGGGAATGTCGCCATTGACCACAAACTTGCCGTCCACTTTCATGTTGTCGAGGGAATTGAGCTATTTCTGGTTAGGATACTCCTATCAACCATCTGTGAAGAATCATTGACATACCTTCATGCTGTAGGGGTAAAGCTCCCGCACTGAGGAGACACCACCATTCTTCTTGACCTCAATGAGGCAGCGCTTTAGCGTCTGCAGCTGGTTGTAAACGGGTAGTAGAGCTTCAGAGACTGGCTCAGATGCCAGCATAAACGAATAAATGTAGGCATATGACCGTCGAATTAGATATAGCAAAGTTCGCTGAGTCCAGAGGTCGGCTGGTCGCCCTCGTTCATCTGTCCAGTTTCCGTTTTCGCGACTCTCGTCAATCCTGTCAAGCTGCCGTTGGAAATCGTACAAGTCTGTCTCACGAAGCGACCACGCTTGTGTTAGGGAGAGCTTCTCAAGATCATTGCGAATGTGAATCAAGGCATCGTAGATCGGCCTCCATTGGTCGGCCACCTCTCCTTGCCTTTCAATTGTCAGCATCCTATCAAGTAAACGGAATGCGCATCTTACCGTTCGAGGACCAAGTCCGACCAGCGGACACAGCGGTTGTACAGGTCTCGCACCTCTTCACCTCCCTCCTCCAGAGCTCCATCCTCTGCGGTGAACGTGCCACCGTTGTGTTTCTCACCAATGTCCAAGATCTGGTTCCGTAGCTTCTTAACCTCGGAGGTAGAGAACTAGCCGCTGTCAGTCTTATCATATCACATATCATGTCATGCCATGCTTGCATACCTTGGACTTGGTGTTGGCCAGCGAGATTGATCGCAAGATCGAAATTAGCTTCTCGTGAGCCTCCAGCAGATAGTCTGGTAGGTGTTCCAATCTCTTCTGAAGTTTCGATAGGGTTGTGTTGCAGAGCGCAACGCGGTTCTCAAGCAAGGTGAGCATGTATGGGGGATGTCGCTTGTCGGGGGATGGGTCGTTGGCAGCATCATGGATGCTCTTGGATAGGTCCTCAAGTGTAGAGTTAATACTTCCAAGATCCTTAGCGGAGTAGAGTTCGGCTTCGACGAGGTGATCGAGTAGTCGTTTCACAGTCGAGGTCATAGCGTAGGTGGCAGGTGCCTCGTTGTTTCGTCCGATTGTGAGGTAGAACAGAGAAAGAAGCTGGAAACAGCTCTCCAAGACCTTGTCCACTGCAAGAAATAACATTAGCACCCCCGTGTTTAGTTGCGCCTACATACAACATACATCTGTTCTCCTCCTTGTCGCCTGTCTCGGCGCGCACGACAGTCAGATCCTTGACCTGGTCCATCGTCTCATCGAACAAAGGCATGACGTCCTGCGTTCGAATGTAGTTTGTGCGATCCTGCTTGAGAAGCAGTAGACGATCCCGGACCAGCTGTAGCTTCTCGAGGATAGCTCGTTCCCGGGGGTCCCGCGGCATTGGGATTGCTGGAGTATCCATATTGATAGCTATTGATTCCGAGCTCGCTATACGTATACAGTGGTATCTTTGTGCGAGTAGTAAGGACGTGATTTTCTGTGATTTATCGCTATCTGGCTTGAGTCGTTGATTATGTTTTGCGCAACTTCTCCGAGGCTCCGAGGAGTGACGAAAGTCGATGGGTGGCGGCGGGGCTAGAGATCCAGGAAAGTTGAGTTGGCTGTCGGTGGGGAGATCGCGACGGACTCAAAGCAAAGTCGCAATAGCTTGATTCGTCAGGATAAGTAAGAGAGAAAGAAGATAATCTAGACGGGGAAAGGTAGAATCGACGGCTTTAAGATGAAAAGGTTGATGATGAAGTTGGGTAGTCGCAGATCATGCAGACAAACAATTACGACGTTTCAGCTGGAGTCTTTCGTCGTTGACCAAGTACGTTGTCACTTAAAGAAATGGAAGCCCGGGCCCCGACCCCCTCCATGCACTTCACCTGCCGTACGCGGCAGGCCTACGGCACTGGGCCCGACATCACATCACAGCAATGGTTAAGGTAATAGTGGGGGCTCCCTTCAAGCCAGATCCAGCCTAAGGTGGGGTAAAAGCGCTGCAACTCGCAAGGCATCCATGGAAGCAGCTCTCATTGGTTCGTTAGCTGACAGCCAATCACAAGCTTCGATCATACGCACAGCACCCACGGAACTCGGATAATCTATTGAGCCTCCACTTTTAGGTCTTGAAAGCCCTCCAACCCAAACTGACCAGGGTAATGGGTAATTCTGTGCTAACCTTCGATATTCGACTTCAACCACAAACGAACGATCTCGACTTGTGACGACTATTCAACCTCCCACCCGCACGTCAAAACTCCATTCACAATGTCTCACGCCGAGCTCGCTTCGTCCTACGCGGCCCTGATCCTCGCCGACGACGGTGTTGAGATCACCGTACGTTAATTCCCTGCGCCGTCCATTTTTCGCGATGCCCCGCGGTTTCGAATTTGTGTGCGGAACTTGAGGCTGACCCATTATCGCAACTTCACAGGCCGACAAGCTCCAGACCCTCATCAAGGCCGCTAAGGTCGAGGAGGTTGAGCCCATCTGGACCTCCATCTTCGCCAAGGTACGAACCGACATTCCCCGCGATCTTTACGCCATCTCCAGGACTTCGATTTTCTGACGGAATTTTGTGTACAGGCTCTCGAGGGCAAGGATGTCAAGGACCTTCTCGTGAACGTCGGCTCCGGTGGCGGTGCTGCCCCTGCCGCCGGTGGTGCCGCCGCTGCTGGTGGTGCCGCTGAGGAGGCTGCTCCTGAGGAGGCCAAGGAGGAGGGTACGTTGACCCATGAGCTACGAGTATGCGCGGATTGCTGACAATTAGTACAGAGAAGGAGGAGTCTGACGAGGACATGGGCTTCGGTCTCTTCGACTAAGAAGTTACGCCGCTACGACTGTTTCCTTGTTCTTTGTACTTCGACTGCATGGCTTCGGGGTTTCCAAACGATCGATCATACAGGATGGAGAGTGGGCATTATATCCTGCGCCCTGGACAGAGTAGCTTCTTTCATACGACGCTATGATGAACGCACTCACGGAGTTAACGCGGAGGGAGAATTGGTCAATTCAACGGCTCTGATAAAAAAAAGTCCCGCCATGGGTGGTTTGAGTTCAACATGGGTTTCCTCAAAGCGTGAATATGTCGCAACAGTGATGGTGATCATGAACTGGATGGAGTCATGCTCCTGCTGCCATTCAATTCTTCTCTACTTAAAGGACTTTTTCCTTGTAGTACCCCAATTATGTCTTCTTGCCCCAACCAACGCCACGCCATGCATTTCGTTTTCCATCTACAACACTCTAGATTTATTTGACAATCAGAACCGATGACGGAACCAGCCCCGCCTCCTTGAGGGTCTTGGAGAAATCCACATCACCCTGGAAGGTCTTTCTCGGGAACGTAGTCGTAAAGCTCGAGACGGCATTCCCTGTCTCGCTCTGCAGCTGCTGCGCCAACTCGAACAGTGTCGTCTCGGCGGGCAGCGTCTTGGTGATGTTACCACCATCTGTCTGCAATCGAAGTCGAGCCTCATTATGGTTGGCCTTGGGCTTTGATGCAGCGGCAACGGCAGCAGCGCCGCCGGCAGCAGGAGTGGCAGCTTCAGCCTGAGGAGCTCGTCCCTCACGGGCAGCTTTGGCCTCCTCTGCCTTTCGACGGCGTTCAGCTTTGTCGGCTTCGATCTTGGCCCTGATACGCTTCTTGGCCTCCTGGTCATCGATCTTCTCCTGTCGCTTCTTGGCGGCTTCCTTGATCTGTTCCTTGCGGGCCAGCTCCTCCTTGGCCTCTTGGCTCTCCTTGGTAGACTTTTGACGGATTTGCTATGTGCTGTTAGATTTGATTAAATATGTCAGTGAACAGAGCATGTTACCTCATTGCGTTTTTGATCTTCCTTATCCTTGACGGACTGAACGGCTTTCTTGGCCTGGAGGCGCTCGCGGAGCTCCTCAAGCTTGGCCTTCTTCTGGTCTTCGGTTAGAGGAGCAATCTCCTCTGTTGACTCGGAGAAATCAGTGTGCTCGCTAGAATCCCAATTAATAGACTGTTCGTAGATGAGTGATAGTTGCTGTAAGGGGTGGACTCACGTCTTGGTCGCGTGATAGGTAGCCAGATCATGGTTTCTGAACCGCTTGCCACATTCATTGCAGATCAGGGATTTAGCTGTGCCCGACTCAATTTCAGCAATCTTGGCTTCCGTGTCATCATCTTCATCATCTTCCTTCGCAGCGGCAGCGGCCTTGATCTCATCCAGAGGCTTGTCCTGGTTATCCTCCAGCCACTGAAGGGCACCCTGCACTACTAAAGTCAGCTTGAAATGGAAGCTATGAGGTGATTAAGCTTACAGCCGCCAGTCTTCTTGACAGCAATCTCGGAACGCTCCTTGTCAAAGCCCATGTCGAGCAGAGTATCGAGATCGGAAGGCATATTGGCGGTGATGTTAGGTTGTACGGCTATCAATGGTGGGGTTGAATGAGGGGCAACGTGGTGAGCTCGGGTGGATGAACGGGAAGAAAAAGAGAGACGACTTGGTTAAATAAATAGTCTTGAGGTGAAGAACAAAATGTGGTTTCTTATTAGGTGTGAGTGAGTTGAGGTTACTTAAGCTTTCAGTTGCCCAGCTTTGATCTTGAGTAAGGTGGAAGCTTAGGTAAACGTCATTCAAGCCGCTGCCTCAGTGACGTGCTGTTTGGCCGGGCTTACTACGGTTAGCAGGGGATGGTATGTTGGTCCGGATCTGATGGATGGCGCTTGGGACTTGCTAGACAAGTAGGTAGGTCAATCATGCTTGCTAAGTTAACCTATACATTGCTTGCTTTTCATGTTGGGCCTTGATCGTTTAACTACATTTTTTTAACACACAACTTTGAATTGACAGAAGCTGAGAGCTTGTCTTAACATGAGTGGATAACTATCGACAAGCTCTAAAAAGTATACAAAGAACAAAGCCGCAAAACAATTTACTTTCACATTATGCACTAGACATGCAACATTGCCAATCTGAACAATTATTATCATTAAGTGGGTTTGATATCTAACCCGGGGTATCATCATAAGCTCATACTGTCTATATCTAACACATTTATCAATCCTTGATCCTCGTCAGATCAACCCGACTGTTACTCTCAGTTCCAGACGATCGGCCAGTTGCCGTGCTTTCGAGCATAACTTTCCTCAAGGCGCTTCAGCACCTCTCGTGATACATCTTGGTGATACTTCTGACACCAATCGTAGACTTCTTGGGCGATGACATAGTCTTGGCCAGTTAAGCTGAGGTATCGGTGGAGATACACAACTGCATCGTCCATGTCGTAGGATCGGTCAATGTCGCAAAGACGGTTGAGTTTGCTGCACAACGCAAACGACCAGGGAGCAGCATACACCCTCAGACCACCGTTGGTTCCCCGGTGCTCAAAGATAATCTCATTCTGCTTCTGGGCTTCTTGTACGAGGGCAGTTTGGGCACTTCTGAGCATGAAGAGTTGCATGGAGTTGGTGAACCAGCTATCGCCGAGTTTCCCCTGGGCTTTGCTATTGGCGAAGCTAGCAGCGTTGCTTAAAGTGGTGTTGTCTTTTGAGGCAGGGTCGTTGACTAGGAACTCAACGTCGTGTGTTGACTCCCTTGAACGAAGGTAGACTGTGTTGACAGCGCCGTCGACTGCTACGCAGTCTATGTTCACGCCGCACTCATTCAAGTACTCGGCCATCTGTTGAAAAGCATCGACGATTTGCTGCCGGCTTAATTCATCGGGGTGATCTTGAAATATAGAAGATGGCACCATGATGGAACCAGCAGAATGACTTGAGAGGGTGACAGGACGGATGGGTCGAGACTCCATCTCCAGAACGTGGCGAGAGTTGTTGCAGCCCATGGTGGAAGTGAGGTTGTGGTAAGAGTTGTGTGAGATCGAATATAGTATTGGTTGGCTTAAGGCAAAGTAATATACACCGGGATAGACAAATGATCTAGATGGATATCGTATAAAGAACTGATCTAACTGAGATTCAGGCCACCTGACCAAGGGATGCCTTCGTATAAATACCAAAGTAGGCTGATTCAACGAACAGCCCTACCAGGTCCTGTTCGTCAAATGGTTGCACACACATTCTTTTGTTCAGCGCCCTAGGCGGTTATTCTGGAACACTCAGCCGCAGGATTCCACCAAGACTACTCTATGCTGGAACGTAAGAGTAGAGAAAATGGAGTAGTCGCGGTGGCACCGCCTCGTGTCGATCAAATACGAGGGTCCTACCCGCAGATGGCGTTCATTGAGCCTGGCTATCCACCTTTTTGCTCAAGTCTGTAGGACTACGGTTGGCTGAGCATGACCTATCCGTAGCGTCGGAATTCCATGTCTAGGATATTTTTAGACGCCCTACTGCATCAATAGTCCTAGATCAACTATGTCGAGCGTTTAGTTAATAAGGGATCATGATATTCAGTCAAGTCACTCTCGCGCCAACCGCGAAGAGTCTCATATCTTTTATTTTCTCATGTCCACGTTGGGGTTTGCTTGGTGGATGGAATGTCCAACTCAACTATCATATAACTACCCGCACTTGCCACCTAGATTTCGATCTGACCACAATCTCATCGACATCTTAAGGCAGCAAACTGCAGGCATGGGCTTCACAAATTTTTCCCCCTCCTGCTCACCAGTCATACTACCTAAATGAGGCGCAACGTTCGAGAACGTCCAGCAGAGTTCAATTGGCTCCAAAGCAAGGCAGCCAAAAAAATGTTCGCAGAACATCAATTTTTAAACAAACTACCCTGGAGTAGGTACCACTTACGAACTCACATCTCTCATTCAGTTTGCCCGTATGATGGAAAACATACAACAATCTCTCATTCAGACATCTCCTATCATCCCAGCTTTGCGAACAGCATTTCTTCTCTTTACAAACCCATTGAACTATTCGTCGTCTTCTCTCGTTTTAACCCTAAGCACTTTGTAGCAAATCTTCTATCCTCCATTTGGCTAACATAGGCTGTTATCAGATTGCGACACTCTTTATTTCACAGGTAGTTTGGTGTCTTTTATCGGTAGGATCGAGACATTCACAGTACACATCAATCCAAGCATGTGCAAGCCAGCGGTAGTTGGGCGGTAGTTGAGAGTTTGGACGATCATTACCAAAGAATGAGAGTCCCTAGACGTCTAGGCTAACGTAGTTGCCAAGCCTCGAGATTACGGCGATCTAAGAGTTGCTACACCCAGTACGGCGCAGATTGTCCCATGCCATGATACCCTCGTTTCCCTGATTTCAAGTTCCCAGGCTGCTTATCAATACAACACATGCATATCGTGGACCCGGTCCCCAGGCAACCTAGGAACCTTTTTTTGTGGGCAACAATGGGCACGAAAGCAACAGAGTGGATAACTGATGTAGGCCACCTATGAAGTAAACGTTAAGAGACTGACATCAAGAATGACTTTAGAATAAGAATGTGCAGGTGGCTTTATGTATCGAGGAATGAATAAGATTCAATGAGATTCAAAACGGACGGGATGGATTATTAAGGTAGCGGAAGTTAACAGCACAGTCCCCTGATGGCTCGTGCTCTTGCGCCCTGTAGCAACCACCTGAAGCTGATCCGACTCAACTGGGAATAGGGCGAGACGCAACTTAGCAGAAGCAATTACGTCGTGGGCGACACCACCGCAACGCCATCTGCCTTCTTTCCCATTCACTTCATTCAACACACCACCTCCACTCTAACCAAGATTCATTTCCTTACCAATTTTCTCCCCCTTCTCACGCGACCGACCCTTAGGGACAATATCGATTCTGCGCAACCGAGTATCGCCATCGTCCCGTCAATAATCTAATCTTCTCCAACTTGCCCCCCTGTTCATCATCAACATCCATACCTGCCGTTGCCACGTTTCCACTTGGTTACCGCCGCATCATCACCAAAAGCCATCCCGCGACACCGCAAAACGACACCAACAGTTCTCTAAGACGATAATAAGCCAACATGTCGGTCGATATCGAGCCGTTCGAGCTTTCCTTTAGGCGTACGTGATCTGCGATGGACGACAGCGGGCCTTTTAAGATTGACATGATTGCCAGGCCCTTTCACCACCGAGGTTTCGCAGACCCTCACCCTCAAGAACCCCAACCCAACCCCTGTTGCCTTTAAGGTAGGCCGATCAGCGCTCCTGATGCGACAACTTTGCTAACATGTATTCTAGGTCAAAACTACTGCTCCCAAGCAGTATGCCTACCCCTCCCCCCCCTTCGAATCGCATACCTGACAACTACTTACAGATACTGTGTTCGACCAAATGCTGGCCGTATCGAGGCCGGCCAGAGCTTCGATGTCTCTGGTAAGTTTGCTTCTCTGTCACTCAGGTTGGTGGTGACTAACAATCATCAAGTTCTTCTCCAGGCTATGAAGCAGGACCCTGCCCCGGACGCTCGATGCCGCGACAAGTTCCTCGTTCAGTCCGCCTCCATTACCGCCGATAAGGAATTCGCTAGTGTTGCCAATGTGGTATGTACTTGATTATCTTCAACGACGACCCCCAAAGCTTACCAAGACCACCAGCTTGAAACAACGGACAAGGCCCATATGGTGGAGCGCAAGATTCGAGTCAACTGGCTACCGGCCGGCTCCGACGCCGACCAAACCGCCAGCCGGCCACTGGCTACACCTAACAAGCAGGCAATCGCGAACGGCGTAAGTTGTAGGACACCATATTTGAGATTTGGAGACTAATCGCGTGCCCCTTAGGCCAACGACACTCCCGACGTTTCACGCACATATGCTTCCCCTGCCGTTCGAGAAGAGTCGCCTTCTGCCTCGGCACCACCCCCCTACCATTCTCCCAAGGCACCTTCTATTGAAGACGAAAAGGCCCATTCTGTCCAGGAGGAGCCCGAGGCCAAGAGCACCATTACTCAGGCCACGACAGCTATCAAGGAGACTGCAGAGGTGACCTATGAGGAGCTCAAGGCTAAGCTTGCCCAGGCCGAACAGCAGCTTGTAGCTCTTAAGGATAGCGGTCTTAGACAGCGCAATGTCAAGACCACGAACGACGACGAAAAGCGACCCCTTGCTCAAACTGCCCAAGCTGTCAACCAGACCGTTGAGGGTGTACCAGTGCAGATGGCGGCCATCCTCTGCTTGGTCAGCTTCCTGCTCGCCTACTTCTTCTTCTAGACATAGATTGAAGACGGCCACCCCGGGATCTTTTTACAAGAGAAAACTATTAGACAGACCTGATGACGCGCATGACAATTCAGTCCGAAGACTTATGACCACCGAGTGCATATATCTTCAAAATATGGCGAGGGTAAAGCCTGGGAAGCATATCATACGATGGACGGAACGTTGCAGCATCCACGGCCCGATATTACATGTAAGGTAGTGGAGAGTGTTGGGGGTTAAAGGAGATCAAGTCACGAATAGTGATGGTGTTTGGTTGGGTAAGATAATGGAGGAGCTGCAAAACTGACGGTGAATGACCAGCCGAAGAGACCAAGGGGGATGGATGGGGAGGAGAAAGCTTCTCACGGCTTTGACTGTACACTCTCAACCTGAGCCCTTTAAGGACGGCTTAGGTATCTTTTCTTGTGTCGTATTATTCTGTTGTTTGCGTTCACTGATAACTTTGGCGTTTTAACTTTGATATCATATCTTGTCTACTGTTTTGGTGATGTACGCATGCTACTCACTCCATGACTGACCACTCATCACGACACCTCAGAGCCGAACCTAAATAGTCTGCTGAACAGTTGAAAATATTGCTTAGACGAGAATTACCGCAAAAGAAGCTCCTGTAGTTGCTCAAAAGATTGTATCTGGTTTTTATTCATAACCTAAAACGCCTTGCGCAAAAGATCTGTACTCTATGGTGCTTTTGTCTTCATCTATTGCGTCCGGCTCGCAGCCAAACGGGGAGCCAAAATCAAAACCATAGTCGTTCTTTGTCTCTCATAACAATTCCAAAACCAAACCTCAAAAATTTGTTCGTGTTACAGCGTATTCTGTTGTATGCTTTTGTGTAGCAGCTAAGCCTCAATTTCATTCTGCTTCCAGTCGGCAACAGCACCACCACCAACGAGACGGCCTCCCTGCTTGCGCTTGACGCGGCAGGTCATGCCAACATTCTCGTCCAAGATGAAACGCCAGATAGCGTAGCACCAGCTCTCGTGACGGGGCAGGTCATCGTAGAATTCGTGGGCAATGTCGCGCACAGCATGGAGACGAGTCCAAGGCACGGCGGGGAAGTCGTGGTGCTCGTTGTGAAGACCGACGTTATAAGTGAACCAGTTGAGAGGTCCGTAGTAAGAGAAGGTCTCAGGAACGGGGATATTGTTCTCAGGGTTGCGGGCTGAAGGTGTGACGGTCTCGTAGACGTAGTGCTCGGCGATGAAGTGGCCGGCCAGAGGGTGAAGGCTGCCGGCGAGGAAGGAGGAGAGCAGCAGGTAGAGGAAAGAGTTGATAGAAGCATACTTCAGAAGAAGAAGGTCAAAAGTGACCTGGACGACAACGTTGAGGGCGTGGATCTTAGTCAAAGGAATGCGATAGACGGCCATGGGTCGCAGGGCGTAGAAGAAGATTTGGAATGTGCAGAAGAAAGCCTTTCCAAGGATCGAGTCAAGAACAAAAGCCTCGAAGGCGGTTGGGAGATCGGTATCGAGGCCATCAACGCCAAGGGACTTGTGGTGGGTGAGATGGTAGGGCTAGATAGATGTTAGCAATGGTCCGCCTCCGAGTATCGAAATCGGGGTTCACGTACTCGGAATGAAGCGCTATAGGGGATGCCGATGGGAAGGTTGGCGAAGATAGCGATCAGACGGTTGAGGCGGGCGCTCCTGAAAGCCAAGTTGTGTGAGATCTCGTGGATTGCGAGGAAGAGGTTCTGGTTGGCAGTTGCGCCAAAGACGTAGGCGACAGCCCAGAACTTCCATGAGAAGAAAGGAGTCGACTGGAGCATCCAGGCGAGGAAGACCTGTAGGGAGACGACACCGAGGACGACCCATTTCGTAAGAGGCTCGGGGCCGCAGAGCTTGGTGATCTATAGAAAGAAGCTAGGTCAGCTGCGAATGTCGTGGGGTATTCAATTGAGATAGGACGAACCTCGGGGTGAGCCTTGATGATGGCGAGACGACGGGTTCGGTGAGGTTCTTCAGTGTAGGTCCAGAAGAAGTCGTTGGTCTTGTCAGCGGCATCGTTGTGCTCTGCCGCAGGAGCTGGGGATGGGCTATCGCCCTTTGCCCTCGAGGTGACGGTGGAGGAGTTGGCCGCAGACATTGCGACAGTTGCGATTGTCTTCTTCTACTGTCACTCTCTTTTGTGCTGAAAAGAAAAGAAGTAAGTGGGAAAAAGCGGGAGATGAGGCTTGGAAAAAGAGTGCAAGAGCCTTAGACTTTAAAAAAGAATGTGAGACTTTGCCTCCTTCCACGTTCTCTGGAGCTGCGGCGCGGGCGAAGCCAGGGACAGGGGCAGATTAATAGAGAAGAAAGCTACGTGGAAGGCGGTGAAAATCTAATGTTAATTGGTAGGTCCAATCAACTGGATCACTTTCTTAGGGGCTAGATTTGGAGGGACAAATTCAGGGGACCGTTTTTGAGGGGTCAAAAGGCGGGGCAGATTCGGGCCATTCAGAGGGGCGAATTGCGTGGCGTGGCAGTTAAGATCAGCATCTGTATTTGATCTCGATGTTTTGTGTTACAAGAATTATTAACAGGACTTGATTGTTTGGTTGTTTACAATTGAAGTCAATATACTAATGTGTGATCTCTTACACTTTCAGCCCTAAAAAAAAGCCTTAAAATTTAAAAATAAGTTCTAAAGCTTTTCAACATCAGCAAAGTTTTCGGACGAGGGCGGGGGACTGTGGTTCGAGTGGTGCCATTCGGGGCCGTCTACTTCCGGGGATAAACACCAAGACCATACGATTATTCGGTATTTGTTGGAAACTTCCTGGTTTAAATTCTCCTTATTTTGTGTGTTAGATTCGTAATTCCAGCAATCTGGTAGGGTTGTTCTCTTGATGGACCTGTCGAAAAATAGAGTCTCGTTCTTGGTATATGTTAAGGTGCGAATACGAATACTAATATGTAGACATGTCTTTACGAGAATACTCAATGGACATTTCCAACGATATGTTTACCAAATCGTCTTTGACATTTGTGGCTCTTATTCTGATACGAAAAACAATAGCTTGTATACCTTGAATATCAATGCCCCTTCAGAAACATTGAACATTTTAGTACTTGTTATTTAGATAGCCACCCATGAATCTGCTGGGACAGCAACTACCAACCTACCTAGACAAGCAATTCATAGCTGCGTTCTCTATTACAACCGCCAAAACAAAACAGAAATAGCTCGCTGCTTATATTACACGCTGAATAAGAAGCGCACATTCAGATACTGTGGAAGGATGGATGGCACATGTGACATTGATTTCTGGGCGTTCTTGGCAAAATTTCCGGTTGGCCTATGGTGTCTAGGTAAGGTTAAAAATAAGGCCCAGAGCCTCAACCTCCACTTGGACTTCAGCAACTTCACACGTCATCAGCTTCACTTTCATCCGTTGTCACGATACATCATATTCATGGATTTTCTTTCCGTTCATAGCGGCAACTATCACAGCACAACCCAGTCCGCCAACATCTCGATCGAGAGGCACTGCCAACTGCACATGCATCATATCATATCATCAACTGGGGGTATCGACTCATTATGTATTCCTTTACAACTCGCCCGCTTTAAAATCTGAAGGTGTCAACACCCTTTTCGCACACATATTATATCTTCATTAAAGAGCGTTGGTAGCACACGAGAATACGCCGGCAACCGTACCAGCCTCAAACTGGTCGATGATGCCCTGCACACTGGCGTATGTACCGACTGTGAGGAACATGATACCAATCGCAATCAGAATAAGGTTGACGATGTTGCCGGTAAGATCCGTGATCTTGCCGTGTCGTCGTCCAACCTTCTGATCGGCAGTGCGCATTCGGAAGTAGGCAACACCCCAGAAGATGAAGCCGAACCAACTGTCAAACAGAGATGACATGACGGAAAGAACTGAAACAGCAATGTTAGCACCCATTCTCATGATATCCGGCGTTCAAGATTACTTACGAGAGTTGAAGAAGGGGATAACCATGGCAATGATAAAGGCAAAGATCCAGGTAACCAGCAGAATTCCGCTCCAAGATCCCCAGCCAACGAGTGTGTGGCTGTTCAAGTGCTTGGAGTTGCGGAAAAGACGGAAAAAGACGAAGCGGGCGGAGACTGAAGCGTACAGGGTGCCGAGGAAGATGATGGTCGGAATCATGAACGAGAACGCCGCCTTCTTGTACACTTCCTCCAGCGAGCCAAAAGCGGGCGCAGTGACGTACTGGTTGCCGGTATAAGCATACACGATGGCTCCAACGAGACTGAAGACAATGATTTCGGCAATCGTACAAGCCCAAAGAGCCTTAGGGAAGTCCCGAGGGTCTCGCATCTCGGCAATAAAGCTGGGCAGGGTGATCTGACCGATAAAGGTGTAGCTGATGTTAAGGAAAGCCGACATTCCGTTGACAAAAGTCGTGCCCTTGACCGGGATAGCGGTGACAATGGGCTCGCCCAGTTTCGCGGGATCATATCCGAAGGGGTGATCTTGAATACCAGCAAAGATGGCGGCAAGCAGGACGGAGATGAAGGTGAAGAAAGCCGATGCAGTTCCGAGCTTGGCCATCATGTCGAATGTTCTAGGCAGGGAGCAAATCCAGCTGATGATGGCAACGATAACCGAGAACATGACAGTTCGGCAGCTACCGACATCATCCGCCGCAGTCATGGTGTTCAGGTACTTGGCACCAACCAAAACGTGAAGGCCCTGAATGAAGGTGTTGTTCAGGATGAAGCACACAGCAGTTGCCCACCAAGCCCACTTCTTACCCCAGAAAAGCATCTGTCCAATATCGCAAACATCGCGCATTTCCGGGTGGCGCAAGCAAAACTCCCAAAGGACAAGACTGGTGTAAAGGACGATGAGAGCAACAACAATTGTGAGGATGATACCAGGTACCAGGCCGAGGACACTATATGACCAAGGAAAACTCATGATAGCGAGGCAAATGTACTCGCTGAAAAGCAGACCAGCAGTCTTTTGCCATGAGCAAGTGCGGTACTGGATCTGTTCACCTTGTTCGGCCGCCAGCTGCTTGTTGAGAATGGCAGAGCTGGAGTCTTCTGAGTCTGAAACGTCGCGCTTGGCAAAGTCCGGGAGTTCAGCAATGCGAGGACCGACAGTAACACCTTCGCCGCCGAACAAAGATGCCCATCGCGACGAGGGAGTCTGGAGTTCAGATTGGCGACGCTCTGGATCGGGGCTTCCGCCTCCGGAGCCGAGGGATCCCTTTTCAGCCATGGTGAAGGCGTTGAGGTGTGATGTAAGTGCTGGCCGGGGAGTTCAAGTGGTGTTATGTGGGATCAAAACATTAAAAGGTGCTGACCAGGCTAGGAATATGACGATGCCACAACAAGGTCGAAAGAAGAAAAGCAAGTCAGTCACAATTACAAACTGGACAAGTGCTGGATGTAAGCGACAGAAAACACCGGGAACTACGCTGCGTTTTAAGGGCCTGAGAAAATCTCTACTCTCAGACATTATCCCTACGGTACAAAAGATTACGATCCAAACGATCCCTACCAACTTTACCATTGGCCACACAAACAAGGTTTATGAGCCTACTGCCTACCTGGGGACATCACTTGCTGCTAGACTGGAGTAGGAATTCCCTAGTCGTCAGTCTCTTCAACGCCCCTCGGGCGTCCTCCATATCGTCCTCTTTGGTCCTCTTTTCTTCCTTGCGCTAGAATGATCAGACTGTAACCCACCACACCAAGTAAAACAAAGTGTTCCACACACCACGGAGTGTCGCCAAATGGTTACTAACGTTGGAAGTGTACAGACAAATGAAAGCACAGCAAAGTACGACGAACTGCCCCATATCCGCCCGGAGCGGCGGACGGGGCCCCCACTCCGTCCGCGCCAGTGTGCCGAACATCCGTTATACGCCTGTCACAACGCCGACGACCCAGACTGAAGCTGCATGTCAGCCAGTAAAGGCCTGTTTGAATCGCATCATCGCTTAAGCTGCAAATCCACCGGAATCTCCGTCTTGGTCGATCACAGATGCCTGCCTGGCAGGGACCCAGGCCCTCAATAATGTGATTCAGCATGGCTGACTGGGTTACAGTTCCTTGAAAAGCGTGGGGTCCTAGCTTTTAGTAGAAGCGTAACGTAGCTTTTACGTGAGCTCTGGAGAGGCGAGACCGAGACTGGAGGACTTACTCCTGGCAGGTTTGACCATGTTGTCAATGCCAGAAAGATGAAGCTCACGAGCTGAAATTCAATAGATCGCACGCAATTCAGTCAGCTACTGAGCGATAGCTGGCTATTGAACGAGGCGTCGACCAGGCGGACGATCATGCGTAATTGTCGTCAGTTGTGATAACATCGATCGGATCGCTTGAGCTGAAGGTATTCACACCAAAACCAACAAGCGTTGATCATTGCCATGATGCAAGCTCCTGCAGACCCAACGTCACCACGATCTCAATATGCGCCCGAGAGAATACCTTACTTACGTCAAACGTCTTCACTGGTGTTGAGGCTTGAGCACCGGTTCCTCATCCGACAGCCGTTGGGTCCTTATTCCACTTGCTGACGGGGAGTACATCAGAGATGGCTTGACACCTCAAGAATGATGTGATCTCTGGTCGCAAGGGAAACCGAAGCTTAAGTCTTGGCCTTGTGCCTTGTCCCGACCAGCCAAACAGGTGCCGAGGGTCCGGAACGTCGAATGGGAATAAGAATGGCGCTATTCTCGGCCTCGTCTCCCTGGCCCTGCTGTCGCATCATTGGATCCTTAAAAGGCGTCATTTAGGCTAGAACAAAAAGAATTGCGGCTCGTCGGGCTGTCGAAATGATATCAATTCGTCTCATCATTCTTTCTTCCAAGTACGTAAGACGTAAATCTAATCCGTGGTGTTTTCTTCCCATTTTGATCCGATTCATCTCGGGGAGTTCGGGGAGCCTTTCTCCATGTTTAACAGGGCATGAGAGGGCGAGGCCGTTCTCGCAAGTGGGCTCTTTTTAAGCTTATTACTCAAAGCATTATCGCGAGCGTCCGTGATATCGCGTGAGCACATCTGATACCCACCACCAGCGAGGTTATCGCCAAGCTAGTGCCAAGGGCTGGGCGATCTCTGGGCGATCGAGTATTCAGCCAATTACAAAGCGCGATATACGACTTCACTTCTTTATGATATTTAAGAGTGGTTCAAAAGGTGCACTTTCATCCAGCCAAATCACTTCAGATCAATTCTACTGTCTCTCACGCTTAATTCAAGCCATTTCATTCCACATTCAAGTATTATTTATTCATCGATAGATAAGTCTACATTAAAAAAAAATTTTACAAGTCCAGTTACACTTATTTCGATACTCATTCAGTATAGCAAAAATATGTCAAATTGACAAAAGAGTTCGGCGCCCGCGGGCACCTACATCTCTGTCGCTCGGTTTGTCGTCGGTTTTTTTTTGTCGTCGGTTGGTTTTCGAACTCGGGTTGTCGTCGGAAAGTCGTACCCCTTATCCACCAGGCGAGAACAGTTTGACCCGACCGCTTACCGCGGCGCCCCTGCTCCCCCTTGGAAACAGATCATTTTGAAACAGACTATAGAGGTATAGCAGATCTATTCCTCCTGGTGAGGGCTGGGCGGTGGTACAGTGGTGTTGTGCGCTATGGTTGAGGCCCGGCGGGGTTGTTGGTGGTGGTGATGCATCGCGGCCGTTATAGGTGACAGCTGGTGGGCAGCCGGCAGCTATACTTTGAAACGGCAGCAACATGAAGCTTTTGATTGCCAGCAAAACAGGCGCCGTGATGATTTTGAGGTGTTTTGAGGTCGTCACGATGCATCCACAACCCTCAAATGGATTTCCACAATAAGCTGAAGCCATCACCACCACACAACATCCCCATCAACCTGCCCAACACGACAGTACAACGCAACAAACGTGATCAAGAGCCAGAGAGAATAACAAAAGAAAGAATATACAAATGATTGATATGTGTGATAAAGCATTAATTGTATGCACTTGCATTCCACATGCGTTCCCGTCTCCCACAGCAGCATAGCAATTGTGATAATTCCCTCAACCACAATCATTTTCAGCATACAGCCAGTTGTGCAGTAATCACAGAGTCGCTTCACACTTCGGATCGACGGTTGCATTACACAATTGTTTTTCCATGGAAAGGTAGCACTCGCTACACTTGGACGGGATGTTCAATCGGCGTCAGGGTCTCGGTCGGGGGTGACCCAAGGGGTCAGTAGTCGCGCTTCGCATCGTCTCGCATCGTCTTTGGGTAGGCAAAGGCTAGGTATGATAAGAACTATGTCACTTGTATAGTTTCATTAAATCATCGAGCAGGTTAAAATGATGGATGGGACGGAACGATCAGTGGAAAGGTTGATACGGGACAGAAAGGACACAAGGATATGAGTATCATGGCACTAGCGCAAGACACGGGATTGAGAATACAGAATACGTGAGTGAACATGGGAGAAGATGGACATGGGAGAGGATGGACATAAGAGAAGATGGGAAGAATGGCGCATTTTTGACGCGTGAAAGATTCGTGATGATGAAGGAGTGAAGGATGAGGAGGCTACGACCGACGTGGAGACAAACTCTTGGCCTAAAGTGGGGATGGTAGGGTTTTGGCCTGTGTCTTCCAGGCTCCAATCACAAGGTGGGTAGCGGATATAAGCATAGACCTGTCTAAGTGCAAGCCCACGATGTGCACTTAAGAGTCGTCAATGACGAAACCAAGCTAGGCCTGATCAGTCTTATCTTCAGCTTGTGTCAGTTAATCTAGGGTTCACCTCATCAGGCCATGCATGACCTTGGTTTTGTTAAATCAAGAATCTGCACGCAAGATGATGTGTTGGCGTTTGGAGCTTGCAAGTTTCATGGGAATAAAAGTGGTAAACAAGGTACTGTAAATGGATATGTCATAAGAAGTTACCTATCCATGCTGTCATCGTTCCAGATCTTGCCTTGCTGCATGTAGGTACTGATCTGCTGTGCGGTACCATTCATGAATTAACTAGTCCATCTCTCTCTTGATTGCAATGCGCTGAGGGCCTATCAAGTTGCTGTGACGCTAGGCACCAACCAACCTAAATGATTTCCGAGGTTTCTGCTTGGTCAGTTAATCAAACAAGAGATACAGAAACCTGTCTGTTTGATAACCTGAAACTTGGTTTGATGTATAGCTCTGTTATGAGTCTTGTTGAGTGACACGTGCCAATAATCACAAAATGGAATGCCCAAAGCTCCCCCGCCACCTTGTCTAGCGGCCGACAAACGCTGGCCTGAGCTTCTGCGTGATGTATGCCACGTGAAGATAGCGGGCGATAAGCAAAAATTGGCCGCTACCTGGTTTAGCCACATTGCATCGCTGTGCGTAGAAGTCACCCTCAAACATCAAGCAACAGTCTTGTACCAGAGCTTCTTTTGCCAGCTACGTACCGTGAACTTGAGACTGCCCAACCGCCAACTTTGGGAACTGACCGTCTGCCTGTCTTGACCCGCCAACCTCAACTTCGCTACGCTTGCTCTGTATCGTGACCAGCCTGCTTCACGCCACTGTTATTCACCGATCTTCGTTTATATCGGACGCACTTTTTACGAAACCACGAACGAACGAGCCTTATCGATGGGCAGAATCTCCCCGTGAACAACTCTACACACCGGGCGATATCTTAACTACCACGATACCCTTCGCTATCGCCTGGCGCACTTGGATGCCCACCTGCTGAACGAAACGACCTCGATACCCTCGGCGCGGCGTACGCCTGCCATCTCTTCACTCCGATGTGGTGGCTATTCAGGGCGCTCTTCAGCTCCATCTTCCTACTCAGCATCGTCCTCTCCATCCCCGTCGCCTTCGATGTTGGCGGTCGCGACAGCGGGCTGGCTTACAGTCTAGCCCTCTTCCTCTTCTACTTTATATACTCTAGCCTGGAGCTTCTGACGCCCGAAAAGTCACGATCGCGGTTCTACCTCTCAGGTTTTCTACGACTATCGCAGTGGATCATGATCCCTGCCCTCCTCATCTGGGCGCTGGGTCAGTTTGCTGTAGACGCGGATAACTCAAACTGGGTGGAGCGGACGGTGGTTGGTCTGTTCCACTCCAAGAGCACGAGCTGGAGGGAATGGACGTTCGGCAAGGACGGTCTGGTTGAGACGGTCACGCTGGGAGGATGGGATAATGTACTACAGTATTCGGGGCCCGTGTTCCAGCTCTTGGAGGGCTTCTGTACCTTGTTGGTCATCCAGGCGGCAGGACAGCTCACCAGATGGCTCGTCAACCGTGGAAGAAGCGATACTTGGCTGGTAAGTTTTTATCGAGAGCTCGAGTTAGGCACGTGCTAACAGTTTCGCAGATCGTTCTTCTTGTCCTTTCCAGCTCCACTATGGCAAGCGCCGTCTATTTCCTTTGGAGGGTAGCACAGTTCCCTCAAATTGGCAACCTTGATGCCACACTGATTGGCATCACAATGACAACTGCCGTGTTTCTATGCGCGTTTGGCATCGGCAGTGGTCGCGGAAATCCTATTGAGTCGTCGCTTCTATTTGCCTACGTCGTCCTCTGTATCTACCAGATTTTTACCGACTATCTACCCTCAGGGAATGCAGACCAAACACAAGGCCAGGATAGCTCCGAGTCTGATATTCCTCCTCTGCCACCTGTTATCATGGCATCTTACTCGACATTTCTCCACATGTTGGGCTCACTGCCCTATGCTGTTCACTCATCGCTGGCCCTGCTATATGCGGCCTTCCAGACTATCACGCCTTCAGTCATCATCTCCCTAACCTACCGCTCATTGGTATTTTACTGTGCAACCCGCATCATCCCATCAATCCGTGAATCGGGTGCGCAAGCCATGATGCAAGAGCCAGATTGGGAAGATTCCGAGACCGCCAGCAGGTTCTTGGGCTTCCTCAGTTGGTTCTCACCATCAATTCTAATAGCTGTTTACACTAGCTTGCTTCTACAACACTTTTCCACCAGCGACGGCCCTGACGGCTGGACGCTCAGAGGTGGCGATGTTGAAGGCAGCAACTGGCAGTGGGCCAACATAGGACTTACCATGGTCTTGTATGGTATCGAGCTCTACTTGAGTTCCGATGAGCACGACCACTGGAAGGTGGATTAAAAGTCACAAGCTCAAAACAACCAAAACCCCCTGAGCTTGACTCAGTACTACTCTACAGACAATACGAACAACAGCTTCTCAGTCAGACGCCGGTTGTATTACAGGCTTAGATGAGGGAGGATATGAATGATTTTTCTTACTTTTTCGGAACAGCACACATTTTCGCAGGCAGCATAAGGAACTGGACTGGACTGGAATGGGATGGGTATTGGGCAAAGGAACAGGCGCGATACCGAATATGGCGTTGAGGAAGGTCTGGGCAGTTTTTTGTTTTCTGCTTGTTGGCAGCATGGCGATGTTGATGATGTTGGTTTTATTTACCCCTTTGTTTATATATTAGTTTGCGTGCAGCAATAGCAACAGCGAATTAATAATTCTTTAAAGCGTTACGAAAGATGCAATACACCATCATGCTGTATGGAAATGTGTTCCCTGATTATATTGAAAGCCCCTAAATAACATACGAATGTCTTGCTAAATATCCAAGATTTTAATATTAATATCACTCACCCCATAACCAGCTACCCCTAATAACCAGCCACTTTTTCATAATACTAAAAAGTATAATTATAATATAGT